>JACMZG010000002.1:6301811-6601811 GCA_018340805.1 Microvelia longipes | reverse complement strand
GTAATAATAGAATGTAAATAATAAAATGACAAATTCCATGTAAAGTAATAAAATGTGATACTTATACAAAGAAAATTGTCGAATGCAACCTTGTTAGTGAAACGGTATAAGACGGCGCTAGCGTTAGCGCAACTACATGATAGACCGGCGCTATAAGACTTAGTATGTTATTAGATACAATGAAAATGACGGTACAATCAAGAATTTCTTTAGTTAAAGGTTTCCCGCAAGGTCCAGCACGACTTACCTGGGGTTCCCACGTCTGTGGAATCCATCGTCATGCCCCGTCAGACCATACAACACCATAACAAACACACAACTTTTTTTTTCTTTCACTATTTTTTTGTGAAGTAACCCTCCTACACTAGAAAACCTCAAAAACTAATACTTCCCTAGAGAAACCTCAGAAACCTAAAGAAATATGAGAAAGTGTCGCCTTATAACATTTTGAAGAAACATAAACTTTAAAAAACATAAAGTTTTTGGGTTTACAAACAAAACTGGTTTGGTGGACCTTAAAGAGGTATAGTTTATTGTATGTTCCAAAAACCATAACACTTTGGTGGCCAGAAGAACTAAAGCAATTTTATCAGCTTTAAAAAATGTTTAATTCATGTTTCGCACGCGACCTACAGGGAACCACTTATTGCAAGAAAACTGGATTTAGTGCGATAGACTAATATTTTTAGCGAGCGCATTCATACGAAGGGCTCCACTCTAGATAGGCAGACTATGTTTTTTCTTCATAATTTAAGGTATAATTTCAGAAAAAATTAGTTTGAAGTAGTACAAAATGAGTAACTTTTTTAGGCCTGGCTTTTGGACTATATATATATCAGTTTTTTATGAAATGCACACCTGTCAAGTTTGTTTACATTATTCCTTTCCAATCTCCTAAAAGGTTGAAATACCATTAAATTTGCGGTGTATTGTTCGTATGCTACAAACGTCATTTAATTATTACCACATCCTTTCTTCTTCCATTTCCATTCCATTTGACATTTATAACACAAAGAGACAAAAAACATAAAGAATAGTCAAATAATAAAGAATTTGATAAATCTCACAAAATTGTCTAAATAAAATACAATTAACACATACAAAAAAAGCTACTTGATTTATTTTAAAATATACCATACATGGTAAATTACTCAACAGAATATTATTCTTTGACATAAATAACTAAAGAAAATCTTTAAAAAAAACATTTCCCTATAAAGAGGCCTAGCTAAGTACCCTGAGGGGAACCCTTAACCCTAACTAATAAATTAAAGGGTTTTATCCTAAATCATAATTTATAATAATCTTTTTCCCATAAGGCTATAATTTAGTTACTTATGGCCTGGGAATCGTACCGACAATAGGATAATGAATAGGGTGTATTGACTTTGTTAATGAAAAAATATTCAAGGTTAGGACGATAATATGAAACAAAACTCATTATACTAATAATGTTATACAAATTTATAGGATTATTATGATTTTTACGCTGTTAATAGGAATATTCACCCATATTAAGTCCAAAATCAATACGCTAACTCCACATATAAACGTTAAAACGAGTATCAGACTTAAGTGCTTAAACCTAGGTAGCCATAAAAACACAAGAACTATACTGGCTGAATATAAGATTTTACAAATTAGTTTATTTTTAACAATATAATTAATTAATTGACAAATATCTAATTTTAGTAATTATTTTATTAAATAATTACTAAAACAGAGGTGAGACGAACGTAGTCCTTAGATTTGGAAAGTTCGCTGTCACTTTTGCTGTCTGTCAGACGTTAATTATAGAATACAATACGGTTGCTAGGTGACGAATGCGATGTCTTTAACTTGGAAAAAACTTGATTTAATCAAAACTTAATTAATAAACAAAGTAGCCAGCTATCAGATCGAGAAACAAGGGCGCAATTTATTTTATTCACTTCACTGGGTTCAGTTGATTTCTAAATGTAAACCTGGAAATCCTCGACTTTCTTGACATACTTATACATGCGATACACATAAAAATAATGCATGTTAACGTATTATTCTATAAATTATAATATAATATCAAGCCTATATAGCTCTATGCCGATTCTTTTAAGACTTCAGAGCCTAACTACTAGGCTTGTTTTACTTATATAATTATAAAGGCCTTTATAATAAATTTAAAAATGTAACGGACAATGAGGTTAAATCACGGTTTAATGGTCACGGAATTATAGTACGTAACACAACTGAGTGTTGACTTGCAGTCCGAGCGAAGCGAGAGTAAACCCCATACGAGCAATGCAGAGGAATTTTACTCGCATGTTGAGTACCGGACTTTATCTAGTATTGTCCGGTTTAAAAAAAGGCAAATAACAATAAGTAAACTCATTGTTTAACTGCTAAAAAATAACTAATAAAGAACAAAAAAATTACAAAAATCAGTTGTAAAACAAAATTGTTACAACTAAAATTTAAGTAGTTTAAGTATAACTTTATATACAATAGATATTTAGTTTATTTATAAAATTCATAATTTATATTGACGGTATTGCTGTACCAATTTAAGTAAGTTCATATCTTTCTTTAGATTTCACCGGTATCAAATTGTTTGTGGCGTTTTCGGCCCGTGATATTAATTCCGGCGGAATATTTTCTTCATAACAACTGTCACTATTACTAATTTTTAAATAACTATCTTCTTTAAAACTACTGAAAAGTCAATTAAGAAAGCGAATTCGATAAACCACAAGAACTGAAACTGGAAAAACGAATAATATGGCAATACTAACAACCTCACAGATAAGTAGACACGGAGAAGTTCTTACTTACTTCCGGCACTAGTGCCGAAAATAAAATTTTGTATTTTTGTTTCACGTGGTTAATGTGCAGAAGTAGCCCTCCTATCATACGCCACTGCCAATAAATCAAAAAAAGAAATTACTTACGACTCACACATAAAGAAAACAAAATATGACAAAGATCAGATTTAATATCGTCAAATCTGATCAGAAACATATCCTCAATAGAAGCAAATATATGCATTATTTTACTTTCAAACCTCTTTTTTATTCAATACTTCCTTATATTAACATTATTATGTGTCTTAAATTCTGTCTTATTTATATAACCACCACCTGCTTTCCTATAAAGTCATTCCTATGAAGGAAATCATATCCGTTACCATCGCCTATTATACCTTCTTATAATCTGTATATATAACAACAATCTACTTTATATTAATATAGATGGATCAGAAAAAGGAAATAATCAAATAATATAAAAAATTTAGAGAAAATTATTAATAATTTACTACTTTTATCAATAATTTTCTCAAAAATAGTAAAGGAAAATGATAATTTATGAAATGTCTAACAACTTTTTATAAAAATGTTTTGTTCTAGATCAAAATCGACAATAAAAATTTAAACCTGTTCTTTTTCTCCTTTATAAAAATACGGACCATGAAAATATATCAGAAAAAATAGACATGATTTGTGCATCATGTCACCTATTGTGCTTTGATTAAGAACTAAACAAAAGGCTTACCTCTCTTGACTGCTTCACAGCGTCGACGCAGGGGGCCGCTTCGCGGCTCCATGGTTGTTTTCTCATATAAGTTTGGCATTACTACTTTATAAAACTGGCATACTGCCACGATATAAGCAAATATATTAGTAAAAAAAACGACGTACAATATGTTTACATATGGTTATATATGTCAAACGATTCAAATTAAATACTAATAATATTTAAGTTAATATATGTGAGTAACATACACAGTAGCATACGAGTATTAATTTCCAGATAAATCGAACATTTTATCGAGGGTACGAGATTTATCAAAAAAAAAAAAAAAACAAAAAAAAAAAAAAAATATATATATATATATATATATATATATTATATATAATATATATATATTATATATATATATATAATATATATATACATATACTCATAATTTGGGAGTCCCCCTTTCAAATAAACCCCTCCCTCCCTTTGTGATAGCAGTAACCTCATAAGCAATTTTTGTTTTAGAAATTAGAAAAAATGCAAATTAATGAGCAAGCTGATGTCGCTAATTAAAGTCAGTTTGAAATCAAATAAAAGCTGTCAAGTTTTTAACACAAATTATGTCATTTTAATTTCGACTGTCAAACCTATAATCATATCAAATAAATAAATCTCATCATATATACTGATACGACAGCAGACTATACTGTCTCATATCACTGTAACAGATGCAACAAGTGATCGATTTCATTTTCACTTTTCCTCATTTAAACCCTAGGTATATAAAAAAGTATTGTGTTTGCAAAAAAATCCAAAACTGGGATATCACCGGAATTATCCGTTTCAGGCGTTCTTGAGGCCCTTCTAAGTGGTTTTCGCAAAGTTGTCTGTCTGTAGGTGTGTGTGTGTAAGTGTCTGTTATCATCGTAGCTCCCAGTGTATTTATGCTAGAGCGTTGAAACTTAGTACAAAAATAAGTCTATCGCTTTAGTTGTGCTAATCGGAAAATAATGTTTTTATGACATCATTAACCCGCAATAATAACTCAGATATAATTTAGAAAAAAATATAAAACACGGAAAAATGATGCGATCCGATTAAAATTTGTCACGAATGTAGTCGTGTATAAGACTAACATAGGTGCTAAGTCTCATTTCATTATCCGGATTAGTTCAAAGATATTATACCTAAATAAACAAAATATATATGAATTCAAAAATGTTCTTTGAAGGCACTGATATCTCTTCTATTTGACATATCCGGGAATCTATTTACGCACACGAGATTTATATAAGGCATCGAATTTATTTTTATTAGGCATCGAAGTATAACACCTTTCAACGCCCTTCGCTATGTAAGTCCTGTTTACGTCCACCCTCTCACCCATTTTACCTCTCATATCAATAATTGCTACTATGAATTAAAACGAGAAAAACCATATTTAGCCATATTTACTAACTTAAGTAAAAAATATTAAATAATATATATATCCCCTCACGATACAAGGCTTTTGCCTTCTTGTGAGGGGTAAATTCATATATATATTTTATAAATGTATGTTGCATGTGTATAAAAAAAATGTATTGTGAATTATATAAAATAAATAAATAAATAAATATGTGCTGTAAATTGCATTTATAACTATTGCTTGCTTTTTAACTATATACTCAAAAAGTTAAAATTTGAATATTTTGTAGATTACAATAATTAAGAGTTGGATATTGTAAGTTTACTTTTTAATTAAGTTCAAAATAATAATTAAGACTGCAAAAGCATATTATTTGTTCTTAATTGATATAATAGAAATTATAGGATTAAAAAAAGTTATCAATTAAAACAATAAAATAGAATATAAAGAGGTTAAACAATATCGTAACTACTTGAGACGTATTTTAACTTTTTTTCTAAATTAAACTTTATATCTTTTGTTTATTTTTTTTCCTAGAATACATTTATTTAAACTAAATGGCTGAAGTGGGAGGAAAAAGTAGAAGGAAAGAAGAAAAATTAAAAATGGCTACGAGGAATAAAAAATAAAAACTTCGTGACTTGAGATGGAAAAATAATTCTGCAAAAGGAAAAATACTTTATAAATAATTATTTTAATTACCTTAAAAAAGTTTTAAAGTGGTTAAAGAGAGCTTTGTTTATAAGCGTATTTATAATATTTTTTTCTAATACGTACGAGTTGTATGTATGTTTAATACGTAGAGAAATTTCTATAACATATATAACATGGAGAACTTAAAAAAAAGTATTATATACATGTAATAAATGATTTTATTTCCAATCATTCAGCTTTAATTGACGAATTATATTATCATATATATATAATTATATATATATATATATATATATATTATATATATATATATATATATATATATATATATATATATATATACATATATATATATATATATATATATTATATATTATTATATATTATATATATATATTATATATATATATATATATATATATATATATATTATATATATATATATATATATATATATATAATATATATATATATATACCTCTGAAAGGATTGTGTCGCAGCCTTAGGTTTAAATCCCACTTTTACGCCTATCCCAATAGCAAATTTTTTACAAAGGAAATTCGCTAAAAGGGCACGTCCGAAATTCTTTACTACTCCAGCGAATTTCATAAAGAAAAATGAGCGAGTTGGGGTTATGGAGGTGGAAAACATAGAGATATATTACTAGAGGGGCCCTATTGGTTGAATTTTGAAACATCGAAAAAATAACCTGACCACATTTGACCATCAATAATCAAATAAATAGAACAAAACTAAAGTGAATTACATAGTAGAACGCTGAAATTATAAAGCAAAACAATGTGCAAGAAGCCGAAAAAATTGATTTATTATAACCTTAACTTACTCTTAGAAGAGGTTTCAATGAGGTTACACAGAGCCCCTGAGAGCCCCAAAATGATGTTTCAGGACTCTTAATGTATTAAGATAGGCTATGCTCCCTCTAGTATATATCTCTATGGTGGAAAGGCGGCACTTATTTACTTGGTTCCCAACCTCAATTTTTCCGAAAAAAAATCTAGTGGATTTGGGTATAGGAACTAGGAGGTCTGTTTAAACTCCATTAAAATCCCTCAGTTTCGATTTGTAATGGAGTTAAGATTTTAAGAAATTACAAGTTTTTTTGCTATGAGAACAAAAATATTTTCTAATTTTCCTGGCACTTATTTACTTGGGTCCCCATTTTATGTTGGGAACCAAGGGTACTTTCGCACTGTATTATCTTATTTACTTAATTATCAATATTTTCTTTTCAACATACTCTATTAAGGATGTTAAATACTTTCTTTTATATAATTTAGTAAATATATTGTCGGTACCCAAGTGAATAATTGCCCTATATCGCCATATTTACTTGGGTCCCAACTTTATGTTGGGAACCAAGTAAATAAGTACCGGAAAGGCTTTTATTACTTCATCTTAATTTATGTTGTGTACAGTAAACCAACTGTAAAATATTACCAATGAAAAAATATGCATAAATTGAACAACATTTTTTAAGGCACTGATATACTCGTAAAATATCAGTCTGATATTTTATAATCAGCAAATATATATCGTCTGATGTATATAAAACATAAATGGAAAATATTCTTAAATCCCTTTCCTCAAGTAATAAAGCGTTTATTTTATAATCTAATCTGATCTTAAAGAAATAATCATAACATGTCAGAATGAATAACACTTGACCATACAAATTATATCCTAAAGTTAAGGTAAAACCGGTAGCAGGTTGATGGAGAACGTTGAAACTATAGCACTTAATCATATAAATTTATTCTGAGGTATTTCCATATCAAGGTAAGGTTATGTTTTTACTCAACAACGTGGTTTTAAGTTATTATCTAAATATTAATTTAGTTTCTAACCTTTATTTAATATAGGGACGGAATTTATATGCTCTAAAGAAGGACAATTAACTTGATGCACTGTCCTAGCTTCTTGCACTATATCATCAGAAATACCATCTAATAGTTCATTAATGCCTATATTTTTTTCTTTCATTATTAATAAGTTTTCTTCGTATTTAATATCTACTTTACTTTACTGTACTTTATTATCGCTAATTAAATAATTTTAAGAAAGATTCACAAAAGAGTTTGTTTAACTAACGAATTCTTGTGAAATAAATCAAAGGAACTATTTAAAAACATATAAATACAGAGTCATTCTATGGAGTCATCTAAGAAAATAAATCAGTGACGCCAACTTAAATCTCCGGAAGAATTAACTAAATAAAGATTTGCTGTTCTATCTAAGTTGGCTACACTTATCAGCAGGGAGTTACAAGAGTCTAGCCCGCAACTGTGCACGGAGAAAAATATCAAGGAAATACGTTGTTATGACCCAGGTTTAGTTAAATATTCTCATATATTTAAACTTTTATTGCGGGTTTAACTCCTCATTCTATTTCTATAGAATAGTAATTTATTAACTTTTAATTTAAACTTATTAATATTTAATAAGTATAAATTATTATTATATACATGAATACTTTGTTTATTTGAATATTTTAAGATAGGAAGATCTATTTAAGAAGCTCTTTTACATCTTTTCTGTGATAATTATGTGAATTATAATTCTGAAATTATTCTTAAAAAATTATGTGTATGATTAAATGTACACTGGTACCTATCGTTAATATATTGTAATATCCGGGTGGCTCATTAATATCTATACATAACAGAACGACTTAAAAAATATATTTTTGATTAAAAGTAAATCCATATTACTGTTTGTTTTGTTTTATATGGGCTTGAATATGTTGTTATTTAATTCCAAGTATCACTACTTTGTTTCTAAAATAAACATGAGCCCCTAGTTACGGATATTATACTAAATACGGATATTATATACTTCGTCTATTTTAGATCATACAATTTAAATACAAAAATGTCTGAATTTTCCCCAAAAAATAATTGCCATTTTGTATTGCACCAACAACAACTTCTTTTAAGCCTGACAGGATTTTATTACATTTTTACTTTTCTTCATTTATACCGTAGGATAGGAAAGTATTGGTTTGCAAAAAATCCGAAACCGGGATAAAACAGAATTATCCGTTCCAGGTTTTTAAGGATTCCTGAGTGATGTATGTGTGAGTGTGTGTTTATCATCGTAGTGCCAGTGTATTTATGCTAGAGAGTTAGAATTTTGTACAAAACCAGTCTACCGCTGTAGTTGTGCTATTCGGAAAATAATTTTTATATGACGTCATTAACCCGCAATAATGACTCAGCGAAAATTTCGAAAAAATCATAAACGCGGAAAACTTATGCGATTGGATTGAGATTTAGCACGCATGTGACAATATATAAGGCAACATATGTGTCAAGTTTCATCTCATTATCAACATTAGTTCATTTTTTATTGAATGACTTGAGTACGTTTTTTAAAAAAATGTAAAAATGAGGAAATGGTCAAATTGAGTTGAAATTTAGTACAAGTGTACATTGTTACTTTATAAATAAGTAGACTATGTTTCGTTTCAATACGACAAGTATATCTATGATTTTTGGTGGATCATAAAAATTAAGGAGCATTGAGCGTGGTCAGTGCTGTATAGGTGACCGATGTATAGGCGAACTGTATTTCTGAGACGAGCAAGCGAGACCGAAGTTGGAGGATAAGCGTATCGAATATGATGTAATGAGAAAAAAGTTCCGAGGTACCCCATATCCGATTTTTTATATTATAAAGGAGGAATACAATCAAATTTTAAGTTAATACAATAATTTCTATTTTTTAAAGTGTCTAATACAAATAATTAGCTGGAACTTGGCAGTTCCATCAGTTCAACTGGAAGTTTCAGTGGTTTGGTCTTATATAGGACTACATGCGTGACAGATTTTACTTGATCCAAACATTTTCTGTGTTTTATGCATTTGTAAAATACATTATTGTCGGTAAAATTTGTTCATAAAATTAAATTATACGATAGCAAAACAAGACATAAATGTATTTTTTCTACTAAACTCTCAACTCTCTAGTATAAGTAGAGTAAAGAGGATCAACAGTGATAATATAATAGACACACGACACACACACATACAGACAAACAACTTTGTAAAAACTACTCGGGAGGTCATAAAAACAACTGAAATAGATGATATGGTTTCGCAACTTTTTTGCGTGTAAACTTCATTTACACCTACGGCATAAATGAGGAAAAGTCAAAATGGAGAAATAATGTAATGGGGTTGAAATACATTTCAACTCATACTTGTACCAATTGGTACAAATATAAATATACCAAATTTCGTTTCAATACGGCAAAAATATCTACGGGTTTTTGTTAGATCATAAAGTTTAGCAGCATCAGTGCCTGGATGGTTACCGCTGGGAATAAAAACTAATGTATTTACTATCTGAGGACGAGCAAGTCCGAAGAAGTGCTGAAGTACATTTGTGTGAATTTTATATTTTGGGACGAGCGAAGCGAGTCCAAATTAGAGAGGCTGAGCGTAGTGAATCCGAGGAAAAGTTCCGAGGTACCCCGTACCCGATTTTTAATGGATTTAAAGAGACTCAGAAATGAATAAGTTATTCTTAATGATAAATTAATTATTATAAAGATCTTGAGTTCTTTTAGCAAGTTTCTATTTCTTTTGAAGTTGTAATACTTAATTAAGTCTAACTCTATATTATAAATAAAATATTTGTCTGCTGAATAATTTATGTACACAATTAAGGCTTAATATCTAATTGATTTATCAGTCAAACCGATGGTAACATGTATAAGTCATTAATACATTTGGCCCTTTATGTATCGATTTACTTAATACTGTATAGAGTGTCTAAACACAACAAATATTTTTATATAGGTACTCTACGTATTAAATTAATACAATAAATAATTTAATAGATTAAACTCGCATTGCAAGTTTAAATAAACTCTAACATTTACAATAAACCTGGGTCAAAACATAATATTTTTTTCCGTGCACAGTTGCGGGCTAGACTCTTGTCAGGGAGTTAAAGTTTAACTCTGCATAGAAATATATACTAGACTCGTTGAAACCTCTTTTAAGAGTGTGATAAGGTTATAATAAATCAATTAATGAGGTTAATTCAAATCAATTGATTTCGTCTTCCCGCGCATTATTTGTGTTTTGACTAATATTTGTAACGTTGTACTATATAATTTATTGTAATTTTATACTGATTATTTGATTATATTTATAAGCCAAGGTGGTCAGGTGATGTTATTTTTTCGATGTTACAAAATTTAACAAACAGGACTCTTCTAGTAATAATATCTGACTATTTAACAGTCTATGACTCCCTGTGTCTGTACCAGAAAGTTAAATAACTCTTTACACGTTGAAAACCGGACTGTAAACCTTGTTTTTTCTCCTGATTGGAGGTAAAATTATTCTTATTACTTTTGAATAGTTTTATGAGCCAATTATAGAAGTTTTACAACTCAAGTTCCTCAAATGACAAAGCCGAATGAGGAAACTATACTGTACTATACTATATGAGGCTGAAAGAGATAAAACTACCGAGTCTTGCCAAGGGAGATTACTAAAACTTTACTCCTGAGGCTCTACCAAGGGAAATATTCATAAAAATCTGAAACCTACCATCCCTATTGCATATTAAATTTTATACATGATTTGTCAACTAATAGAAACAAATATTTAAAAAAAGGAAATTTTACATTTTAATGGAAGCTGTTACTTTTAGGAGACAAGCCGTTTGTAAAAGGTAATAATAATAGTAGTTAATAAATATAATTAATACATGAGTAATTAATACATTACACCTACAAATATAAAGATAGAGCAGTCTGAAGAGGGGGGGGGGGTCTGGAGTGTGTTAAATCGTAGGGTCGGTCAACACTTTCCAAAATGAAACTACTTCATGTGATTTCCCTCGATCATCCTACCGTTGCAATAATTTGGCTTACCTCTCTTTGAAAGGTAGGTTACAGTAAAATGATGGGCTATTTTTAGATAAATAAATATAAAGTTATTCAAATATTGTTAAAAAATTTTAATCAAATCAAATACGATAAACATTAATTCAACAGAACCTCAATACAATCAAAAAAAATACGACAGTAAATTTAAAAGTTCAGTAATAAGTATGCATCATTATAAAGCATATGCTCAATTTAGCTCGAGCGTTAGTATTGCCGCCTTAACTCTAGCATTAGTCCAGCAGATTCATTTTGGAAAGCGTTGGGTCAGTATGTCTTTTGTCTTCCTATGCGATATTCATTTTGGAAAGCGTTAGGTCAGTATGTCTTTTGCCTGCCTATGCGATATTCATTTTGGAAAGCGTTGGGTCAGTATGTCCCTATGCGATATTCATTTTGGAAAGCGTTGGGTCAGTATGTCTTTTGCCTGCCTATGCGATATTCATTTTGGAAAGCGGTTGGGTCAGTATGTCTTTGCCTGCCTATGTGATATTCATTTTTGGAAAGCGTTGGTCAGTCTGTCTTTAGTCTTCCTATGCGATATTCATTTTGGAAAGGTTGGGTCAGTATGTCTTTTGCCTGCCTATGCGATATTCATTTTGGAAAGGTTGGGTCAGTCTGTCTTTGCCTGCCTATGCGATATTCATTTTTGGAAAGGTTGGGTCAGTCTGTCTTTTGCCTGCCCATGCTATATTCATTTTGGAAAGCGTTGGGTCAGTCTGTCTTTAGTCTTCCTATGCGATATTCATTTTGGAAAGCGTTGGGTCAGTCTGTCTTTTGTCTTCCTATGCGATATTCATTTTGGAAAGCGTTGGGTCAGTCTGTCTTTAGTCTTCCTATGCGATATTCATTTTGGAAAGCGTTGGGTAAGTATGTCTTTTGCCTGCCTATGCGATATTCATTTTTGAAAGCGTTGGGTCAGTCTGTCTTTGCCTGCCTATGCGATATTCATTTTGAAAGCGTTGGGTCAGTCTGTCTTTTGCCTGCCCATGCTATATTCATTTTGGAAAGGTTGGGTCAGTCTGTCTTAGATCGGAAAGCGTTGGGTCAGTCTGTCTTTTGTCTTCCTATGCGATATTCATTTTGGAAAGCGTTGGGTCAGTCTGTCTTTTGTCTTCCTATGCGATATTCATTTTGGAAAGCGTTGGGTCAGTCTGTCTTTTGTCTTCCTATGCGATATTCATTTTGGAAAGCGTTGGGTCAGTCTATCTTTTGTCTTCCTATGCAATATTCATTTGGAAAGCGTGGGTCAGTCTGTGTTTAGTCTTCCTATGGATATTCATTTTGGAAAGCGTTGGTCAGTCTGTCTTTTGTCTCCCTATGCGATATTCATTTGGAAAGCGTTGGGTCAGTCTGTCTTTTGTCTTCCTATGCGATATTCATTTTGGAAAGCGTTGGTCAGTATGTCTTTCTTCCTATGCGATATTTATTTTGAAAAGCGTTGGGTCAGTATGTCTTTTATCTCCCTATGCGATATTCATTTTGGAAAGCGTTGGGTCAGTCTGTATTTTATCTCCCTATGCGATATTCATTTTGGAAAGCGTTGGGTCAGTCTGTCTTTAGTCTTCCTATGCGATATTCATTTTGGAAAGCGTCGGATCAGTCTGTCTTTAGTCTTCCTATGCGATATTCATTTTGGAAAGCATTGGGTCAGTCTGTCTTTAGTCTTCCTGCTACTGACACTCCCTAGGGAGAGAAATTGGAACGAGAATATACACACAACATACAACGCAAGGAGTAGAAAAATATTATTTTCTCACTTCATTTGCCAATATATTTATAAAAATAAATTTCTGCAGCAGGAAGAGATTAATAACATTTTCATTACAGGGTTTCGAAAAGAACCAAACGACAAGATAAAAAATAAATACCACATCACTATTAATCAAACAAAATACTATTTTAAATGGCAGAAACAAAATAGTAAAATTTAAGAAAAAAACGAAGGGAAACTTACCAAGACATATGCAAGGAAGCATACCAGCATAATTTTTCAACCCTTTCAAAATTAAAACCCCGTTGTAACTAAAATGTACTTGAGCTTAAGGTAATACATCAAACTTAATTTCTACGTAAACTATTTCAATACTTTTTATAACTTATGTTAATATTAATGTAACAAAATGTATTTGATCAAACTCAAATCGATAACAATAGTCTATTGACACGGAATAAGTGAGTGTTTAAAAGGTAGATTAAGTCTCTTCCGATTGTTAGAAATATATAAGATTTTTCTTTACCGGATGAAAAATGTAGAATTAGTTTTTAACTCTACCTAATCTTTCTTTAGTCGAGCTCTTTCTATCTTATCTCTTTCCTTTTCTACGCCATGAATTTTATTCCTAGCGTCCTCTCTAGACGGTTTAAGTTCTTTTTAATATTACAGTCTTCCTTTTGACTTTATCCTTTATTCCGACGGGTTTTTTTTCTAAATTATAAAAACTATAGAAGTTTTTTTTTAATATAAAATACCGTAGAAATTACCCTTTCGGTCCTAAAGCTAACCGAGTTTTTAATAAGGTTTTTTATCTTGATGCTTTTTAACTTTTTGTAATTTTATTATTATTCTATTATTGAATTGAGGCATTGAATCTAGATATTGAGATTATGGAGTAAACTAACATCAAATAACTAATAAAATAAATAACATTAAATCGATAATAACAATTATTCAATTTAACCATTCATTTATAAGTTTCAACTCTATAGAGTTAAAACGTAAATAAATCATAAGTTAAAAATTGAAAGTTATTTAGAAATTATAACTTTATATCTTATTGACAATTAGCATTAAGATGCTAGAAAAATAATTGTGAGTAATATAATTTTATTAATAAAAAAATCCAAATTAATCCATATCAATTATTATAAGTTAATAATTAATAAAAACATTTTTTAGTTCTAACATTACCTTACCTAATATATTTGTATTGATCTATGTTGTAGATTACACGAATATGCCCTGAGGTAGAGGGCGAAATATAGTGTATTAGTAGACAGCAGTAGTTATTTTATTCCTCTTAGTGCCCAACCTTAGCATTAATAGTTATTTAGAACAACATTGTTATACGCTAAATTTCAAATTGATGCAATATCAAATTGACAAAAAAGCAAATAGGCAGGTAAATATCTACGAAATTCATTTGTAATTTAAAAATTAGCGTGCGTATATTGTATATTCTACCCGTAGTACCAACATAACACCGAAACAATTCTAAAAATTTCCTAAAATTCCTAAAAAATTTACTAAAAAATTCTGTCAAGTTGGCAGCACTTTCACATTTCCTCCCTATGGAGTAAAAGTACATTTACAGTGTGAGATAACAAGTAAGTAGAACTTACAATACAAGGAGTAGATAAATAATTTTATATTATGTTTAATTGTTTTAACTTAGCAGGTTTGTGTTTCAATTTTGGAAGATGTAAACAGTGTTTTACGAAATTATAATATCATAAATAAACCATTTATTAGGTTCTTTATTATGTTAAGGTTTATACGTTAACAAGTTTATGTATAAAAAATATTTTAGAAATGACCCAATTAGTCAAAGCTGTGTTTAAATTTATAATAAATTAATAACAAAGCAATATTAAAAAATACTATTGTAAAACTAAAGCTGGTTCAAAAACAATATTATCATTTTAGGTTAAATTTCTCTCAATAATTTATGATATTAAAATATTGAGCTCGCTACATTTTTATTGACCACAATATAGAATAAGATTATATATCACCGATAACTGACGGTCATAAGAGTTTGCCAAGTGTTTCAAAAGTACAGTGTTGTAGCTACTTTCTAAGTAGTAAGTATAAAGTGGGAAAATTAAATATATCATGCTTCTCTACAATAAAGGGCCCAATATAGTAGCCTTGTACGCAACCCATGTACTGGCCTACCCCCCCCCCCTTTTCTCGGTCTATATACACAAGGGCATAATAAAAACTCTACACTAAGCTGTGAAATAGGGCCAGTTATATTTTGGCAGAATTCTGCTTTTAACAGAAACCTAGTTTTTCTCTAAAATGTTTGGCAACGGAAAGCTTTCTCCTTTCTCTCTTTTTTGTCAAAATAAAATAGGCCTAGAGAAAGACTGATTTTAAAGAGCATGCTTCAGTACTGTAGTGATGGTAGACTATCTATGCATGCATACACTACACTAGGCTCACTCTGTTAACATATTTGAAAGTAAAAGGAGGAAAATAAATATTTTTTTAAGGCAAAAACAATCCCGTTGCCTGCGCTACGGCCAAAAATTGGAGCACGCGCCTATGTTTATTATGTTTTCTTGGCTATGCTTAGGTCGCAAAAGGGTAGCTCTGGCGTCTGTGTCCAGATCAAGAATTGTAATAGGTCACAAGTGTAGCCCTCGGCTGTGCGTAAATAACAAAAAAAAAATGCCTTACGAAAAGTAAATATACTAAAAACCTTAACCTTGAATTATATAAATAAACCCCCCCCCACCGTTTTTTAGCATACTTACTAAAAAAGCCCATCATTAAAAATAATATTTCATTTATAATTTATTTTTTTAAAATAATTATTTAGTCAGTAAAAAACAAAAGATCGAGGCTATAAATATAAAAGGGAAAAAAGCCCTTTTTGTATTCTTTCACAATGAATGATTAATTAAAGAAAAAACAACAAAATAGCTCGTGTCAGAAAAATGGAAATGTGAAATAAAAGAATGGATCGATTGGCTTTTCCAACCAGTTTTTATTTCAAAAAAAGGCTTTTAGATGCTTTTTTAAGCACCAATCTGCCGTCGGATAATAACAATGGCTTAAATGACTTTAAATCTATAGAAAAAAATGGGGGGCATGAGGGCAGAAATACCGGAAAAAACAATAATTGATTTCGGATAGAAAGGGATATGTACCGGAAAATATTGTGAACGGAAAAAAAGATGGATGAAAAGAAGCGTATTTATTTTTGAAGTCAGAAAACTAGTGACTTTTCTCAATTGAAAAAAAAATGAGAGAAATATTTTTAGAACCGTATAGAACTATTATTTCTACGCCATAACTAACTATTATTCACATTATTCAGTTATGAAAGATATAAAAATATTACTATACAGGGTGGAACATTTCAGATGCACACCCCCTGCTAAAATGGTTAAAAATGGAGATAGAGAGTCGGGAAAAGTCTCCACCCCTAGGTAATCGACCTCAGTGACCTCAATATGTCATTATTTTTTTGGTAACTATTTGGCAAATATGGTAATTTTATTACCCAAAATAGTAATTCCTCGGTAACTTTAAAAAGTTAAATTAGAGCATACCATGATATGAACATTTTTGAAAAACTACATTATGTTCGAGAAATTTGATACCAATATCATAAAATTCCGGTAATTTTTCTACGACCTATTGTGTAACATACATACACACTTTATGCTTGAAAATTATTATATTTTTGGAAACAACAAAATGCACACCCCCTGCTAAATGGTTAAAAATGAGATAGAGAGTCGGAAAAGTCTCCACCCTAGGTAATCGACCTCAGTGACTCAAATATGTCATTATTTTTTGGTAACTATTTGGCAAATATGGTAATTTTATTACCCAAAATAGTAATTCCTCGGTAACTTTAAAAAGTTAAATTAGAGCATACCATGATATGAACATTTTTGAAAACTACATTATGTTCTGAGAAATTTGATACCAATACCATAACATTCCGGTAATTTTTCTACGACCTATTGTGTAACATACATACACACTTTATGCTTGAAAATTATTATATTTTTGGAACAACAAAATGCACACCCCCTGCTAAAATGGTTAAAAATGGAGATAGAGAGTCGGGAAAAGTCTCCACCCTAGGTAATCGACCTCAGTGACCTCAAATATGTCATTATTTTTTTGGTAACTATTTGGCAAATATTGTAATTTTATTACCCAAAATAGTAATTCCTCGGTAACTTTAAAAAGTTAAATAAGCATACCATGATATGAACATTTTTTGAAAACTACATTTGTTCTGAGAAATTTGATACCAATACCATAACATTCCGGTAATTTTTCACGACGACCTATTGTGTAACATACATACACACTTTTATGCTTGAAATTATTATATTTGAACAAACAAAATGCACACCCCCTGCTAAAATGGTTAAAAATGGAGATAGAGAGTTCGGGAAAAGTCTCCACCCCTAGGTAATCGACTCAGTGACCTCAAATATGTCATTATTTTTTTGGGTAACTATTTGGCAAATATGGTAATTTTATTACCCAAAATAGGTAATTCCTCGGTAACTTTAAAAAGTTTAATTTGAGCATACCATGATATGAACATTTTTTAAAACCTTATTATGTCTGAGAAGTTTGATACCAATATCATAAAAACTCCGGTAATTTTTCTACGACCGTATTGTGTAACATACATTCATAGCAGATAGAGTTATAGATTAGAGAGTTAGAAATAAGTTTTGAGTAGATTATTTGGGATGGAGGGGTGGGGTTGTAGATAGATTGTGATATTTGAGATAGATTAGATACCTATAATTAATTTTTGAGTAGATTTGGGGGGGGAGTAGATAGATGTCATATTTGAGATAGATTAAATAGTTTTAAATTATTTTTTTGTTAGAATTTGGGGGGGTGGGAGTAGATAGATGTCTATTTGAGATAGAATTAAATAGTTTTAAATTATTTTTTTGTATAGATTTGGGGGGGGAGTAGATAGATGTGATATTTGAGATAGATTAGATAGTTATAAATTAGTTTTTGAAGATATTTGGGGGAGGGAGTAGATAGATGTGATGTTGAGATAGATTAGATAGTTATAAATTAGTTTTAAATAGATTTGGGGAGGAGTAGATAGATGTGATGAGATAGATTAGATAGTTATAAATTAGTTTTTGAAGAGATTTGGGGGGAGTAGATAGATGTGATGTTGAGATAGATAGATAGTTATAAATTAGTTTTTAAATAGATTTGGGGGAGGAGAGTAGATAGATGTGATATTTGAGATAGATTAGATAGTTATAAATTAGTTTTTGAAGAGAGATTTGGGGGAGGGGAGTAGATGATACGGTAAACTTTATAGATAGGTTAATAACTTTAGAATAAATAATAATTTAGGACTTAGATAGGATTTGAGGAGAGGTCTAGGATTACTAGATATAAGATATAGGAAAGGATTAAGAAATTTAGGTTATTTCAGGAAAGGTGTTCAAAGTGTTGCCCATTTTCTTGCTGACATCGTCTGATTCTATTGCTAAATGATCTTAGGGCTAAATTTATCTCGCGGCGGGATAGTGAGGAAATGGCATTTCTTATTAGCCTCTTCATATTTTCTGGAGTTGTTGGTCTCTCCTTATAAACCAATATCTTTAAGACGGCCCCAAAGGTAAAAATCCAAGGGTGTAAGATCCGGAGATCTAGGGCCATGCACATGTACCTCCTCGGCCTATCCATCTTCTATGAAACTCCTGATCCAAGTGCTCCCTAACTCCCCGAGAAAGTGAGCCGGCGCACCATCAAGTTGGATCCACATTGATTGACGAAGACGCATTGGAAGGTGCTCAGTGAGTACTGGAAGTTCATTTTCCAGAAAATCTAAAAACATTCTTCCATTAAGCGCTCTGTCAAAAAAAATATGACCAATTACTGGCCACTGATGATCCCACACCAGGTGTTAACAGACCACCGGTGTTGAGAATCCACTTCTCTCAGCCAGTGAGGTTCACATCGCTATAATAGTGTAAATTGTGTCTATTTACACTACCATCGCTGAAAAATGTAGCCTCGTCAGTCCATAGCACTCGTTTACTAAAAAACGTGTTATCTGCCTCCAGCTCTCTTCGGCCCACTCACAAAACTCCATCCTTTAACGTAGTCACCTGGGTGAGAGCCTGGTGAAGATGTATTTTAAAAGGATAATTCTTACCACGAAGAATTCGCTGGATGGTAGTGTGGTTGCTACCACATTCCTCAGCTATCTCCCTGCTGCTAGCATGAGGATAAGCCGCAACGTATGCCAAAACACCAGTAACAAGGTTGTCGTTGCGGGAAGGCCGTGTCTATTTTGGTTCGTATGCCCAGCAAATGCACCACTTATTACCCGATCTCTCGTATAAGCGGCGAAACAACTGCCGGTGAGGATGGCCGCCGATCAGGATACCGCTCTCGATATATTCGAGCTGCAGCTCTTCCACTTAATCTAGCTTCTCCATACACAACAAGCATGTCTCTAAACTCAATACTTGAGTAAGAAGGCATTGATAAAAAGATGCACAAAAGTGAAGAGCAAAATGTATAAAAAAGTGAACAAACCTCTTTCAACAGAGTCTGATGAAAAATTAAATTATTTTTCGCATAAAAAACAATTTATTTATTATCAAAAGTATTTTTAGGTTTTTAAAAACAAGAACAAGGGTCAATTAATTATAAGCGTTAAATTATTTTGTTGGTCTAGTAAATTAGTTTATAAAATAGCGACTGAAAGTAAACATTACATTCCTTATCTCAATAATTTTCCTAAGTTTACTTATATCTTTCTCAATAAATATTGCAAATAAATAAAACAAGCAGCCAAAAATAATGTCTATCCCTAATTTTGATTAGGATCACCTTCGCGCCAAATATTTTTTGTTGTTTTTTTAACTAGCCTTGCATTCGGTTGTTGAAAATGTTTTAGCAAACAGCAAATGAAGTTTCATCAAATGAAATCGATAATTTAAATCAGGGAGTATTAACATCAATGTGATACGTAAAAGTCCAAGCAAAAGTTACCAATTAAGGAACGTTACCAATTCCTTAATAACGTTTCTACTTAAACTCAATTTTTCCAACTGGACCTCGAGGTAAAGAGTCCTTCCCTTTCTAGTTGAGTAAATAACTATTACCTTATAAATAATATTATAAGAAACCATTTTAAAAAAAAAAAAACCACAAATTTATCCGAACATAATAAAATTATTCTTCAAGAGTTAATAATATGTAAGTTACTAGTAAAAATAAATTTATTACCCCTTCTGGCAATTTTTCAAACATAACAGTGTGTATGTATGTTAATAAATAAATAAATATTTAAATAAATATCTTTATTTTTTGACCTTTTACAGGAATTAAATAAATGAAAAATTAAATACATATAAAAAAAAACTAACAATCCTTAAAGTGCTATTCACAAATAATATCAATGTATAACAAAAACTGTTCTTACTTAAAAACAGCCTTTTTTAAATAAAATAAATACGAAAAAACCAATAATAAAAAACATGCAACATAAAACTATCCACTATTCAGGATTAGGTTTTTTATTTTTAAGGTTGACTTTTATAGTTATCTAAATTATCATTTTAAAAAATCTGTTACACAATAGGTCGTAGAAAAATTACCGGAATTTTATTGATTTGGTATCAAATTTCTCAGAACATAATGTAGTTTTCAAAAATGTTCATATCATGGTATGCTCTAATTTACTTTTAAAGTTACCGAGGAATTACTATTTTGGGTAATAAATTACCATATTTGCCAAATAGTTACCCAAAAAAATAATGACATATTTTGAGGTCACTGAGGTCGATTACCTAGGGGTGGAGACTTTTCCCCGACTCTCTATCTCCATTTTTAACCATTTTAGCAGGGGTGTGCATTTTGTTGTTCCAAAAATATAATAATTTTCAAGCATAAAGTGTGTATGTATGTTACACAATAGGTCGTAGAAAAAATTACCGGAATTTTATGATATTGGTATCAAATTTCTCAGAACATAATGTAGTTTTTCAAAAATGTTCATTCATGGTATGCTCTAATTTAACTTTTTAAAGTTACCGAGAATTACTATTTTGGGTATAAAATTACCATATTTGCCAAATATTACCAAAAAATAATGACATATTTGAGGTCACTGAGGTCGATTACCTAGGGGTGGAGACTTTTCCCGACTCTCTATCTCCATTTTAACCATTTTAGCAGGGGGTGTGCATTTTGTTGTTCCAAAAATATAATAATTTTCAAGCATAAAGGTGATGTATGTTACACAATAGGTCGTAGAAAAATTACCGGAATTTTATGATATCGGTATCAAATTTCTCAGAACATAATGTAGTTTTCAAAAATGTTCATATCATGGTATGCTCTAATTTAACTTTTTAAAGTTACCGAAGGAATTACTATTTTGGGTAATAAAATTACCATATTTGCCAAATAGTTACCAAAAAAAATAATGACATATTTGAGGTCACTGAGGTCGATTACCTAGGGGTGGACTTTTCCCGACTCTCTATCTCCATTTTTAACCATTTTAGCAGGGGGTGTGCATTTTTGTTCCAAAAATATAATAATTTTCAAGCATAAAAGTGTGTATGTATGTTACACAATAGGTCGTAGAAAAATTACCGGAATTTTGATATTGGTATCAAATTTCTCAGAACATAATGTAGTTTTCAAAAATGTTCATATCATGGTATGCTCTAATTTAACTTTTTAAAGTTACCGAGGAATTACTATTTTGGGTAATAAAATTACCATATTTGCCAAATAGTTACCAAAAAAATAATGACATATTTGAGGTCACTGAGGTCGATTACCTAGGGGTGGAGACTTTTCCCGACTCTCTATCTCCATTTTTTAACCATTTTAGCAGGGGTGTGCATTTTTGTTGTTCCAAAAATATAATAATTTTCAAGCATAAAAGTGTGTATGTATGTTACACAATAGGTCGTAGAAAAATTACCGGAATTTATGATATTGGTATCAAATTTCTCAGAACATAATGTAGTTTTCAAAAATGTTCATATCATGGTATGCTCTAATTTAAACTTTTTAAAGTTACCGAGGAATTACTATTTTGGGTAATAAATTACCATATTTGCCAAATAGTTACCAAAAAAAATAAATGACATATTGAGGTCACTGAGGTCGATTACCTAGGGGTGGAGACTTTTCCCGACTCTCTATCTCCATTTTTAACCATTTTAGCAGGGGGTGTGCATTTTTGTTGTTCCAAAATATAATAATTTTCAAGCATAAAAGTGTGTATGTATGTTACACAATAGGTCGTAGAAAAATTACCGGAATTTTTGATATTGGTATCACATTTCTCAGAACATAATGTAGTTTTCAAAAATGTTCATATCATGGTATGTCTAATTTAACTTTTTAAAGTTACCGAGGAATTACTATTTTGGGTATAAAAATTACCATATTTGCCAAATAGTTTACCAAAAAAAATAATGACATATTTGAGGTCACTGAGGTCAATTACCTAGGGGTGAGACTTTTCCCGACTCTCTATCTCCATTTTAACCATTTTAGCAGGGTGTGCATTTTGTTTTCCAAAAATATAATATTTTCAAGCATAAAAGTGTGTATGTATGTTACACAATAGGTCGTAGAAAAATTACCGGAATTTTATGAATTGGTATCAAATTTCTCAGAACATAATGTAGGTTTTCAAAAATGTTCATATCATGGTATGCTCTAATTTAACTTTTTAAAGTTACCGAGGAATTACTATTTTGGGTAATAAAATTACCATATTTGCCAAATAGTTACCAAAAAAATAATGACATATTTGAGGTCACTGAGGTCGATTACCTAGGGGTGGAGACTTTTCCGACTCTCTATCTCCATTTTTAACCATTTTAGCAGGGGGTGTGCATTTTGTTGTTCCAAAAATATAATAATTTTCAAGCATAAAAGTGTGTATGTATGTTACACAATAGGTCGTAGAAAAATTACCGGAATTTTATGATATTGATCACATTTCTCAGAACATAATGTAGTTTTCAAAAATGTTCATATCATGGTATGCTCTAATTTAACTTTTTAAAGTTACCGAGGAATTACTATTTTGGGTAATAAAATTACCATATTTGCCAAATAGTTACCAAAAAAATAATGACATATTTGAGGTCACTGAGGTCGATTACCTAGGGGTGGAGACTTTTCCCGACTCTCTATCTCCATTTTTAACCATTTTAGCAGGGGGTGTGCATTTTGTTGTTCCAAAAATATAATAATTTTCAAGCATAAAAGTGTGTATGTATGTTACACAATAGGTCGTAGAAAAATTACCGGAATTTTATGATATTGGTATCAAATTTCTCAGAACATAATGTAGTTTTCAAAAATGTTCATATCATGGTATGCTCTAATTTAACTTTTTAAAGTTACCGAGGAATTACTATTTTGGGTAATAAAATTACCATATTTGCCAAATAGTTACCAAAAAAATAATGACATATTTGAGGTCACTGAGGTCGATTACCTAGGGTTGGAGACTTTTCCCGACTCTCTATCTCCATTTTTAACCATTTTAGCAGGGGTGTGCATTTTGTTGTTCCAAAATATAATAATTTTCAAGCATAAAAGTGTGTATGTATGTTACACAATAGGTCGTAGAAAAATTACCGGAATTTTTATGATATTGGTATCACATTTCTCAGAACATAATGTAGTTTTCAAAAAATGTTCATATCATGGTATGCTCTAATTTAACTTTTTAAAGTTACCGAGGAATTACTATTTTGGGTAATAAAATTACCATATTTGCCAAATAGTTACCAAAAAATAATGACATATTTGAGGTCACTGAGGTCGATTACCTAGGGGTGGAGACTTTTCCCGACTCTCTATCTCCATTTTTAACCATTTTAGCAGGGGGTGTGCATCTGCAATGTTCCACCCTGTATAATAAATGTAAGGACTGTCTTTAAATTATACATTAATTTAAATTATAATATAATATTATATATAATATAATATAAATATCCACATTAATTATAATGTGGATATTATTTTATTTATAAAATATATATTTATATCTTAAATAATATATTTAAATATATAATTAAACTATATTTAATTATATATTTACTGATAAATTATATTTTATGTACTCTGGACCCATTTGATCCAACTCAGAGTGACGAGAGCCATCGAGAACGACACTCTACTCGATTTTTGTAATTAACTACAGTTACTAACTGTAATTAATTTGTAATTAATTAGTTACTAACTAATTAATGTTTGAAAGTAATTAACTACAGGTTTCTGGTTACCTCGCGGGTTTGCAGCAACTCCTGATCGGCATAATTTCGATTTAGCGCCACAAGGCCTGAGGGGCCAAAGGCCCTTCACGGTATTCGCCCTGTGGCGAAATGCTAAAGTTGGCGAAATCTTTTAACATCAAATTCTAATCATAAAAACTGGGAGCATAGCCCGGGTTGTGAACCCCAGACCGCCGGTGCCAAAGTCCAGTACTATACGACCGCGGCTACGGAGGCAGATGAGTGAATAATATTAAGACTTAAATACATAGATTTTTGCTTCCACACCTCCTAAAAAGAAAGGAAGCAGTGCGAAAGCAAAAAAACTTAAATGGCTGATCCGGTTTTAATGAAACTTGGCTTAAAAATCAAATTCAATGAGCGGATGAGCTGATTAGATTTTGAGCATGATTCAACTCGGCCTAATTAAAATGGCATCAATTTAAACTTATAACAATTATTATTATTATTATTATTATTAAAGATTGGGGTTGGAGTCGAGGATAGACCCCATTTGCACTGCGACTGGAAGTCTATTGTACAATCCCCTCAATTGGTCCAGGTCAGAATAATCCTTTTTCCCGGACTAGGTCTAGGATCTTTTTGACCAGTGATTCATTGGTAGAGTCAAACTTAGTGAGAATGCTGCTACCAAAGTTGGTGAACCTTTGAAAGGCTAGGGCTTCACATCTCAGAAGTATGTGAGATGCAGTTTCAGTTTCCGATTCACAAAGCCTACACACTGGGTTATCTTTAAAGATACCAATGGTATGGAGATGTTTTCGGAGGTGACAGTGACCAGTCAGTAGTCCAGTTACTGTTCTCAGGTCCCTTCTGCTGAGACTCAGGAGGTCCTCAGTTACTTTGGGACTGGGTCCTTTTAACATAAGTTTACTGTGCCTCATGCCTGAGGATTTGTTCCAGTGGTGCAGGTGATTGGTTAAGAGCCAATCTTTAATTACACCTTTAGCTATAGCTTTCGGTATGGCTACTATGGGTTCAGGGCCACAGGAGTGGTCTCAGACCCCTTTTTTGCAAGGATGTCTGCTTGCTCATTACCTTCAATTCCCTTATGGCCAGGCACCCATCTGATTGCTACATCGTTGTTGAGTGACAAGGTCAGAAGGTTTTGTAAGCACTCCCAGACAAGCTTGGAGTTGACTTTGTATGAACCAAGAGCTTTAATGGCAGCTTGGCTGTCAGTAAAAATATTTATAGAAGTCTGATTAGGATTCTTTTTAATATTTATATTAGACAGGCATTAATAGCAAATATTCTGCCTGAAACACTGTGGCATACTTTCCTAAAGGAAATGAGGTTTTGATATTTGCATGAGCCTCATATATGCCACTCCCAGAGCCACAGTCCATCTTAGATCCATCTGTATACCATACAGTGTCACCAGAGGATTGAGGTGGTTCCCCATTGAAACTATCACAACTGAGTGTGAAGGGTTTTTCATAGGAGTAGAGGGTGGTCATGTAATCAGAGTTCATAGATAGTATGGGACTCTGAATTACATTCACTATTTTGGAGTGACCTCTAATGGTAGGGATCTTCCAGTTCCCACTGTTCTGCAGTCTGTAAGCCGCCAACCTAGCCTCACTCTTTATAATAAGATCAAGGGGCGGAAGGCCAGCATGACTTCTAGAGCAGTAGTTGGTGCTGAGTTCATGGACCCTGTAATGGATAGACAGGCTAAGCGCTGAACTGAGTTCAGTTTGATAATTGCGGTGGTTTGATTGACTTTAGGCCACCACACAAGGGCACAATAGGTAATAATAGGTCTGACCACCATTAAGTAAAGCCATCGCAATACTTGAGGTTTAAGTCCCCAGATTTTACCTACAGCTCTACGGACTGTCATTAAAGTCAGTTTGGCTTTATTAATTATTTTATCCAGCTGTTGATTCCAACTTAGCCTCTTGTCAAGGATTACTCCGAGATATTTGACCTGGTCAGATAGCTGTAGTTGTTCACCAAACAGTATAGGGGCCTCACAGAGTGAGGTTTTGTTTGTTTGGTGAAAATTACAAGTGCAGTTTTGGCAGGATTGATTGAAAGTTTTACCTGTTTGCACCAGTTCTCAATCAGCCTTATCGGTGTTTGAATTACTTCTAGGGCTGTATTAATGAATTTGCCAGGAATAAGGATGACTATGTCATCAGCGTACCCTATAGCAAAGAAGCCTTTACTGTTAAGACAGCAGAGTATGCCGTCCACCACAAGGCTCCACAGTAGAGGAGACAAGACTCCACCCTGCGGGCATCCCCTGGTGACTCGGGCTTCAGCCGTCTCTCCAGCCACAGAAGCTATAACATTTCTACTGAGAAACATAGTGGCTATCCATCTACAGACAGATTCTTCAACACCACGCTCTCTCAGAGAGGAGAGTATAGTTTGGAAAGATGTGTTATCAAATGCTCCTTCAATATCGAGAAAGGCGCCAACAACACATCCTTTGCTTTCAAAAGCAGCTTCAATCTTATTAACAACAAGATGTAATGCGCTTTCGCAAGATTTGCCAGCTTGATATGCAAACTGATATTTGTGCAGCGGCTTGGTAATCAGCGCTGTTTCGCGAATGTGTCTGTCAATAATCTTCTCCATTGTTTTGAGAAGAAAAGATGACAGACATATTGGTCTATAAGCCTTACCCTCCGTGTATGAAACACGTCCAGGTTTGGGTATAAAAGTAACCTTGGCAGATTTCCAGAGTTCAGGAATATGATTTAGAGCTATACTTGCTCTGAAAATGCTACAAAGTAAGGGAGCCAGAGTGTCCAAGCCCTGCTGTAACAGGGCTGGGTAAATACTGTCCGGTCCAGGAGACTTGTAAGGTTTAAATGAGTTTACTGCCCATTTGACCTTGTCAAGTGTTATAATTGAATTGGCAACAGCCCAGTCAGGAGCTTTATCTATAAAAGAGAAGCCCTGATTGGTCTCTGTTTGATCATTGTTTTGATCTACAATTACAGAGTCTGGGAAGTGTGTCTTAAGAAGAACCTCCACAGTTTCTCGGCCATTGTGAGTATAGGCTCCAAGAGGAGTTTTTAAAGTGCCAACTGGGTTAATTGGAGTTTTAGACAGTATTCTGTTCAGTCTGGCTGCTTCGGAGATACTGTCTATCTCAGAACAGAAACGTCTCCAAGAATCCCGCTTGGCAAACTTATAACAATAAATAGGGATCAGTTTGTGGCAGAAGAGACAGAAAAGACTAGATAAGCACAAGACTGGAATAAGTATTTAATCTCTCTGTGAGTGCCTCCATAAAAATTATGGAGACACAAGTATTCATAATAACTTTAATTTTTTTTGTTTCATAAAACGTTTTTGTAATGAAGTTTTAAAGTCTTTTGAATACAAAAAGGCCTCAACCACGTCTAAGACAAGCACATTTCTCGAGATACTTCTATAAATGGATGAGCATATTTTGTTTAACCACTTCAGCATACACAGCAATATTATATACACTTATAAATTTAAACCTATAGGTAGAGAAGCCTCATTCCATGATTAGAAGCTTGTTTTTAAATATTTTTCAGGCAAAACCCCACGTTAAGTTGTAATTTAACAAATTGCAATAAGAATACAATATCATAAGGACATAGCCACCGATTATTAAGTAATGGGACAGTCATTGACGCTTCGCGCTTCGGCCGCTCCACGACGTCGATCCGATTGCAACCGCACTGTTGTTGTTCGTCTATAAAATTTTATATTCGATGTATATATATATACACACACCACACACACACCACACCATATACATATATATATATATATATATATATATATATATATATATATATATATATATATATATATATAATATATATATATATATATATATATATATATATATATATATATATATTATTTCAGGTATCATGAACCCAATCTGAATGGATCTTCCTCACTTCCCCCTTCTTCAACTTCCGTCATCCGAACAATCTCATAAGCGTCATTTTCATCATTCATGATGAAAATTCGCTAAAATTAGTGATAAGAAAGTTAATGAATATATATTGATTCCAAATTTGGCAGACAATGTTCATGATAGTTCACAAAACCCAAACAAAAGGTTTATACAAAATGATTAGTTATTCATAAAAGGTCTGAATTCCCGTACTACCGGTCAAACTGGAATTTAAAGGCAAAATCTGGTATTTCGATCCTCTGCCTTACCAACTTCACTTTTAGTTTAAAACCTACTCATAAACCGGTTCCGTACTCAGACTAAAAACAGTACCTTTAAACAATATATAATATAGACAATTCATGAAAACTCTAAACAAACTTTACGTTAAGTAATCGGTATACCAACTTAAATTCGGTTTGTGAAACTAATTTCTCAAACTAAGTAGAAAGCCTAGTTAAAACATAAAAAAATACGTAGCCGCAACGCGGCCACATTGTATTATTGGTCTATATGGACTTTTGCCATGTATCTAGCGAATTTTCATCGCCTCGCTACGGCCCCGTCGAGGCTATATAAAGTTCTTTAAGTTCTACATAGCATTTAGTAAATCATTTAGATCAATAATTTGTTCAGTTCTCCCCTTCATCTAGTACAGAGGATCAAAACGTAGACTTAAGTTTAAACAAACCAATAGGGTCATATGTGTTTAAAGATTAGGGCAGGTAATAAGAGGTCATCAAGTTTCTATTAAACAATTGTATAGCCACAATAGCAAGCTGGAGTACGGCACTCAACCTTTGTTTGCTAACCCCATTTTATAATGGTTTTACCTTAATTTCATTAATTTAGCTGTTACATCATTAATCAAATTAAAATATTTAATATTTATTCATGTTATTTATTTAGTTAAAGAACGTTCTCTAAAAATATAGACGAATCAGAAAAATTGTTAGACTAACAAGTGAACAAAAATGGACTTAAACCTGGATCAGAGATTATTAGGATAGCCAAACACTATTTAATAGAAGGGGCGCAACCTAAATATATTGTCCCATAAAAAGCTAAGTTTGAATTTACTTAGCTTACCTTACTCTCCTCTACAGAAAAAATAAATTTACTAAAAATGGGGTCTATGCGTCTTAAGATTAGAACACCCAAAGATCTAGAATTCGAGAAACTAAACATATATATTTAAAAAAAAAGTCATTATCTTAAAACAAAGAACTAAAAGAAGACAAACTTTTAACATAACTTTTCAATTTTATTGATACGAATTTAAATATGACTTTTCTAACCCATTATTTTCAAAACCAGCAAAAAAACTTTAAAGGTAAAAAGGTGTAACTCTAAACAAGCGTTTAATTTATTATCTTATAGTAACACTAAAAGGGACAACAGAAAAAAAAGGAGAGATCGAATATCCTTAAGGACATGAATGGGTGAGGCAAGACAAAGACTGGGAGTCTAGGAACGGGTCTCAGGTATCCAGGACCGGGCCTTTGTATTTGGGAAAGAGGACATCTTGTTTTGAAATTGATACCACCTGGGACTGGTCATTTTATTGTTAGCAGATAAAAGAAGCTATCCACCTTGAAAATGGTTTTGTTTTCTCCATTTGATTTCATGTTGAAACAGTTACACTGTTGTACATGTTTGCTGTTTGAATTTATTTGATGAAGATAGTAAAATTGTATTCATTTATATAACTGTTAATCTGCCTCCGTGGCCGTGATCGTAAAGGCGTTCGGTTTCGGCACCGGAGGTCCGGGGTTCGCAGCCCGGGCTATGCTCTAAGATTTTATGAATAATATTTGTATTAAAAAGATTTCGCCAACTTTAATTAATTCTTAGAGTGTAGTAGAAGCAACCTACCTGAGGTGGTTCCCGCAGGGTGAATACCCTGATGGGCCGAAAGGCCCTAAAACGGGCATTTTTTTATATTACTAAAGAAACCTGATAAATTTAAATTCGACTACCACCATAACGCCTATTCCATTAGCGATATTTTCCAAAGGAAATTCGCTAGCAGAAGCACCTACTCCTTAATTAAAATCTTTATAATATAAAATAATAAATATTAAACTAACAAATGAAGTTTCAATAAGAAATGTCACACAATGTGTGTGTGTGAACTGGTTATATGTGCTACCATGTATGGAGGGGGTGCTTCCTAGATGATTGGATGTGCACAAACTCAGGGGCTAATGTTGAGTGAGATTTGAATGAGGGGAAAACGCTAAATGACCCTACGGGTTAAAGCATAAAAAAAAAAAAAAGAAAGAAAGAAATGTCGTTTTCAATAATTTGACTTTTTTGCTATACTTAACTACATCTTTTATGCGAGTGTTCTCGTTTTATTCTTTTACCTTTCCTCATTTATACCGTAGGCATATAGACAAAGTATTGTGGAGCAAAAAAACCAAAACCGGGATGTCACCTGAAGTATTCGAATAAGGTGATTTTAAGACCTTCTAAGTGGTTTCATAAAGTTGACTGTGGCTGTGTTAGTTATCATCGTATCTCCCATTTTATTTATGCTAGAGAGTTGAAACTTGTACAAAAATCAGTCTATAGGTGCAGTTGGGCTATTCGGAAAATAATTTTGTTATGACATTATCAAATCGCAATAATTTTGAAAAATCGTAAAACGAGAAAAAACGTCGCGATAGAATTGAGATTTTGCACGCATGTAGCCATGTATGTATAAGACTAACATAAGCATTAGTTAAATTTTAATCAGATGACTTGTGCAAGTTTTTTAAAAAAAAATGATAAAAAATCGGAAAATAATTCAATTGAGTTGAAATTTAGTACGGAAGTATACCTTTAGGTAATAAATAAGTACCAAGTTTCATTTCAATACAAGTATATCTAAGTTTTTTGTTTGATCATAAAAAGTTAAGTTGCATAGAGCTTGATCAGTGCTTAGATGACCGCTGGGAACGAAACGAATGAATTTACTATCTCAGGGCGAGCGAAGCGAGTCCGAAGAAGCGTTACCCTATGAATTTAACGACTTGTATTTTTTAAGGATGAGCGAAGCGAGTCCGATGTAGAGAGCATAAGCGTAGCGAGTCCGATATAATGAGGAAAAGCTCCAAGGTACCCCGGACCCGATTTTCCTTTTTGAAAAAATAATTTTTTGTCCCTTTATAACACCAAAATGTAATGTAATTCTTGGTAGACAGTAATGTTTAAAATTTATTTAGTTTTAGGACACTCAATAAGACTCAGTTATTGACCCATTTTTAAGCAGTTTGTTAAAAAGTAGTTTTCTTATTTGATAATTTTCAGATGAACTTAGTAGAACTAGAACCACAAATAGCAAATCAGAAAACATTCTGAAAAATGTTAACATCAGTATGTATTTTTTTCAGTAAAAATTTTTAACATCTCTCTCGTTTGATAATTTATTTGATTCTTGGGAATAACTAACAGATTTCCACTTTATAGAATACTATGCAAAGGTAAAATGAAAAGTCAATCCAAACACAATATGGTTGAGTGATCAAACAGATAAAAAAGAGAGTTTATGAATGAGTGCATATATAAGGATGATAGAAGGCCTAAAAAAATCAATAGGCCTCGGCCTGCTCCTATCAAAAGGCCGCGGTAGGCCTTCATCAAAGGATCAATTTTGACCGGTTTTTAAACATTAGCTTGAAGCTTCACAAATCCTTTTTTAAACTTACTTTTTATTTCAGATCAATCAAACATTGAATTAATACGTTAAAACTAATTGACTTCTATTATTTCAATTTATATCAGACAGAAAGTTAATTTCAAAGAAATATTATCAAAAAGCTGCCTTAAGCATAACTGATGCCCGAAGTTTAACAATTTTTACGAAAACTGCAATATCATATAAAACTATGTGTGTTTTCAACTGATTTTGGTAATAGACAACGCCAGTCACGTAACACCATAGAGAGATATACTAGAGGAGACATAGCCTATCTTAATACATTAGGAGGCTTGAAACATCTTTTTGGGGATCTCAGGGGCTTTGTGTAACCTCATTGAAACCTCCTTTAAGAGTGAGTTAAATTTATAATAAATCAATTGATTTCAGCTTCCCGCGCAATGCTTGTGTTTTGATTAGTATTTTTAACATTCAGTAATTTTGTACTGATTATTCGATTATATTTATAATCGAATAATCGATTATATTTATAATCGATTATATTTATAATCGATTATATTTATAATACTTTCTCGATGTTTCACAATTTAACCTATGGGGTCCCTCTAGTCATAATATCTCTATGCGTAACACGGTATAAACTTCGGTTATTATGTTAAGAATTTAAAAACGTTGAATGTTTATTACATTTTATTTAAATTTAGAGAATCTAAATTGTAAAGATATCCTATAAATATAGCATTAGTATGACGTATGGGTCCAGTCTTAGACGTGTCTGAATCTCTCAACAAAACATGGTTCATTTAGGCAGGAATTTTGGGGGCAAAATTTATGACACCACTGAAACATGTGTCGAATGAGAGTTACATTATTATATAATCATAGAGATATTATTCACAAAAAAAAACACAAAAAAATGTTCGGAATGCTGACAACAATTGATTAATTATAATCTTAATTTACGAAATAAATAATGATATAAATAATTTTCCGAAATAATGTAATGATTAAAAGTTTTTATTCATTGATTATAGCGAATATCCTTTGAAAAAGAAATTCGCTACAGTTCTATCAAATAATCTAATTTTAGTTTTACTACCAGGCGTTGCTTGTCAACATTTTCTTTTAAATATAACTTAATGAAAATAAAATTATAAACAAGATATAAATAATTTTGATATTTTGAAAGAAAAACATGAAAGAATGACGTCACATGTTTTTGCCGTATTTTGTTTCTAAATTTATATTTTTGTCTTTATATTTTGGAGATCCAAAAATCTTCAAAAATGTTCTATTTTATTGTTGGCACATTTGAAAGAAAGCCTTTATTATTACCCTTCTTTGAGCCAATAAAAACATTTAAATATTTGTTTAAAAAAACCTTTAAATAATAAATAAATAAACAAAGAAGAAAGGGAAAAGAATAAAAGATGAATGAAATTGAAGAATTACATAGAAGCGTCTGTGAAAAACAAAAACGGCGAAAATAATGAGTCAAGGGTCAAAGGGACTGGAAAAGCTCTGTTAAAAAAGACTAACACGGCAGAGAAAATATTTAATATTTTCCTGCTTTCTTCTCCTGTTACTGTTTTGTATTTACTCTTTTTTTCTTTCCTATCTCATTATCATTGCAAAGCACGGTGGTAAGAAAAATGTAGCAACAACTTAGATGTTATAAAATAGATGTTATATTCTAGAGACATCATATTATTTTATAAATGCTATATGATCTATTTAGATAGTTAAAGGTGCTGCATTAGTAGCATAACAAAATGTAAGCATGTATGAACAAAATGGTGGAATTTGTATGAGCATATATACGATTGCATGTATGAGGTTTTTTTTAATACAATTTTTAGAAAACAAGTACACCAGTTTGGATGAAACTTTACGTAAAAATTAAGTCTAATTGAGGAACTAATTATACTTTAGGAAAAAAGTGTACATTTTTATATCTTAAAAGAATAAAAAAATGTAAAAAAAAGTTTTGATCCGTGCTACAAAAATTCTGGCTTTATTAAGATGGGCTATAAAAAATATTGGCACTACAAAAGTGACTAGCTCTGTTCTCAGAATAAAAATACTTGCTTTTGCTTAGTAGTATTTTCATTTCGAAAAACACATTGTGTTTTGAGAAAGCTTGGTTTTAAATTTAACAGCTTCGGCGTATTTTCAAAAAAAAATAATGCAGATAAAGCACGAAAGCAGCACAATGGGATATTTTTTTCTATATGTATATTCTACATATTAGGAAATTTGAAGAGAGAAGTTTAAATAAAAGTATAAAATAGAGGTGTCGGGAATTAGAGTCAGCCCACCCTTAAGACTGATATTGTTATGTTTTATCATTGTACATCACACCGGCGTGGGTAAAAAGAGATTAAGGTTATATTCTTTAAGCGACAAATAATTTAACGCGAAGGGTTTAACACGTTTCTTTTTTAAGTTACAATATAATGGATAGGAAGCGGCTTTTAAGCTAAATTAAAGGGTTTTTTTTATAAAAACTTTTTATTGAAGGGCGCCTCTGTCTTTATTCTTTTCAAGGTTTTTTTTAAAATGTATGGAAAATGTCGAAAAAGGGTTTTTGGTTATCCACGGGCCCAGTCGGTACTTGTGAAGTAATCTTAACACCTTCATCTTATTATCTTCATTCCTCTACCGTGCCATTACCTCTTTAAATACAGCGATACTGACATTATTTCTTAACCTGTATTGGGGATAAAACATTGCCGGAACGGGAAATGTTTAGTTTTCTTTTCAATATAACCTTTCTTTATATCGAAAATGTTGAACTAACTTACATAATGCTAATAAAATATTTTTTCTAAATTATACTAAGTAAATCTATTATTTTTTTTTAATTACCGATGAAAACTTACAGTTAATTAAAAAATACAGTAAATTATTACTTTCAGTAATAATTTACTCGTTTTTATGACTTAACTTATTGGTTTTACTAACTTACTCTTTTGTTAAAATAAATTACCTTTTATCTGCAAGTTCAATTTTTTCATGGTACGACACATGGCTAAAATAAGTTGAGAGCGCGGGAAAATATTGTTGAGGAGCCAATAAGGTTAGTCTTATTTGAAATTGAGGGCGGGGCTTAACATCCAGGACTAAACTTATTGGCTCCCTCGCCAATAAGGTTATGCACTTAAATTAAATTAGTAAATTAAATTAACTAATATGGTTTAATACTGCGCTTAGTTTATTTAATAATAAACTTCCTTATTTTAATAATTATGTACGTTTACATTTTCTAATTATAAATTTATTCACAAAAACATTAAAACTTTAGCATATAATGTGTAAATATTTGATGAGTCTTGTTGGTCAGTATAAAGTCTTGGGCTAAAGAAGTCTCTAGAGGATGTTTCCTTAATAATATTAAACTTAGTTAAATTAATAAACTTGCAAAAGTTTTCCTTTATATTTAAATTTTCTCTAGTAAAATATTCTCCAAAACTTTTCCCATTATGATTACTTTGGGAAAGAAAACTAAGAAAAAGTGTCAAGTCATGCTTGATTTCATTTGTTGAAGTATTACATTATGAAAAGTATTTTTGACCAACCAAGTCCAGAAAATGTTTGGTTGACCAGTCATCTGGAAATGAGAGACAAAGAGAATATGGCGGTTAAAAGTTTAAAATTAAATTTGAGGGTAAAGATATCTTAAGTTCGAGTTTAAGCCAGAAAGTTTTCCAAAAAAAAAAACTTTCTTAACCCTTAAGGTGACAGATCTTTTTCAAGTTTAGTTAAATAAAACGGAAAAGCGTTATTTAATGACAAAAATTCACTATAAAAAGAAGGAATTGCAGAAAAATACACTATTCTTGACCATAAGAAAATATTAAAGTATCTCTCTTTACTTCATATTCAGTACTTTGACTTGAATTAAAGAAAACAAATAAAAAATATATAATTAGGACACAAATGAAATTTAATAAAAAAAATAATAATAATTTTTTTCAATTATAAAATTATATGAAAAAATAATTAATTATAATAATTGTTAATTGTTTGTTAATAATTATAAACCGGGGAAAAGAAAAATGTATGCTTTCCGACTAGGGTCCCAGAAGTAGGCTCCAAAATAACTAAAAAAATTGGAATTAAACAATTTTTTTTTGCTTTCAAAAACCGTATTTTTTTAAAACCATTATTACAATGATTAAAATAGGGTTAGGCCCCGAATTTTTTCTTATCATGTTGGATTAGCTATATCCATACTGATTACTATGGACTGCTTCGCTTGTCATTAGAATATGAAAATTACCTAAATTATATTGCAGTGATTCATCGGATTAATTTCGCTCGTTCATATACACGTTTTATTTCTAGCGGTCACCCAGCCAGGTACTGACCTAGCTCGATGCCCCTTAACATTATTGATAAAAAAAATAGCAGATAAACTAGCCGTGTTGAAATGATACTCAGCATACTTATTTATTATGTAAAAAGATACAGCAAATTTCAACTTAATTGAATCAAAATTCTAGGTTAATTAATGAAGACTTCAGTCCTGTAGAAATTTTTTATTTGCAAATCTTATTTTAGTTTTTAAATTCCACCAGACTTCCTATCTTTCCTAACCTTATTTCAATAATACCTTATCTGTTTATTTTTTGATTTTGTTCATTTACCTTTAGTTTTAGTGTTTTTTTCAAACTTGCTGTTGTTTTTTCCTTGTATTTCAAAATTTGTTTAACTGTGGTATAGTTTTTGTGATGGTCTTTTGGTTTTGGTATGCTTTACTAAATATTTTTGGTGTTGGTTGTTTGTTTTGGTTTTTGTTTACACTGAAGATGCCTGGCTTCACCATGCGAAACATCTGTAATTAATGTTTATTTAAATAAAAAATGTTTATAGGACTGAAGTCTTCATTAATTAACCTAGAATTTAATTCTTAACAGTCCAATAACTATTTTGTTAATTAATTGAATCATTTTGCATTTTTTTAAAAAAACACGTACATGTTATTCGTTAAAAATTAAGTAATGCTTATAATAACTAACAGACACACATACATACACAAACACAATTTAGTAAAAACTACCCAGAAGGTCTTAAAATCGCCTAAAAAGGATAATTCTGGTCAAATTCCGATTTCAATTTTTTTTTGCATTTTTAATATTTTTTTATATACCTACGGTATAAATGAGAAAAAGCGAAAAACGATTCGCTTGTACCAAATTTCAACTGAATTTAATTATTTTTTTATTTTTAACAATTAAAAAAACGTATGGATGTTATTCGATAAAAATTCAACTAATGCTGATAATGGAATGGAACTTAACACCTTTGTTAGTTTAATATAGATCTACATCCGTGCAAAAGTTTAAACCGATTTTAAACATTTCTGGGCGTTCTAAGAATTTTTAATGAATCACGGTTAATGACATCGTCATAAAATTATTTTCCCGATATTCTTAGGAAATTCGCAATAAAGACACAACTTTAGTAAGAACTGTATGAATGTATCGAAAATATTGAAACAAATAAAAGAAGAATAAAAACTCCAGACCGACAAAAAAAATAAAAGAAAATTCAACTTCAAAGAAAATTTAAAATATATACTTGTGTGCTACTGTTATAGCTACATGGAAAATTTCAAATATATATCATTCTTGTATATTCTAAAATTACAAAAGAACATAATATTACAAGAGTTTCAGTATGGAATAGAAGCGTTCCATACGTATATATAAATATATATGTTATATAGTTTTATATTTTCTATTGCTCGTATAGTTTTCCCAGGAAGCTGGAAAAACTGAAGTGTTAGGTCAAAGCGAAATCACTTGGATTTCCATCTACAAACATGTACCTACGTCCCTTTTATCAATGATAACTCTTCCATATACATAACTTTGTTCCGACTAGCTTTAGTATCTAGATGTATTTTGAGTAAATTGTGTGTGAGTTATATGTGTGGCACTGACGTTATATATACATTTATATGGATACTTCTGTGTATAAATTAAAAATAAATATATATGTATATTTACTGTTAAGTTATATATTTATGTAGAACGTAAATATTTAATTTGAAGAAAATAATGGTACGAAAATTTCTATAAAATGCTAAGTATCTTAATTTAGGTGAAGTTTACGTTGATAAAACTGGTTTTGTTGCCAACATAACGTAAATTAATCCGTTGATTTATGAGGTCTTGTGTTGAATATGTAAGGTTATGAAGGGGATATGATGGTTTTCCATATCAGGTTACTTTACCACTGTTATAACCTGTAAACCTACCTGGTTAAACTAACCGGAAAGAGAACATAGACAAGGTATAGGATGTAGAAGGGTTTCACTCAGGGCTCTATATCATACACAGCCCTCTTTATAATGTATTCCAAACAATTGTTTGTTTTTATACACAGAAAATTATGCATTTTCATTTAGGGATTTCTCTTGTCAAATTAGAACAAGTATATTTGACAAAAATATTTTTTTGACATACTCTAATTAAAGATTAAATATTCAGATTACCTCTGAAATACGACTAAACTTAAAAACTTTAATATCCCTTTTCTATTTTTATAGTGTAATTAAGTTTTAAGTATTTACGAGCAGGTTCGAAAACAAAAATTCACATTTTACAGTAGAAGCAAGTTTCTTTTAAATAAAAACTAAAGTTAATCAAGAAGTTGAACTTAATCCCTGTTGACTGATTTTTAATGATGACAAGAACAGGATAATATAAAATGAATTGTTGTGGCGACGTTTCGGCCAAGCAGGTCGAAGGTAATATAATAATCTTGCTGTGAAACTCTGGCGCCCACCTAGTAAACAATTGAGGAACTTTACCGGCGACAGTAAAAACTTTTTTATAGTCGTGGACTGTAAAATTCTACGTAACTGTCCCACACGGTAAAAAAAATTTCACCTACTTTTTAGAGAATGTAAATTGCCATCTTTACAGCCACCCGAAAAATAGATAACAAAACGTTTTCTAATATAAAGATGACAAAAAAATGTATATTTTTAGGATAACTGGCCTACCATCAAGAAATTTAAGAGTAAGCATAAAATACAATATAAATGCACATAAGTCTAACTTAGTTTTTTATCATAGAGTCATAGACATAAATATTATAAACATGATTCTCTTAATTAATATTATATTTTTTAATTAATTAACTAAGACGTGTCAATCTATCTGATTTTAACAGACACACAGGAAGAATTAAAATCAGGTGACTGCTAGCCAGTTACAAGCGAACTTTTTATCCAAGACTGCCTGTCTAGATTATTCTTTAGTTTTATTAATAATTTTCTCATTATTAATATTATTTATAGACACTTGGAGAACTTTATAAATTTAAGAGGAATTTTAAGGGTTTTGTGTACATCTTCAAAGAGAAAAAAATACGCTAATGTCTATCCTATGAACTAACACAAAAATAACCTTATTTTTATTCATTCTTCTCAAGGACTATCCAATAGTACATTTATTATTACAAAATTACTATTAAGAATATATTTTCGATTTTCCTAATGTATACCGTAGCTATATAGCAAAAGTATTGAGTTTTCAAAAAAATACGAAACCGGGATGTCACGTGACTTATCCGTTCCAGGTGTTTTAAGGCCTCCACAGGTGGTTTTTACAAAGTTGTCTGTCTGTATGTGCGTGTGTGTGTGTGGTGTTTGATATCATCGTAGCTTCCACTGTATTTCTTAGAGAGATAGAACTTAGTACGGAAATCAGTCTATAGGCATAATTAACCCGCAATAATGATACAGCAAAATTGCGAAAAATCATAAAACGTTGCGGACAATTTAAGATTTGGCACACATGTAGCCATGAGTGTATAAGACTAGCATATGTGTGAAGTTTCATCTCATTATTAGCAGTAGTTCAATTTTTATCAAATGACGTGTACATTTTAAAAAAAAACTTGAAAAAAAAATCAGAAAATAATTCAATTAAGTTGGAATTCAATACAAGGGTATACTTTTACGTAATTAATAAGAACACGAAGTTTCAATTAAATAAGACAAGGGTATGCATGATTTTTTTTAGATCATAAAAGTAAGGCAGCATCGAGCGATGTCAGTGCATGGATGGGTGACCGCTGGGAATAAAAGGGCTGTATTAACTTCTGAGGACAAGGTGACAGTATACAATCTGAAGACGAGTTGCAATATTAAATTAACGGATTGTAGATTTTGAGGACGAGTGAAGCAAATCCGATGTGATCAGAAAAAATTCCACGGGGTACCGGGGAACTTACTTACCGGGGAACTTACTTACCGGGGAACTTACTTACCAGGGGAACTTACTTACCAGGGAACTTACTTACCAGGGGAACTTAACACCGGGGAACTTACTTACCAGGGGAACTTATTACCGGGAACTTACTACGGGGGAACTTACTTACCGGGGAACTTACTTACCGGGGAACTTACTTACGGGGAACTTACTTACCGTACTTACCCGGGGAATTACTTACCGGGGGAACTTAACTACCGGGGAAACTTACTTACAGGGGAACTTACTTAAGGGGAACTTAAACTTACTTACCGGGGAACTTACTTACCAGGGGAACTTACTTACCGGGGAACTTACTTACCGGGGAACTTACTTACCGGGGGAACTTACTTACCGGGGGAACTTACTTACCAGGGGAATTTACCCCAAACCCAATTTGTTTAAATAAAACTGACTCTAAAAATGAGCTCTATTATTTAAGAACAGAGAATTATTCAAGTCAGTAACTGACTTGAACGAGAATTCCTTTCAAAGAAGATCAACTCACTTTTAAACGAACATTCTTTTTAAAGTACAAAAATTTAACAATAATACAAAGGCAAACCATCGTGATGACGTCAGAAGTATACAAACAATTTTTAATATATTTAAAAAAAAACCTCGAAGAAAATTTATAAAAACTCTAAAAACAAGCTAAAATTCTTGTTGATCTAGTCGCTTCCTCCCCCATGTTGCAGAGTTATTGGTTCCCATTTCCCCCTCCCACTTTGCCAAGTATTTTTTCTTATTTATTTTGAAAAATTCAAATATTTTTCTCATGAAAAATTTATATCAAAACATTTTTTGTAAAGATAGTATTCTAAGAATTTTCCTCCAAGGATTTCTACACTTTGATTTTTATTTTTCAAGATTTTCTCTAAATAATTTTAAAACTTCTTTCGACTTACATTAGAATGTAAGTATTTTTGTTATAATTAAATTTTGGTATTCATCATTGACGTGTTTATAAAGTAATGTATAAACATAAATAAATAAAAAGGGCGCCCAAAAGATGTTGGTGATAACAAAAATAAATAAAACGTAGAGTAACTTTTTTTGGCACCTTTATGTACTTGTAAGTAAACTTAAAGTACATTACTCGTGCAAAGGGGACTTCATTTTAGTAGTATAACGTCAGAGTAACTTCGTTTTACCAGAAACAGATTCCTAAGCTACATACTCTCTTTTGGAAATAAAATTTTACATGAATCGCACAAGTACCTCGCTACCACCGCTCGTTGTTTTCACCACAGGAATATAATATATATAATTCTTCGGCTTAGCTTAAGGAAACAATTCAAATGGTCAGGAAAAATATCTTATTTTACATCCTAAATGCATGAATAAGGTAACTGTTAACAACCTAAAATTAATACTTGCAGATAAGAGGTGGTCCAAAAGTTTTCTCCCTCTTATGAACCGTATAAGATACATTTTTGAAACTTTTGGAATCTCTATTGTACAGTAAAGTTAATTTTTTGCATTGGCTATCAGGACGCAGCGTCCCAATAGCGCCCTAAAATAATTACTATTTTGCTCTTTTCTTTTTTCCATTATTAATAGTTTTACCTCTAAGGAGAAGCAAAACTGTAAAAGGGCGCCAAAAAGGTAAAAATAACTTTTTTTAAAAGTAATTTGTGTTTTTATGTCAAATAAATAGAATTTACAATTTTCTAGATTACTAATAGTTTGCCCCTTATGGAGGAGGAAACATGTCAAAGGAAGCTCATGAAAAGTATACTCCAAAAATAAAATGTATTTTCGTTTTTTATTTTTTAGGTAAAATAAATGATGTTTGATACTCGGACATTTTTTACCCAATAATAATAGGTGGCCCTTATTTTTCAACGAAATTTTTTTGAGTGGCATTTTACATTTATGTCTCTTCATACAAGGCAAACTATTAGTGATAGAGAAAATTGTCCAAGTATAAAACATAATTAATTTCACCTAAAGAAAACAAATTACGCATATTTTTTCCTTTGCTGTGTTTATACAGTCCCACTCTAGGGAGGGGGCCCATATTTTTCTTGCTTATCTAAATATGCAAGAAAAAATATAGGATCCAATTTGAAATTTCAAAGTTCGATGTCATAAGGCGCTATTAGAGCGCTGTGCTCTAATGGTCAAAACAAAAAAATAAACTTCACTATATATGATGAAGGTCCCCTTTGTTTAAAAAATTTATCTCATGTGGTTAAAAAATTAAGGGGCAGGAATTTGGACCACCCTGTATATTTGAGGAGCCTAGAAATGTGTGATAAATTTCTATTCGCTATTTTGCCTATCTATTCAATTACCAGGACACGGACAGATTAATAGTTTCAGGTAGAGCTCCAACCACCCTGGCTCCTATCTGATCCTGTCGTAAGAGCCGCTAGAGTTATTTTGCCACGTCGCTAAAGCAAAGTTCGGATTAGTCCAAAATCAGGTTCGCTTTTTTGTCTCACCCAAACATGAACGTTTGTTGGTTTTATTTTGCCTTACTAAAAAAATTAAAGTAAGAAAATAGAAAAGCATCTCTTTTTTAAGAGCATTTTTATTTATTATTCATTATGACATTTTCTTGAATGGAACTGGTTATTTGTTATAATTAAACAGATAAAAATGATTTAACGAACACGGCACACCTTGTAACCCCTAAACCCAAATGACAAGGTTATATATTATATTCGACCTCACTACTCTATACCTTGGTTAATATATACTATAAGTAGGTGTTATCTACATACAAATGAAAATTATGTTTTAATAATAATAACGCCAACTTAAATAAGTTGAGTTTAATATTTATAATCGATCTACTGAAAATATAAAATCATAGAACTTCGCTTCTATGATTCGTGAATTGCTCATTCGCGATTTAAAGTCCGAAGCAGCGCCACTCCGTCGCTGAATTAAATGATAACGAAGGGGTGATCGTTGTTAAAGTCCTTATGGGGTTTTTTTTGGGGGTCTTCTTATTTGTGACGATTATTCTTTAAATTTTATCTCAAAGAACTTTAATTTAATTAATTTTAGGGCGTATGAATTCAGTGGAATCACTATTTCAGTAAAAATAGGGGTTTAATGGGTCTTCGCGAGTATTTAAATCAAGTGATAAGAAGGTGAAAATCACAATTAGTGTTTTATTTTACTTATTGTTAATTAATGTTACTTTTAAATAATTTTTATTTGCACAAACACACAAAATTACCTTTTAATTGCATTAAATTGTTTAAATTAGTTGTTACAGGTATTTAAATTAACTGATAACAAGCCGATTTTCACTGTAATGGTGTTTTAATTTATTAATTGTTAATTAATTTTATTTACTCACTAAAATAATTAATAACTTACTAAATTCACTTTTTTGTGAACTGCTTGTTTAAATTATCCGTTAAGGTTTCACTATTTTTTGGTTAAATCGGACAAATCCAAGTCTGTTATGATAGGAGCCTGATTCTATATTTAAAATCCTGGAATAATCCAAGTATTTATGAAATATTGGCAATTTTTTTAGCACAGATGGACCATTAATTTTTAACTCATTTATCTCAAATTAAATAACAATAAAGAAATAAAAGAAGAATTTTTATCGGCTCCCATGCCAATCCTATGATAAAAATTTTTTATCGCTCTTTCGTTTTTCCGCTATTGGTATAGCGGAAACCTTACAACTACCTCTTTGAAATCTTCGAAAATTAAACAAGGACATACAACATTATGACTAGAAGGTAGCTGCTATTTATCAAATTCAAGAGTTATAGAACTATCAGACATACAACACAAGGACATACAACATTAGGACTGAAAGGTATAATCAAATTCAATAGAAGAAGGACTAGAGAAATCAATAGAAAGAAGGACTAGAAGGTATACAATCAAAATCAACTAGAAAAAAGGACTAGAAAAATCAATAGAAGAAGAACTAGAAGAATTCAATAGAAGAAGGACCAGAAAGGTATCAATCAAATCACTAGAAAAAGGACTAGAAGAATCAATAGAAGAAGGACTAGAAGGTATCAATCAAATCACTAGAAAAAGGACTAGAAAGAAGAAGGACTAGAAGGTATCAATCAAATCACTGAGAAAAGAAGGACTAGAAGAATCATAGAAGGGATATCAATCAAATCACTAGAAAAAGACTAGAAGGTATCATAAAATCACTAGAAAAAGGACTAGAAGATCAATAGAAGAAGGACTAGAAGAATCAATAGAAGAAGGACTAGAAGGTATCAATCAAATCACTAGAAAAAGGACTAGAAGAATCAATAGAAGAAGGACTAGAAGGTATCAATCAAATCACTAGAAAAAGGACCTCGAAGAAATACTAGAAAGAAGGACTAGAAGGAAATCACTAGAAAAAAGACTAGAAGAATCATGAAGAAGACTAGAAGGCATCAGGAAAAAGAGGGACTGAAAAGAATGCAATAGAAGAAGGACTAGAAGAAATCAAAATCATAAGAAAATGGACTAGGAAGAATCAATAGAGAGGACTAGAAGGTAATCAATCAATCACTGAGAAAAGAACATCAATAGAAGAAGGACTAGAAAGATTCAAATAGAAGAAGGACCTAGAAGAATCAATAGAAGAAGGACTAGAAAGAATCAATAGAAGAAGAGACTAGAAGGTATCAATAGATCAAAATCACTAGAAAATAGGACATTAGGAAGAATCAATAGAAGAGGACTAGATAGGTATCAATTAAATACTAGAAAAAGGACTAGAAGAATCAATAGAAGAGGACTAAGAAGGTACATCAATATCACTAGAAAAAGGACTAGAAGAAGTTCAATGAGATAGAAGACTAGAAGGCATCAAATCAAATCACTAGTGAAAAAGACTAGAAAGGGTATCAAGTCAATCAGCTTAGAAGAAAGGAAGAAGAAATCGAATAGAAGAAGGACTAAGAATGGTATCCTCAGATCAAGGATCACGAGATAAAAGTAGAGCTGAGGAGAGAAATCAATAGAAGAAAGGAAACTAGAAGGTATTCATCAAATTCACTAGAAAAAGACTAGAGATTATCAACACCCTAGGAAGAAGGACGAGAAGGTATCAATTCAACATCACTAAGAAAAAGGACTTAGAAGGTATCATCAAATGACTAGAAAAGGACTAGAAGATTCCAATAGAAGAAGACTAGAAGAATCAAATAGAAGATAGGATAGAAGGTATTCATCATAATTCCTATGAAAAGACTATGTAAAGAATCAATATGAAGTAAAGAACGAGACCTAGAAGGTTATCAATCAAATCACGTCTAGAAAAAGGACTGAAGAATCAAGTAGAAGAAGACGTAGAGAAGGTAGTCAATGCATCACTAGGAGAAAAACGAGGGACTAGAAGATCAATAGTTAAGAAAAGGAACATAGAAAGGCAACTCAATCAAATCACTATGAAAAAGGACTAGAAACCGGGGAATTCAATAAGAAGAAGGACTAGAAGAGTATACAAATCAAAAAAATCAACTAGAAAAATGGACTAGGAAGAATCAATAGAGAAGGACTAGAAGGTATCAATCAAATCACTAGAAAAAGGATTCTAGAGAATTTCAATAGAAGAAGACTAGAAGAATCAAAAGAAGAAGGACTAGAAGAAGCTAATAGAAGAAGGCCCTAGGTAAGGAATCAATGGAAGAGAGGCCACTAGAATGGTATCAATCAAATCACTAGGAAAAGAGGACTAGAAGGAATCAATTAGAAGAAAGGGACTAGAAGGTATCAATTCAAGATCACCTAGAAAAAGAACTAGAAGAATCAATAGAAGAAGGACTAGAAGGGTATCAATAAGATCACTAGAAAAAGGACTTAGGAAGAATCAAATAGAAGAGGACATAGAATAGCATCATCTAAATCTACTAGAAAAAGGAAGAAGGTTATCTAATCCATAATTCACTAGAAAAAGGTACTAGAAGAATCAATAGTAAGAAAGGAACTTAGATATGGTTTATTCAATCAAATCACTAGAAAAAGGACTAGAAGAATCAATAGAAGAAGGACTAGAAGGTATCAATCAAAGAAGGAGCAGAAGTGAATCTATTAGAGAAGGATCTAGTTAAAGAATCAATAGAAGAAGGTACTAGAAGGTATCAATCAATAAAATACACCCTAGAAAAAGGACTAGGAGAAATAAATGAGAAAAAAGGACTAGAAGCTATCAATCAATACAAAAAAGTCCTGCTGCTACTTGTCATTGATAAGTACTTACTCAAATACTTAACGTGCATTCCTGTTTTCTTGCATTTATTTCGATAAGTATTTGAGCAAGTACTTAACAATGACAAGTAGCTGCAGTACCTTCTTGTATTGATTTTAGTAAGTATTCAAGCAAGTACTTACAATGACAAGAAGCAGGTGCCCTCTTGTTTTCTCGCATTTACTTCGATTAGTATTTGAGCAAGTACCTAACAATGACAGGTAGCAGCAGTACCTTCTTGTATTAATTATTCCGTAAAGATTTGAGTCAAGTACTTATAAACAATGAACATAGAGCAGGTGCTCTCTTGTTCATTCATTTTGACATTTGATAAAGTATGTGAGCAGTAGTAATCTAACCAATGACAAAGTAGTTCCTGCAGGTAACTTCTTGTTTTCTTGCAATTTAAACTTTGTTAAGTATTTGGAGTACCCACGTACCATAACCACATGAACACCACGTAGCCTCGCCACGCTATCTTACTTGTTTTCTAACTGTATTTACTTTGTTAAGTATTGAGCAAGTACTTACCAATGTGACAAGTATAGCAGGTGCTTCTCTTGTTTTCTTGTTATTCTTTGTCAAGTATTTTAAGCAAGCTATCTTAAACAATGATAGGTGTAGCTGCCGAGTTAAGCTTCTGTTTCGCTGTGCGTTACTGGAGGTAGAGGTATCTGTGAGGCAAGGGTACTTTAACAGATGGGCACAAGTTAGCCTGCAGTACACCCTCTCTTGTTCTCCTGCAGTTTTATACTTATATAAGATATTTGAGACAAAGTTACTACGTAATTGACATATAGTAGAGATGTGGCGCTCTTGGTTGTTGCTGTTATTTACTCGTTTAAGTTATTATTTGAAAGTACCACAGTACTTAAACAATGACAAGTAGACATGCGTACCTTATATGTTTTTCTATTAGTTCATTACTTCGTTTAAGTATTGTAGTAAGTAACTTTAAACAATGAAAGTAGCTGAAAAAGTATCTTTCTTGTTTTCTCTGTATTTTACTTTGTTAAGTAATTTGAGCAAGTACTTAACAATGACAACGTAGCAGGTGCTCATACTTGTTTTACTTACGTCTATTATTTGTCAAGTATGTAAGCAAGTATTCTAAACCCAATGACACCGGTAGCCTGACAAAGATTAACTTCGGTTGTTTCCTTGCTTTACATTGAAAGTATGTGAGCAAGTACTTAAAGCAATGACAAAGTAGCTGCCAGTACTTCTTGGTTTTCTTGGATGGTTACTTTGGTTAAGATTTGAGCAAGGTACTGTAACAAATGACAAGAGCAGGTGCCTCTCTGTACTTATTATTCGTTAGTTATTATTGAGCCTACCCAGTACTTAAACAATGACAAGTAGCTGGCAGGTATCTTCTTGTTTTCTTGTATTTACTTTGTTAAGTATTTGAGCAAGTCCTTAACAATGAAAAGTAGCAGGTGCCCTCTATTTTTCTTGTTATTACTTTGTTAAGTATTTGAGCAAGTACTTATCAGTGGCAAGTAGCTGCAGTACATTCTTCTTTTTTGTATTTATACATTAAAAGGAAAGAAGAAGGTACTGCAGCTACTTCTCATTGTTAAGTATTTGCTAAAATACTTAACGAAGTAAATACAAGAAAACAAGAAGGTACTGCAGCTATTATCACTGATAAATACTTGCTCAAATTCTTAACGAAGTAATTACAAAAAACCAAGAAGGCACCTGCTACTTGTCATTGTTAAGTACTTGCTTGAATACTTAGCGTATAAATACAAGAAAACAAGAAGCTACTGCAGCTACTTGTCATTGTTAATTACTTGCTCAAATACTTATCGAACTAAATACAAGAATACATGAAGGCACCTGCTACTTGTCATTGTTAAGTACTTGCTTGAATACTTAGCGTATAAATACAAGAAAACAAGAAGCTACTGCAGCTACTTGTCATTGTTAATTACTTGCTTAAATACTTATCGAACTAAATACAAGAATACATGAAGGCACCTGCTACTAGCCATTGTTAAGTACTTGCTTGAATACTTAACGTATAAATACAAGAAAACAAGAAGCTGCTGCTAGTACTTATCTGTCAAGTACTAGCTCAAATACATACCAAAATAAATACAAGAAGGTACTGCAGCTACTTGTCTTTGTTAAGTACTTACTCAAATACTTAACGAAGTAATTACAAGAAAGCACCTGCTACTTGCTATTGTTATGAACTTGCTCAAAAAATGATGAAAGTAAACTTAGCAAGTGGCAGACTCAACCAACATTAGTTTTAAGTTAAAAAATAACACTACTTTTCCTGTGTTTTTAATATAGTTAAGTAGGTACTTATAAAAAGTATTATTTTTCTAAATAAATGAAACATAAGCTAACCTCTTTCTCAATAATGACTGAAGAAGAACACCCTCTAAAAATAATTAATCCATAAGCCAAATACAGCTGAAGCCTCTGTTTACAAAACTGTAACCTTTACGGATAAAAAAACGACCAGAAATTCGGATAAACGACACAGAGATCGGACACAGAACGCGGTTACGAACATACTAAAGATTGTTTGGCGTCTACTGGCATTGTTACTGTGAAGCTTTTACAGCGCATGCGTCACTCTGACCATAGAGTTTTTTTACTCCCCTTTCTTTCTTAATTCTAGTAACATCTTTTATTTTTAATTCTTCAGAATATTTATGTACAATAATATCAAATTCCTATTTTAATATTGATATGTAAAAATGCAATTATTTAATGGATTTTGTTACCCATAATAGCAATATATATTTATTTTTGTCTATGTATTATAAAAATACTTTATTACTATATACATATATAATAAAAATTAAAACTTCAAAAAGATTAGTATATGCCAGAGCATCTCTTACGGATTTTTCTTAAAGTTTATTCCTCTTACAATAATTATAACTTTTTAAAAATGGATATTTGTATATTTATAATACTTTAAAAATAATAAAATAATTATTTTTATATAATATTAATTAACTTCGTTTTACAAGCCATAACATAAATAGATTAAAATAATTTCATTATAAATTATTTTTTAGTTAAAGAATATCATATATAGGTAAGAAATATGAAGATATAGAGTCTAACATGTTCGTAACGGAACCCATGGGATATAGATAGTTTTTCCCAGTGCATCTAATACCATTGCTTCCACTGGGTTGGAATACGTCTTTAATCCATTGGTACTCCTACGGTTCAGCTTCGATTTACTTCGTTCACAGGAGGGGTTTGGCAGGGGTTTAAACTCTGTGTTCAACCCCAATTGTTCACCGGTATTTTTTAATCTATATTTTAGATTCTACCCCTATAAAAAATGAGTTTTAGAGTTGAACCCTGTGTTAAATACCGTTCTCTTAAAAACTGCCAGTGACGAGGGGGGATGAAACACGGGTTTGAACCCCTGGCTCAATCCCGCGTGTGAACGAAGTAATTATTATTAATAATTGTGGGCATTTGACTCACTCTAAAAATTCCTTTGTATATTGTTCTGTATTATTCGTTGTGGAACACGGGTTTGAACCCCTTGCTCAATCCCGCGTGTGAACGAAGTAATTATTATTATTATTATTTGGCTCACTCAAAAAATTCCTTTGTATATTGTTTTGTATTATTTGTTGTGGACACGGGTTTGAACCCCTTGCTCAATCCGCGTGTGAACGAAGTAATTATTATTATTATTATTATATATTTGGCTCACTCAAAAAATTCCTTTGTATATTGTTTTGTATTATTTGTTGTGGAACACGGGTTTGAACCCCTTGCTCAATCCCGCGTGTGAACGAAGTAATTATTATTATTATTATTATTATTTGGCTCACTCAAAAAATTCCTTTGTATATTGTTTTGTATTATTTGTTGTGGAACACGGGTTTGAACCCCTTGCTCAATCCCGCGTGTGAACGAAGTAATTATTATTATTAGTATTAGGCTCACTCAAAAAATTCCTTTGTATATTGTTTTGTATTATTTGTTGTTTTATTAGTTTTTACTTTGACATTTTCAATGTATTAATAAATAATAAATAAAATAAATATATAAATAATATCTTAAAGTTTAGGGAATTTTACCGGTATGAATCCCAGTATGTTTAAATTTTTATTCAATATCCAATACTTCATTTTTAGATTACAAACCCATCATTTTCCCCCAAAGTCAAACAAAAATGAATTTTCTAAAAATTTAAATTTCTTGAAGACTGCAGTCCTTTATAAATATTAATTTATTTAATAACCTTTACATATAATCTTCACAACGTTTTATTGAGCGAAGCTCAACATCTTCATGTGAAATCAATTTTTCCAAAAAAAAAACCGAAAAATCTATAGCCTTTCACTGCCCCCTCCTCCATTCCTTCAATGCGAACTACCTCATATCATGATTTGTATGTTGAAAATTCACTACAACATACAACTATAATTAGTTGATTTGTTTTGAGCTCATAATTTCAAAACAACCAGTCACAGGGTATATTATAATATTCTAACCGAAAAAACCTTTTATACAGAAAAATAACCACCTTCGAGTATTAATAATCAGAAGAACAGAACAAAATTACAGCGAATGATATGGTATAATGCTTATAACTTTAAAAGAGGTTTCAATAAGGTTATACAGAGCTCCAGAATGATATTTCAGGACTCTTACTAATATCCTGAGTCAGTGGCGTAGCCAGGATTTAATTTCGGGAGGGGCTGAATGATAAAAAATTGTAATATGTAATATATATTATATATATATATATATATATATATATATATATATATATATATATATATATATATATATATATATATATATATAATATAATATATATTATATATATATATATATATATATATATATATATATATATATATATATATATATATATATATATTATTATATTTATAATTATAAGTTTTATTTTTTTCACACATTTCTTGCGGGTTTAGGGTATGTAAAAATTTCGGGGGAAGGGGGGGGGCTGAAGCCCCCTCAGTACCCCCCGGGCTACGCCACTGTCCTGAGTAATTAAGATAGGCTATGCCTTCTATTTAGTATATATCTCCATGATTATGCCTATCACGGGTTCAACAATGGTTAGATCTAGTTTCCACCAGTTAGATAGACCACAGCATGTTGTGTTTAATAATGAGACGTCCTCTAAGGAGGAAGTAAACATAGGGGCGGACAGGGTTCCGTAATCGCATGCTTATTGTTTATTTTAAGCACTAATGATATGCCTAACTATCTGGAATCAGCAGCAGTATCACAAAAACAACTAATGCCTCAAATTCAACAGACAGATGTAACTGACTCTGACAACTATAAAGACATTAATTTAGAAATAATAGCTTATGCTGATGACTCCAATATAGCTATTGAACATCAAGATGTTAAAATCTTACAGTAACAAGGTCTAGATAAGCTTGAACTGAACAAATATATACCTGGTTCTCTGATAACAAATACAAAATCAATAAAGAGAAGACTCAAAGCTTGCTGTTAAATCTAAAAATTAACAAAAATCAGGAAACAATAAAATTTCTAAGACTTATACTAGACGACAAACTTACTTGAAAACCGCACCTTGTAATAGTAAAGCTAGTAAGGCTATTTATTCATTATTTAAAAGGCTATGTATTTAGTTTTAACCCAGGTTTCGGGCTAAGTTTAACCCAGTCTCAATTTTACTATAACATGTTCCTATTGTTGGTCGAATCAAGGTTGAATTTAAGTTCTACGGTGATAATAATGAATATTACACAACTGTTACGTTAAAAAGTCATATAAAATCATAGTATACTTACAAAATGATTCATATAGCTCGAAGGTAGATTTCAATGGAATTTGACAGAAAGGTTTTTGAGATCTAAAATATCTCTTATTAATGTTTTTCTCAGAATTATTAAGACTTCTTCTTGTTTAAAAAGATCCTGTCCTTTCTCTCGCAGGATCATTCATCTTGATGTCCATTTATCATCAGAAGCTCAGTCTCACAGGCTTGCCAAAATTCGTATCTGTTAATGTTCATGATTCTTTTTGTTCTTTTTAAGACTGTGAGAGAAAAATTTTTAACGTTTAGAACTAATCGTACCAGTTTTTATTTTTAATTTTCATGATATTTAGATTAATATTTATAAGAGCTTATGGCTGTTTCGCTGTAGTTGGGTTGTAAAATTTGCTTAAATTTCAGCAATATCTAAGACAAACTTAAGACAAAAGAACGGCGACCAATATCAAAATATAAAATTGATCGTTTTATGATATAAATATATCATTTGGTTTGTTAATTTAAATTTTATTATTACTTAAAAAACCATTAATTTTTTAACTAATAGTTAATTTAATTTTTTTATGTAAAAGATGTGAAAAATCTTTTTCATATACTTATAAGTGTCGGAACATTATATATGTTCGCCAATAACAAACACAGTCGAATATCTAAAATCTCTTATCTTTATATTTTATTTAGGTGGCATCCCGGTTTCGGTTTTTTTTCAAACCCAATATTTTTCCAATATAACTACGGTATAAATAAAAAAAAATGTAGAAATAAAATTTATAGGCCGTTAAAATTTTAAAACCTTATAGCCAATGTATTTAAAAAAACTAATAATATAATAATAAAATTTTATGAATCAAATGACCACTTATGGATGTACACTTGTGTCAAGTTTTAACTTGATCGATTACATTTTTGATTTTTAACGGGGAATACGAAAATCTAACCGTTAACTCGCCCTTAAGCACTTTTAAGATTTTTTTTAGATACCTAGATATTTTTTAGCCAATATTAAATTAGACTATATATGTTATTTGCAATTATTTTACATTATCTAGAATTATTAGGTCACTTACTTCTATAAAACTTCTACGCAGTGTCGACTTTACGCATCAGCGTCTTCAAGAAAATACAAATAAAGCGCAGCTTTTAACTATATTTCGCTTATATTTTCATAACGTTTAAATTTTTATTACCCCTTTTATTTATTGAGAGAGCCATTAGGATCTTAAATCTAGTTCTAGGTCATTCTGTAAAAATATTTTATTTGTAAAGAAGATCAAGGATTTGTTTTAAAAATTAGGTTTATTTGTCAAATAAATTTAACCCAGTTCTAGAGAACTTTTCAATTTATTTATAAAAACCCGAGGACCAAACTAAACGAGAGAGGGATAATTTAAACTGCTTGTTAATTCTGAAAACATAAAATTACAACGGGGCATTTGGTTAAGAGGGAGGAGGTTAACAAGCTGGGGGCATTAAGTCAAGGGGGCGGTAACACAAGATTTACGATGTGCACAGAGCTCGTCAAAAAATGGACCACTTGTGATAACTTCGGGTTGGTTTAATGGCTTTGTGGTCGTAGCTCAAATTGTCTGGTTTTCACCGAATAATAATATTAAGAGGAGTATTAAATGTTTAATTCTCTAGGGACGAAAAGTCTAAACATAGAGAACAAAAAGTCCTAACAGGGAGGAAAAGTCTACAATGACAACAATTTAGAAAGTTTGAAACCTCCTATCGAGGGTTTTCCATGTATTCAACTCTAGGTTCATGTTAACTCTGGAAAAATAGGGAAATTGTAAAATCAAATATTAGCTCTCTTAGTGGTTAATTAATGAGCGTGTCTTATCCAAAATAAACTTTATTTTCGAATTAAAAAGTTTAAATTGGGTTTTATTACACTCTAAGGGACCAACCAAATAGTCGTATGTCAGTTATAAAACAATAGTTCTTTATTTATCCTAAAATTTTATGGCTAGGATTTACACCTTATAGTTCAATGAATGAAAACGGCTGCAATACCATGGTTTTTATATTATATGTCGTACAATGGCTGAGTGGTCTAGAGCAGGGTTACGCAAAGTGTGGTCCGCGAGTTAACGTGAAAAATATTATAACAAATTTGTACACATTAATTAATTAAATTTAATGCTATTATAATTAATAATAATTATCATGTGATATGATAACCTCATGTTAGTTTGAAAGCGCTCTGAATAAATTATTATTTTTAGGGAGAGATTTTTTCTTTGCTTCTTTAAACAGCAACAGTTTTAATATCCTTCTTTAAAATTAAAACAAAAGCTTATGGGATTGTAAATATATATGTATATGTATATATATATATATATATATTATATATATATATATATATATATATATATATATATTATATATATATATATAATATATATATATAATATATATATATATATATATATATATATATATATTATATATATATACATTATATATATATACATATATATATATATATATGTTAACGCAGAGTATAAAGAGACTGTATTTTAGCGGTAATATAATAAAAGATGCTACTTACATTTGTAGAAATCTTTACGTACTTTATAAAAAGACGATATTTAAAAGGAAGGAGTTGGTATTTTGGGTAGGAGGTGAAAAGGAAGATGAAAGGAGTCAGCTTGGCTATTATAACGAAATTTAAGTATATAATGACGAGCGTGGCGGTAATTAAGTAATTAATTAATTAATAGAAAGTATAAGGCGGGTTTGAGTCATATGATATAAACAATAACGCACGGTACCGTGAGCGAATGCAGACTAAACTCGCTAGAATAAACTACACTCTGTCTCTTCTAAATAATAATAAAGCTAAAATACCTAAAAGATAATAATCAAAATAAACATCTAATCTAGCTGCTTCAACATACTCCCCCCGGCTGGACGAAGTCCTGAAAAAGTAGTAAGTCCAGGAAAAGTATGAACCAAAAAAAAAACAACAAAATCTTCTGGGCGAAAAAATTAAATAGAAGAACCAAGAGAACAAATCCTCAAAAAAAATGAAAGAATAAAAGAAACCTCTACTTATCTGCGAGAAGTTACAAAAGAAATGAAGTAAAGTAACAAAAATAAAGACTAGAAAAAGAAAGAAATCTTCTAAACAATAAGTGAAAAAAATGTTACTGATTAGGCAAGGGACACAGTTTGACAACAGGGCGCTTGTAGAAAGAAGTGCCTATACGAACAGTTGCAACACGTATCCTGCCATCTTCACCAGCATGGACAGTATCTATGACACCTATTGGCCAAGACAAAGGAGGAGCATTGTCTTTCATTACTATGACAATAACTCCAGGTTTAACTGGTTGAGTTTCAGTATTCCTTTTTTGTCTAACTTGGAGAGTGTGGAGATACTCCTAGCGCCACCTTTTCCAGTAGCTTTGCAGTAACTGGTCAAGGAGCTGAAATCGTGTCAAACGATTAACAGGAACGTCGGTGAGATCTGGTGCAGGTAAACGATCACACTCAAGAGGCATTTGACATAAAAAATGTGATGGAGTAAGAGCTTCAGGCTCTAGAGGATCACTAGTCTTGACACAGAGAGGTCGCGAATTCAAAAGACCCTCTATTTGAACAAGAAGAGTATAAAACTCTTCATAGGATAGAACTTGTTGACCTATGACTTTAAATAGGTGAGTTTTAACAGACTTAACATTGCTTTCCCATAGCCCTCCAAAATGAGGCGATGAGGGTGGATTAAAATTCCAGGCAATATGTTTGGAAGCAACATAACCCGGTACTTTTTCTTTATAGTCATCGGATTTCAGTAAACGATAAACTTTATTTAAGTATGATCTAGCTCCAATAAAATTAGTGCCTGCATCAGAGTAAAATGCCGGACAGGACCTCTGCGGGAAATAAATCGTTTCATACAGTTTAAGAAAGCGTTAGTTGATAAGTCTGATGCTAATTCTATATGTAAAGCCTTCGTAGAGAGACATACAAACAAACAAATATATGCCTTCTGAGATTGAGCACCTCTACGACGTGAGATAGTGATATTAAATGGTCCGGCGTAATCTACACCAGTGTGTAGAAATGCCTTGCACGGTTTAACTCGCGGAGAAGGTAAATCTCCCATAACAGGGTAAATAGGTTTTGGGTGAAGGCGAAAACAAACATTACATTTCCTTAATAGGGTGCGAATACGATTTCTTCCCCCTACTATCCAAAACCTGCGTCGCAATAAGCTGTGGACTAAAGATGCTCCAGTATGTAGATTAGTCTCGTGGGTATGTAAAATCAGTAAATCGACGAAAGGATCTTGTTTAGGCAAAATCAGTGTTTGTGGTCAAAAGGTAAATTAGCATTAGAAAGTCGACCCCAACGCGTAAAAGACCTCCGTCGAGATAAGGAAATAACTGTTTAAGGTTAGAATGAACAGGTTTCGAATTATTTAAATCGTTAATTTCTTGCGAAAAGTGTTCTTGTTGAATAAAACGAGCTAAAACAGTTTCGGAATATTTATACTCAAAGGCACTTATAGTTTCTGTTGATTTGTAGAAATTTGGAGTTTTCCTTAGACGTAAAATATAAGAAACGATACGAAGTAGTTTTTTATAATCAGATGAAGCATCAATTAATGCTCTAATAGCGTTAGTTTCTCTCGTCGGGAGTACTGGAGACGCAAGCGACTTTTCGTGTTTCTAAATCTAAATCGTGATTATTAGGCAAAAAAGCTAAAGACGGCCATTCAGATTCATCTTGAAGTAACCAAGGTGGACCATTAAACCATAAATCAAATTTATAAACGCTTTGGGGAGAAGACCACGGCTAAGGCAATCTGCCGGGTTCTCAGCACCACGTACATGTCGCCAAATAACATCAGGAAGCAATTCTTGGATGTGGGTTATACGACGCGATACAAAAATATTCCACTTAGATGGAGAAGAGTTAATCCAATGGAGAGCCACGGATGAGTCAGAAAAAGCATAAATATTACGAAATGTAAATTTATTTGAATATGAGTCAATAACATAACGAAGAAGTCTTGCTAGTAACTCAGCAGAACACAACTCCAAACGAGGTATCGTTATGGATCCCTTCTTAGGTGTGAGACGAGATTTAGAGGTAAGAAGAACACAACTAGTAGATGAGTGATCTCCAGTTCGAACGTAAACAACTGCCCCATACGCTAGGGCAGAGGCGTCACAAAAACCAACAAGATCGGCAGGTAGATTAGGATAAGTCCCAAGATGTCTTTTAAATTGCAAAGTCTCAAGAAGGGGTAACTGCTTAACAAAAGTGTTCCATCTAGAAACAATATTAGATGACTCAGCAGGTATGTCATCCCAACCAAGATTTAAATCCCACATCTCTCTAATAATTATTTAGCAACGACAGTGATAGGGCTAACAAAGCCAGTAGGATCAAATATTCGACCCAAGAGTGAAAGCATATGACGCTTAGTACAGTCTAAATCGGGAATTTTTACATGAAAACAAAATACATCAGTTTTAGCAGACCACTGTAGCCCCAATATTTTTATAGTATCGTCTGGGTTAAAATTTAAATGAAATGATAATTGCTTTTCCGTTGGTATTAAAGCAGCAAGCTCAGAAGAATTCGTACCCCATTTAACGAGTTCAAACCCTGCTTGGTGAAACATATCAACTAATTGTTGGTAAAGTTCAAAAGCTTCTTCTGCTGAAGAAACTGAGGTACCCAGATCATCAACGAAAAAGTCACGTTTAGCAACAGCAGCTGCTATAGGATATTGTTCAGCAGAATCATCGGCAACTCGCTGAACAGTGCGTATCGCAAGATATGGAGAGGGGCGCACGCCAAAAGTTACAGTGTTTAATTCATATGAACATATTTCACTATCAGGACTGAACCGCCATAAAATTTTCTGATATTTGCGGTGTTCAGGGTGTACCCAAATTTGTCTGAACATTTGCTTAAGATCGGCGGTAATAGCAATTTCAAACAATCTTAAGCGTAGTAAAATGCTGCACAAGTCAGAATGTAATTTAGGGCCAGTGTGTAAAATTGAATTTAAAGAGTAACCAGAGCTAGTACTAGAGCTAGCATTCCAAACTACCCTTAATTTAGTTGAAACACTGTCTGGTTTTAAGACACAGTGGTGAGGAAGATAGCAGCCATCAGAAAAGGAGCTATCAGTCAAAGACATGTGGCCTTGGGCTTCATAATCTTTAAGAAATTCATGGTACATTTTCTTCTTTTCGGATCCCTCTAATTGCTTTTCTAAGTTTAAAAGTCTAGAACGGCACAAGACCAAGAATCACCGAGTAAAGAAGTGTCATATTTAAATGGAAGCGCAACAGAATAGCGACCATCTGCGGTTCTACAAGTAGTTTTTTGATAAATAGCCTCACATTCATCAAGATGTGAGGAACTAGCCTTATCTGAAGAAGGGATGTCTTCGAGAGACCAAAAGTTAGAGACTAACTCAGTCAATGATTTTTCTTCTACAGTAGTACAGAAAACATGAGGCGTTTCATTTGAATTAGAATCGCAATGTCCAATAACAATATATCCTAACACGGATTGGAGTGCTACTGGTGTATTAGGAGGACCAGCAATAATGCCTGCGGTTAAAAGATAAGGAAATATAGAAGCACCTAATACGATATTAATTTTACATGGAGTATGCCCATCCGCTAGAGGATGCCTTTTAGATGAGGAAAAGCAGAAAAATCGTTAGGTATAGAAGGTAATTTACCAGTAGCAGTATCTAAAACATAGGCTTCGATATGATACTCTGTATCATCATATTTTGACATGAAAGTCAAAGAAGTTTTATATCGGATAGGATTAGAAATATTTCCGATACCATTAACTGAAGAAATAAATTTTTGTTTGGGTAAATGTAAATAATTACAACAATCAGTGGTGATAAGGTTAGGTTGAGAAGCAGTATCTAATAAGCATCTCACCAAGTGCCACTTATCAGATTTAGGATCTTTTACTCTAACCTGAGCGGTAGATAATAAAACAGAAGAAGTATTGTAAGTAGTTAGAGCTTGACTAGGACTGCTGGTAGGTAAAGAAGAAGTAACAGAGCAACAATACCAGAGTCATTATTAGGGTCCGATCGAACAGACGGGTTTTCAGATTTATTTGATTTCTGAATAGGCGGAGGTGTAGTAACATTATTAGTCTGATCGGAAGTGTCAGGTTTATTAAAATGTAAAAGAGAATGATGAAATTTAGAGTGACATCGTGAGCAAGCATTTTCTGACTTGCAAGAGGCAGTAGCGTGCCGAGTAGACAGTAGAGTAGTAGACTTTTTGCACTAAGTTTTAAGTTAGCGTTTAACTTTTTTTTAACTAGCGTTTAAGTTAACTAATTTGCGGCGAGAGACGCCTAAACGAGGACAAAAGTAAACTGCATGTTGCTCTTTTGAGCAAATACAATGACTATTTGATGGTTTATTGACTACAAAAGACTGAGATGATTTACTACCAGATATACTGGGTTTGTAAGTTTTACATTAGAATGGCTGGCAGCATAAGAGTCAGTTCTCGATATTAGTTTAGCATGATCTTTTATAAAAGTGAGTAAATTATAAAAAGTAGGTATTTGAGATGTGACGTTGGTAATATCAACTAAAGAATCTGATTTTAAAACAGATTTATAATAGAGTTCAAAATGTTTTACAGTTTCGGATGAAGTTTATTCAGAGCTATATGTAATAAAATAAAATCAGTGGTATCAGCAGTTTAAGAGATTTGAAAGCCTCGGCTGAGGAAGCGAAGTCCTGTAGGAATTTATCTAAGTTAACCGCAGATTCTTTATTTAAACATTTAAAATCTAAAATTTTATTTAAGTAAAAGAGGCAAGAGCTCTTTGGTCTTGAAATCGATCGACCAAAGTATCCCAGATCAATTTAAAATTAGCAGGTTGAGCTGATATACCACTTATCATATCAAGAGCTTTACCAGAAAGCTTCCCTGCTATGCAGCGGATACGGTCTGAATCATTTAATTCAGTATTATTGACCACAGAATCTAAAAAAGTTTGATAAAATAAGTTCCATTCTTTTGGATCACCAGAAAACGACGGAAGTTCTAACTTAGGGTAACGAAATTGTAAAGTTTTTTGAGAGTTATTACTATTGGATGAGCAACTTTCATTATTAGGCTGAGAGGAGTGAGATTTACGTAATAAATCGTCTTTACATTTTATTATAGTACAATAAATCTCATCAAAAGAATTAAGCGGCTGAAAATCTAAAGTTTTCATCGGTACATGTTCTAAATTAAGCCCATTAATGGTGTCAATAATGTTGTTAAATTCAGCACGAGTAGATTCTAAACTGCCACATCTTATAAGAAAGTTTTCTTTCGATTTTACATCGGTTGTAACCTTAGGTATAAGATCAAAAGTATTTTGTAAGCGCAGGAAAAGATTTTCCTTTTTCTTGGTATAGAAACTTATTTTGGCGTCAAGTTTCTTATTGTTTTCTTCAGTACCCATCTTAGTAGCGAAAGAATTGAAAAAGTATTAATATTAAAAATTAATTAAAATTCAAAATTAAAATGCAAGTCACGAAAAGTAAGCAAAAGTCAAAATTTAAGATTTTGGCGAGTGACCATTCAAATAAAAGATCAAAATGAAACAAAATGAATGGTGTAAAAAACTCCGCGATCTGAAGTATCTGACGCGAGTTATAAGCGTTGAAAGTTTGATGTAAAAAAGAGCGTAATTTAAAGTAATAAAATCGATAAAAATATTAAAATTATAAAGATTTATTTTTATATGAAAACAATAAAAGTTTATAGTTAAAAAATAGTTAAGGGTCCAAGAGGACAGATAAAGAAATACAATGCAGTTAAGAGACAGAGTATTAGCGTACCCAGATTCGTATAGTCTAAAACCTGGAACTATAACTTTCATCCAACAATTAAAAACCAACAACTTTTCCCGAAATAAAATTTAATTTTAAAATAATCAATAAGTTCAAATAATATCCGGCTCGAAGGACCAAAATGTTAACGCAGAGTATAAAGAGGACTGTATTTTTAGCGGTAATATAATAAAAGATGCTACTTACATTTGTAGAAATCTTTACGTACTTTATAAAAAGACGATATTTAAAAGGAAGGAGTTGGTATTTTGGGTAGGAGGTGAAAAGGAAGATGAAAGGAGTCAGCTTGGCTATTATAACGAAATTTAAGTATATAATGACGAGCGTGGCGGTAATTAAGTAATTAATTAATTAATAGAAAGTATAAGGCGGGTTTGAGTCATATGATATAAACAATAACGCACGGTACCGTGAGCGAATGCAGACTAAACTCGCTAGAATAAACTATACTCTGTCTCTTCTAAATAATAATAAAGCTAAAATACCTAAAAGATAATAATCAAAATAAACATCTAATCTAGCTGCTTCAACAATATTATATATTATATATATATATAATATATATATATATATATATAATATATATAATATATATTATATATATATATATATGTGTTTTCAAAACATGTTTTTTCGTGATCAAGGACCACTGAAAAGGATGTGTAGTGGTCCGAGGTTCTACTCCACCATGAACTTCTATCCCATTAGTGAATTTATTCCAAGGAATTTGCTAAAAAAGGCCGTTTTATAATACAATTTACAAACTGTTACATAACTCTATACTTTAAAATCACTGAATTTAAGGTTATATAGATGTTGTATAAATGATGTTGTAGAAACCGTATTATTGAGGTTAGGTACCCGGTGAATTCTATGTGTAGGTATGTATAGCTTATATATATATATATAAATATATATATATATATAAATATATATATATATATATATATATATATATATATATATGTATAATATATTAAAATATATATAATATATATATATATATATATATATAATTGATTTAAAATAATATGTCTTTGGAATGCTTACCATCTGAGATGATTTCTGCAGAATAAATCTATTCAGAGACATTGAAGACCTCAAATAAGTGTATTTATGTATTTAGTATCTCTGGAAAAGTTAGGTATCCAGTTTTTTTACAATAGGTATACAAATTTAATAAATTTGGCTAAAATTATTTAATTTTCTTAACATCGAAGGTAATTAGAGTTTCTGGCTGATTGATGAAGAAAGTTTTAATTCTCATGTTAAGTTTTGAAGGCGTTTTAGAGTTGGGTAATATTCTGTAATTAGTTAGTATCGTCGCTAGGGCCATCTTCATTGTAAGCTGAGCAAATCGCATACCTGCAAATGGCAAATCACCTGTATTAATAGAGAAATATAAATAAAAAATATTGACTTTTCTATGTAAGTACCCTATGTGACAAAATAATCCTGTGCGGTAGAGTACCAATTATCCTAAATTATGAAAACTAGAGGTCGACCAAGAAGTGATCTACTAGTATTGGAGTGCGTTCGTGCCTCTTTTGGCTAATGTTATTGTCCACTAAATTAGTTTAGAAGAACTAGTTTGGTCTCAAAAAAGAAGAATTGTCGTGGCCGAAAAGACGAAGTATTAAAAAAATATTTTAAATTAAATTTCTAACTGGATCCACTAAATTCGACTAGTCGGTTGTTTAAGCAAAAATAATCCAGAAAAATTTGACACCCATTTAAGTTAGTGGTGGTTCTAAATTTAAAAATAAGAAAATATTTGGTTCTATCAGGCCTATACCGATTCCTCCAATGACGTCACACGTCATTCATAAAAAAAGTCAGGTTATAACCTCCTAATGCATTTGGTTTGTTTACATCGAATTGAATCACCTTATAACTTTCTACCATCTTGCAATTTTTTTATTTGTTTGTTAACACATTTGCTATAACAATTTGTTTTTTAACTTTATACGTATATTTGATTGACAATTTTTCTTTTTTAAGTTTTTCCTTTTAATTAAGCTTACTAAGTTCAATGAGGCTTATTTACATGCTTTTACTATTTGTGTTACATAAATTTATAAAATAAATTTTTAAATGAAGCTGATAGCCGAGTTTTTTAACTCTGTAGAGTGCTATTTTTCCTTTTGTCACATTTTTCAATAATGGAAAATAAAACAGAAATTATGGTACTCTGTGCAGTTTCGGGATGTTCTAATATAGCTCGAAAAACTACTATGAGCTATTACTACTATGAGCGTTATTTTCCTTATCTCTAGTATGTCTACAGACGTAGGAACCCATCCATTTCAAAACTATATATTCTATATAATTCAAAAATAAAAAGAAAAATATATATTAAATAAATTATATTCAAACAACAAACAATCACATATTCAAATAATCACATATTCAACACAACAATCAAAACAATCACATCACATCGTTTACAAAATATTGTAATCATTCAAAAACAGATAACGTTGTACATTCTTCTTTAAGAAACTTATAAAAAAACCATTTCTATGGTTTTCTTAAGTCAAAAGGCTCAAATATTTCAGTCACCAGCTTCACCTGTGGAATCGGATAGGACGCGCTACTCTATTCCATACAATGGTACTGTGTCAGTCCAAATCGCTAACGCGCCTTCAGGTCTTTTGGGAGACTTAGTGCATTCCGTGCTACTAACTCCTTAAGACAACAACTTCTCGGGTTAAAGATCCTATACCCCCGAAAATAAGAGTGGTGTGTATGCCATCTGATGTGGAGCAGCAGGATGTGCTAAAACGTATTGCGGACAAACTGGTAGAGAATTCAAGTCCCGTTTAGGCGAACATATAAAGAAAACTTCGTCAAGTTTTTATCAGCACATTACAGATAAAAATCATAAAGATGAACCCCACGAAGTTGTATTTCTACATTTTGCCCCTAAAGGAGGAAAGTTGAACTCGCTGGAAAATCTTGAAATACGTAGACTCCAACTTAAAGAACCTAAAAATTCACTTACTATGAGCTAGTTTCCAAAAAAATTGTAAAAAGGCGGGAGGAAGCCACTTGTGCTTCCATTGTTCACCGCTTTTTCGGGGGACCAGCGCTAGAAAAATGTCAAAGGCAGAAGTAGAGAGAAGCCGACAATCTTGCCGTTTAGGGTTATGTTATCTGTGGTCACAATAATGCTCGAAAAGCTAAAATGAGCTAGTATCCAAAAGAACAAATAAAATATGTAAAAAAAGGTGGGGGGGAGTCACTTTTGCTTCCATTTCTCACCGCTATTTTGAGGTATCAGCGCTAGGAAAATGTCGAAGGCAAGAAGACAAACTCGCCGTATGAGGTTATATTATCTGTGTTTATGTTCATGCATTAAGAATATATAAGAGTTAGTTTATAAAATGTTTTATTTGATATTTTATGACTTACCAATGCACATTCTAGGCCCAGCACCGAATGGCAGGAACGTAAAGTCGGTTACATTGTGCGTAATTTCACCGACAAACCTATCTGGATTAAAAACTAATGAATCCTTGTAGTACTTAGGATCTACTTGTAAACCACCGATACTAAATACGATCTTAGTTCCGGGGTCTAGTTTCACACCAGGTTGGATCTCGTATTCCTTGGTGCAAACTCTTTGGATCATTTTTACTAACGGGTAAATTCTGAGCCCCTCTAAAACAAACATAGATAAATAATTGTATTAATAAAACTAATTAAAAATTGTCAACTTTTTTAATAACAAGAACTTTTCAACTTTTTTCAACAAGAAATTATAACGAAGGCCATGTACCTAATATTTACCTTTGTACCCAAGCATGACAACAAAAAAATAAAGTACACTAAGGTAAACTTAAATTTTGAATGATATTACTTTGTATTGGATATTGTTTACTTTTTGGAATGTTCAGTCTAGACAAAGCGATGTAACTATAAGGACAGTTAGGAAAGTGTCTCCACAACGCCTCTTTACATAGACCCGAGTAACACGTATCTATAATTATGTTAATAATTGACAGCGTTTGCTGTTGAACCTTGGTGCTGAGAGGTGGATTTATTTGAATTTCACATTTAACAGGATAGAGCTTTTCTTGAGTAATTTAAGATGCTAAGTTTAAAAAATGAATTTAGTTTTGCTTAACTTTATTTAATTTGTTTAGAAAATGGAATCTAAATATTTTACTGTACGCCTGGTGAACTATTTGTGAATTCTATAAGGGAAAATTCTGGATCGCATGGCAGCAGTTAGAACCTGGAATATGGCTAAAGCCGTTTTAGAAGTCCCTGATCACAATAAAAAAGGTTTTGTAAAACTCTTGTTACATATTTTTTAAATTTTAGTCTCGTGGACTACGGTACACTTTGGACTAAAACTGGTCCATCGTACTTATAGGAAAAACGGCTGAGTAGGAACACGATCTTTACCTCTGGACTGACCTCGACAAAAGGTAGAGTACTTGTTCATGCAGATACTCTTTATATATTCCGCTTATACAGTACTCTGTTTATACAGGTAGGTTATGATATACTAGGTAGTTTTTCTATTTATTTATGGATAAATAAGTTATTACACTGGCATTTTTTTTGGGGGGGGGGTATTTTTTTTGTAGAATGGTAAGGATTTTTTTTCACGACTACAACACTTAAGAACATAGTAAAATTAAAGTATTTCCTCAATATTACATTTACTAAATTGATAAAGTCCTTGTCAGATACATCATAAAACATAAACCTTCTATTTATTAATTTTCATGTTCGGTTTTCATACTTCCATGGTCGAAACATAATACTTTAATGCTATCATTAATTATTTAAAACATGGAGGAAATTTTAATTTATTTATTATAGTTCATGTTTTTTTATTTCCATCCTTTCCTGACAATGTTTTCTCTACTATTCATGTTACTAAATTGAGAAAGAATAATCATAATGTTAACCATTAATACAGCAGTCCAAGTATTTACAACTTTTGAGAGCCTCATACGTAAGCCCTCCGTACTTGCTCATCATCTCTTCTATATCGAGTCTGACTTTGTCTTGAATGGGCTGATTCTTAGCCAACTCGTAAAGTAGTAAAGTCATCGGACCTGATAACCCGTCGAAACCAGCAGTAAGAAATACGTAGGCTTGTGATATTACTATCGACTCTGTTATGCCTGCAATTTAAAAATACAAAGTCAATTCTAATTAACAATGTTAGACTTATAGATGTTGAATCTTAACTTTCTGTTTGCGATTTAGAAGTCTTGAAATTGCGCGCAAGAGTAGAAATAGTTATTTATGCCATAAGGCTGAGAAGTGTGTCTTTATGTCACGGCAATTAGATTTACCGACGAGCGAAGCGAGTCGGGAAAAATTGCCAAGACATAAAGACATTCTCAGCCGGATGGCATACACTATTTTTTTTTAGGTAGCACTCATTAAATAAAGCACTCATTAAAAAAAATCAAAAAATAGCACTCATTAAACTGCGCTATATACTTAATTGAAAAAAAAACGTCCAATTATTATTAACTCCATATTATCGCCGTCATTAAATTCATCCATAGCTTCACACTTTTACTCAAAAATGTAAAAGCTTTACAAATAAACACACAAAAATTGTCAATTAAAACACCTTTTAAAAACGAAAAAAAAATTAGTCTACGAACAAAAACAGAAACAAAAAGAACGTTTTTAAAGAAAACTCATGAAGGTTTAACACAGATTGTTTTTTGAACACGCTACATTACAGTAATGGCGGCAACATATGAATTACTTTTACGTCCTAGGAGTTTTTTTACATTCATTATTGTCCTCGGAGGTGAAAAGTACTAAATAACCTCCTATAACAATAATGATTGGCTTCTCATCCTAAAAACGGATGCTCAATTACGTACTACCTCAAAAAAAAGTCATTTCCTGGTCCACATAGTATAAGAGCTAGAGAAAAGTTCCCAAATATTGCTGAATCTCAGAATGTTTGGATGATTGGTTTATGGACACGAAGCTATAATTTTATCCAACTTTTCAACACTTTTACTAAAAAACCCCAAAGTCAACAAATGACGAAGTCCATCTTAATTTTTTGTATGGGAGTATTAATATACAGACGAAAAATTAAAAATGTCATAGTATCATTAAATTATTATCATAGTATAAATGAAATAGTATAATCAATTTTGGATTATTTTTAATTGTAATTAAGATTAATAAAGAATCTAATTTTATCAACGGCTGCCGTTTTGAAAGGTGGAATACTCAAAAGACTAATGCCTTTTTCACAGTTAAGCCGTGAGAGTGAATAAGTGCACCGGCTCACCAAACTTATGAAATGGATAGCTGAATGAGGACTGTGTTTCTTAGCGATATATGTTGATATATAGCTTAGCCTAGGGGGAATAAATAAAGATAAACTATAATAAATTGAATACATGTAATTATGCACGCCTTTACAAAAGTACTTATGCTTAAAATAATGCTTAAATAAGCTCGCAAGACTATAATAAGTGTAACTGAAAAGTACCTGATATTAAAATGAAATAATCTATATTAAATAACCTAGATGAAGCTGAGGTCCCCTAACTGGGCTAGCTAACATAAATAATATGACTTTAGTGATGTCGTTAGCTGAGGGTACTTAGCTGTACTTGAGATGATGAATTCTAAGTCCCTGATGGCTTCCTAAACGTAGAACGTAGTTTGTACCGTCTTGCCGGCTACGTAGGATGTAAAATAGCTGAACATGGTAATGTGAGGCCTCAAGATGATGTTAAACTTAATAAAAACTTAGGACGTCCACACTTAACTTGTTGGCTTATCACACACACAAATCTCGCAGATTTGGAACTTTAACTGCCCTTTCGACAGTGTTACCAATTTCAGAGTAGGTCTAAACGTAGAACGCTGAGGGTTCTATAAACGGGTAAAATATTTCTAAAAATGCATGAAAGCGAAGTTTATGCTTCCAGATGAACTCTTGTAAAACATCATAGCTTTAACTAAAAGGTGATCAGAAAGATGCAGCATTCGATTCTGGAGGTTGAGAGTAGTAAATCGAGATACTAAACAATCAATACCCAAACGTGGCGCGGGTCTAAACTAACAAATTCGTTTAAGGCGCAATTCATATAAAATCTAAATAACCCTAATAGGGGTGCATAATATTAATTAAGGTGGGGCATTACTATAACATAAAATAAATATGTGCAGGCCACAATAAGGCCGGAACATTCACAATTACCAAGCTCCAAGCTTGCCAACGCATTTATACAAAACTTTACAATTTATGTTCCTGAAAACTGTCATGAAAGACAGAACGTCGTTAGTAACTTTAAAATACTGTTACTTACTGAATGTCTCTGGCGCTGGCTCATAATCCATCTGTAAGTAGTTATCTTCAGGATCCACCTTACTCTGAACTTCTATCGTCCCCTTGTTCTTTAGCTGCAGTAGAAGATCTATAAAATCATTCCTTCTGAACCCAGTGGCCTCTCTATTCCTCATCGTGTCTTTTATAATTTTACCAAAATACTCCCCGACCTTTCCGGATGTTAACTTGATACCGAACCAACTGGCTACCTTATTATTAGTATTAAACAACAAAAAGCACAAATAACCCAATGTATTTAAATGAAAGATTTCTTTGCCCATATTCCTTAATTCGGAATTTTTATTCACATCTTTAGTTACATCGATTCCAAATGCGCACGTGGCTATTACGTCTAAAGCGTACTGCGTTGAAATTTCTTTAATATCGACATTTTTATGAGATCTTTCTAAATTGTCTAAAATACTTTGAGCGCAGTTTGTCATGTATTGGAACATTAATTTTAATTTACCTGAAGAGAAGGCCGGAATGAGTTTGTACCTAACCCCTCTCCATTCAGAATCTTTTAAAATTTGTATTCCGAAATCGACTTCTTGCATACTATCAGAGCCCCAAGTATCTCGATTGACGAAATGGCTAAAATCTTTAACTAAAATATTCTCTATTAGTTTAGGGTCCCTAACCAATAAAACAGGGTTTGTTGTCTCGTAAATCCCAACCAATTTCTCATTTTTATATTTTTCGTACAGTTCTTGATAAAAGTTACCAAGCGATTTCCGGAACGTGAATAAGGATAACGTATTTCCAAAAATCGGAATTGGGTTGACTTGCGTTACGCCTTTTCTATTCCAGTAATTATAGGTTCTTTTGGTCCAGAAGTAAAATAGTACGGTGATAAACCCGATTAAAACTGCACTTATTACTGACAGCATTTTTATCCTGTAAGTCAAAGAATTACAAATTAAAATAGGTACCATAGAATATTTAGATTAAGATACATGGTCCTGGGATGTATTATTTCGAACAAGAAAAGGTTAGTTCCGTATCCAGTTAACAGTAGCGCTAGTATGTAATTATGAAGTTTCACCACGCCAACTACGAGAATGCGCTACTGTCGTTTTGTTTTCAAACTACTTCTGGTACTAAACTGATTAATACTACAGTTTTCTCTACATAATATAAATAAATTCCACGTAGATACTGGTTTCGTTAAAATGGTGATAAAGAAAGAGATGATTTCATCATACTAAATTAGAAAAGTGGGAAGAATGTTATGGAGAGTTAGTTTCAGAGATGTAACTTGAATAGAAAATTTGTTAAAGAAGAAAGAGAAAAATCGGGTACGGGGTAACACGGGACTTTTCCTCACCTTATCGGTTTCCCTATGCTCATCCTCACGCCTTTACATTACGTCCGCAGACAGAGAAGATCAGTTTTAATTCCAGCGGTCATCCATCTAACTACTGACCATTTAGCACTACTTATACGAAAAAACACGCAATTAGCCGTATTAAAATTAAAATTTTATATCATATGATACAATTGTAATTATTATAATTTTATAATATGATACAATATAGAACTTTTCCTTATCACATCGGATTTGCTTTGATAAGGTGAGCTCACCGCTTCGGGCTCGCTTTGCACGTCCTCAGAATATAAAAATCACCAAATGTACTAGAGCGGTCACTCATCCAGGCACTGACCTCGCTCAATGCTGCTCAACTTTTATCGACCAATAAAAACCGTAGATATACTAAGTGTATAAAAATGGAACTTAGTATCTTATTTATTACATAAAAGGATATTAATTGTACCGAATTTCAACTCAATCGAATTATTTTCAGACTTTTCAACATTTTTCAAAAACGTACACAAGTCATTCGATTAAAATTAAACTAATGCTGATAATAAGATGAAACTTGGCTCATATGTTGGTCCTATATATGCCTAAATGCTTGCCAAATCTCAACTAGATCAAATATTTTTACGTGTTTTATGAATTTTCGAAATTTTTCTGAGTCATTATGGGGTATAATGACGTCATAGAAAAATATTTTCCGGTTCGTTAAATTAGACCTAAAGATTGATTTTTGTACTAAAATTCAACTTTCTATCAAAAATAACAGACACACACACAAAACAAACGACTTTCTGTTTTTGTATTTCTCCCGCTGAATTATCTGTTTTTAAAACGCCAAATGGATTTCATAAAGATGACTAACTTTATGAAAACCATTTAGGGTTTTAAAAACACCTGAAACAGGTTATTCAGGGGGAAAATCCCGGTTTTGGATTTTTTTGCAAACACAATACTTTCCTTTATACCTACGGTATAAAGGAGGAAAAGTAAAAAAGTAAAGTAAAGTTCCGAAATTCGTTTACATTAGTATTTTACATGAATTTATCTTTCTAAATATAAATTACGACAACAGGCTATGCAGACAGTGTCCGGATTACACGAAGCAAGAGTTTAAATTATTTTATAAAGAAATTTTTTTTTCACCTACATCGTCACCTTCTTGTCTTAGCTGATGACTAAAAATGCTGTATCATCGATCATAGAAACATCCATTATAATCATTGATATTTTAAACCAATTCATTTAATGCTACCGACTTTTGCCATATATGAATAGTTGAAACAATTAGAATAACGCATATTATATCCTCTCACCAAACAATACTACATCGAATAATATTCTCTAAATATTTTCCTTACCTATTTTGCCATCAGATATCAAATTTTCTTATAAAAACAACTAATTTTCAATAAAGCATAACCATAAACTGATCGAACCTGAGTTGAACGCAATGACTAAACTCATCTAGAACCACTAACTCTATATAATATTTTTTTAGCGACAACTGCAATCCACTGTCAAGGACGTATTCATCAGGGCATCTCATAAACAAATTGTGAATCTTTCCTTGAGTCTTTATAATCTAATTACGGTTCCTTTCAGACACTTTCTATGTCGTCACAAATATTCATTATAAATGAAATATAAGCTTGCTGAATCTTATAATTGTAGCTTAATTATATAACTATATTGGTAACCATGGTAAATATAATATCGATATAAATATGATATTGATAATATAATAATTATTTCAGTTGTGTATTATCGGTTTATATTTGTGGAGATGCTAATTATTATGTCATTATTGATTTTTAGGGTTAAAAGTTTCGAGCATACGTAAGCCACTTTGGTAGCATAGCAAGGTGAAAAATTGATTGGAATCAAACCTAACATATACTTCGTACACACGCGGGATTTGGCAGGGGGGGGGGCGTTTCGCCCCCTCTGACAAGTAAATTTTAGTGAAATTCTCTTGTAGATGTGTGGATTTTGCTCCTCTCAGGGATTGGTTTCGCTCCACCTACGATTTTTGGCTGGGTAAAGGCCTGGTTCAATTCTGTTCACACGACAACTGTCGGGGGATTAAACCCCCTATAAGTAAAAGTAATAATAATCTTACCTAAAAATAAATTTAATGCAGGCAGCTGTATATTTGTGAACCTGAGAATTAATACAATAGGTTATTGATCAGAATTGCTTTAAGCAATTGATAGCTTATTTAAAGACTTTAAATAATATGAGTAAACTCATACTAACCTTATTAGTTTTGTACGTGAAGAAAATGAAGTATCAATATCTCTCTTAAAGCTAGACATTATTTTTGTGCTCTGCATCCCCACAAAGGCAGAATAACCTTAAATTTAATATCTCTAAAGGTTAAGTGTCAAAGGGTGACGGATAGTGAGTTTGAGAGCGACTAAGAAAATGTTAAAGCTAAAAATAAAACATTATATTTAATCTTATTAAGCTGTTCTGTCAATATCAAGTCCAAATTAAGCTCTGCCCAACTTTTTAATTTCATTATCCTTCGACTTCTCCTCGGCAACCACAAATCAATTTACAGCCCCTGTCAATTAAACTAAGTAAAAGTAAAGCAACCTACTCAAGGTGAACTCCTTAATAAAATTTAAACTCTCAGAACTACAAAATCTTTTACGTAAACCGATTAATTTCTCTTTGGTTTTCCAAGAGAAATTTGCGTAATATTTTTGATAGAGTTTAGATGAAAAGATAAGCTGTAAAAGTTTTCGAAACTTTATAATAATATGTGTTATGTGTAATATAACTATAACAAAAAACAAAATATCGGGTACGAAGAACCTCGAAAGTTTTTTTTTATGTTATACTATTCGCTGCTTATCGATAGGCCCTCCCCCCTCAAGCAATAATGTTCCTTAGCAAAAAATGCATACTCTAATTTTTTGGCTAATTAAATGACGAATTCCTTATATGACGTATGCAGGATTCTAAGCAGGATTAGAATGAGTCATAGACTTTTCTTATAGCCCAAGAGGACCTGAAAAAATGTGACTCATTTTGTACTACTATTTTTTCTGAAAATATACTTTAAATTATAAAGAAAAACATAGTCTGCCTATCCAGAGAGGAGGCCTTCATATTGTTGCGCATGATCAAAACTTTATAAAATCGCAGATTTTAGTTTTCTTGAAATAAGTGGTTCCCTGTAGGTCGTTTGCAAACCATGAAGAGAACATTTTTTAAAGGTAATAAAATGTTCTTTAAAACGGATGTTTATTCGTCAAAATCGAATAGCTACAACCGAAGTTATAGCTGTTTCAAAAACACCAAAAAAATCATTAATTTATGCGATTTTCAGTGAATTTCTTTGAAAAAATATCTTGAATAAAGGGGATGACTCATTAAGGAACATTTCTGACCCCATGGAAGTTGTATGAGATAGGAAAAATAGGAGCAATCTTACCTTCCCATGGATATAATGAAAAAAGGCGCGAGACGCAGGTTATGTAGCAAGGTTGTCAAGTTTGCTTCTTAGCTTTCTTCTGTGCTTCTCGTGATTGTTACATTTATGGTTCTTGTTAAGTCATTTGTGCTTCTTTAATTTTGGACTATACTTAGCCACTTCAGCGAGTGATAAATTAAGCGTGTTTATAACTATCTCAAGCAATTAATAATGGAAAACCATTGAGAGGTAAGTTTGCCTCTAAATTTAAGGCCTGCGCTCTTATAAGAATTGTAAGCATGCGCAGTTTGTACCACGCATGTGGAGTTAGTTTTTGACGTGTGTTTCGTGTTCAGTTATCTCTATTTTTTGGTTTTCGATGGGGTTACTTTTTTGTATGGCAAATCGACTTAATGCGTCATCCCCTTTATTCAAGATCCTTACCTTATATCAAAAGAGACTAATACTTAGAAAGTGGATACAAAAGCTCCTATCATTCCCTGGGTAGCTCGGTACTATAACAGTGCATTGGTGACCCCATTTTAATAATAATTACAAATAACATTAATCGTAAATATTACATTATTTTTCGACCCTTTTGTCTTAAATTAAGTTAAATAAATTTAAAATAAGCTGTAATCATTATCTATCGCATATATTCTTTAAATATTTGTGAAAAATTCCTGCCGCTTGTCTCCGTTTAGGGTTGTAGAGGGGTGGGAAGTCTCTAGTCTCCCTCTAAGAGCGCTTGTAGGAGTAATTACCTTTATGGTACCCACTTGAAACTATCTCGCATCTAGACCCCTTAATCCTTTGCTTATAACTAGCTCATCGAGAAACCAATAATTCATCATACAAAGCACCAATATTAAGCGTGTTTACCTATATACAGTGTTTTTTTTCTCATTTCTCTAAAAATCCTTCCAGGCTATTTACTTGAGTCTTGTAGCAAACCTAGATATTAGTAGCTGATGTATAATGGTACACATAAATATCATGTCCTTTCGAACCCCCAATACAGTCTATCCTCTTTTTCTCCCCCCAACTAATATCTATCTACTTCACATAAAAATTAGGAATCTGAAAAAAAGATTAGTTTTTCCGGTGTAGAAAAATTTGTAAGAAAAATCTAGGAAAATATAAAACTGACCTGAAAGTCACGTAGAGCAACGAAAAAACCTACCTCTAGTCTTTTATTTCAAAAACGAGCCTCGGAAAAGTCAAATTCAATTCGTTACAATGCTTATGTTGTATTTAAGTACCCCAATTTTAAGAGCGTTAAATCTAAAAAAATCGAAAATGAGGAATTTGTGGTTTTGAATTAGGTTTCTTGCTCTTTAAAGTACAAATCGAAGGTACAAAGTAAATTTTAAACCTAAAAAAATTTAAGGTGATAAAAACCATCAAAGGTTATTTATACAGCTATTTCCTTTTGAAATAAAACTGTTTTAGAAATTTGCTCAAAATAATTATAAACTGCTTTGAGCATTAGGTTATTACCTTAAGACTATGTATTACAGTGTATTAATTAGTCTTAGGAACCTAGTTAGTGTTCTGACCGGTCACTGTAGATTAAATAAACATCTTAATACTTTAGGCATAATCTCAGAGGCTAACTGTCCCATGTGTGGGCATTATGAGGAGACAGCCTTTCACCTGCTTGCAGAGTGTGAGGCCTATACTTCTCTTCGTACCCGCATATTTGATGTTTGGCCTCTTGTATGAAGAGGAGCTTTCTTCTCTTAGTTGGAGAGATATCCTACAATATATCAACCTTTCCAAGAGATTCTTGGTAGAGGTGGTGTAGACTAAGGAATCGGGGCTGGCAAGAAGGGCCCAACAACGTGGCCTATTTGCCTGGCTTTGCCTCCCCACCCTATTATTACTACTACTACTATTACTATGTATTACTTACATACCTTTATAACCAAAAGGTTATTTAGATACTCTTCTTAATATTGTCAGAGGTTGATCGATATTTAAACAAAAAATTAATTAGGTTAAGGTTATGATTAGTTGGGTAAATTAAGTTTTAAGACAGCTCAATCTTTCGTGGTTTAAAGCAAAGGTGTTAGGTTGGTATCACTGGCAATAACCTAGAACAAAAGGATTATGACAATAGTTTTTGGCGCGAGAAAACCAAGTTTTTTTCATTATTACTAAACTGCATCCTTGCAATTTAAAAATCCAAAAAGTGTTTTGGATCTTTATCAATGAATAATAATGTTTTATGAATAAACCTATAAAAGATTTATAAATAATATTCACTATATCGTAAAGAATTATATAAAATCAACTTCTGTCCATAAGATCACTCAAAAAGCACCTTCCTTCTGAACAAATTAACAATTAGTGCTGCGCTAAAGCGAAGTTTTATTAGAGCGGATTATTATTACTGTATTAACAAGGGCGTGAATAGTAAATGTATTCCATAACATATTTCCACCACGTTAGAATAATGAATTTTGATAAACTGGCTGGAATGCTCTGGTACGTCTGGTTCAACCAATTACCCTAACCAAGTACCCTTCTAACGCCAATTTTTCATATATATGTGCCAAAATTGCTATAAACAGTTTTATTTTGTTTTGTTTCCTAAAATAGTAGAACGAGATACTAAATACTAAAAATGTCATCCCTTACCTTATATATATATATATATATATATATATATATATATATATATATATATATATATATATGCATATATACTCTTTATGTTTTATTGTATTTTGGTGTGTTATTAAAATAAACATTAAGGCTACATTGACGCAATCAATAAAACAAATTAATGCTATATCTAATATTACTCCAAGATCCGTCTGTCCCAGTTACAAAAGGGAGACTGGTCCTGTTTTTTTAATAAACTTAAAACGTTCATTAGGCAGGTAGGATGAAATCGTATAATATATAAATATATATATATATATATATATATATATATATATATATATATATATATATATATATATATATAATATAGCAATTAAATATATTGATTAATAGTGTATAGTTAAAAACTTAGAGGCAAGAGAAAAAATCTTGACCATAAAATTGTCCACAATATCTCACAGTTACAACTAAGAATCTAAAAAAAGAGAGGGGAAAAATAATGGGGAATTGTTATGCATAATGCGACAAGAATATTGGATAGCAACCCTCCCCCCCCTTCTCACCAGTACTCTCCTCCTGGGTGGAATGAAATGAAAATCCATGAAACACCATTTTCTAAAACATGTTTTTCCTGAACAAGTCTTTAGTATTCTTATCGCGTCTTTGATGTAACGTAGGAATACATTGTGCAAGGAAAACGGCTGTAAAAAGCGGCTTTCTGTGTGAAGAGTAAGTAAACCACTCACAGCCAAGATGAATAAACAGCTTTCTCAGCCATTTTTACCAAAACGCTTATTTTTATTGTTTTTAAAAATACTCTTGCATCTCTTGGATAAATCAAGATCTCATGTCTATTTTAAAAATGAGATCGTAAAAATCTCAGTTGCAAAGCATTTGTGTTTTTCCTAATCCTTACAACTGGAGAAGCTTTGTAGTAAACAAATTTATACTTCATCCCTCAAATATCTTTTACGTTTTAGATCCTATAAGTGCCTAAAATCAAAGAGGTCTGTAAATACCTGCACATAGTACCGCAACGCATGCATATAAAGTGAAGGTTCTGAAATATATGTAACATACATAGAAATTAATAGTATGTTAGTATGTTAAATGAGTAGATATTTTTCTAAAAAAGTTTCTGATCTTGCAAAAGAAATATTTAAAAAAAAAATAAATTCGTAAGATTTTTTAAACTTCCGAGTTTGCGGATCACGTGAAGTTCTCCACTCTGGATAGAGCAGGAAATGTTTTTCATCATTTGAGGTACATTTTTAGAAAAATATTCGGTTTCAAACAGTTTAGAATGAGTCCTGCTCCAAGGCAATTATGGTACCAATATACTGAGTTCAGGTTCTAGGTCTAGGGTTTAGCCCTAGACTCTAGGGCTGAACTCATGTCACCAAAGACCTCAGTCTTAGGACTGCCGTGAGCAGGATAATGGCTCAATTTATGCGTTTGGCAAATAAATATCTTTAATAATTAAACAATAATTAAATAAAAAACTTAAGCACAAGCCAAGCAGTGAAGACTGGATCTCCAAGGAGCCGAAGGTTCTGATCCTTAACTTCCAAGGTCATAGGTTTTTTAATCGTCCATTCTATTTTTTAAGACTATCAGAGAGGTCATAAAGCTGAATGTTTTTCTTGACAGGAGTCGATGGGATGTATGGCTGTCTGCTGAAGCTCCCGTTGCTGTAAGTGAAGCAGTTGACATTTATTTGTCCAAAGCTAAGTCCGCCGACGAATAAGCTCACATTGAAACATACTCTTACTGGATTAAAAAAGTTTATACCATAAGGTGTCAAGCAGACTCCCACATCAGTTAGCGGGAACTTCGGACAAATTGTTATGTCGTCTGAAAAAAAAAAAATTCAACTCAGGAGCGATGAAATTAAGTGTCCTGTCGGAACAGACCAAGGATCTTAAAAAAAGGGGATGACGCGGTAAGGTAACTTAACTGACCTCGTGAACCTTCCCCAGTATGGTTATAGCTAACAGCATGAAAGACGGTTATGTAACAAGAATAAGACAAGCTCAACAAATAAAGCTACATAGGGCAAATACAACTACATAAGGAAAATAAAACTATATAGAAAATAAAACTATATAGAGAAAATAAAACTATATAGGACAAATAAAACTATATAGAGAAAATAAAACTATATAGGGCAAATAAAATTATATAGGACAAAAAAGCTATTTAGGGAAAATAAAACTGTATAGAGCAAATAAAACTATATAGGGAAAATAAAACTATAAAAATAAAGCTATATAGGGAGAATAAAACTATACAGGGAAAATAAAACTATAGAGCAAATAAAACTATATAGGGAAAATAAACCTATATAGGGCAAATAAAACTATATAGGAAAAAAAGCTATTTAGGGCAAATAAAACTGTATAGGGAAAATAAACCTTTAGAGCAAATAAAACTATATAGGGAAAATAAAGCTATATAGGGCAAATAAAGCTATATAGGGAGAATAAAACTATACAGGGCAAATAAAACTATATAGGGAAAATAACTATATAGGAAAATAAAGCATATAGATAAATAAAACTATAGAAAATAAAACTATATAGGACAATAAAACTATATAGAAAAAAAACATATAGGCAAATAAAATTATATAGGGCAAAAAAGCTATAGGGCAAATAAAACTAATAGGACAAAAAAGCTATTTAGGGCAAATAAAACTGTATAGGAAATAAAACTATAAGAGCAAATAAAACTATATAGGAAAATAAAACATATAGGGCAAATAAGCTATATAGGGAGAATAAAACTATACAGGGAAAATAAAACTATAGAGCAAAATAAAACTATATAGGGAAAATAACCTATATAGGGCAAAGAAAACTATATAGGACAAAAAAGCTATTTAGGGCAAATAAAACTGTATAGGGAAATAAAACTTTAGACTAGCTATACTATATATTTACAGGCAAATAAAACTATATAGAAAAACCAATATAGGAAAATAATAACTATATAAAAAAAATAAAACTATATAGTAAAAAGAATGACCAACATTTTTAATTTTTAATAAAAATATTTATTCCGTAAGACAGGAGGTGGTAATAAGCAAAATAATAGTTATTTATGCCATAAGGCTGAGAAGTGTGTCTTTATGTCACGGCAATTAGATTTACCGACGAGCGAAGCGAGTCGGGTAAAATTGCCAAGACATAAAGACATTCTCAGCCGGATGGCATACACTATTTTTTTGAGGTAGCACTCATTAAATAAAGCACTCATTAAAAAAAATCAAAAAATAGCACTCATTAAACTGCGCTATATACTTAATTGAAAAAAAAGTCCAATTATTATTAACTCCATATTATCGCCGTCATTAAATTCATCCATAGCTTCACACTTTTACTCAAAAATGTAAAAGCTTTACAAATAGACACACAAAAATTGTCAATTAGAACACCTTTTAAAAACGAAAAAAAAATTAGTCTACGAACAAAAACAGAAACAAAATGAACGTTTTTAAATAAAGCTCATGAAGGTTTAACACTGATTGTTTTTTGAACACGCTACATTACAGTAATGGCGGCAACATATGAATTACTTTTACGTCCTAGGATTTTTTTTACATTCATTATTGTCCTCGGAGGTGAAAAGTACTAAATAACTTCCTATAACAATAATGATTGGCTTCTCATCCTAAAAACGGTCCAATAAAGTGCTCAATTACGTACTACCTCAAAAAAATATATTATTTTACATAATTCATTTATAACCTAAAATAGGAAACCTTCTGTCAAAAGGTAAGTTTGCTTCTACCAAACATGTGCAGTTTGTTTTGTGATGAATTCTTTTCGATTTTTTGTATCCTCAATAGGGTCACTTATATGGCGTATTAATTTAGCTCGTCTTCCTCTTTATATAAGATCTTTGGAGAACACTATTAAAACAGAGACGTAGTTTAAGATTATTTTTGGATCCTATTAAGCATCTAAAGGACCTTTTTAATTTATTTAACTTTTGTATGGTCGTAAGTTAAACCTATGGAGCTTCTAAGATAAATTATATTAAATCATTATAATAAATCTGTATATTGGTTGACATCGTAGCGTATAAACTAAATTAAATAATCCCTGATCCCTGTAGTTTCTTATAGAGACAAGAGAGTATACGCATAAGTTTTCTCCAGTTTGTTTAGAGTTTAACTTCTATTTCTTAGACTTAAATCAAGCATACTACTTATTACTTCCTCGTTTTATATTTTAGAAGCGCAATGAAGTAATTAAATTGTCATCTTTAAATTTCTAGGATGCATTTAGCATAGAGATATATACTAGAGGGGGCATAGCCTATCTTAATACATTGAGAGGCCTGAAACATTTTTAGTGGGGCTCTCAGGGGCTCTGTGTAACCTCATTGAAACCTCCTCCAAGAGGGAGTTAAGATTATAATTAATCAATTGTTTTCGCCTTCCCACAGATTTTTTGTGTTGTGATTTGTATTTTAAACATTCTACTATATAATTTACTGTTGTTATGTTTATTTGATGATAATGATAATCGAATGTGTTGAGGTTACTTTTCGATGTTTCAAAATTCAACCAATAGAGCCCCTCTAGTAATATATCTCTATGGGTAAAACTATAGAGATATATACTAGAGGGGGCCTAGCATATCTTAATACATTGAGAGTTCTGAAACATCTTTTTGGGGCTCTTAGGGTCTCTGTGTAACCTCATTGAAACCTCCTCCAAGAGTGAGTTAAGGTTATAATTAATCAATTGTTTTCGCCTTCCCAGACATTATCTGTCTTTTAATATGTATTTTAAACGTTATTTAATATATTTAACTGTATTTTTTTCTGTTTATTTGATTACATTGAAAGTCGAAGGTAGTCAAGGTTATTTTTTCGATGTTTCAAAATTCAACCAATAGGTCCCCTCTATTAATAATATCTCTATGGCATTTAGTAACAAGAGAGAACGCCTTCAGCCTTGAATATAGATGAAAGCAAAACATTTATGAACTGTGGGTTTAATCTATCTCACTGTTAGAAGGGGCTGTCAAATCTAAAATCTTCTAGTAAAAATGTTCTCACACTCAGACTGTAAAAAGGTAAATCTGAAATAGTCTGTTTTTATTATGCTAAGTCCGCAATCGCAAATTAAGTGTATGTTAGGGCAATTATATGGTGGGAATTATTGGAAGATATATGGCACTCTGTTTAATTTTTTAAAACATTAGGCGTAATTTACTAAATTTACTTAATGTAGACTTATCATTTGTACATGGCTGTATAATTAGTTTTAAATTTTAATTAGAATAAATATATCCCGTACAATTGGATTCGCAACGTTCAAACTACTTCGGACGCGCATAGCTTTCGATGGGGTCACTTTTTGTTTGGCAAATCGACTTAGTACGTCATCCCCTTTATTTAAGATCCTTGGTTAAACCATGCCATGTGTCGATGAAACGTAGAGTTTGTACAGGACAAAAATTTATCACGTGACACCTCTATCCTGATTTTACCTAAGATCGACACCTATAATAATGTCGGTATCCCGTAGGGACTCCAAATATGTATTTTAAAAATTTTCTTCCTGGCAGGAGCAAAATTGAAAGGCATTTAAAAGAAATTATCAAAATGAAAAACTAAAAGAAACATTTTAAATTAAACGTACACACTATTTTGAGGGGGGGAGGCGGGGAAAGGAGATGAGAAGTCTACTCACACTGGGGTTCTATTAGACCAAGAGCCCAGGGTGTTTTGTTAATAAAAGTGTAATGGCTGGAACCGGTCTCAATTTTCGTAAATACCTTTCTGAACAAGGATCTGCAATTCTGCCGACTCGTATCGGATGGGTGTCCCAGGCAGAACGCACTTTAGGGGTCAAAGGTTCTGCCTGAGACACCCATCCGATACGAGTCGGCAGAATTGCAGATCCTTGTTCAGGAAGGTATTTACGAAAAATTAAACCCGTTTCCAGCCATTACACTTTTTATTAACTTGGGTGGTAAATTTGACCTGTAAAGTGCGTTCTGCCTGGGACACCCATCCGATACGAGTCGGCAGAATTGCAGATTCTTGTTCAGGAAGGTATTTACGAAAAATTGAGACCGGTTCCAGCCATTACACTTTTTATTAACAAAACACCCCTGGTCCCGTGTTTAGTACTTTTGTTTATGACTTTTCCATATACATGGATTACAGTAGGTGTAATTCATGTAAAAATTACAAAACAGTTTGTATGTTAAACTGATTTTTTAAAACAAGTTCTTTATTGGCAGAAGTAATACAATATTTATTTTGTGTATACCGGAGTCATATTTTATTTATTGATTTGGGTAATTTTTGCCTCTTTATTTTATTTATTTATTTGTTATTTTTGTGGTATACATTTTGATTATTTCTTTTGGGGTGTGAGGGGGTTAGTTTGGGTTAAAGATAATTTTATATTTTTTGGTTCCGTTATTTTTTTTTATTATTATTATTCTTTATTCATTTTTTTTTAAGATTGTCAAAAGATATTTTTGGTGGTGTTTTGAATAGGTTTATATTGTATAGGTAAAAAATGTATACGCCCCGGTTGTAGTAGAAGCGAAATCTTATCCATTAGGCGACAGGCAAAACTGATTAAATAATAATTCTATCTAGGTAACAAATAAACAAATCATAACTACAGAGTTTGGCAATACTCGTCATTTCGATTAAGCACAAAGCAACTAGCTACAAATTCTATTGATTTTAGCGAATTTTCAAAGGAAAATAAGTTTATAATTGGGGTCATGGAGGGGGGATTCTTGGGGGGGGGGAGACTTACTGATCAAGAATACACACATATTTTTGAAGTATATATATATATATAATATATATATATATATATATATATATATATATATATATATATATATATATATATATATATATATATATATATATATATATATAATATATATATATATATATAAGCTATTTAGTGCATTAGAATCGAAAGTAAGACATTGTATGCTTGCCCTTTCTAAAATAATCTTAATGGATATATAATGCTTACTTCAGCTGTTTGAAATATTTTTTAACAAATATCATCTTTATTAATAAATGTTTTCTTACCTGTCAGAGTGAATGATCTAGTAAAATTTAAGAGAGTTACATTGATAGCAAATGCATTTTTACAGCACACTTCTGTTACGCCTATCGCGGCACAAACTGAAATTGGAAAAAAAACAAGCAATAAATCAAAATAAAACCAAAAACCAGGGACTTGAACCCTGAGTTTTTTTATTAAAAAGATCTATATAATATTATTAGTATCTATATAACTGATGTAGGCTCCATATTGTTTATAATAACTCTTTTACATCGATGGTCCATAAGGCAGAGGGTGTAATGAGACATTATTTCCTTAGTATCCAAAAGCGTAAGGATTTTCCTTACGTTTAGTTATACCTATAAGACTGTTGACTGTAAGACATGAAGGGAGTATTAGTTTTTTTTATTATTATTATTGGCATTGATCTAATGGAAATTGATGGCTTGTATCAATTTGCCTAGTTTGCTTTTGATAGGTCAATTGGATCATAGAAAATGTTGTGCATTCAGCCAATTTCTTATAATTAATACCAAATTGAATAATGTTTAATACAAACCGTCTTTAACTAACCTGTTCTATTAACAGAGCCTAAATAACTGATACAACAGCCACATGTTCCGTTCTTGCAACCACATGACTTAGAGAACGGTATCCAATCAGTTAACCAAGATTTTCTTTCAATGTCCACCGCATGATCTGAAAATCAAGTGCTGTGTTTATTTCTTAAAGCTCTATCAAGGATTGATTAGTATTTTCTCTTTGTCTATTCTCGAATAAACATTGAATTCACATTTTTCATTTACTTAAACCAATAAAAATTACCAAAAGTGCATCACAATATTTTAGGTTTATCGTGTAACCTCTCCACTTGCATACAATTAAATCTTTTGGTTGGAGTAGAAATGAAACATGTAACATTCATAACTTGAGTATTTACAGGGTCCAGCAGGGAGGTATGGATGATTTGAAATAATAGCTACACATTCATTTTCAAATGAAACTAAAATTTTATTATTTCAGTGTGTACCTTGGATGATGCCATTATGAAAATTAAAGAGGAAAAAATAAAACATTGATGATATACGAAAAATAACATCTGATAAGTGGTGTCCGTTTTTGTCCACACACTCCTGTAAACGTTGTGAGAAGTTGTCCATACTCTTCTGTAGCATTGGACGTGGTATTGCTCAAATTTCTTGAGTTATTGCTTCATTCAGGGCTTCAAGTGTACGTGGTTTGTGTATGTATACACGTGACTTGATGTAGCCCCATAAAAAATAGTCACAAGGTGTCAGGTCAACTTCTCACAACGTCTACAGGAGTGTGTGGACAAAAACGGACACCACTTATCAGATGTTATTTTTCGTACATCATCAATGTTTTATTTTTTTCCTCTTTAATTCTCATAATGGCATTATCTAATAAGGTACACACTGAAATAATAAAATTTTAGTTTCATATGAAAATGAGTGTGTAGCTATTATTTCAAATCATCCATACCTCCTTGCCGGACCCTGTATTTATTTATATACAGGTACTATGAACCTAAAAACAAAATAGCTCAAGTTTATTAGTAGCACTAATATAATGGAAAGTTAAACTAGGTAAATAGGCTATTCTGTTAGGCCCTTTTTGCCAACCCTGGTGTCCCTTTCCAACATCATCTCCAACAAGAGTGTCTTTGGTAGGAGAATAATCTGGAGTGTTCTTATTTCTTTTTCCATTAAAGAATATAGTTATTTATGCAACAAGGGATGAAAGTAAGTTTTGCAGCTCAAGTTAAAGTTTCGTCCTAAGGGAGCACCGAAGGAGGAAACTTCATTAGCTCACGAGGCCGGTAGGGCAAGGGAGATAAACTAATTAGCTCCCGAGGCTTGCCGAGGAGGTTAACTAATATTTTGGCTCCCGAGGCTTGACGAGGGAGATAATACGAGACCTGAAAACTTTCATCCCTTGTTGCATATTAAATTTTATCTACGACTAGAGAACTAATACTAACAACTATTAATATATTTTCAGCTCCTTAACTGTTATTGTGTTAGTTAGTTTATTCTTACCATGTCAATTACTCTGATGAAGAAGAATAAAGCCACTATCTTCACATTATTTTATTGTAAGCTGTCAATAGAATAATGTGTAATACTATATTTGTGAGTTAAACATTAGCGTGTGTGTATTGTATATTCTACCCGTAGTACCAACATAACACCGAAAAAAATTCTAAAAATTTCCTAAAAATTTACTAAAAAATTCTGTCAAGTTGGCAACACTTTCACTTTTCCTCCCTAGGGAGTAAAGGTACATTTACAGTGTGAGATAACAAGACTGTATGTAGAACTTACAATACAAGGAGTAGATAAATGAGTTTTTTTTCATAGAGACAACATTTAGTGTAGGCAGAGAGCAAAGAACAAGAATATTATTCTGCGGCGAAAAGAATTATCAGCCTTACAATTGGCAAGGGAAAGGAATACCGCGTGCTTGCCATGTCCACAAATGATGGCTTATTTGGTTCTTAAAATTAATAAAATCCAAGACTAAAACCTTTCTATGACTAGGAATTTTCGTCTTACCTTTACAACAAGTGAGTAACCACGCGTGGCTGACTTCTAATTAATATAAGTCTTATGAAAATATTAGCTAAGTAATATTAAACAATTACCATCAATGCTTCTCTTGTAAAGTGCCAAGTGGTGATGACCTGGTGTAAACGAGATAAATCCAGTTTCATGGTGATAATCCTCAGCGTCTATCCAATGGGATTCGTCCAACCCAAGTATCAGTGTACTTATAACTAATACTATTAAAGCTTGTTTTAACATTTCGTACCTGGAAATGTATTTGATGAACCAATGTAAAGTAAAAATTATTAACGAACTAATTCTTGTTTTTGAAATTATTATTTTGCAAGAGCTAAAGAATTTTTTCAGGACCTCTCACAACGATGCACAGTTGCTATTACCTGTTTAAATTAAGTCACTGATGGTTGCTTAAACAGGCCTCATGCCAATTATGTTCCACAATTTTAACACAGTTAATTTTATATAATAAATTGAAGATTTCAGTCCGAAAGATTTATTTAAATATACTAAAACTTGAGATTTCGACATGGAAACTAAGTCTTGTTCTGAGGCAATATGAAGTACGACACACGGCTAAAATGAGTTGACAGCTCGGGAAAATAGAGTTGAGGAACCAATAAGGTTGGCCTGATTTGAAATTGAAGGCATGGTTTAACACCCAGTACTAACCTCATTGGCTCCCTCGCATTATCTCCCCACGCTGTCAACTAATTTTAGCCGTGCGTCGTACTATAGTCCAAGAGCCGGACCTTAAAAAATGTGACTCATTTTGTACTACTTCAAACCAAATGTTTCTAAAAATTAACTTAAATTAGGAAGAAAAACCATAATCTGCCTATCCAGAGTGGAGCCCATTACATGATTGTGCATTCTCAAAAAATTTCAGTTTTCTTGAAATAAGTTGTTCCCTGTGGGTCGTGTGTGTAGACAATAAGAGAACATTTTTAAAGGTAAAAAAATGTCCTATAAAACGAATTTTTAATAATCAAAATCAGATGACTGCAACCAAATTGATTCTTTCAAAAACACCAAAAAATGAATGATGAACAAATATTAGCTTTTTGCGTATTTTTTTGATCATTTAACAAATGTCATTACTTTAGTTCTAAGCATCCAATTTTGACTCGTTTTATAGGAAATTTTAACAGCTTTAAAAAATGTTCTGGTTATATTTAATGTTTTGCATAAATTTTAATTATATAAATAGTGATAAAATTAATAATTATTATTTATTTCATAAAATACAGATTAAAGAAAATTCATAGAAATGAAGTCATACTAGAGATGAGTTCTTTCTATCACATAAAGTCTTACTTTATGTGACTATAAAGCATTAGTTAATACAAAATCTAATAAAAATAAAATACTTACCTAAGCTATGCGAGGCTTCACTGTCGTGGATCTCTGTCTTGTCGACTAAAAATTATTCTACAAAACTTAAAACAAAATATTATAGAAAATTTATCACCTAAATTTTATTGAATGCAATAAAACAATGTAAACATTAGAATGATGCATCAAAGGGGAGTAAGCCGTCTGCTCCTAAATTTACTTGTTGAGAAATTTTACAAGTTTGGAAACCTCTTGACATTGGTGTTATATAGATAAGACTCTGCCAATTTTATTTAGGAAGTCCTCAAAATTCCACAATTATAAAAGCAAAGTTAAATAGATCAAAAATTACAAGCTCTTCCTGTAAAAGATAAAATGTCTCCACAAAACATATAAATATATTCAATAAATACACACCACACACAACACACACACACATATAATATATATATATATATATATATATATATATATATAATATATATATATATATAAAAAACTATTTTAGGAAACAAAAAAAATGTTTGTACATGCAATTGTAGCACTCATATATAAAAAATATATATTTAACGGGTCTGCTTGAACCAGACGTTCTACAGCATTTCAGCTAGTTAATCAAATTCAAGATTTTAACGTGGTGAAATATGTTGTAGAATACACTTACTATTCACCCTCTGTTAAGTATATATATATATATATATATATATATATATATATATATATATATATATATATATATATATATATATATATATATATATATATATATATATATATATATATATATATTATATATATATATATATAATATATAATATAATATATATATATATATTATCTTTTCTATCTATTAACCTTTCTAAAAATTCCATCTTCAGCCAACCTATCTTTTGACATCCCTTTTTAAATTGTGTTAGTTGTCCGAGTATTTGAATACCAGTTCAATTCAATTTTCATTTAATATTCAATTTTATTATACAAGGCCAATGTTTCATAGTGATACTTTATTTGTAACCCCAAGCCAGATCAAATACCTCAACCTTTATGTTGTTTATCTTGCTTTGTCATTATTACACGAGTTGTGTGGAGCTAATGATGTTTAATTAAGCTCTACAATAAATAAATAAATAACAAATATATATATATAATATATATATATATATATATATATATATATATATATATATAATATATATATTTATATAATATATCCTCTGTGAAGAAACTTTCATGACGACGGTTCTTTTTTCTTCCAACTAATTTTTCAAAACCTTTTTTTTCGACTCTATAAGGTAATAGAGTCAAAATAGAGGCGCTAAATGCTGATGACAATTTTGACGAATAGCCGTTTCTTTGATTCACAAGATTATAGAATTCAACGTCAGTACCCCAAGCCAATACTCTATTTATAATTTTTAAGCGGATTTAGTGAGTCAAGGATGTCTAACTTTCATTTAAAACAGAGATTCTTTATTTCATTAACAGAACAGTTTTATGTTCCCTTCAACTAATTCTGATCTATATATTTTTTTCCTCATTTATACCATACGTTTATAGGAAAAGTATTGTGCTTGCAAAAAGTTCGAGGACATGCTGCAGTATAAATTTGGCAAATTGTATATTCTGAAGACGAGCGAAGCGAGTCCAAGGCTGGGTGGATGAGCGTAGTGAATCCGATGTGATGAGGAAAAGGTTTTAGGTAACCGTACCTGATTTTCTTATGGCGTCAATAACCCGCAATAATGACAGCGAAAATTTCAAAAAATCATAAAACAGAGAAAAAATTATGCGATTGGATTGAAATTTTGCATGTATGTGCCACGTATAAGACTTCCTATTTGTATACGAGGGTCCACGACTGGTATCAGACCTGTAACACATCTGGTTAAAAGGTAGTCTCTTATTAACACGAATACGAAATTTCCATTTACCCATACCCACCCTGAAGGTTTAAAAATCAAAATACCAAACAAGTAAACATTTACTTTATTATATTACAAATTATACGAAAAATTGAGTCAAGCTTAAGAAATATAAGATTAATTACAATGATACAACTTAAACGAAATGTATTGCTAGTAAGATTGCTCAGATCATTTAATGCCAAGTAATGCTTTAACAGGTAGTGACAGCACTGTCTCAAAAACATATTAATCAATAGGATGAGTATTACGTACCTTGATATGAACTGGACTCTTAAATTTTATTCAGAACACTGAGTTGGATTGGTAAGATAAAATCTTACCATCTTGAAATCTTAAATCTTGAAATCTTCATTTGACATCAAATAAATCTAATCAATCAAGAGATCTTACATTTACCCTAAATTAACAATAATTAAAAATGTAAAAAAATTGATAAAAATAATACAAGTTAGAAACAAACTTAAAAGTAATTTGCTTAAATTTAAACTATAGCAGAAGTATAAAACTTAAGGCAAACTTTGACTTCTTTAGTTCTTAAATTGACAAAACTAGTTGGCATAACGAGTTTTCTTCATAGATCCAAACATAGATGTATATACTAAAGGGGGCATACATAGCCTATCTCAATACATTATGAGTCCTGAAACATCATTTTGGGGCTCTCAGGGGCTCTGTGTAACCTCATTAAAACCTCTTTTAAGAGGTTTTCACTCTTTTAAGTGAAAGGTTATTGTTTTCGGCATTCTGCACATGGTTTGTGTTTTGATTTGTATTTTTAACGTTCTACTATATAAGTCACTGTAATTTTGTTCCGTTTATTTGATTATATTGAGGCACTTATTTACTTGGTTCCCAATATAGAGTTGGGACCCAAGTAAATATGTCGATATAGGGCAATTATGCACTTGGGTACCGACAATATATTTACTAAATTATATAAAAGAAATTATTTAACAATCTTAATAGGGGTTACTTTTCCGCCGATGATTCAAAATTCAACCAATAGTTGAATTTTGAAAACTTTACTAATATATCTCTATGGAACCAAATCATTTTGAACTTGTCGTCGCTGATTTCGGCTACAATGCGTAATCCTTTTTGTAACCTCCACAGATCTCAGAAATTTGAGCTAATTTTATTGAGTAGTCAGAGATGTCATCATCGGGGCAAAATCATGAAAAATATTCAAGTTTTCCTTCGAAAATCATGATGGTATTCTGTAGAGCAAGTTTGGTTTCCAGTGGTCCCACTACTTTGCTTCAGACGGTTAACTTGTGTAACTTAGGCATTCCCATCCTTCTGTGCTTTATCTCAATGTATTTTGAGCGGTTTCTTCTTAACATGGCGCTATCAAAGGTAAAGAAACTAGACGAAAGAAGCCAAATTTAAAACGTAAAAACAGCGCAGTAACAGAGTATAACAATGTATATATAACAGTGTAAAAACAGAGTACTTTATAAAGTAAACGTAAATATAGTAACAGCGTATTTTTATAATAGTTACACAGGGTAGAGCAAAATTCTTTATCTAATCGTATTTTAATTAAATTTAAAAAATACTTAAAATATATGTAAAAAATTATTTAAATGAATATTTTCCCAGCACTGTCTATAGATGTATATGGTACAGCATCTAATTGAGTGTGTTGTAAATAAGATGGCAGACTAGATTCCGTCTGAAGCTGCCTGATTCTAAATTGTTTTAGACCGTAAGAATGGTATTAAAGGAAGACATTTATGAATGATTGTTCCTTTTACAACAGGCTTAGATGTCTATATGACTTTAGGCTTTAAGAACACAACACTAAAGTCGATGTGCGTAAGTCTTTTGGTGAGAATATGACACTGTATAAGCAAGAAGTTGATTAGATTAAAATGCACCTCCTTTCGGTACGCAGCAAAGAGGATTACCAATAGGATTGGCTTCGGTAGGACAGAATGGTGCTTCGTCCGTGGTAACACAGTAAAGTCCTTTGGACCTAAACAAGAGTAAAATTATTAATAAGTGGGGCTTCATTAATCAGTTACTTCTCAGTTTTTAATTTTCCTCACCATAGGTATATAGAAAAAGTATTGTATTTACTATTAGGAAAAGAAAAAACTTTTATTCTACCATGTTTTTTATAAACAGGAACAATATATTTCAAAAATCTGCCTCCGTGGCCGTGATCGTAAAGGCGTTCGATTTCGGCACCGGAGGTCCGGGGTTCGCAGCCCGGGCTATGCTCTAAGATTTTATGAATAGTATTTGTATTAAAAAGATTTCGCCAACTTTAATTAATTCTTAAAGTGTAGTAGATGCAACCCACCTGAGGTGGTTCCCGCAGGGTGAATACCCTGATAGGCCGAAAGGCCCTAAAACGGGCATTTTTTTTTAAACATATTTCAATCCATTTGGGTCATCTTCAGGAACTAAAAAACAAAAGTACAAAAATATTACTAAAAACATACAAAAGTACAAAATAATAAGACAGGAACCAAACATTAATGTCAAGTATTAAACTTAACAAAACTACAGTGATTTCCAGGTGATACACTATTAGAACTACAGCCGGAAACAAAAAGCTCTGAAAGGTTTGGTAATTTACTTGTCAGCTCATAATGATTCTGTGGTAAATATCAATGAGCAAAAAGATGTATCTTCATCACCACTGTTTAAGCTATTCTTGAAAACCACACAAGAAGATCCGACATCTTAAGTTTTGTTTTTGTTGTTTGTTGTGTTACCTCTTCTTTTGGTTTCTTTTGTTTATAACCTTTTTAACTCTGTTATAGGCTTTTAAAGTTTATTTCTGTTGATTTGTTTTTAGTTTTTTATTTATTGTTAATGTAGCTTTTTTAGTATTTTTATAGTAAGTATAATTTGTTAAGTTTAATACTTGACATTAATGTTTGGTTCCTGTCTTATTATTTTGTACTTTTGTATGTTTTTAGTAATATTTTTGTACTTTTGTTTTTTAGTTCCTGAAGATGATCCAAATGGATTGAAATATATTGTTCCTGTTTATAAAAAACATTGTAGAATAAAAGTCTTTCTTTACCTAATAGTAATTATGGAATTCTACAAAAAAGATGTTTCTCTCTTAAGAAGTATTGTATTTGCAAAAAAATCCGAAACAGGGATGTCACAGGATTTATCCGTTTCAGGTGTTTTTAAGACCTCCTTATTAAAATATCACTATAGCTATGTACAATAATAGAGTACCAATATTATATTTGCATACTTTTTAGCAAATCTCTTATATTCTAAGAGATCTATTGTCACACAACCTTTCTCTAAATCAAATGAAACGGATGCCGTATTGCTTGGGGTTAACACCTGGCCTGATTAGGTGCCGCTGTTTTTAAGAACAGCAAACACTGCCTGAACACAATATTGCCGAATCTAATATTTAAGAATAAGTGAATTTTGTACCTATCTGGAGTCTGATGACCCATTGGTAATGGTATCTGGTTATTAGACAACAACTTGGGTTGTTTAGAAGTGCAAGGTCCCATACAAGGAGTAGCAAGACGAGGTTTCTGCAAACTTTCTGCCAAATAGCAAACGCTTCTAACATGACTGCACAGAGCTTGGTCTAAAACAATTCAAACATAAATTATCAACTATTTGAATCAAAAAAAATTCTGGCGCGGAGTTCCGCAAACTGGGGGAATTTTCTTTGAAAGGCGAGCTTTTTTGCTTATTAATCCAATTTTTGCTTACGTTCTTAGAATATATTCATAGACCTGAGCACTAGCGCTACAACATGTTGTTTAGTTCTTTTTGAATTTGTTTTTAAGACCTCCTGAGTTGTTTTTATTTAATTTAGTACTCCAGAAAGCATCAAAAACGACACCCTGCTCAACACATATTGTGACATATGTTGCTTATCCACTGTATTTTAGGGTATCTAGAAATGTACTATCGGTTTTTCGAAAGGTCGTATCAACGATATATATATATATATATAATATATATATATATATATAATATATATATATATATATAATATATATATATATATATATATATATATACTCGTAGATAAGCTAGAAGCATTGTGATCGTTTCATACAAACAAATAAATGTCAATCATGAATGTAACAAGTCGGAGCAAGATTCAATTTATCGTAAAGAAATTATTTTATGGCATAGAATGAGCTTCTAAAATAAGCTTTTTAGTTTATAAGAGTCTTTGAGATTATATTATATTTTATTTTCTTTATGTCGGTAAGAAGCGTCCAGTGTCAAATAGGGTTTTTTAACAAAGCGAAATAAGAATTTTTCTAACATTGATATCGGAAATAAGAAGACAATGGATAGACCAACATTCAATGCTGAGCATCTGTAGAAAATTTTAAAAATGCATTTTTAATTTATTTAAAGACACTAGTTAAATTAATTACCATTTAATGGCGAATACTGATAATATTAATATGTATGCATCAATCAGGGAATTAATAGTTATTTATGCCATAAGGCTGAGAAGTGTGTCTTTATGTCACGGCAATTAGATTTACCGACAAGCGAAGCGAGTCGGGAAAAATTGCCAAGACATAAAGACATTCTCAGCCGGATGGCATACACTATTTTTTTTGAGGTAGGACTCATTAAATAAAGCACTCATTAAAAAAAATCAAAAAATAGCAGTCATTAAACTGCGCTATATACTTAATTGAAAAAAAAGTCCAATTATTATTAACTCCATATTATCGCCGTCATTAAATTCATCCATAGCTTCACACTTTTACTCAAAAATGTAAAAGCTTTACAAATAAACACACAAAAATTGTCAATTAGAACACCTTTTAAAAAACGAAAAAAAAATTAGTCTACGAACAAAAACAGAAACAAAATAAACGTTTTTAAATAAAGCTCATGAAGGTTTAACACAGATTGTTTTTTGAACACGCTACATTACAGTAATGGCGGCAACATATGAATTACTTTTACGTCCTAGGAGTTTTTTTACATTCATTATTGTCCTCGGAGGTGAAAAGTACTAAATAACCTCCTATAACAATAATGATTGGCTTCTCATCCTAAAAACGGTCCAATAAAGTGCTCAATTACGTACTACCTCAAAAAAAATTATATAGTTAAATCTAGGTTTCTTTAATAAAATTTAAACCCAGAACTAATATGTAAGAGTCCTAATCAATTATTGCTTAATATCATTTTGCGTTTTTTCAAGAACAAAAACTAAATGGACTATCTTTAAAAGAAAGCTACCGTATACTTAGCTCTAATAAACTTAATTGATCTTTGCCTTGATAGCAGTTCTATATATAATTTTCAAGAGGCTTAATTTGGTCTTTGAACCTTCAGTCCAGCTTGCGTGAAAGGCATTTGACTTCAAGGTATCTTGATTGCGACGGGACGAGCGTATAAAATCCCATACTTATTAGACCTTTTATCCTTTACTTTTTTTGTAAAAAGAATTGAAAGAAAGACTCTTTAAACAATTATTAGTTTTTAATATTTTGCTGGCCATTGTTGATAAAATATTGTTTTGTATATAAAACTACAGCTCTCGTTTTAGGATATCTCTTCTTTAATGGTGGAGATCCTATCAAAGAAGCATTGAAATTCTTAATAAGTTTGTTCAGCACGTTACTCTAGAGTGCCTATATAACATATAGGCATGTAACATTAGGCATGAACGTATAAGGCGCGGTCGAATATCTACGGCCTTCTAGAACGTTGGATCACCAACAAACTTTTTTTATAACTTTTTTTTTCAAAATTTTCAGTAATTAGCTAGATTTGTAATAAATGAAGCCTACTTCCGTAATCTGCACGCTCTTTTGGTTAATCTCAAAGAGTATTTACATTCACTCAACGATTTGTTTTTAATCTAACTTGGTACATACATAACTACTGTTAGACGTCAATGTTAACAAATATGAAATGTCCAAATATAACACAAAATATTGACGTCTAACAGTAGTTACGTATGTACCAAGTTAGATTAAAAATAAATCGTTGAGTGAGTGTAAATACTCTTTGAGATTAACTAAAAGAGCGTGCAGATTACGGAAATAGGCTTCATTTATCACAAATCTGGCTAATTACTGAAAATTTTGAAAAAAAAAGTTATAAAAAAAGTTTGTTGGTGATCCAACGTTCTAGAAGGCCGTGGATATTCGACCGCCCCTTATATGCACTCTACGTTACTCCAGTGAACACTAGAGTAAACTAGGGCAAAATCTATGTTCGGGTACGTCCTCGATTCTACTCCAAACAACTCTAAAGTGCACTACACTATGTTTTGTAACGAATCTCAGGCAAGAAGAATCTTACTCTAAACAGTACAGCAGTTTTTACTCCTCCTAAAAGATAGAGTAAAGTAGAGTAAAATAAAGTTCTGACAGGAAATCACTCTTATCATAAGTGATAATAATAATTTATGAATTATCGATGCAGTATAACAATATTAAATAATTTTATAATTCTATTTATACTTTTTTAAATTGATAAAACGAAATATTAATGTTTTTTTTGTAAACTATCTGTGATACATTTTTTAGGTGTATGTTGCTCATCATACTTGGAAGAGAGTTAGTTTCAATTGATGATATAAACATGTTGAATTGCCAATTTAAAATGCAAAAATTCAATGTAGTTAAAACTTTGCTGGGGATGATGGAAGTCAATCATATTTTATTTTTCAGATTAAATTCTTCTCATAAGGTTAAATTTGGAATTTTGAGGCATTAAACGATTTTCCAACTGATGGTCATCATAAATTTTAAACTATGCTAACTTTGTGAATTATGTCGATTAAAATCTGTAATTATCAGCCAAAAGTATTTAATATCATAATTAAAATGCAAAAGACTTGGAGACTTTATATTTTTATGTAGTTATACTTCTATATTTTTAATTTAATAAATATTCTCAGAAAGGCATGGTCAATTTGAATATACAAAGATTCAAGTTTTGTTAAAAAAAGTCGATAAAGCATTTCATGAAACTATGTTTACTTAGCAACGACAAAATTCGCTATTAGGTCTTTAATATTTTGAGAAGGATTTTTTTTAGTAGGTACACCCTTATACTGTATTTACAGCATATAAGGTACCCTTAAGTGCCGTTTAGTCAATTTACTGAGGGTCTGTCGGTTGCTAGATCATTGCCATATTTTAAAGAAAGAGACTGCCCCATACCTTCTCCTCCGACTTATAATTCAACTTTTAATTAACACTAAGTTTGGGTGTCAGTATAATCTCTTAAATCTTTAAGTTAAATGATGAAATAATGCCTTTCTAGTACCCAGTTGAACTCTAAATGACAATTACTGACACCTGTGGCATTGAATAAAGAATAAAACAAGTTAGACTTTTCATAATCACTCAGATATTTTGATGTATTAATTACACATGGGTACTATCGGTAGGTATTATATTAATTAATTTTACAATCCAATTCTAACTTCTATCTATGATAATATTTGAGTATCGTATCCCATAAAAATTGTTATATATATATATATATATATATATATATATATATATATATATATATATATATATATATATATATATATATATATTCTCACCCCCCCCGTCTCCATAACTCCAACCTTATAAGCTCATTTTTCCTTTAAAAATTCGCTAAGAAGCTTTATTTTTATCGATAAAATTTTGCGAAAGTAATAAAATACTTTACTTGTAGTGTTTAAGCAGTAAGGTTGCTTCCTAGCTCCGTTGATACAAAAGTCGATATGACCAGATCTCTGCCACGAGTCTCCGAAAGTAGCGCTTGTGTGAATTGCTTGAACGAACAAAGCGTCTCCTTCGTCTAGTCTTGCTCTTGGAGAACTTCTTATTAGCGGTCTAGCTGGATCGATCCCTGTAATAACAATTAACAAAAAAGTCATGGTCATCAACATGATTTGTTTATTGTGCCAAACTTCATCTTATTGGTCTCTTCAGATTGAACAGTGTATAAAATAAATATACACTGCTGGCTGTATGGTCCTAGTAGACCAATGCCAAAAAAAAAAAAAAAAAAAAAAGTGTATAAATGGTTAAATTGCGATCGTTGAAATATTTAGTGATATTAATAATTAAATTAATCATTAAATATCACCACGAATGTTTATTATAATTAGTAAAGTTTGTTGAATTATATTTTAAGGATTTTAGTTAAAAAATATGTTACCGTGTTTCAGTATATATTTGGCGAATTGTAACTACTGGGGACAAGCAAAGCGAATCCGATGTGATGAGGAAAATTCCCGAGGTTTCCTACACCCGATTTTTATTAACAAGAGGTGTACCACCCTAGTTAATAAAAATAGTGATGGCAATAAGTGAACCAACTGTTATCATATAAATGTAATTGTTTTCACGGCCCTGTGATCTTTCTTAACAAAATTGGTCCAAGATTCTAATGCTTTCCCATTTTCTAAAAGGAGGGGGTCTACTTCTTACCTGATACGAATGTAAAAAGCCACTACTTTTTTACGCATAAACAAGCTGGGTTTATCCCACACTCAGCCCCCACTACTACTAATTTTATGACGATAACCTCATAAGTGTATTTTTCTATTAAAAAATCAGGATCGACCTGGGTAATCGATTAAAGGATTTATTTCAAGGGTGGACCGGGAGGGATACCACCCGAGCAACCAGCTCCCCCCCCCCCCGTGGAAAAATCAAATATTTCGCGCCTCTGTTTCGCAAAGGAGTGAAAAAAATAGCCTCCTAATCTAATACTAAAAAAAAGTGACTCTTAGTTAAAATGCTTATCGAGACCCATTACACCATTGCAATAATTATTTAATTAATTACAATAATGGTAAACCATTATTATTTAGGTAACTATTAACTATGTAGTATATGTATTGAACATGGGTATATATACGCATTATTGTTGTCCCAAAAAATGGATAACATTTAGCAAGAAGTAACACGTTACCTATTATCTTGTGCATATGGAAGTCTAAAAATGTCGAAGCAATGCCGCAAACATGTGCGCCCAGTGAATGCCCAACGCATGTGGTGGTTTCAACGGGCACTCCCGCAGATTTCATGGATGTTAGCAATCTTGCTAAACATCTTGCAACTCCTCGTACATTGTAAACAGAACTAGGGTAGCACGGTATATCGGCTAAACCACTCCAATCCACTTGATAGACGTTGTATCCTCCTGTCATCAGGTATGCTGGAACATATTACATCTTGTCAACAAAGATTAGTTAAGTTTATATTAACTGGCAGGAATCATTTATGTAGGTTTATTGATTACAATTTTGAGCAGAGAAACGTCTCGAATAGTTTCAAACTGTTTTGAAACTAAATGTCAAATTGTGTGCAATTATAGGCAGCAATCATAGTTCAATCAACACCGAACCAAACTGTTGTCTTTATTTTTTTTTAGCAACATCATTCGAAGTTTCTATTCTATTAAATTAGAAAATAAAGTAGGTGTTTAAGCAGTTCTTGTCCTCCGGCGATATGAAAGCATCTTGAATAAAGGGGATGACACACTAAGTAGATTTGTAATATTACAAAGTGACTCAATCGAGAATAGAAAATCAAGAGGTCTTTGGCCAATTGGTCACACAGTGGCCTTGCCCCTTTGCGCCTTAGCCGCTACGCGGTGTCGCCCACGCGCCACTGCAGCGCGGCCACATGTTTGTTGTCCTATATCAGTTCGTCATATTACTAGTTTATATAAGAGGCATACTGCTACGATATAAGTAAATTTTAAATGTATGAGTCAATAAACGTAATTAATTTACATTATGTTATATATGTCAATCAATAAAACCTGGACTAATACTAATAATAAAATGTAACTCCTTTTTTTTGTTAACCATATATAGCAGTACGTGTGTAAAAAATTCAGATCGAGCTAAACCCTTTTTAAAGATTTGTGATTTTTCGAATGGTTTGTGGGGTCATTATTGTGGGTTAATGACGTCACACATATTTAATAAGCAATAGGGTTTGGGAAATTAACAAGGTTGATTTTCGCACCAAGTTTCATATCGATCCCAGAAAGCGTTCGAAAGTTATCGTGTCCCATTGAAAAGATTAGGAACAAAAATTTCATACATACATATATATTTATTTAAGTTAAGTCAAGGCCCGGTCGCAAGTCTGTGGGTCAGAGGATAACTTTTGATTGTCTACAGCTTGACACATGTCTTTCAATGGGAAGGTAAGTTTGCTTCTTTAACTCTTTCGCAAACAACTTCCAAGAGTTCAAAAAAGTTCCTTAAAGCGTCATCTCTAAGATCTTAAGATCATTGGCGATATGTAATGGTACTCCAACTTAATTCCACGACACCTCTTTGCCAAAAAACATATGAGACTCTACATGTTTCTACTCCCCAATGTGCGTTATGTTAAAACCTCACTTCAGACTTAATTAAAATTAAAATATTAATTACATTAAAATATTTACCAAAAATAATAGTTATTTATGCCATAAGGCTGAGAAGTGTGTCTTTATGTCACGGCAATTAGATTTACCGACGAGCGAAGCGAGTCGGCAAAAATTGCCAAGACATAAAGACATTCTCAGCCGGATGGTATACACTATTTTTTTTTAGGTAGCACTCATTAAATAAACTGCGCTATATACTTAATTGAAAAAGCAAACAAACGTCCAATTAACTCCATATTATCGTCGTCATTGAATTCATCCATAGCTTCACACTTTTACTCAAAAATATAAAAGCTTTACAAATAAACACACAAAAATTGTCAATTAGAACACCTTTTAAAAACGAAAAAAAAATTAGTCCACGAACAAAAACAGAAACAAAATGAACGTTTTTAAAGAAACCTCATGAAGGTTTTACACAGATTGTTTTTTTGAACACGCTACATTACAGTAATGGCGGCAATATATGAATTACTTTTACGTCCTAGGAGTTTTTTTTACATTCATTATTGTCCTCGGAGGTGAAAAGTACTAAATAACCTCCTATAACAATAATGATTGGGTTCTCATCCTAAAAACGGTCCAATAAAGTGCTCAATTACGTACTACCTCAAAAAAAAGAATCTTATTACCCTTTGTCAACGCCGTGATATATGTTTTAGAACAGAGTGACATAATTATGACACAATCGCCCATATCGGGTCACTGATATTCTATCGATTTAAGGAGTCAGAATTTATAAATTAATAAGAATGTTTAGTTTCACTACTTAGTTTCTAAGAAGGTTTAATTCACAAATCGATTTATTGTTTTTAGTTTTACTTTAAAAGTGTAAATAATAAAAATGATAATAACACATTCATAAGATAATTGCTTCCATTATTATATGTTTGTGAGAAACATTTAACAAAAGATAAATAATAACACAACTATATATAACAATTAAAGCAATTCACGTAATACAGTGGCGTAGCCAGGATTTAATTTCGGGGGGGGCTGAATGTTAAAAATTTTATATGTAATATATATATATATATATATATATATATATATTATATTATATATATATATATATATATATATATATATATATATATATATATATATATATATATATTATATATATATATATATATATATATATATATATATATATGTATATATATGTATATATATATATATATATATATATATATATACCGTTAAAATATAGACAAGATTACAATGTATACATTGTTTATGGTAAAAGTAATAATCAATAAAATACACATAGTTATAAAACACAAACCACAAACTATATTTTGCACATAATGTATTAAAATTTTATAACGTAAAATTAATAAACATTTAATTTTTTTTATAATATTATATTAAGTAAATTTTGAAATACTCCGCGACATCAGGGGTACTTGTCATTTACTGGATTGTACAAACCAGAGACTATATATATATACTTAAACAGTAAGACTGTCGACCCAATGGTGGGAAAATTTACTTCGATCGACGCTAGCGCCTCGGCAGACCTACTTTTCAAGTAAGTAGGCGAGGTTTAATTTCTCGCTTTTTGCCTACGTTCCATTTGAAATTAACTTTTATAAGTCATATATTATAGTCCAAGAGCCAGACGCAAAAAACGCGACCGTCTAGCCCCAAAGGTTTAACCCACTAGATCGACTTATTCTGGCTCTCTGATAATGAATCAGGTGGTCTGCCGTTTCAGATAAGGGAATCTTAGCCCCGTAAAATCCGTAAAATGAACTCAAATTCTGTTTTCGCCCAATAACGGTGTTCCTATTGATTTTATCCAAAAATTTAAAGGGTTGTTTTTTAAAGTTTATTAAATTTGTGATAAATCCATTTTTAACCATCAAAATCGGTCCAGTAAAACCGGAGATACAAATGTTGAAAGATTACCGAAAAAACATCTAAAAAGCATACATTTTTGTCCAAAAACGCATAAAAACCTTAAAATGTCATGTTTTCCCATATTAACATGTTTAAGAATTAGGCAGACTTAAAAATCATGCATATTTTGTTAAACTGCAGGTAATATGGAGTTGTTCTAGAGAAAGAAGTCAGCACAGCTCTAATATGTGATGACTTAATGACCGACATATAATGCTGAAAAAAAGTGTATTTTTCTACAATTTAAGTGTTTACCTATCTTTCAGCATTATATGTCGGTCATTAAGTCATCACATATTAGAGCTGTGCTGACTTCTTTCTCTAGAACAACTCCATATTACCTGCAGTTTAACAAAATATGCATGATTTTTAAGTCTGCCTAATTCTTAAACATGTTAATATGGGAAAACATGACATTTTAAGGTTTTTATGCGTTTTTGGACAAAAATGTATGCTTTTTAGATGTTTTTTCGGTAATCTTTCAACATTTGTATCTCCGGTTTTACTGGACCGATTTTGATGGTTAAAAAATGGATTTATCATGTTAACTGGCTTTCGTGTTAGCAGTGGGTATTACATTGTGTTTACGGTCCTGTGCTCCTTCTATGTATAGTATTATTCTAAGCACAGGTCACACAGTTATTACTGAAAGGCCTAACTGACCGTTATGTCGTAATTGGAACTTCGAGATAATATTTCGGACAAGCCTACTTTACTTTGTATTGTTCACTGTTTTCAAATTATTTGTATATCTTTCTATTTTCATATATGTATTTGATAAATTATGATATTTATATTATAAGTTTATTGTTAAAAAATATATGTTATTTAATTTATTATTTTATATATTTTTTATAGCTTTTTTTCACACATTTATTGCGGGTTTAGGTTATGTAAAAATTTCGGGGGGGCTGAAGCCCCCTCAGCCCCCCCCCCCTGGCTACGCCACTGACGTAATAATTAAGTTATTATTTATCTTGGACCTAAAATCAATTAGTAAATCTATTAGTGACACTAATAAGCTAAAAGAATTATACTCGAAAGCATTAATGTTGCATTTTTAATCTTATCACACATTTTTCAGAGTCGCCAAAACAAGTAATGTCATAAGGAGTGAGTTAGCTACGAAATAGTACAGCATAAAGTGATGTGGAAATTCATACAGAAGAGGTGGGGGCGCGGGACACAGTGGTCTAACTCCCCCGAAATAAGCTACTTTAGATGGACCTGCCCTAAGTTCACCCTTTCTCCGCTAGTGGCAGGTCGGTTCACCTTGTACCCCATATATAAAATAATTATTTCTTCAATTCCAAGATTAAAATTATTTAAAAGTGTCTTTAACAATGTTAAACATTGTATTAATTATTTTAAAGGTATAATTTTTATAAAAGCTTTAATAAAAATATAAACGCTGTGTTAATTTTAAGTAGACCTGATATCGTGATAACCATGATTTGTAGACAAACATCAAAAATGTTTGTAAACAAACATCAAACCGGGAAATTATAAATTTAATTTATGTCTTCGTTGTCTCATTATAACACACCTTTCGTAACACACGTTATCCTATTTTCTAAAAAAAATATCTTATAAGCTACTAAAAAAGTCAATGAATAAGATAAAAATCGTCTTGTTTACATTTATATAAACATAAATTGAAGTATCGATTTAAAACTGATAACAAGAGTGATAAGGGCACAAGGTGAAAACTAGCGCTCGGTGCGGTAGTTGATGCAACTAATCCCTGTTTTTGTCGGAACCACCTAAAACCAGGGAGTTAGGCCACTGTGTCCCCCGCCCTGACCCCTACTGTATGAATTTCTACATCACTTTAGTACAGCAGTTGCAATTATCAATAACTTCAGGTTTTAAAATAGGATAATAATTTACCGTCTCTAAGAACACCCATTGGAAGAATGTCAGAAACTCCAGCATATCCATGAACCAATACGACTGATGGTTTCAAGTAATCATGTTTCTTTCTTATCCACTCTTTGGAAGATCTGTCCCAATCCTTACTCGATATTTTCATTTCCTCCATCCATTTCGGTCCGTCCAGATCCCTGTAACATTTGTCAATAATACATTATTTTATCGTTAGAATAAGAATATACTCTCATGACTGATGGAATTAAAAACTAACTAGGATTTAAAAACTTTCCAATAACCTATTGCTAGACATAACACTTTATATATCAGTCAAGAAGGAAGTAATTACAGTGTACGTCCATAGATTAAAATAGAGCACACATTTGTTAATCAAATGTCCACCCTTCAGCAGTAAAGATACCTAATCCGTTTAGAGGAGTGCTTGGCGGTGTACAGGTTAAGTAATTTATCCTTAGTCTCACTTTTAAGTTTATAGAATTCACACATTTCTTATAAATTAAAAACAATGACTTTAATTCTATAATTTCATAAGCTATAAAATTAAGCTATGGTCATTTCACCCAACACTGTGGGCATCATCAGGCTAATAAACTAAACACTACATTAACAACTAAAAATCACAGAAAACAAATAAAGCACTTATACATAAGACTAGAATTAAATAAATAAAAAACTGTTTTTTAACTCTTTTTTTATTTATTTAATTCTAGTCTTATGTATATGTGCTTTATTTGTTTTCTGTGATTTTTAGTTGTTAATGTAGTGTTTAGTTTATTAGCCTGATGATGCCCACAGTGTTGGGTGAAATGGCCATAGCTTAATTTTATAGCTTATGAAATTATAGAATTAAAGTCATTGTTTTTAATTTATAAAAAATGTGTACAGGTTATCATATAAGCCTGTCACCCCTAAACAAGTCAATTATCATAAAGACCCTTAAACCTTAGTAAACCCGGATACAGGCAAAAGTTATGGATATGTGAAGAATTGTTAATCAGCCTTGTGTATTATTTTATTGTACTTTATGAAAGGACCTATGGGTTTTAGGAGTACAACAACACTATTTACCAATCTTCCGATCAAATTCCGTGTCAATTACGGGCAATATTAGGTTATCCCTTGTACCGTACACTCGGGAGGTCTTGGATTCAAGACCGACCAACCCAGCCAGCGTTTTACGTGGTTTCCTTGGCTGCTAATATGCAAATGTAAGGTTGGTTCCTTTTTCGTCCGTGACAAGTCTGTATCCACATTTCCGTAGTCTCCAGCTCACGAAAAGACAAAGTTCTACGGGCTGATGAAGATGAAGGTGGGAAAGATATACTGAGCATTCGTATGTCCAAAAACTTAGTCGGTGAATGTGAAGGCGGTGCCACAAAACGTATGTGACTAGGAACGAATTGTTCGGTTCATGAAGACAAACGTCTCCTAGTAGCACTGCGGGGCTTTGACTTTCAGGACAGAGCTAAAGAATGAGTCTGTACACACTGACGTCAAGGTTGCTAGAGTTCACTGTTGAATGGCACTGGACTAGCTAGAGTTTGGTGATGCTACAGGAGCTGATGTGATTGGTAAGACTGATTAAACAAGGACAGGGCCAGGTGAGACTAATGTGATCAAAGATGAACTAAGCAAACGGTGAACTAGTCGCGAGCACTAGCCAGAGCGGTGAGTTTGGATAGAGTCTGGTTAGGCTAGATGTACTAGGCAAACTGTGAACTAGTCGCGGGCACTAGCCAGACCGGTGAGTTTGGATAGAGTCTGGTTAGGCTAGATGTACTAGGCAAACTGTGAACTAGTCGCGGCACTAGCCAGACGGTGAGTTTGATAGAGTGGTAGGCTAGATGTACTAGGCAAACTGTGAACTAGCGCGGGCACTAGCCAGACCGTGAGTTTGGATAGAGTCTGGTTAGGCTAGATGTACTAGGCAAACTGTGAACTAGTCACATGCGACACCATTTACAGAGGATGTGCTTCCTAGATGATTTTGTACAAACTCTGGAGTGGATTAGTTGAGTGAGATTTGATACAAAGTATCAATTAATATGAACACACTATCTTCTATTCAAAGGAGTAAGGAAAATAGCCCTATGTCGTGGCCTATATGTAAGGTTATTCGTCGCCTCTTCCTGTCTATGTCACTATCTCAATCTAAGTGCAAGTGGATGTCGGTCGAATTTTTAATAAAAACGTTGTAGATCAAGTGTTTAACGAAAAAAGATTATAAATTAAGTCTTTAAGACTTCCTCTCCATTAACAGAGGCCTGTCCCTGTAAAATCGTTAGGAACGAAACGTTTCGCAATCCTGAAATAGTGTAATAGAACTTCTTATTTCGTAACTTGTTATAGCTTGAGTCGGTGATGCCTTTTGGGCAAAGGGCATTACAACGTCCAATGTGGACGATTTATTTCGCATGAACCTGACCTTGACCATGACTGAAGATTTCCTTACTTATAGTACAGATGAGCCAGACAATAATTGTTATTATTAAAAAAAACTTCAATTTCTTGATTTCCTTCAAGAAATCAACATAATATTGTGAAATTTTTCGAAATTGTAATAAGTGTGACAGTGCTTTGTATTCCAAAACCAGGAGTGTTAGTGAGAAAATCAGGCGACCGCATATCCTGCCCACAGTTATAGAATATTTCCATAAAAGTGTTTAATTATACTATTCAACTTCATACAATATCTTTTATAATTTGCTTAATTCGTTAAAAATTTTCTGGTGCTCAAGTAGAGACTTTTTTTGGTTGACAACTGGGCCTTCCTCCTATGTATGACAGAAACTCAGTAGGTAGTTAGAAATAGTTCGAAATTGTGTAAATATGCTAAGATACAAAATATAATAAGAGAATTACTTTCATTGTAAAATGAATCTATTACTTTTATAAAAGGGATTAATTACAGATATAATTTATATAAATATAATGCAAGATAAAATAGAGGTAAAAGTTATTATTCAGAGATGGTTAAATATTAGTTAGATGAGATATATTGATTTAATCTGTAAGCCAAATATTTATGTAAATAGATTTTCTAGTTAACAATAAAACCTATAACTCTTGGGTTAATGAAGACTTTTCCAAACGTTAATTAAAAAAACACGCGTTTTTCGTTTTACCCTAGGAGCCGGATTTGAAAAAATAGTTATATTTTGTACTGCTACATACCAAATATTTGTAAATGTGCCTCAAATGAAGAAGAAAATACATAATCTGCCTATCTAGAGTGGAGGCAATCATTTGGTTTCGCACGACCTAAATTTGAGAAAAACGCACCAATTTTAGGTTACTTGAATTACGTGGTTCCCTGTTGGTCGTAAACAAAACTTGAAGATAACTTTTTAAAATCTGATGAAATTTCCAATTAACTAAGAGCTTATTCGTCAAAATCGTAAAACTACAACCAAAGTTATGACATTGGCAAAATTATTTCAATGCAAAAATACGTAGACATTTGTTCAAAAGAAATTCGCTGACTTTGCCTTAATGAACAATTTTTTAGTGATTTTTCAAATGACATAACTTTGGTTGTTGTGAATAAACTTTGTAGTGATGAATAAACAATCAATTCATTGAAAATTTTTTCAGCTTTAAAAAATGTCTTTTTTAAGTTATGCAAACGACTAACAGGGAATCACTTGTTCCAAGACATCACTCCCAGCTTCATACCGATTCGAAAAAGTGTTCAACAGTTGTCGTGAAAAAAAACCTCCAGGAACTCGAACATACATATATATACATATATATATATATATATATATATATATATATATATATATATATATATATATATTATATATATATATATATATATATATATATATATATATATATATATATATATATATTATAATATAATATATATATATATTAAAAGGTTGTATTCCGCAAGTTAATCGAAGAATCAGCTACCGTCGAAACTTGCTGTTGTACAACAGCAAGTATCGACGGTAGCTGATTCTTCGATATATATATATATATATATATATATATATATATATATATATTATATATATATATATATGTATGTAATATATATATTATATATATTATATATTATATATTATTATATATATATATATATATATATATATATATATTGTGCCCTCTCTTTGGGTAAACCACATTTCCTCTGCATAACTCTAATCTAATTTTTCTTTTTGAAATTCACTAAAAATAAATTGGGTCCCTGTCATTTCTTATAAGAGTTTATAAATATTTATCAAAATACAAAATGGTCGACGTTTTTAGACGCTGTGTTAGATATGTCGGTACATGAGAGAGATAGTGAATTAGCTGTTGTACGACAACACAAAAACTAATTAATGCTTTTTCTCGTGTATTGAGTAATGTGTAAATCGGCTTGACCGTTTGGCTGGTCTGTTTCGCATTATCCATCCTACAAAACAGCAATTTTCGATAACTGGACGCATTTGATGAAATCAACTTGTTAAAAGAAATGTTTACCAAAAAACCACAATTATACATCACGCAACATACCTATATTATAAAATATATAAATAATTGAAATATTTTGTCCTTGAAAATTATATAATTAATTCCTTATTCATTTCCACTATAAATATAATTAAATATAAATACATATAATTTAAAACGTGCGATATTCATGAAGATTGAAGGTTCAATATAATTATTTCATTAACATATAAACAACGTTGCTTCAGGTTATTTTTCCAAATTAACCTGAGCTTTTCTTACGTTTGGCTGATCTTAGATCTACGAAAAACAAGAAAAGCGTAATGTTTTACGTTAATTTAGTACAGAGCTATTTCAAGGACCACAGTCTTTATTATACAGGTAACTACCTATTTATAACTATTCCAGTCCATAATTTCTATTGTTTCATGACGATATACAATTTTAATAAAAATTATATACAATTTTGAATGTGTGCTTCTTATTCAGTATGTTTTTTTATTCAACAGATTTGTTAATCTATAATTTTTTAAACGTAATAAAGGTTATTTGTTTATGACTTGCACAATTTTTTTTGTACTATTTCTGCGTTATACTTTAAACGATTTAATCCTTAATTAAAGACTAAAGAAAGGATTTCGTATTTTTTTTGCATAATTTTGAGTATAAATTATAGTCTAATAAGTATTAAAGGATTTCATAGTTCCGAAATCGTTTAACAACTTAAGCAATATGTCATACATTTTATCTTTAATGTATTTATTAATCCAGAACCATTACATGTGACTTTGTTGCTTTAATTTATTCGCATCGACTTATGTTTGTTACTTATTTATTCATAACGGGATCTTTAGTTCCGAAACCATTTAGTAAACCGTATATGTTTATTAATATTAATTCTTATGTATTATTTACATTATCTTTGTAATACGATATACATGTGAATACTGATTTGCCGGAAGCTTAGTGTCGGAAATGTTATTCTTATCTGGACATAATTCTGACAAAAACGTTGACTCATTATTTGTTCTTAAAAAATATCAATTGCTTTTCTACCTCCTAAAATTAATATGGAGGACAACAAGCATTGCAAAACTGACTTTCTTTTCATTTGTCAAATGTCCATGTTTCGGCATCCAAAGATACCATTTGTCAAAAAACGTTAGTATGTATTCCGAATAAGCATTTGTCTTGTTAACACGTTACATCCAAGTGACTCTACCGAATTAGGGAAAGCTTAGAACAAAAATAAATCCAGCTCCCAACGAGAGGAAAAATTGGTTTTTAGGGAAAAAAATAAAAAATTGGTTCTTGACTAAAAACCAATTTAACTTAAAACCAATTTAGTTTTTAGGGAACTTCAATTTAAAAAATATTCAATTCTTAAATTTTGGAAAATTCCAGGAAATGTTTAAACAATTCTTTTGCTAAAACTGGTTTTAAGGTCGAGTTTGAAGCAATCCCTGAGCAAATCCCTCACTCCTCTCCGAGCGGGCTAATTTGCGCCAACGATTATTCTTGACATCAATATTTTTAAATGTTTTCTAACTGCGAATTTTTGAAAAAAAAAGTGTTCCATGAAAAATGGTCATAAATGCAAGAATTGTGTAATAATTAAAACAGAAAAAAAATGAAATTATTATCTTCAAAACAGAGCAAACAGCTTATAAATATAATAGACCAAGAGCCCAGGGGTGTTTTGTTAATAAAAAGTGTAATGGCTGGAACCGGTCAATTTTTTGTAAAATACCTTCCTGAACAAGGATCTGCAATTCTGCCGACTCGTATCGGATGGGTGTCCCAGGCAGAACGCACTTTAGGGGTCAAAGGTTCTGCCTGGGACGCCCATCCGATACGAGTCGGCAGAATTGCAGATCCTTGTTCAGGAAGGTATTTACGAAAAATTAAACCCATTTCCAGCCATTACACTTTTTATTAACTTGGGTGGTAAATTTGACATGTAAAGTGCGTTCTGCCTGGGACACCCATCCAATACGAGTCTGCAGAATTGCAGATCCTTGTTCAGGAAGGTATTTACGAAAAAGTGAGACCAGTTCCAGCCATTACACATTTTATTAACAAAACACCCCTGGGCTCTTGGACTATAATCAAATAATCAGTACAAAACTACAATAACTTGTATGGTGAAACGTTAAAAATACATATCAAAACACAAACAATGTGCGGAAAGCCGAAATAAATTTATTAATTATGACCTTCAGTTTCAATGAGGTTACACAGAGCCCCTGAGAGCACCAAAAAGATGGTCCGGCCTCTCAATGTATTTAGATAGGCTATGCCCCCTCTAGTATATATCTCTATGCTAGAGGGCATAAAGAAGATATTGTTATAGGGGCCCCATTGGTTGAATTTTGAATCATCGGAAAAGTAACCTGACCACCTTCGACTATCAATATAATCAAATAAACTGAACAAAAATACAATAACTTATATAGTAGAAGGTTTAAAATACAAATGAAAACACAACCAATTGACGGGAAGTAGAAAACAATTGATTTATTATAACCTTAACTCACTCTTGGAGGAGTTTTAAAAGGTTTCACAAAGCTCCTGAGATCCCAAAAAAAGATGTTTCGAGCCTTTAAATGTACTGAGATAGGCTATGCCCCCTCTAGTATATATCTCTATACTAGAGGGCTCATACACAATTATTTCTGTCTAAGCGATTTTTATATTCTAGCCATCTATCAGCTGATCAAGTATGTCTAAATTTTGTTTATATGGGTATTATAGGAGTTTCCCATTCTAGTCCATATATTAGTTTAAAGTAAAGTTTTAAAAGTTAATCAGTGTTGTTTATAACCAAAACACCCCTCTTAAATAACTTCGTTGACCACGCCACGGGAGTAACTTCTTGGTTTCTCGGCTAAACCTCAGGAACCAATTTTAATAAACCCCTTGCTCTAGGTTTAATAACAGTTCCTTCGGCTTTTACGCCTCATGTACAAACAAAAAACCGGGGCGAAACTACTCTGTTTCTAGCCTGTACGGCTATTTCAGTTTAAATTATTGGCGGGTAAATTTCCCGCTCAAGCACTCTTGTTCACTAGCAACCAACCGCCACTTTTCCATCTGATGTTTTAAAGTAACGGCAGAGACGAAAATATAACGTCAAATATACCAGGTACTCAGATGCATATAGGAGCTCACTGCCCCATAGTTTTTCCTTTTGTCTCTAATCTACTGTTTAAACTACTGTAAACTCCTATTAAACAAGTTTATTACTATCTTTCTAAATTTAATCATCATATTTTTTTAAATTTTTTTCCAAATTTAAAGTCACTCATAATTAAATGATCTAAAGATTTTTATTTATTTGTTTAAAATTTCATTTTTTTAATTGAAAAATAATTAAAAGATAACTACATCTATGCACAGATGTGGTTTTTTTAAAACCAATCAACAATATTCTGTAAATTTATAAGGGCCTATGAATTAAAACGTAATTACAACAGTTAATATGACTATTAATAAACGTTAATATAAAGCTCACTATACACGAAATAGGTCTACTATACGTTATCACGTGGGATACGTAGAGTATGTATGATACTTTATCCTTCACTTCTAATAGGCAAAAACCAAGCACATGGGCTTTGCTGCCCTCCTGTGGCCACTTTAGTCAAAACCGTAAAAACGTATTGGTAAAATATTAGTAAAAAACGAAATTTGTTTAGATTATGTTATATATTTCAATCAAATAATACCGGATCTAATACTGATAATATAGTGTAACTTCGTATATATACATATTATATTATATATATATATATATATATATATTATATATATATAGATTATATATATATATATATACTAGAGGCAACGAGTTGAAAAAATATTGATAGATACTTTTTTAACAATCTTCATTAAAATCTGTTTTAGCCTTATTCCCGATGCACTTTTTAGTCACTGAAAGAGAATTTTCTTCAGTTTAATGTTCCCCTTTTTTTATTTTTCCTTATTTATACGAAAAGTATTGTGTTTGCAAAAAAAGTCGTAACCAAGATGAAACTGGAATTATCCGTTTCTGGTGTTTTAAAGACCTCTTGAGTGGTTTTCAGAAAGTTTTCAGTCTGTAAGTGTGTATGTGTGTGTGTCTGTTATCATCGTAGCCCCCAGTGTATTTATGCTAGAGAGTTGAAACTTTGTACAAAAATCTGTACACTGTAGTTGTGCTATTCGGAAAATATTTTTTTATTACGTAATTACCCCGCAATAATTACTCAGCGGAAATTTTATAAAATCATAAAACGCGGAAGAATGATGCGATTATATTGAAATTCATCCCGCATATGTGGTTATGTATAACACTATCATATGTGCTAATTATTCATCTTATTATCAGCATTAGTTTAATTTTTATCGAATGACTTGTGTACGTTTTTGAAAAAAATTCAAAAATGATCCGATTGAGTTTAAATTTAGAACAAGGTTACACCTTTGCTTAATAAATAAGTACACAAAGTTTTATTTCAATTCGACAAGTATATCTATGATTATTTTTTGATCATAAAAATGAAGGAGCATTGAGCGTGGTTAGTGCTGTATGGGTGACCACTAAGAATGATACGGATGCATTTATTATATGAGGACAAGCGAAGCGAGTCCGAAGACATGCTGGAGTAAAAAGTGAACGACTTATACATACTGAGGACGTGCAAAGCGAGTCCGAAGCAGGGAGCATGAACGTAGCGAGTCCGATGTGATGAGGTATCTCGTACCCGTTTTTAAGATAAAATAAGGACGAAAATGTATTGAATAAAAATAAAACAAAAATCATTAACAACCCTGAAAGAGTTGAAACTTTTTAATTTTTTTATATTGGTAATAATGTTATTTCTTTAATTAAATAACTTTATTAAAATTGCTCTAAAACGTATCTTTCTCAACTTATGTCTGCCTAGACTCTTTTGAAATAACCAACTTACATTTTTTCGTTTCAATAAAAAAGTGAAATTAATCTAAATGTATAACAGCGTCGGATAAGTATATAGTACTTGATGTAACTGTGAAGACATATTTACGAAACTTCGTTAAAATTTATTGGTGCACATAAAGATAATTGTTTTTTTATTGAAATAACTCGAATATGGTTGCAGCGGTGAAGCATAAAGACGTAAATTACTGTAACACATCGAAAATGCTTAGTGGAATCAGGTCAATTTTTTTAAACGTTATTATTAAAATATAAAAATTAATACTATCAATTAATTATTTAAATTAGATAAATTCTATAAATTTTAATTAATTAATATATTTATAATTGCCCTCAAATATAAATTAATTTTAATTAAATAAAGAAGTAACATTAAACAGAAGGCTTTTTAGTTTTTCGCGAACATAGTTGACGTCTTATGGTATCGTCATACGTATTATTATTATTATTATTATTAGTACTAGTAGTAGTAGCAGCAGCAGCAGTAGTAGTAGTAGTAGTAGTAGTAGTAGTAGTAGTAGCAGTAGCAGTAGTAGTAGTAGTAGTAGTAGTAGCAGTAGATATCAGCTAACTTCAAAATGTATCAAACGAAAAATGTGCTTTGTTTTCCATAAATTTATGTATCAAGGAATAAAACCGTATTTGATCCTAATAATACAAATTTGACTTAGTGTGTTTAACTTATTATTATTTGCGTATTTGATTTCAACCTATTCCGATAACTATTCGGGGTAGAATAAATTTCCGAAATTTTTGAAAATGCTAACCCTCTTAACACCCCTCCATGACTCCAACCTCATTCCCAACCAAATTGAGGTTTTCTATGGTTTTCCCAAAAATATTATCTTTCGACAAACCGAAAAACTTAGAACTACTTTTAAACAAAAAGAACCCCATGACACATCAAAATATAAAGAAAGATTATAAAAAAATGAGGCACAAACTATGCCCAAAGCAATAAGTTTACTTCTGCCAGTAAAAATCTTGTTTTTTTTAAATATATATTTTTCTTCACATTTTTCTAAGAATTCTTTGTATTGATATTATTAAACTAAAAATAACTTTTAAGGCCAGAACCAGAGCCCAGCACAAGTTTTTTTCAGTTGCACCAAACTTCTTAAAAAGTTTTTGATGATGATATTGCAAATATATATTTAAAATTTAAATCTCTTGAAGACTGAAGTCCTTTATAAATATTAATTTATTTAATAACCTTCACATATAAAAATCTTCACAACGTTTCATTGAGCCAAGCTCAACATCTTCAGGTGAAATCAAATTAAACTAAAATTGTAATGTAAAAAATTGTTTTATATAAACGAAATATAAAATTTAAATTAATTTAGAAAATGTCAGTAAACCAAAATATTAAGGAGGCAGGGACAAATTATTAAGATAACGGTGATTTGTAGACGGAGGCACTGTATTTTTAGGGGGTCTTTTTAAATTTAAAATACAGTCGGACCTCCATATAACGAACTTCTATACAACGAAAGTCTCTATGTAACGATTTTTTTTACGTTCCCTTGAATTTTGTGTTTAAAAGTGTTTCTATTTAACGAAAAAAATTTCTATATAACGAACAAGATTTCCAGAAATAAAGATAAAGACAAGACCCGCAAACTTTCAAGGAATTGACCGAAACGGCTATTCTGTTTTTCTGTCATTTCCCAGAACAATTATTTATTGATTCTCGCCCTGCCTTATTTAATTTTGCGAACTCTTTTTTTACAATTTTCTATGAAATTAGGATTAACACAGCATAGAACTAAAAATCTTTCAGTTTTAATTTGGTATTCGGTCTGACCAGTTCGTTTGTGAAACTTTTTATTTGTTTGTAAATCGAGTATATATTATATATTAAAATGTCAATACGGAAATCGCTGTCCCTTTCTGAAAAAATCAATTAATTAAAAGATTCTGACGATGGAGTCAAAAACAAAGACTTGTCTCTGAAGCATAAAATCGCTCCTAGTTCTATATCAATAATTTTAAAAAATCGGGAATCTATACTTACGTTATACGAAACGATTGGCGATTTAAAAAAAAGTTCTCGAGTATGCAAGTATTAAGACATTGATGACGCAATTTTACAGTGGGTGACAATGTAAAGGGACAAAAATATGCCTGTGACAGGACTGCTAATAAAAGGAAAAGCTGTTGAATATGCAACTGCGAGGTTATTACTCATCCTATATATCCATTAAAATATCATAAAATAGTACAGAGTTATTTATTTTTTCAATTCCTATACAACGACTTTTTTCTCTTGAACCTTTAAGTTCGTTATATAGAGGTCCGACTTTGAATAAATGCTATTTATATTGTTAGTATCCTGTTTTTTATTCATGGTGTTGGGGTCAGTTTTGATGTAAAGACTTTCCAAAATGCGTCTTTTGTTCAAATGTTTTTCGGAATGTAGAACTCTAACATTGTCATTATCAATTTTATGTTTTTTCTTGGTCATATGTTCGGCTATAGCTGTATTTGTGTCTAAATTGTCTGCATTTTTATTATGGTCTGTATTTTTAAATTTACTCTTTTATATTGCAAATAGATTCCCTTTGAATATTCGCTAAAAAAAGATAATAAAAATCCAAATCCAAACAATAAAGTCTAAGTAATAAAATACCATGGGATGTAAACATCTTACTCAATCCGAGTCGTTTTAGATTCGATCTTGATATCCAAGATCCGATTTAGTACGTGTTCACAAACAAATAGTCTTTATCCTTGAAATAAATAGTATATAGGATAAGAAATTTTTTACAGTTCTTTTTCTTTACTATATAAAATTATTGTTACATTACTAAAGATGATGCTGAAGCCAAACCGTTGGCCTGCAGAAGCAATATATGTCAAAAGATATATGTTTTATTTCTAATTATTTTTAGGCACCAACAGTTGCCCAACGCTACATAAGTATGAATGGAAAAGTTTTGTACGCCTTTGTAACGTCTATCTGTACTTTATTAATTAAAAACTAGAATATTTCTAAAATTTAAAACACAGAGACGAGTTGAGAAGAACAAAACGAATAGATTTTTATTTGAGTACGAAGATAAGAAGTGAGTTTGATAACTTGATGGACAACAAGTCCTTGGAATCATTTATCCTGCGGAATTATCTTTTTTTCCACATATTTCTTAATACATTACTATGTGTTTGAAAAGAAAAATAATCCAGAAATATTGAAGATCCTACAAAAGAAATTGCCTTTAGGACATTGTTATTAGTAAAGTATCGTTAAAGTAATTTTCAATTTTTCTTCCGAAAAAATAAGGATATGCCCGATAAGAAAATCAATAATTATATTATTTATCTAGAATTTAAATTTCTTGAAGACTACATTCCTTTATAAATGAAAAAACGTTTCATTGAGCGAAGCTCAACATCTTCAGGTGAAATCAAATGAAACTAAATTTGTAATGTAAAAATTTTTTTTATAAACGAAATATAAAATTTAAATTAATTTGGAAAATGACAGAAAGTTTTTACATTACAAAATTTAGTTTCATTTGATTTTCACCTGAAGATGTTGAGCTTCGCTCAATGAAACGTTTGTGAAGATTTATGTAAGGTTATTAAATAAATTAATATTTATAAAGGACTGTAGTCTTTAAGAAATTTAAATTCTAAATATATATCATACCAGTCCAAAAAAATTTACTCTTTTATATTATTTATCATTCAATACAACCGAGTTTTGTAAAACATGAACCCAGTTTATTGTGTTGATAATAATATTATTTTTTCAAACGAGATCTCTCAGCAAGTAATGAGCGGCTCCCCACATAGTCTCGACATCACGATGTATCGAAACTATATAACGCCGACACTTTTCGTTCCCATTTTACGTTGTATCGACACTTGATAACCTCAACACTTCTAACTGAACCATGTGTCGATGTAACGTTGTGTCTAGACATTCAGTCCCATCCTGTGTCCGAGAAAATTAAAAAAAAAGCATAAAAACAATGGAGACTAATACTAAAAATAATGAAGGTAAGATAGGTAAAACTTATGTTTTATTTTTATGTGTTATCTGATTCAGTTTGAAATAAAACTACTTCTGATGAAGGCTTAATTTACGGCCGAAAGCTCAAATTTTGTGTTTTCTTTACCTATCTGACCACTTCCTCATAAAAGTCATCTGATAAAAATAAACTAATACTGTTAATAAGAGGAAACATGGCACATATATTGGCCTTATACATGGCTACAAGTCTGCCAAATCTCAATCTGATCACAACATTTTTTCGCGTTTTATGATTTTTCCAACTTCTTGCTAAATCATTATTGTGGGTTATAACGTTAAAAAAAATATTTTGCGACGGTAAGAATACAACGGTAGACTGATCTTGTTCAAAGTTTTAACTCTCTAGCATAATTACACTAAGAGCTACGATGATAACAGACCCACACGCACCCACACGCACCCACACACACATACAGCCAGACATCTTTGTGAAAACCACCTGGAGGCCTTAAAACATCCGAAACAGATAATGCCGGTGACATCCCAGTTTCGGATTTTATTGCAAATATGCAATTATTATATACAAATAAATAAATAAATATATATATATTATTATTATATAATTATATATATATATATATATATATATATATATTGTTACATTTTAAACCACATGTATATTTATTTTGATCAGAGAAAGAGTTCAGAAGATATCGTGTTCTATAAATCTCGTACATAAAAACATACTCACATAATATTATATATATATATATATATATATATATATATATATAATATATATATTATATATATATATATATATAGATATATATATATATATATTATTTATATTGTGTGTGTATGTTTTTATGAACGAGATTTATAGATCACGATATCTTCCGAACTATATATATTCTTAATTAGTGACCTCCTCTTCCAAAAAATCCTCTACTAACCTCTTAAACTCATTTTTTCATTGAAAAAATGAAAAACAAGTAAAAGTTATGAGCTTTAATATTAAGAGAGAAGTGATATTAGTTAGAATATTTTTTAAGCTACAATATTCAATCATTTGAAATACTAGCTATTTTAAAACTACATTTATTACTTTAGGAAAAAAATAATCAGACAATACCAATAATTACACTAAAATAAAAGGAAACATTATAAGGAAAGAAATTAGAACTATAGGAACAGCTTTTCTTCCTTTGTTTGGATCAGAATTAGATGCAGTTTTGTAATCCTGTCTCTCTTAGGTTGATAGTTCTATCCGTATTTAATCCTTCGAGCGTGAAGACATTCAAGTTAGCCTTTATTCAATGTATCAGTCATTACTTGACTGTTGAACTAAATTAAATTAACTGCTCCATTAATTGTGGCTTCAGAGTAAGCAGCCAATGGACGGAAGGATTTCTACAAGGGTAGTAACGAACTGTATCGGCTTAGGGTTATTTTCGGGATTATTATCTATTAAGACTAATAAAGCTAAAAGCCAATGGAAGGAAATGAAAAACAGACTTTTTGGCCAAAGATGCAACAAAATGACACCCTAACAGAAAGCTACAAATAGTACTCGAAATCTCACATAATTCAGACGGTAAAAAAACTAAATTTAGAAAAATGGAACAACATTTGGACAAATTCTCCCGATGGATCTATAACAAAATTATTTTTCCCTACCATTAATCATCGATTAAATGGGACTATTCTCACAAACTAACTAAATTTATGACAGGACATGGAAAATTTTAATTACTACCTTAAAAGATTTAATATAAACGATACTAGTAGTTGCAAAAGCGATCCTGCCAAAGATCAAACTTCATTTCATATTATCAATGATTTCTCCTTGCTAGATAGAGAAAGACAACCACTTATCCAACACGTTTTGACATTAGGCTATAGCTGGCCCCTATCCGCTACTAAACTTTGGCAAAAAGATATAAAAGAACAATTCATATGTTTTATTGAAAGCACAGATTTTGAAACTATCTAAGAAAACAACCCCCCCTAGAAAAATGATAAAATTTACAGTTTGAAAAAAAAGAAGAGACATATAAATTTTAAAAATTGAAATTTTAAATTTCAATTTATTTGTTTTAATTTAAATGAAAATATCCGATTGGAATAAATTTTTACAAAAAAAAAAAAATAAATAAAAAGAAACTTTATGAACCACCGCATTTTAATTGTAATGAAAATATCCGATTGAAATAAATTTTTACAAAAACAAAAAATAAATAAATAAAAAGAAACTTTATGAACCACCGCATTTTAATTGTAATGAAAATATCCGATTGAAATAAATTTTTACAAAAACAAAAAATAAATAAAAAAAGAACTTTATGACCACCGCATTTAATTGTAATGAAAATATCCGATTGAAATCAATTTTACAAAAACAAAAAAATAAATAATAAAAAGAAACTTTATGAACCACCGCATTTTAATTGTAATGAAAATATCCGATTGAAATAAATTTTTACAAAAACAAAAAAATAAATAAATAAAAAGAAACTTTATGAACCACCGCATTTTAATTGTAATGAAAATATCCGATTGAAATCAATTTTTACAAAAACAAAAAATAAATAAATAAAAAGAAACTTTATGAACCACCGCATTTTAATTGTAATGAAAATAATCCGATTGAAATAAATTTTTACAAAAAAAAATAAATTAAATAAATTAAATAATAAAAATAAAATGTAATGAAAATATCCGATTGAAATAAATTTTACAAAAAACAAAAAATAAATAAATAAAAAGAACTTATGAACACCGCATTTTAATTGTAATGAAAATATCCGATTGAAATCAATTTTACAAAAACAAAAAATAAATAAATAAAAGAAACTTTATGAACCACCGCATTTTAATTTGTAATGAAAATATCCGATTGAAAACATTCAACATTTTTTACTAAAAGATGAAAAGAAATTAAGAATAGAAAACCAGATTTATACACATTTGTTTTTATAAAGGCACAGTTGTGGAACGTACTTAAAATAAACGGCCTCTAGTAGTGATACTAGAGGAAACATAAAAAATAAATAAATAAATATATATATATATATATATATATATATATATATATATATATATATATATATATATATATATATATATATATATATATATATATATATATTATATATATAATATATATATATATTATATAATATATATTATATATATATAATCCTGAGAAATAATAATGATAACTTACAGATGGTGAAAAAAAAGGGTGCGAGGGTTTGGCTCGACGTTTCGACAAATCGTCTTTATCGAGCTAAAATAAGTCGGTGCGTACTCGGAAGCGTCGAGCCGACAACACACGCTGTATATATATTATATATAATATATATATATATATATATATATATATTATATAATATATAATATATATTATATATATATTATATATATATATATATATATATATATATATATATATAAGATTAATTCCTGGAATTTATTAGGTTAGTTCCGTGAACAGTTGAGAAGAACACTAGTGTTGTTATTAAGCAAATAATGGCCAATTTAAAGTAAATTCTCGTGCCGTTATAACGGTATAAAGTGATGATTTTATAATAATAACTTCTTTTACCAAAAGTTCTTTGGTAAGGAACGTAAGTTCCAGAGCTTCTGCTAGAGATTAGCAATAAGTTAACCCCTACCCTACCTACTGTCTGACGCTCTCGTATATCTTCTAACAATCTATTCCTAATTTTTGATAAAAGCATAAAAAGGTTTTAAATTATTAGTTTAAACAATGCTTAAGTTGTGTTAGAGATTACTTACTTCTTGTATAGAGAGAAATGTATATAGGAGTCAGGGCATTGCTCTGTGTCTTTCCTCCAGATGCAGTCTTCTCTCGACTTATTCATTCCCATAGTCGTTCCCAGAGTTAGGGCGCTTCTGATGCTCTTAGGAGTTCCGAAACCTGAAATCATTAGTTTTGTATTAGATTAAAGCAATAATTAGGAAAGTTTTAATAAAAATAATTTTTACAATTCATTCATACATAATATATATATATATATATATATATATATATTATATATATATATATATATATATATATATATATATAATATATATATAATATATATACATTATATAAAAGACTATTTTTTAAAGATAAAATTTGCCCTGGTCATATGCCCGAAAATTTGAGATTTTTACATTAGCTTGTAAAAATCTTGTTGGTTTTTGAAAGAGGAGGTAAAAGAAAGAGAAGAAAATTGAGGTGATACCAGTACAACATAGACATAAATATAGAACACAAAATGAAACAATCAAAATTTTCAAATTCAAGTTCTTAAATATTTTAAGGATATTTAAGTTTGATATTTAAGTTTTAAGGATTAAATATTTTTGAAGCTAGAGATAGTTAATTCTTTTTGCTCTTGCACTATATTACGAGATATCATGAAAATTCATAAATTAGTTTATTATATAATCATGTATGGCTGCCTTCAATTATTAGGTGTATACAGAAGCTGTTAAAAAAGTTTAGCCGCTGAGTTAATTTAAAAATTAAGTTCTTAGAGCAGTAGAATCCTGCAATAAATTATGGATAGCCCGCTTTTTTCCGGGTGGCTCCTTCAAGACCATCGTGTCTCCCGCGCGTATTTTGTAATTTGAAAATTCAAATTTTCAAAATTTTATAGCTTTACAACCCTTTGAACAATATTTTATTGAATTATACAAATGAACAGTTGTTACAAGTATAAAAGAAGAATATAATAGATGAATAGTCTCTTAACTAAATAGTTTATTAATACATTTACTCGACACTTAACTCTCTCGCATCCGGCCATCACCAGTCTATAAAAAGCCAAGAAAAAATATCAAACAAAGGAATTAAAAACATAAAATACAAAATGTCTAACATAAAGCAAAAGGAAAATACTAATGCTAGGTATTTTGAATTTTTTGTTTTTAATCATATTAAGTTAGTTTTATTTTGTTGGCTTTTTATAGATTGATGATGGCCGGATGTGGCAGAAAGTCAACTTTCGAGTAAATTGTTTAATAAACCATTTAGGGGAGAGACTATTTATTTATCTATTTCAATACTTAACTGAGCAGCAATTTATATTAAAATTAATAAGTTTTAGAGGTCGATAAAGCTTGTCTGACGCCTCTGCACATAGAGATATATTACTAGAGGGGCCCTATTGGTTGAATTTTGAAATATCGAAAAAGTAACCTGACCACATTCGATTATCATTATCATCAAATAAACAGAACAAAAAAAAACAGTAAATTATAAAGTGGAATGTGTAAAATACAAATCACAACACAAACAATCTGCGGGAAGCCGATTATTAATTATAACCATAACTTCCTCTTTGAGGAGGTTTTTAATGAGGTTACACAGAGCCCCTGAGAGCCCCACTAAAAATGTTTCAGGCCTCTCAATGATTAAGATAGGCTATGCCCCCTCTAGTATATATCTCTATGCCTCTGCATACATTATAAAATAATTGTTATTAACTCTTATTCATAGACGTATTTGTAGTAATTACATAAAGATGACATTTCAAAACCCGTATCATTGGGTGCTTTTAAGCAGCGGCAAAAACTACTATGACTTTATCAAAATAAATGCCATTGGTTAACGATATACCGTTATTACTTACTAATTATACGTATTTAACTAAAAATAATAATTGTTAATGATAATTTATCATTTTCTTCGACAAATTTTCATCTAGTTAATCAATCTTAAAGGAAACTTTGTCAATATGGAAGCAATTATATACATACGTTAAAATCTTGAAATACAATCTACAATCTTCAACATTCTTTTGTTCCTAATCGTTTAGATTATATCGAAATTATTCGACGAAAACAAAAGAAGAAACCAGTTTCATTCATTAAATCATATTGTCGAACGAACTTGAATATGTTATTTGGCGGGAAGTTTTTAATGTAAGTTAAAGCTTTAAATGTAAAGCATCTGAGATGGGGTCAGAGTCATCTTGTGCAACTTAATGCCTTTCCTTCTTAAGGCCAAACTTACTCTTGCTTAACTTTAACAAGTTTTAACTTGAACTAAAACCTAGATATTTGGTTTTATCCTCGCCAAGGGCAGGACCATCTTATCCATCATCGTATTAATACCATTAAACTACTTATAAAGATAAAAGTTAAATTTTATGTGAGCAAGTATTTAAATTTTAAGTCATTTTTCATTAGCTATATTTTATAGGTGTTTTTTTAGATCACGGGTTACTTAAATTTATATGTTTAGGTGGTTTTTTAGATCACGGTTACTTACATTATAGGTGTTTTTGTAGATCACGGTTACTTACATTTTAGGTGTCTTTAAATCACGTTACTTACATTTATAGTTGTTTTTAAATCACGGTTACTTACATTTTATAGTTGTTTTTTTAAATCACGGTTACTTACATTTTTATAGGTGTTTTTTAGATCACGGTTACTTACATTTTATAGGTGTTTTTTAGATCACGGTTACTTACATTTTATAGGTGTTTTTTAGATCACGGTTACTTACATTTTATAGGTGTTTTTTAGGTACTTACACACGGTTTTACATTTTATAGGTGTTTTTTAGAGCACGGTTACTTACATAGGTGTTTTTAGATCACGGTTACTTACATTTTATAGTGTTTTTTAGATCACGGTTACTTACATTTTCATGGTTAGTAACATGGGGTAAGATCCACTCGTTACTGTAATTTAAAAATCAGGTACGGGGTATACCAGAACTTCTTCTCAACACATTGGATTCGCTACGGTCATCCCCTACTTCGGACTCGCTTCGTTCGTCTTTAGAATATACAATATACAATTTTCTAAAAAAAAGTTGGCAATACTTCCGGTTACTGAATTATTATGTTCTATTTTTTTAATTAATGATTGATTATTCATAAAATACTGATATAAATATCGGTGCATTACAATATTTTAAATAGTAGTTCAACGTATTTATTAAAATTATTTATAAAAAGAAGTCCTCGTCAACTAAATGTAGATTCTGTATTCCGCCACCCTTTTGCCATCTAAGATCGGTTTATTAAATACTCAGCAGGTGTTTTAAGTTATTATATTTGTTCTTTACGATCTTTCTTCATTAATAGATATTTATGACAAATATTTACAATCATGTTCTGTTGTCAGGTTGGCAGCATTACTTAGGTGCACCAGTCAACCGGCTTTCGTGTTATCAGTGGAATTACATTGTGTTTACGGTCCTGTGCTCCTTCTATATATAGTATTATTCTAAGTTTATATTATAATTTTCGAGTCATTATTGGAGGAATATAATGTCAAAAAAAATATTTTCCGGATAGCAAAACTACGCCTAAAGATCGACGTTTTACAATTTTTTAAAAAATGGTCACTAGTCTTTCCATACAAATTGAACTAAGGCTGATATGACTAAACGCGTATCAACTCTCACATCTATCAAAACATTTTTCCGCGTTTTATGAATTTTCAAAATTTTTGCTGAGCCTTTATTGCAGGTCACTGACGTCATTAAAAATATTTTTCAGAAAATTTACACTACAGGTGTAGTGTAACTTGTAATTAAATTAAAGTAAAAATTTAACTTGTAAGTAAAAAATTAACGTGTACCTACACGTTAATTTTTTTACAAAGTTTCAACTCTCTATCATAAATACACTGGGAGATACGATGATAACAGACACAGACATACATACACACAACTTTAGGAGGTTTTAAAAAAACATTTTTTTATTATATGAGTAAATGGCCCCCTTCAGTGTTCAGTGTCAAAGATAAGAAACAACATCTAATTATTTTATTATAATATTTTACTAAAAACATCTAATTATCATTGTTACTCTCCATTAACTCCATAAGGACAAAATCTATACAGCTAAAAATACTAATCCAAGCCTTTATTTTTATAGCAGTAATTAAAAATACTAATAATTTTAAACATTAATTTATTGTATTTAATTAACTGCGGCTGCACTAAAATTAATAATAATGACCTGTTTATCATTAAAATGAGTATAATAGCAGAGCAGAATGACTTGATTACTTGCCACTGATGAGTAGAGTAATGAATGTCCGTAGACAACATATCTATAATTATCCTACGTTTTAAGAACAAAAGTTAAAGAAAAAAAATTCTTGTGAGAAGGTCCCGCAAGCCGAGCGAATTTTCTTTGAGTGCGTGATTTCTTGTTTAAGTTTACGGTATATTCTTTATAACCTGAGCAGTAGCGTTACAACATGTTATTTAGTCTTTTTGAATTTTTCAAAGAAAATGCGCATATCCTATAGATTATTCAAGGAACGAGACACGACATTTATTTTACGGAAAAAATCCTTATTTATGCTCTTGAAGCATGAATGAAGCCCTTAATCGAATAAAATCGGTCTGGATTCAATACGACCACTTCAAGTGACCAAAAATTAGAAAAAAACGGTTGTAAATCACCGGGTAACCTAAAATACGGTAAAAAAACATTTGTCTCTTTAATAAAGATAAAAGATCTTAATCAAAGGTCAGGAAACTTGAGCTTGAAGATAAAAATTTGTTGTGTATCCAGGGTGGAACATTTCAAAAGCACCAATACTAAATTCTTAAAAATTAGAAGGAAACTTTCGAAAATTATATTTGTACCCAGTAATATGACCAGTAATTTCTAATTTACTATTATTATCTTGGTAATTATTACCCAAACGTGGTAATTTTGTTATCACGTTTGATAACTTTGAAAAGTTAAGTGTAAGTTTCCTTTTATATTGATCATTTTAGAAATTGCATAAAGTTTTAAGAAATTTGAAACCATTATCACTAAACGTTGGGAAATTTTTATTAAGCTATTGTTTGACATATATCATAAATTTTTGTTCTATAATGCAAAATGTATCTATAAATATATGATTTTTTCTTCTAAAGAAAGAAATATATTTAACATGAGATGTATTATGTATGACAAATAATAACTGGGTGAAATAAGTTATTGTCAAGTGCTTTCGTCTGTTATAAGGAGGGGAAGCAATGCATTAGCAAAAACTTAGTACCCTCTTTTTGGGACCCCTCTACTAAACCAAAAAGTAAACCCCTGTACTTGGGAAGCAATATTAGACCCCCTCCACAATTGGGCTCCTTGGGATCTAGGTTTGGGCCCTTTTAGACCAAAACCTCCTCGGGCCCGCAGGACCCTCCTGCAGTCTTCAGACATATGATAGTTTTAAACAGTTTTCCATACTAGGAGTACAAGACAATAGGAGGAAAAGTGCTAAATCTACTTCTCTTCTTTCCATCACCTCACATACGTAAAGTTTACTGAACCATCCAAGTGAATGCCAAGTTCAAGGCTACTTCAGACTCATTTCAATTTCATCACCTACAAGGCGATTTTCAACAGACTTTATATGTTTTCATGTGTAATGTTTACACTTACACAGTCAAAATATGAAAGAGTGTTAAACGTTAAGACTCAAAAGTGAAAAACTCTTTCTTTTTCTCCAAATTTATCACGGAGTTTCTACCAGGAATTCTTCAAAATTTCCCTGAATAGCCTGTCCCTATTTGTCGTATACGACAAGTAGCGATGTAGAGATTAAGGCTTTAGCAATTTAGGGACAGCGAAAGATAGTTACATTACTGATTGTTAAATTACTGAATTTATTCAGCTATCTAGGCTTCGCCGTAGAAAATAGTACAAATTTAATGAGACCGTAGTCTCATTACAAATTTAATTCAACTGTCCTGGCTTTACTGAGGGAAATAGTTACATTACTGAATTTATTCAGCTCTCGAGGCTTTACTGAGGGAAATAGTTACATTACTGAATTTATTCAGCTCTCGAGGCTTTACTGAGGGAAATAGTTACATTACTGAATTTATTCAGCTCTCGAGGCTTTGCTGAGGGAAATAGTTACATTACTGAATTTATTCAGCTCTCGAGGCTTTACTGATGGAAATAGTTACATTACTGAATTTATTCAGCTCTCGAAGCTTTACTGAGGAAGATATTTATATTGCTGAATTTATTCAGCCGTCGAAGCTATATCGAAGGATAAGTTCAAATTATTTAATATTTGTACTTACTCATCAACAAATTAGCGTGATTAACGACATCATAAGTAAGGTTAGCAGCATTCAGCAGCACCCACGGTATTAACCCTGCTGCCATAGGAGGCTTACGGCCTCCTGAAGGCGCTATATTCATACGCATTTTATCACTTTTTATCACTTTCAAATATTAATTTTGGAAATTAAAAATGTTTTGATAAATTGTTTTCCACATCTTACTACAACAATTTTTATGTTTAATATTTAATTTAAATATTATTTACTTTACTATATTTAATATAAAAAACTTATTTTTAGTAAACTGTTGTAATTTAAAAGTAGTATTATTATTAATAAAAAAAAATTCAATAAATTTGAATTTAATAATTATTTTAATCACTTATAAAATCGAAAACTTATAAAAATCGAGCGAAGTGTGAATCTATATGAAATAGCTCATATATGAGACAGTATGTTGAAAGGCTAACTGGCGGTACAAGTTCTGTACCCGGTGTACACTGTGAGTAAGATAAAGGTTGAATAGTAAGGTATACTGGCTCGTAATGTGACGAAATACCCAATGGTCAGCTCTCCCCTCCTGCCTTTACTAAAACTAATAAATAGTAATCCTATCAATAATTTTCTTAAATTCATAAAATTGCTAACTAAAAATTATACTTTTAGTTAGAGGTAGGACCAAAGCGATTTTTGAGAAACGAGTTTGGTCAATTTCATGAACTAGAAATATTTTATATGAATTAGTGTGTTTAGTAAAAGTACCCTTGATCAAAATTAGATTAAAAATTAATCACGTGCTTCGTAAATCGCTATTTTCCCAAGCTGTGAATCTTAGGGTCGTATTTAGGATTTAAAACCATAAGGTGCTTAAAAAATCGGTATTTTTCAAGTTGTCAATCTAATGACAGACCAACTTTTGGTTTAAACACCAATCACGTACTTCGAAAATGTCTATTTTTCCAAACGTAGGCTCGTATTTTGACTTTCAAATCAATCACATTCTTCCAAACTCGCTATTTTTCGAGCTGTCTTTCTTAAGCTCTTAGGATAGCATAATTGGAACTAAAGCATAATTGGATTTTTGTACCAAAATTCAATTCTATAGCATAAGCACACTGAGTGCTACGATGATAACATATTGGAGCTAAGTCACACACGCATACAGACAGTTAACTGTGTAAAAACTGCACAGGAGGTCTTAAAAACAACTGAAACGAATGATCCAGGTGAAGTTGTCGGTTCGGATTTTTGTACAAACACAATACTTTTCCTATTTACCTACAGTATAAATGAAGAAAAGTAAAAATACAAAGAAAAAGTTTTAAAGTTTAAAAGGTATAAACTGCAATACATATTTAACATGCGGGTTTAATTGCCCAAAAAAATGCAGGGGTAGAACAAATATTCGTATCAAGAATAAAAGACTTGACTTGTCTTCTATTATTGTCTTTGTACTAAACAATACCTATAGGTGTTATTGTAGAGAAACCCAATCGGTTGAATTTCAAAGCATCAAAAAAATGACTATTAATTAATAATATTTTTATTATTACTAAAATCAAATAAATGGTGCAATATTACCGTAACATGTATAATAGAATGTTTATATTACAAAACAAAACATAAAATGTGTTTAAAGCTGACGAGTGATTTATAACCTTAACATACTCTCGAAGAAGATTAATACAGAGGTTGCACAGAGCCCCAAAAGAATGTTTCAAGTCTCCAACTCCTGCTGTGATTATGCTAAAGAGTTAGAACTTGGCTCAAAAATCAGACTTTAGATCTCTTTGTGCTGCCAGGAAGATAACATTTTTCATCTATTTAAATATAAATTATATATATATATAATATATATATATAATATATATATATATATATATATTTATATTTATATATATATATACAGGTGTCCCGGATGGACTTAACGATACGTGTAAATGAAAAAAAAAATCATTTTTAGAAATAAAGTCACTCTTTATAAAAGCTTCTGCATGTCTTTAAACTAAGATTTATCATATTTGTATTTTTTTATTTCTAAGGGTGGACCCAAAAACTGCAATTTTTGAAGAATGGACGAAGAGTAAAGTAGGCTTAATTTGACTTTTCGGAAATAAAGTATTCTTCATAAATTTGTTTAATTGTCCCCTGAGACAAATTTTCCATAAAAAAAAAATTAAAATAAAAATTTTCAAAATTCACCCATTTTGCCCCATCACCCAAATTTTGGAAAAATTAAAAGTTGTTCAATGTGGATAAATGATACATCGTTTTAAAGGTCTTGATTATGTCTATTAATCTCTATTAATATGTCTATTAAATGTCTATTAAAAAAAGAATTGAATTAAAAGTAATTTGTAATAACAAAATTTAAGAAAGAAGGAATAATTAAATAAAGATCTAAGGTCCCTTCAACGTTCCTTGAATTGCAGATTAAAGGAAAAATTAAAATATCTTAGTTAGTGTTACTTGAATCGAAGTTTACAATACTACAATTTTTTGTTCCAGTAATCAAGACCTTTAAAACGATGTATCATTTATCCACATTGAACAACTTTTAATTTTCCAAAATTTGGGTGATGGGGCAAAATGGGTGAATTTGAAATTTTATTTTAATTTTTTTTATGGAAATTTGTTTCAGGGGCAATTAAACAAATTTATGAAAAATACTTTTTTCCGAAAAGTCAAAATTAAGCCTACTTACTCTTCGTCCATTCTTCAAAAACTGTAGTTTTTGGTCCACCCTTAAAAAAAAAAAATACAAATATGATAAATCTTAGTTTAAAGACATGCAGAAGCTTTTATAAAGAGTGACTTTTTTCGAAAAATATTTTTTTTTCGTTTACACGTATCGTTAAGTCCATCCGGGGACACCCTGTATATATATATATATATATATATATATATATATATATATATATATATATATATATATATATATATATATATATATAATATATAATATATATATGTGAACTCTATAATATATGTTAGGTTCGGTAATGTATGAGCATGGGGTTGCAGTATGAAAGATCATCCCCCTTGATTCGTTCTCACTACCCTGCTGTCCCAGACAGGCAGGTCTAAAATGCCTCTCATGGCTTAGCAGGCCCGCAAAGCGGTCAGGCTTTGAAGTGACATCTTATGATTCTAAAACAATTGGGACTGGTTTCAACTTATAGAGGTATTATTACTAGAGTGGCCTAATAGGTTAAATTGTGAAAATCGAAAAAGTAACCTGACCACCTTTGATTATATATAATACAATCAAATAATCAGTACAAAATTACACTAACTTACATTCGAGAATGTTAATAATACAAACCAATACACGAACAATGTGCGGGAAGCCAAAATCAATTTATTATAACCTTGAGTCACTCTTGAAGGAGGTCTCAATGAGGTTACACAGAGCCCCTCAGAGCCCAAAAAAGATATTTCAGGCCTCTCGAAGTGATTGAGATAGGCTATGCCCCTTTTAGTATACATCTATACTACTACTACTATGTTTTAACTCACTTTGACCATCTTAAGAGGCGCAATTGACAAATAACTCATTATGACGTCATCACATTTGAGTAAAAAGAAGGTTTCTTTTATTATAGATTATTTTGACATAAATTTAGGCAACTGGAATTTTATGGCTGATCTTTATGTTTTTAAGGTGTCATGATAGAGCTGAAACCATATCTTTTAAAACATTTGAAATATATTTTGAATGAGTTAGAAGTTAGATTAGAATAGTTTAGACATAGATTAGTTAGATTAGACAAAATTCAGAATACTTTTTGACCTTTTTTACCTGCCGTAATCCTTAAACACTTAAGTCCCCATTGATTTGTTAAAACTTCTAAAAAGTCTCTAAAGTTAAAGTTTCTAAAAGTCTATGTTGATCCCATCTAATAGATAAAGGGGAGTATGTAAAGTTTAGGTTATCAAATCACAAATTGGCCTCTATAAAAATAATACGCCGATACTGAAGGAAGTGTTTCAGAGATAGAGATAATAAGACCTAGCGACCTATATACCACCATAGACAGCATTAAATTAGTAGCATTATATAATAAACAAATATTAATATTACATATTAATATATAATTTTAAAATAAAAAACAAAATCATGATAAATTATGGTAGATTGAGTTCTTACCTTTTTAATAGTTATATTTGTTTGTAATGTCTTCTATTTATTGTGCACAGTACATTTTTTTTACGACTTATAACTTCTTAAAACAGGTTTTATTTGACCAGATAAAAAAAATGCTCCGTAATGTGATTACATGCTGCCAATCGCTGGTTTTTAGAAAATCCACAAAGTTTTAAAGATTTGCGGATCTTTTTTTAGTTCAATGATAAAATAAAATTAGCGGTAAAAGTAATTTTTTCATAACATTGCGATCTTATAAATTATTTAAGTAATTATTAATTCGTTAACTAATTACAAATAATTAGTTAAGTAATTACTATATGGATGGGGGGGGGGCCCTGCCCCCACCCTTACTGTTTGAATTTTTACATCACTTTAATACATTTTTATTTTAAAAAACCGGGTACGGGGTACCTCGGAACTTTCTCACCACATCGGATTCGCTACGCTCATCCTCTCTACCCCTTTAAAAAAGGGGGATGAGTTTCACAATAAATCTATCATAGCTATGTATCATAGAGACTTAAGCCCCCTGTCAAACACCGCGTATATATCTATAAGTACTGTATGTATTATTAGTCTCTTTGTAAACCACCTAAACGGTGTTGCCTAGAGTACATTTATAAACATAGGTATGTGCATAGATAATAAACCCTAAACGGTTACGGTTAATATACCTAAACGAATACGTGTATATGGAAGTCAGGATTGTCAATCATAATTTCCAAGCGGCTTCACAAGAAATATCATAGAGCTGCAGCAGATGAGATAATCTGTACAGGTTATACTTTAGACAACAGTGTCTAAGGTTACACTTTTTTCCAAAATTTTAATAGCCCATTTTAGTTAATTTTTATTAATTGCTCATATATTTCTGTTATATTTACTGTTAAGTATGGCAACTATGGCCAGAAAGCAAGATATGCCACCACCTGGTGGCTATAAAACTCTTGATTATTCCAAGGTTCCTGCCAAAAGCTTGATTGGAGGTAAAATCCAAATTTACCATTTAGTTTTATTTACTTTTAATTATACCATATTATAATAATCTTTCGGTGGGTTTTAATAGTTATTTGATATATTTCAATATATTTTTGTAATGGCACTGTAAGATTTTAACAATTTTTGATAATATTTGCCATAATCATTTTTGTTGCAAGCTTAGTATTTTATTTAGTACGTACACACACACTTTAGATCCGCGTATCGTATAGAGTACGATCTCTCAATACGGTAATTTAAGCTGTATGAACCATGCGGAGGGGATCTGATCGCATACGCTAGAACTAGGGAGATAGAATCTAAATGGATCCCCCGATACGCTGTCTAGTGAGTGTACCTTTAGAGACGATCGTATTTAACGGATAACCTTCTCGTCGAACTTTTATTTCACTTCTATATAACCGTTTTGGATCAAATAACTTTTGGAGTATTATTTTTTTTAGTGTAACTTTATTATTATGCAAAGAAATCACAATTTAATTTAATATATTTTTTGTTTTAAACTTCCTTATAACCAAAAGTGAAGCTTCACTACCCAAGACGCCATGTTTTGGCAGGATCAGTTATCACTCGATCGACTAAATAAATACGCTGCAAGAACCGTGAAGTTAGTTGACCGTATTATATACGTATTCTATACGATCCGCGGATCTAGAGTGTGTGTGAACGTACTAATTGATTACCTTATGAATTACAGTCTATCGTTAAGTTTAAAAATCCTAAAGCTCATAAGTATTTTGTGATTGACCAATCAGAGAAGCCTCTGCCAACCCCTCACTTAAAAAGAGAAAAAAATCCCTACCACCATAACTAATAACCATAACTGCTGTAGGGAAAAAACCTTCTTCCCAGCAATCGTTCTCTTTGTTTGTGGTTCTTATTTGGATTACATCGTTTTTGAAAACTACTTTCAAATTAATCTTAAATATGATATTTTAAAAGAAATGTAAAAAAACATCTCCAAGTAAATACGGGTAAAATAACCTGATTTGTTTACATGGTTTTTTCCTGCTTCCTTCTTGCAAGGATTTTATTCTTAAGAATCATTGGTGCCTAAACTGGCCTGTCAATATTTTTAAAGTATTTGATAGACTGTAGTACGTTCCACAGCATACTAAATCCACGGATGGTATTGAGTATACCAGTAAATACGCTGTAAGAACCATGCAGAAGGAATTCAGTCAGATATGTTAATACTAGAGAGATGAAATCTAGATCGATCCCCCGATACATTGCTGTATGTACCTCGATCATGTACACAGCTGTATGTGGATATTACACTCACACAGTGTATTTAAAAGGTGATCGTACTCCATACTCATTTAAAATAATCCGGTTCTCGCACTGTATCTGTTTAATCGAGTAAAATGACATCATTACTGATCCCACCAAAACATCATGTTTTTTTATTGTGAAGGTTTACTTAGGTTCTAAGGAAGTTTAAAACAAAAAAATATTTAATTAAATAGTGAACTCTTTTCATAATATCAAAGTTAAATGTAAAAACAAACATATCAAAAGTTATTCGATTAAAAATGGTAATATTTAGGTGAAATAATAGTTTGATGAGAAGGTTATCAGATAAATACGATCACCTCTCAAGGTACATACAGTGTATTGGGGGATTGATCTAGATTCCATCTCCCTAGTTCTAGATTATTCAACTGGATTCCCTCTGCTTGGTCCTTACAGTGTATGTAAATGTATTTAGATATCGTACTTAATACGATCGGCGGAATTAGAGTACTGTGTGAACGAACTGGATAACCTTCTCTAAGAACTAATATTTCACTCAAGTAATACCGTTTTTTTCCTTGAATAACTTTTCAAACATAATTTTTTTAGTGTAACTTTATTATTATGCAAAGAAAACACAATTTAATTAAATATATTTTTTGTTTTCAACTTCATTATAACCTAAGTGAACCTTCACAATAAAAGAGGTGATGTTTTGGTGGGATCGATTATGACTTCATCTGACTTGATTGACTTATCAAATAGGGTGCAAGAACTGGATCGTTTTAAATGCATATTGAATATGGTCACATGTTAAATACGCTTTGTGAAAGTATGTCCTGATTCCAGCACTCTTCTTCTTGTTTCCATGCACCGGTTCAACAATATGAAGACTCAATGAGGTTAGTCTTAGATGTTAACCTACGTCCATAATTTCATAACAGGCCAACCTCATTGGTTTTTCAACTATATTTTTCCGTGCTGTCAACTGGTTATAACCGTGTGTAATGATTATATCCTACCCAAGTAAAGTTGTTATAAGTGTTATTAAACAATTTGAGACCTTCTGAATGAAAGTTGTTGAAAATTTAACTATTTGGTTGTATTTGTCCAGGTAAAGCTTTAATATTAGCCAACCTAGCGATGACAGCCGGTGCTTTTTATCTATATTCTCTCAATTATAGACAGAGAAGGAAGGAAACTATAGAAATGAGAAGTTCTATTCTAGCTATAACTCCTCTCCTAACTGCAGAGAGGGACAGGGCGTAAGTACACTATTAACTTTGTTTAACAATATAAGTTTTCTCTGTTATTGTTTTCTTATAGTGACAAAGTTATTGGTAACCCTATGATTTGTTTCTATTAAAGGAAGACATCTTTTGGGATGTTCTTTTTTGCAAACTACAGGTGTAAATGAAAGTTTCAGATTTTAGAATGTTTTATAGTTGTGAATAGTCTTTACAGTCTATCATTTAGTTTAAAAATCCCGTGGTCATAAGCATTTTGGGGATTTACGAATCAAAAAGCCGCTGCCAACCCTTCTCCCTTCTCTTGAAAAAGAAAAAAAATCCCTACCACCATAACCGCTGTAGGGAAATAACTTTCTTCCGAGCAATCATTCACTTTATTTGTGGTTCTTCTTGTGTTTACATTTTGAAAGCTACTTTCAGATTAATCATAAAAATGATATTATAAAATAAAACTACACAAAAGAAATGTAAAAAAAAAAACATCGCCAAGAAAATACGGGTAAGATAACCTGATTTGTTTACATAGTCATAGAGATTGGTTATATTTCAGGAGCCCAGGGGCGATCTTTTACCAAAAGATTTATGAACCATTTGGTCATAGGAATGACTGGACCATAGAGTAGAGTAATAAAACCATAAGTCTGGTGATTTAATTCAGGGCTGGACAATATGCTAAGTTTTTCTCAGCATCATTTTAAAATTATTACAACTATTTTAATTTTGCAAATTGTGAATAAAGTTTTAAATAAAAGCTGTAGTACTCAGTAAAACAAACAACTTTTATTCCTGATAATGATTTGCCTACATCGAGTAATATTCAAGTTATAAAGACATAAAGTTATAAAAAATATAATAAGTGTGAGTGAGTGAGAGATACTTTAGAGAGGGTGGATACTATTTCAATTGGCTGTATCTTAAAAATGAAGCAATGTAGGTAAAAATTACCAGGACTCATAATGTTTTTTTTTTATTACCACAAGTTTTATTTAAAGTGAAATAATTTTAAAATTTGGCTGAGTTAGCATATTGTCCAGCCCCCCGGATTAAATCATCAGATTTGTGGTTTTTTTCACTATACTTTATGGTCCTGTAAATGGCTGTGTTCTGATATTTAAAATCACCCCTGGTCTCCCAGACTATTATGCTGAACCTTTTCTCCTCTTATAAAAGCTGTATCTTACTATGATATTAAGTATTTACCTTTGCTTCTAGGTATTTGAAGGAGTTAAGGAAGAACCGTGATGAGGAAGCCAAGCTGATGGCAAACGTAGAGGGTTGGGAAGTCGGTACTTACTATGGAGAGCCTATTTACAAGACTTTTGCTCCTGATACTCTTGTCAAACCCCATTTCTTTGAATATTACGCTCATACAAGTCAGAAGGAAGCCAAGAAACATAGCCAAATTGTACTCTGGCAGTAATATGGTACATTGTTTGTTTAAGTACACAGTAATTGGAGAGGAGTCAAAATATTGCGTATCATTGTAGTAAATCTAGCCCTTATTTATGGCCAACGTTTCGATTCTATAAAAAAATAAAAAGTAAGCATAAAAAAGCTAATAAATAATAGCATTGATGAGTTGAATGGAGAAATGACAGGCCACCATTATCAAAGCTGCTAATGATATGAACAGCTTTGATAAGTTGTAAGTCTGCACTAATTTACTGTTCGCTTTTGTGGTACAAAATGTTGACCAATTGTTGATTAAAATCAAAGTAATATTACCTTTAACAAATGTCCTAATTTGAATTTTAAATTAACTACGTACACTTTGCTATTACCTTTGCACTCCTGATATTTTCTTAACATTTGATGGTATTACAAAGCAATTTCAAGGTATTAAAGCCCTTTCATGTTTTTAAGTTGCAAGTACTGTGTATTCTTTGCTTTATCTAATAGTATAATTTCTTGGATAAAAAAGTAGTTCAAAATCCAAAATAAATTCATTTCCCTGTAACATCAGTACAACTATTGTCATTATTGTCTCTATGGCTTTGTTTATTTTAATTGTGAAAGAAATGATACCTTTGTAAAATTTAATTTTGTTGTTATTGTAAATAAATGGTGTAGTTGTTTCATATATTGTTATACTTTAATTTACATTTGATTTGGTCTTGTTTTAGGATTATAAATGTTTTTAATTAATTCTTAACCAAGACTGCATTCCTTATGGTGAGGAGATAGCCTTCCATCTGCCTGCTAAGTTTTATACTTTTCTGTGATGGCACCTATTGGTGTCCAAAATAAGTGTCTTAAAGTAAATTTTTGTCTTCTCTTTGTTATGCAAATGTCTTCTTATCACCTTTCCATAAGACTACTAGTGGGGACAATTGGACAAAAGAAACTCGGGCTGGCAAGGAGGGTCCTTGAATGTAGCCAAGGGCGGACTGGCCATAGAAGGGCGACATTCCTCCTTGGGCCATTAATAAACTTAAAATAAAACAACAAAAATTTTAAAATATGATTAACTTATTTATTATTTGATATATTCATAACACAAGATTGAAAGGGGCCTAAAGAGCTCTTAAAGACAAAAGTTTTTAAAGTAATTTTAAAATTTTTCCAATTTGTTTCCTAAATTTAGGTCTCTAAAGGTCCCAAACGGAAGACTAGGGGCTCTTAACATACTTGATCAGGGCTCTAGAGTTGTACAAAAAGGGCCCTAAATATTAATCATAAAATATTAAAACATTTATATAATTACTCTAGTCAAAAGTAGGCCGCTCTGAGAAGCATTATAGTAACCTCCTCCCGCCCCAATTGGGCCCTTTTTGACTAAACCCTCCTCAGGCCTTTTTGGCTCAGTCCACCACTGAATGTAGCCTATTTGCCTCCTTAATATATTCCAGCTACAAAAGGAAAATTTTATTTAGTTTTGTGGGGAATTTATCTAGACACCTTTAATAGAAGCCATTTTAAATTTTCTAATAATCAAGATATTTTTTGATAAGTGAAAAATTACTTTAGAGATGTTTGAAGTTGTGTGAGATCTGAGGTGATCTCAGCTTACCTTGCTGATACCTTGCTCCTTTTCTATTTTTCTGGTGTAGGAGATAAGGAAAGCTTTGATCTAATTTTGCTTCTTGTTTAATGAAGATTATGGGTTTTAACCTATAACACAAACTTACTTAAAATAAATTTATTTTTAAATTTAAAATTCTTACAAAATTAAGCTTAATCAAATCATATAAATTCGTGTAATTTGATCATATCTAAAATGTTGATTGAAAGTGTAGTCACTAATGAAATAAATAAAATTAATAACAGGAAATTATATTTAATCATCTCTTTTTACATATACATATGATCATATTAATAAATTGATTTTATTTATTTGCTGAAAGGTATTTTCGAAAAACGTTTAAGAATATTATAGCATAATGTTATGTTTTCATGTTTCTTAAAGTAGCCACTTAGTAGCAGTAACTTCACTACTAACTAACTTTACATCCACTGAAAGTACAGTAAAACTTGACATCCTCTGACTATTCAGTGATACATAACTTCTATAGTCACTCTGAATCTTTTATCAATCAAAGTGAATCAAAAATGTTATATTGTTTCATTGAAATCCTTTAAAAATTATTTATACAACACATAGAATAATATAGTAAACTGTATGTTTACAGTTTACTACATACAGTTGTGTACTACAACAAAGTTGTCATTGATACAACTTTGTTGTATCAATGACAACTAATGTTGTCATTGATACAACATTAGTTGTTAAGTAATAAATTCTTGTACTGCAGACAAACTACTCAATATTTTGTTTACTTTTTATATTTACTACTTAAAACTTTATTTGTAAAATATTGTCAAACAATTACTGGACAATATTTTAATTGTTAAAACTATTTTATTTGACAACACTTTAAATAATTATTTAAAGTACGAATAATTTAAAAAAAAAAAACAACATGATTTCGATACAGTTATGAGGAAGGTGCATTTACTATTTCAGCCGGGACTTCAAAGCAAGTTACTTGCTTTCTTGTGTCTGCATCGTTGAGAGACCATCTCACTATCACTTTAACCTGTAACATATTCAATTCTATTTATTTTCTGTAGCATCAAAGTGGCCACATAGACCAACTTGTGTGTGGTTAGTAAATAAGTAACAATTTTAAAAGATTTTTGCACACGGTTTTAAGTTGATAAAATTTAACTTTTATCTTATCAATGTTGCTCATTTTATTATGTATAAACATACATTAATTTAGTTTATAAACATACAATGTGTACATTCTATGTATAAACATAGGTCAGGTTTAAATAGTTCTAAAAGTGAAGACATAAAGCTGTTCTTAAGGAATCAGGAGAGAACTGGATGAATTCAGGAGTACTATTGTAATTTCGATGTAATGACTTGCAGAGGGTTGAACAGTATTTGTTATACTATCAAAGATAATTAACCACTCTTTTTAATATTTACTTATCTGAATGACAGCTTATTTATTGACAACATTGAAATCAATGTGGTTTAAATAAAGGAGCTCTTTGGTGGTTTAAACCAGTGGTTCTCAACATGGGCTATATCGCCCCTGTGGGGGGTTATAAAGGATTCTAAGGGGGTGATGAACCTCCGGGGGGGGGACTGAAGGGGGCAATGAGTCGTAAAGATGGCCATTGGAATCCTAACTTTTTGGCGTAAATTTTAACGCTCAAGCAAAACTCGCAGCGAAATCGAGTATATGGTCAATATACTGGTCATTTCGCTGCTCAAGAATATGTTTATCACACTGTTTTTTTTTTTGTTTTTCTGACAAATTATATGACTTTTATTGAAATTAATGTATTTAATAACATAAAATCCCCATGAGCAAGTATAATACAACATAAACTAATCACGAGGTTTGGATAAAAAAACGTAATTACGCTACCTTAAATAAAGTTATTATTTTACCTTAAATAAAATAAAGTTCCCTAGAAATCCACTAGAATGCTCTACTTGTTTTTATCAGATTTTATTTAAAACTTTACCATTTTTCAAGCAGAAACTGATTTTGTTAGTTGTAACTAGAGTGCCTGTATAATCATTTTTTTATACAGGCACTCTAGTTGTAACCTAATAACGTGAGTTACTTTTATCCATGGAGATACATTTTATTTAAATAGTGACTAAAATGTTGCAAGTAAACACTTGCATCATTAAATAATGATATATAAACTTTTCAAAATTCATGAAAATCGAAAATAAAACCAATCGAGTTGGCATTTAGAATAAAATTACCTCTTTAAGTGCGAATGGATCCACCGAATTTGAATTTGATATTGGTCGCCATTTTAAAATAAAGTATTGCTAAAGTTGTAATTTTTATATACATGTAATATATATATATATATATATATATATATATATATAATATATATATATATATATATATATATATATATATATATATAATATATATATATATATATATATATATATATAATATATATATATATATAATATATATTATATATATATATATATGTGTGTGTGTGTGTGTATGTGTTTTACCCTTGCGTACAGCGAAAGATAACTCTCGAAGGCTTTCTCAAATCGAAATTTGGCTTTGTCAGTTGACAACGAAAGCCAATTCTGTTTAGGTTTTATTTTATCTGGCTTGGCATATGCCGAGTTGTTGGGGAGGTTACGAGATTTGTTGTACGTAACAATTGCATGACTTCATCAAACCAAGTAATGACGAAATAAAAAAAAACTTGAAATGGCTGTAAAACAAGGTATCACATATTCGGGTAGATAGCAAGCCAAATTTATTGAAACCGGGTTTAGCTCATACATATTGTATATATGTATGCGTGTTGGTCAGTGACCTGCATTGTATCTTTTGGTTTTAGTAGTGCTAGAGGATGGGTAGGTAGCATAGAAAAGGGACCCAACCTTTTGTTCCGTTTTAATTAGCCTACTGTTCCAGGCAGAGATGACAAGAATAGCTCCCACGGTGAGCTAAGTAGGCCCGCAAAGGAAAGTAGGACCTCAAAGAGGTCTTCTTATGGTTGTAGGAATTATAAAAAGACTGGAACTGATTTCAGGTCAATAGGACAATCCTAAGTAGCGCAATATTCAAATAACTAAATTATGACGTCGTCATTAATGAGTTAAAAGAAAATTTCTTTTACTAAAGGTTTAAGATAATTGTTCAACGCTACACATATCTTGTACTGTACATACTTATACGGCCTGTTTATGTTTCAAGGTAAAAACAAGATAAGATAGCAACTTGGTGGTCCAAGGTCAATTTGAAAAATAAATACCACTTGATATCCTAAAATATCATTTAGGGTGAAGGTGTTTTTTTGCTCTTTAGTCGCAGCTCAACCAGTTATAACCCAGATATAACAGTTATAACAGATGGTATAACCCAGTTATAGCATCTGTGATTTAAGTATTACATCTTACCTTAGGATAAACAGGTAAAACATCAAAGTGATCCCTGTACAAGTACTTCTGACCAGCTTTCAAAGGACAGGGTGATTTAGCTGAGCCGTCAGGCGTGTAGATTTTATCACAAACTAATGTTCCATCCACTCCAATGAAAGGTAGAGGTATTGTGGCTAGTTCTGCAGATACCTGGGTCCTCATACGCTTTACATCGTTTTCTGCAAATAGTAATTTTAGAAATAATTAATATTTAGTGCCGAAGCGAAGGAATTAAAGAAGGCCTTCGGCTTCTTGAGCGCGGCGTCGGCGCAGGAAGGCTGCTTTAAGGCCGCCGCGCATCCATGTGGCCCAAAGAGACTAAAACTATATTTAGAGACTAAAACTAGACTAACTATAGTTTTAGTCTCTTTGATGTGGCCACTTCAGGGCAACATGGATGCGCGGCGTCGGCGCAGGAAGGCTGCTTTGAGGCCGCCGCGCATCCATGTTGCCACTTCAGGGCCACATGGATGTTGTACAGTAGCAATTTGTGTCGCATTACTAGTTTTATAAGTAGCATATGGATGTTAGCGAATTTCAAAACGAATTAGTAGAAAAAACGTGATTTGTTAACTGATAGTGATATATGAGCAAAACGGTATCAGCGGGAAAAGTGTTATATCAATGCGCTGAATCAAATAAAACTGGCCCTGAGTCGATACGACTTCTCTAAGCAACCAAAATATTTAAGATAAACGGAAAAACTAAAGATCGATAAGAGGGCAACAAATTTAAAATGATAATGTTAATCACTGAAATGTTTTAGCGCATTTCCTTTGAAAAATAGTTAAAAAAATTGTTTAACGAGTAGTAATGCTATTGCTCAAGTTATAGATCATAAACCGGATACTTAAGTCAAGTAAACATGAATTAAGCACGCATTTCAAAGGGAATTCGTCTGACGTACGAACCTCAGCCACAGAATAATTAATTTAATTAGAGTACTCGTAACATTCTTTTACTTAAACATTAATTTAAATAATAAATACATTTTCAAGAAGAAATTGATCTACCCGATTTGTAATTGAACCAGTAACTTCTATTAAACGAATCAATCGCTTAATGCTTAGCCACTGCGTCACCAAGGTTGTGCCTCCAGAGTTCCCACTTAAATTGCATAAGGACTGCTATAATATAAAATCTTAATAAACTATCGATCATTTTATAGTTAGAATTACTCCGATTTTAGATTTTCTAGTTATTTAACCTGGTTATTATGAGCTTTTTGGTTTTATTAACTGCCTCCGTGGCCGAGGTCGTTAAGGCGTTAGTCTTTACACTGACCTTAGACACCCACGGAGGTCTGGGTTTCGCATCCCAGGTTACGCCCTCAGTTTATAGATTATTGTTTAGATAAATTATCGCCAACTTTAGAATACACTTTGAGCGTAACGGTTGCTACTACCACTTGAGGTGGTTCCCGCAGGGGTTATCGCTGATGAGGCGCAAGGCTCTAAACGGGCATTATTATTACTATATTATATAACTGTTTTTACTAGATTCTTAATCAAGATAAACAGAAACAATGGGCGATGTTGCTTAGGCGAATTTCGAGGCGATATGCCAGGCGAATTTCCTTTGAAATGCGTGCTTAACAATTTATTTGTTTTTAGTATCCGATTAATGCTTTATAACTTGAGGAGTAGTATTACTACTCGTTAATCAATTTTTTATGTATTTTTTAAAGGAAATGCGCTAAAACATTTCAGTGATAAGCAAAAATGAACTGAGTATTAATGTAGTGCAAATAATGGTGTCCATAATTTTTTTTAAACCAATAGGATAAATATGCGCATTTACATTTAAAAGTCCAGAAAAAATTGAGTAACAAAATAAATAAGTAAATTGTAAATTGTGTGAATAAAGAAGTAAATTGAGTAACTAGCTAATGCTGAAGTTAAAGAGCGTAAACTAGAAACTTAAGCAAAAATTGTTAATCACGGAGTCACGCAATTCAAAGGGATTTCGCCCAGCATTTTTCTTATAATATGGCAATACACATTTAAGTTATGACTGTATGAGTGGTTTAGCGTAAGCAGACATAAAATTTTACTTGACACCTAAGCCGGCAAATTAATTAACTTATTTTTGTCGTCATTTATTAATGAATATTCATTATATTGTTGTTTGTCAGTTAACAGGGAAGTACAGATATAAGGATGAGACGAGTGTGATAAGACGTGACTTGCCTGATAATTATTTCATTAATCTGTATACTCCTGCTTACAAAATCCTTGTTCAGACCACCTGCATAGTAAACAATGAATATACTCGTACGTGTTTACTAAATATTTTTAGAAACTAAATATTTAAGTAAATAAATTCAAATATTTACTTAAATATTTAGACTAACTGGCCTTTTCTTTAAAAACTGTTTCCTTTGCGGCTACAAGGGAGAGTTGATCCAACTTTTACACACCCCAGATTTGATAATATAATAATACCCGTTTAGAGCCTTGCGGCCCATCAGGGATAGCCCCTGCGGGAACCACCTTAAGTGGCTGTGGCAACCGTTAAGCTCAAAGTGTAATCTAAAGACGATAAGTTATTTGAACAATAATCTTCTATAAACTGAGAGCGTAACCTGGGATGCGAACCCCAGACCTCCGTGGTGTCAAAGGTCAGTTATATAACTGACGCCTTAACGACCTCGACCACGGAGGCGGCTCAGATTTGATAATAATCCCATTAAAAAAATATTTCTCTAGAAAAAATCCAAAGGCGCTCTTTTCGAGATTCCTTCCCTCTAAGTCCTTGTTTTCGGCTCATGGAATGAGGAAGTTTAACATTCAGATCTATAAAGTTGAATTATTTACCAGCAAACTTAGCTTAGTTATTTAAAATAAGAGCTATTTAAATAAAATAATAAAATAGCTATTTAATAGCTATAACATAATAGGTATTTTAAATAATAGCTATTTAAATAAAATGATAAAATAGCTATAACACAATAGCAATTTTAAATAATGGAAAAGAAAGGATGATGGAAACTTTAAAATGATTGATTTTTTTACAATTTATAATTAGTGTTCGCAACTATTTTTTACTTGGCATTTCTTTGACAGTGACGAGTCGTTAGGTGTTAATTATAAAAAATCACGTCCCCCCCATCTTTCAAAATGACTTTATTATATTACAGTTTTTAACTCGTATTTATTTGTTCTCATTCTTAAATCCCCTGATTCCCAAGTCATTTTAATTTTAGAGTCCAATTATAAGATATAATAACAGTAATAGAAGATAAGTACGTACATATGGGGCAGGTTTTGTACATATTTGTATGTTCTGACAAGATAATTTCTTGTAATAATGGACATTAATTAGTTTTATTATAGTTATTATTTATTCAAACACGCGATTCTTCTTTCCTTCTGTAAGTCCAGTAGCGTTTACTTTGTTTTTGGTTACATCTTAATATAATATGATGAAGTTAAAATTATCTTTTAAAACTATAAAGTAACTATCCTTAATCCTTGATATTGCTGGATAGTATTAGGTTCCTGCAATCCATCAAGAATTATCCTTAGTAAAGCAGAATTAGGATCCATCAAGAGGATCCTAATTGTAGCAGAACTCCCATAAGTTCCAAAGAACCCTTTAAGTATACCGCTAATTATATCTCTAAAGTATATGCATGCTGAGAGATAAAGCACAATTATCGATATGCTTAACTCTACTAAGCTCCGATGACACTGCATGTTTTGCCATTTAAGCTTATGTTAAACCATAGATAGATAAATTGTTTCTGGTTCTAGATTGCTGTGTCGACTATATAACATCAAAATCAACACTAAATTATGTGTTTACCTACACGACATTAAGATAAACACTTCTGAACTAGTGAAAATGCATGTGTTTTATTTTTATCGCATTTTTTATTTTGATATCAATTAAATTATCGAAGACTTCAATCCTTTTTTTATTAAAATTTATTTAAAATAAATTCACGAAGAGCTTTAGCCGAGGGATCCTGAACTTCTTCAGTTCTTAAAATGACAAAATGAGAAAGTTTGTAAATTAATAAAATTTTGAATGTTTTTTATGTCACGTGTCTAACTAAGTAAATTAATTTTAAATGAAATTAGACAAAATAATTATTTTGTCAAAACAAAATCAATTTTCATTTTGTTTAATTATTTGTTTCACCATTTGTACTTCATATCGAACAAGGTCCCTCAGAAAATATTCTGAGAGACCTTGTTTAAAAGTAAAAAGATAATCTTTTTACTTTTCAACTGTAATAAAACTCTTACTTCTGTTTTCGGAGAACAAAGAACTTTGTAATTAGAAAAGAACTAATTGACTTACCAGGAGTGAAGAGAATCGATACTTGTACTCTAGATTTCTTTGGTAGTTTACAGGGAACAACTCCTTTACATACATCTATATCTACGTTTTCTTCTATGTAACCCCGAGCAGCTGTAACATAGCATACATGTTTAATTAGTCAGTGAAACATGTCTTGACTTGGAAAGTTAATATGTTCTTTCTAATCAAGTGATTCAATGAGGAGAAATAGAAGCAGGTAGAAAACAAGTAATCGCTGCGGGCCTTTCTGTGGCCGCATTGCTGACACATGATTGTTTAGTACAGCATTAGTTTAATTTTTATCAGATAAATTGAGTTCGTTTTTTAAATAATTGTAGAAAAATTAGAAAATAATCCAATTGATTTAAAACTTGGTTTAAGTATATACCTTTACGTAATAAATAAGCACACTAAGTTTCGTTTTACGACAAATATATCCATGATTTTTGTTAGATCATAAAATTTAAGCAGCATCGAGCGTGGTCAGTGCCGTATGGGTGACCGCTAAGAATGAAACTGATGTTTTACTATCTGAGGACGAGCGAAACGAGTCCGAAGACGTGTTGTAGTACACATTTAACGACTTGTATATTCTGAGGACGAGCGAAGCGATTCGGAAGTTGTGAGGATGAGCGTAGCGAATCCGATGTGATGATGAAAAGTTTCGAGGTACCCCGTACCCAGTTTATTAATTGCTTTTTTTATATTAATTATTATGTTAATTTATTGCCTATTTTATAGTGATTTTTTTAAACGGTTAAACAATTTATTTACAAGATTCAAGCACATAATATTGAGGAGTTAAACTGTAAGGGAAATAATAATAACAGCAGCAATTAAAAGTATTAAAACTTTTCATCAAGGCCGGACTTGAATGACTCCTCTGTGCAAATTATTTTGCCAATTTATTAAAACTATTAATTTTTACTCTCAAGTGTAATTTTTTACTAAGAGTCATATTCTGTAAAATTAATTTACTAAACCATCAGACAAACTTGGAAAGTAAAAGTAGTACAGTACGTCTTTGCAATTAAAACAATTATTATCCAAAATAAGCACCCAGTCATTATTGAGGAAGTTTAGGGTCAAGGTTAGACTCCATTTGCGCTGCGAACAGACGTCTATTGTTCAGGAAATGAAAGGAAAAAGATATTTGTACCAAATTTAAAATATCCAAGGCAAGAGTGAAAAAATCAAGGGTCTGCTCTTCATTAAATTAAAAAAATATAATAAATACACTTAAATTCGTAAATAAAAATTAATTATTCCTCTAAGCCTAAAAAAACTAGAGACCAAACCGTCAAACCTAAAACTATAATTATAATATAACCTTTACAAAACACCATCAAAAATATTATTTTGACAATCCTGAAAAAAAGATGTTTAGTAATTGTGCAGCCCGAAACTTAATATGTTTAGACTATAATAACATATTTGCTGAGCTATCAAAAATTAAATAAAAAGAGGTCTTTGGTCTCTTTGCCGGGGGCTTCGCAAGCCCCGTACCTCATCAAACATTATGATTTTTAAATATGATTTAGTCAGCTACAAAACAACTTATGACCCTACATACAGTTTTCAGTTTATTATATCCGCAGAGGCCTGGTAAATGTTTCTTTTGACGGATAAACCGAATTTCAACTGTATCTTTCAAATGGCCATTGTCTCGACAAATAATGAAGAGATCAAAAAGAAAGATGAAAAACCCTTCTACATGTTTCCTCTTCCATTTTCTTCTGATATTAATAGGTAAAAAGTGCCCTGGGAATGAAATGAAAATTTGTTTATAAGTAACTTACAAAAATAACAATCTCATAGGAAAACTAGTGTATTTAATAAACCATTTGAAACTTAATGCTATTTTCCGGACAAATTTTCATTTCATTTTCAGGCAACTCTGCGGCTATAATAAACTGAAAGATGTAATTTGGGGTAATAAGTTGTTTTGTAGTTGACTAAGGCCCGTATTCAAAGACGTTTTCCTAACATTCTCCTTAAGGAGACCTAACATTTTCCTAACATTCTCCTAACATTTTTCTTAAGTTGACCTAAAATTAGTCAAAATGTACAGCATTTCCTATACTCACACCTAAAAGAAGCGTTTAGGCCTCCTTAAGGAATCCTTTAGGTGTGAATTATATTTTAGTTCGAGTTTATGAAAGTTTAAGGTCTTTTTAAGGAGAATGTTAGGAAGATGTCTTTGAATACAGGCCTTAATCATATCTAAAAATCACAATGTTTGAACTATTGGCCATTGAGTTATAGTAGTGAATGCGGAATAATTTCGCGTCAAAGTAACAATTTTTAGTTGGTTTACGTGGTAAAAAAATGAAAATATTGTTAATTTTTAATTTGAAATCCTTTGTTAACGGTTTGAAATACAGATTAAACTAATAGAAACTAATTTTTAATCAATTTACGTAGCTTTTATTTTTATTTGAAAGAAGGTTTTCTTAAACATGTCCGAAATAAAACTTTAACAGTTTAAAACTTCGCGAAAAACCCGCTCGTTGACTAGACAAATGAGTTAATTTTAAATGTACAATACAAAATATTTAATATTCATTTTTTGCGCTCACTGTAAACAAATTTAAATAAATTCAAAGAAATAACATTGTTATCACACGATATGTTTTAAATGACAAAATTGGAGTAATTTATATAAAATATTCATAATAATTATAAATAATATTCCTTTAAAATATAAGAGGAAATTATTTCACAACTAAAACGCTTAATTAACTCTGTAAATAATTACTAAATTTGAAGGAAGTACATTTAATTGAAAAACTTCTAGGATTTGAAAAAAATAGCACGACATGGAGCGTGAAACTTCGTTCTGAAAGACATGAAACTTATTTAATATGCTGATTTGCTTCTATACCATCAGTATAATATAACAGATAAAAGACATTGTATTACAGATAAATAGTCGATAGAACTAAGCATGAAAAGTCCAAGTTGTTCAAAAATTAGTATTTCAGCTAACTATGGTTATGGTGGGGTGTGGGTCTTTCCAGTAATAGTCTAAGAGCCAGGCCTACAAAATGTGACTCATTTTGTACTACTTCAAACCAAATTTTTCTAATAATACACCTTAAATTATAAAGGAAAAGCAAATTCTGCCTATCCAGAGTAGAGCCCTTTATATAAGTGGGCTCGCTCAAAATATTAGAAAATCGCACAAATTCCAGTTTTCTTGCAATAAGTGGTTCCCTGTAGATCATGTGCAAAACACGAAGAAATTTTTTTTTAAATCTTTAATCCATGTAATCACTTCCATTAAATCAAGTTTTTGTTGATGCTGCAATTATCATCTTGTTCTATTTACTGCTCATAGGATTTATCAAGTGCTACTAGGATTTTCTTTGTATCCGAGTCGGTAAATACTTGTTAAGTCATTACTACCAGGATGCATCAGTCATACATTGTAACATACATACATTACATACGTACGCTATTCAAAAGGCTTTGCATATGATAATTGAATATTTATGCAAATGACTATTAGCAATTGAAGTATTTTTTTCTTCGATCGATTTAGGCCTGTAATCGATCGACATGTATGGTTATGGTATTCTCTATATTGCTTAAGGTCATTGTTCTTCAACCCTGACTAAAGTATTGCATTACCTATTGTCTTCAAAACAGGTATATCTTTTCAACTATCAATAACCAAAGAGACAATGTAATCAAATATTATATAACATCACACTAGATTTCTCGAGATTCAAATTCTTAAGACTTAAAGACTTGTTTGAATTTGAAAAATTCAAACAAACAAATCTGTTTGAAAAATTTAAGAGTGTCTTCAAGTTTCTCAAAAGAATATTTTGATTAACATTCAATATAATACACTTACACTTATGACACTCAATCGGACCATTTCCCATTTTTTTACAATTTATTAAAAAACTTACACAAGTCATTTAATAAAAATTGAACTAATGGTGATAATGAGATGAAACTTGGTACATATGTTAGTCTTATACATAGTTACATGCGTGCCAAATCTCAATCCAATCGCATAATTTTCCCGCGTTTTATGATTTTTCGAAGTTTCGCTGAGTCATTATTGCGGGTTTATGGCGTCATACAAAATATTTCTCTAATAGCACAACTACAGCGGCAGACTGATTTTCGTAAAAAATCGGAACTCTCTAGCATAAATACTCTGGGCGTTATGATGATAACAGACACACACACATACACACACATACACATACAGACAGACAACTTTGCGAAAATTACTCAGGAGACCTTAAAAACGCCTGAAACGGATAATTCCATAAACACGCCACATTATAAATTTTATTAAAATTATTATGGATAATTTCAATAAACGCCTAAAACATTCAAAAAATACCATTACACTTATAATATATCCTCTCAAAATTGCAGACTTCTGCTGATTCTAACTCCGCAGCCATGGATTATACACTTTCATTTTAATTCATGTATAACCACTTCCATTTTAATCCATGTATAACCACTTCCATTTTAATCCATGTATAACCACTTTCATTTTAATCCATGTATAACCACTTCCATTTTAATCCATGTATAACCACTTCCATTTTAATCCAAGACCACTTCCATTTTAATCCATAACCACTCCATTTTAATCCATGAATAACCACTTCCATTTTAATCCGTGTAAACACTTTTATTGAATGCAAGTATCAACTTCTACTTTAATCTATGTAACCTCTTCCATTTCCCCGCGCATAATTTTCCCGCGTTTTATGATTTTTCGAAGTTTCGCTGAGTCATTATTGCGGGTTTATGGCGTCATACAAAATATTTCTCTAATAGCACAACTACAGCGGCAGACTGATTTTCGTAAAAAATCGGAACTCTCTAGCATAAATACTCTGGGCGTTATGATGATAACAGACACACACACATACACACACACATACACATACACATACAGACAGACAACTTTGCGAAAATTACTCAGGAGACCTTAAAAACGCCTGAAACGGATAATTCCATAAACACGCCACATTATAAATTTTATTAAAATTATTATGGATAATTTCAATAAACGCCTAAAACATTCAAAAAATACCATTACACTTATAATATATCCTCTCAAAATTGCAGACTTCTGCTGATTCTAACTCCGCAGCCATGGATTATACACTTTCATTTTAATTCATGTATAACCACTTCCATTTTAATCCATGTATAACCACTTCCATTTTAATCCATGTATAACCACTTCCATTTTACCATCCACTTCCATTTTAATCCATGAATAACCACTTCCATTTTAATCCATGAATAACCACTTCATTTTAATCCATGAATAACCACCTTCCATTTTAATCCATGAATAACCACTTCCATTTTAATCCATGAATAACCACTTCCATTTTAATCCATGAATAACCACTTCCATTTTAATCCATGAATAACCACTTCCATTTTAATCCATGAATAACCACTTCCATTTTAATCCATGAAACCACTATTGAATAACCACTTCCATTTTAATCCATGAATAACCACTTTCATTTTAATCCATGAATAACCACTTCCATTTTAATCCGTGTAAACACTTTTATTGAATGCAAGTATCAACTTCTACTTTAATCTATGTAACCTCTTCCATTTCCATCCGAGTTGATTATAATTCTTAGTAAAGAATAAAGAACACGTTTGTTCAATAATTGCTGCCTCCAAACTTCTCTATTCCATTAATAATTGATTACTGGAAAAGACAGACAGCCCACCACGACCGCAGTTAGCTGAAATGCTAAGTTTTGAACAACTTGATCTTTTCATACTAGTTTCATTGACTATTTATCTGTTATACAACTTCTCCTACTATAAAGAGGATATAAAAGCAAATCACTCTATTAAATCAGTTTCATGTCTTTCAGAACGAAGTTCCAAGCGTGTGTCGTGCTATTATTTTCAAACCCTAGAAAATTTTACAATTAAATTTACAATTATTTAGTAATTTTTTTCAGAGTTTTTGTTGTGCAATAATTTCCTCTTTCAATTTAAAGGATTATAATTATTTATAACTTATATAAATATTTTAAATAAATTACTCCAATTTTGTCATATATATATAATATATATATATATATATATATATATATATATATATATATATATATATATATATATATATATATATATATATACCGTGGCGAGATATATATCTTCTGGATCAGGAGCCTTCTTCTACTTTCGTCATCCGTAAGCGTCATTTTCTGATAAAAATTAAGAATGAAAGTAAATTTTTATACACCATTTTTTGCCCCTTTAATTTTGATGTTACAATTTTTATGTTACAAGTTATAAGTGTTATAAGCTATGTTAAATAAAAATATAATAAGCGGTTCATTTAAAATTTCTTCGTATCAAGCATTAAAACTGAACATAATAAGTGTCTATTAAGGAGAGATAAACTTCTCAATTTTGCTTCTCAATTTTGAATCACGGAGGAGGAATGAAATTCTTACTGGGATTGCATGAAATCATGGAGGATAAACTTCCCAGTGAGATTGCATTGAGGAAATAACTTCTCACTGAGATTGCAGGATCTTCTCATGAGATTGCATTAAATCTAGAGGAAGGATAACTTCTCACTGAGATTGCATTAAATCATGGAGGAAGGATAAACTTCTCACTGAGATTGCATTAAATCTTAGAGGAAGGATAAACTTCTCACTGAGAGTGCATTAAATCATGGAGGAAGGATAAACTTCTCACTGAGATTGCATTAAATCATGGAGGAAGGATAAACTTCTCACTGAGATTGCATGTAATTAGCGAGAAGGGATGATCTTAACCTATACGTGTCAATTGAATCCTCAATAATAATTCATCTAGTGCCGGGGATCATAAGAAACATAGGAAAATCGATGCAATTATTTTTCCGCGTATTGTGATTTCTTTAAATTGCTACGTCATTTATTGAGGAAGATTAACTTATCTTTAGATTCATATTTGATTTTATTAATATAATTATTATTTTATATTTTATTTAATTTTAATAATTTTAAGCTTTAAACGACTGACATACATGATTAAAGATATGTTTTATGATATAAAGTATTGTACCTTAGAATAATTACTTACGTTTACACTGATTTACTTTAGTGACTGAATTGACACTAGAAACAACTGCCACAAGCACCAGTAACCCGTACCATAACATATTTTTGAAAAGTTCTAAACAAAGTCCTAAAAATTAAAAATAAAAATGGACCAGGAAATAGTTACTTGAAGTTAAACAATTGATTAGTTCGAAGAAGTCAATAAAAGAAGAGTATAAGGAGTTGTTCTCGTAAGGAGTGACAGTGACCAACTAGCCAGTATTTGGTCATCCCCACTTGGTCATCGATCTAACCTCTTCGTTTCTTCCTTCTTGTAGAGCGTCTCCTTTATATTTCCTTAAACAAATAATGAGTTGATTTTAATATCTAAATGGAAATCAACCTAAAGCGTATTAGTAAAAAAGAGGCCTCCGGTCTATTAGCTGCTGCGGAACGTCAGCCCTGGGTCCTTCCTGCGTCCTCTTTGCGAGCACATGGTTGGTCTCCTATAAAAGTTTGTAGCTCGTCATATTACTAGTTAATACAAGTAGCATATTGCCTCGGTAGCGAATTATCAAATTTATTAGTAAAAAATGCAGTAGCAGAAGCAACTCAACTTATTATTAATTTTTCAAAGAAAATGCGATATTTATTCTCTAGATTGTACACTACACGTCATAGCAGCATTTGCAGTGTTGTTTCTATCAAATCTCTCGTTTTACAGAAAATCAGCTTATAAAGCTATCAGCTTTAAAAATACAGGGAATCACTAATTGAAGAAAACTTAAATTTGTGCGTTCTTATAATATTTTGAGCATGCGCAATGAATGAAGGGCTTTACTCTGGTTAGGCAGACTAATATAATGTGCTATTAAAGAATAAGGTCACAAATAGAAGAATCTTTCTAAACATATTTAAGCCCCGGGTCGCCTTGACTTATCTCTGCATAACATTTTAATATTATTAATTATTAATATCAACTTTATCTGAGAACTGGCCGCATAAATCATCCTTTGTTCGCTTAATTAACTGCAGTTTATTAATTGCTAAGCATTATTCATGTAAAACGGAAATGTTAACTCTCTGCATAAATTAAAATTACTTATGTTCCTTTTATAATCGTTAACATATTATTAATAATAAAAATTAATAGATTTTACAAGCAGTTAACCGTCAAGGGGGAATAGTATATTAATATTAATACAATTAGATGCTTGAAACACCTTTTTGGAGCTCTTAGAGGGTCTGTGAAACCTTAGTGTAACCTACTCAAAGTGTTTGTTAAATTATTCACTGTCGACCTTTAATAAAATAAACGAAGAATTAGTGAGCTATTGAGATATTAATAGAAGAGAGGCCTTATCGGTTGAATTTTGAAACATCAAAGTAACCTGAACACCTTCAATTATTAATAAAATTATTAAATTTATTAATTTATTTAATTAAAGAAACTGTTACAGACTAAATCCTACAATACTGAACAAGAGTTTCTTGTTCAGTCAAAAGTAGTTTAATAGTTTGTAAACAATTCTATCATTTGTTTTTGTATTGTTAATTTAATTTTTAGTTAAGTTTAATGACAAATTGTATCTAATTAAAGTATTAGCCACGGAATAATTATAAAATAAATAATCAAATAGAAAAAAAATACAGTAACTTATATATAGGGTATAATAATATACTACAAAACAAAACACGAAAGGTCTACAATAACTAACTACAACTAAAGTTATGACATTTGTTAAATGGCCAAAAAAAATCACAAAAAGCCAACATTTTTTCAAAGAAATTCGCATATTTTCAAAGGTGATAAAAAGTCTCTTAAAGCGAGCGTTTAATAATTTAAAATCAGATGACTATAACCAGAGTTATGCCTCTTTCATAAACACCGAAAGAATGGTTAATTTATGTAGAGTCAGGGAATTTCTTTAAAAAAACATTGGCATTTTTTTGCATTTTCTTGGCCATTTAGCAAATATTATAATTTAGCTGAAGTTAACCGATTTAACAAAAAAACAGTTGTTTTATAGAAAATGTTATCAGCTTTAAAAAAAGATGTCTTCATGTTTAGCAAATCACCTACAGGGAACCACTTATTGCAAGAAAACTAGAATTTGTGTGATTTACACTTTTTTTAAACGAGAGCATTTATATGAAGGGTTTTTTTCTGGATAGGCAGAATATGCTAACCAGAAAGAATAATATTTTATTCATAAATTTATTTGAATAAAAGAAATATTAAATTATTTGGAAAAGGTTGACTTCAGTTCTAAAAATATTTTTTTTTTAAAAAAGCTATATATTTCAAAACATTTTGTTTGAAAACTAAAAGTTTCGGAAAACCTAGAATACGATTGGTCAACAACACATTTTTAGTCCAAATAATGGTGTACATTTGTCCCACGCCAATGTTTAAAAATATTATCATAGTTTTTGTATAACCAATATAATAAATATACGTTAAAAAAAATTAGAAAATATTTTTCGTTAATGATTTACCCTCTTTTTTTAGGAGGAAAAGAAAGAATGATTGACGAGTAGTAATGCTTCTTCTTTCACTTTTATGTCGTATAAATTTGTGGGGATGCGTTGTCGCAAATGTTCATTGTCACAAATGGCCATTGGAGCAAAATTATTTCAAGGTCGTCAAACTTGAACGATGACGCAAAAGGGCGATGTCACAAATGTTCGTTTGAGCAATTCTCATTTTTTACGTTATTTTTGCTATTTCGCGCCAAATTAGGAAAAAAATTGATAACAATAAGGTTTTCTAGTAGTTTTTAGCGAATTTTCATAATGAAAATTACGCTTATGAGGTTGTTCGGATGACGGAAGTTGAGGGTGGGAGTGATTGGAATCGGTTCCTATTGGCTTCCTGATAACAAAAATATGTGTCCGAAAAAAGTTTATATATATATGTATATATATATATATATATATATATATATATATATATATATATATATATAATATATATATATATATATATATATATATATATATATATATATATATATATATATATATATGTATATATATATATATGTATGTAAGAGTTTCTACCCTTTCGTATGGCGAACGATAACTCTCGAAGGCGTTCTCAAATTGAAACGAAACTTTGCAAATCACGAGATGTTGAGGAGGTTACGAGGCCTATTGTTTATAAAAACATTATGACGTCATCAATCAAAGTTATGACGTCATGAAAAAAAAATTTTTGAAACTTGAAATGGCTTTAAAACAAGGTATTTCGTGTTTAGGTAGACGGCTAGCTGAATCGATTAAGACCAATTTCAGCTCAATCGAACCATCACAAATGGCGCAAACAGTATACATATATATATAATGTTGTATATATGTATATTTTTATTTATTTTTATTTATTGATTTATTTAAACTGGCGAAATTGAGACAAAAGTCTCCTCTTCCATTCCGCCAGCACTCAAACAATACAATTGATAAAACAAACAATACAACTTACATTAAACTAACTTAAAACATGCGGCTCTTATATCTGAGCAAAAAACGTATACGTCCAGGTCAAAGACTTGTACGATATCTGTTGGGTTTAGTAGTGTTCGAGGGTGGGGATGTAGTATAAAATATGGACCTCTACCTCTTGCTCCATCCTGGTAAGCCTGCTGTCCCAAAGAGACAGGACAAAAATGGCTTCCACTAAACCACGCCGAGCAAAGCAGGCCCGTAAAGAGGAAGAACATCGAAGAAGTCTTTATATGGTCGAAGTCATTCTAAAACGATTGCGACCGGTTTCAGCTCAATCAGACAATCCTAAGATAGATGGTTCACTCCCGAGTGTAGTAGGAACACTCAATTGACATGTTTGTGTTTATGATTTAAGTTGGGGGCCTCATCACTAGAGTCTTGAATAGCGCTAGTAGTAAAAATATATTTGCGCTATTCTCTACTAGATTGTGCTGTAGTATTTTTTTTTAAAAACAAACAGTTGCCAATCGTTTAGTAAAATAAAATAAAAGTAAACAAAGATCTATGGTATGCTGTAGTATTCGCGATGTATTTTTGTTTTATAAAACTTGGCCTCATCACGCGAAGCAGCACCATCGTTTTCTAAAAAATAACAATAATTCATTTTTAGTTTTTTAGACTTAACATTTAAATTTGCTAAGTAAATTGGCGCAAACGGATAAGTAATGGAAACAAACAAAAATTGAAACTCTGACATTAGAGGTTCAAATCCAAGGGAGGACGACAGAATGGGTGAAGTAAGAGTGAGAAATTATTTTTTTTCACTTTTTACCAATTTATACGAAATTCTTATAGAGCTTTCTTGGGATCACTCATCCATCGACTCCTCATCATTCTAGCGCTGAAAAGCAGATGGAAAGACTTGATTACCCTCAACAGCTCGTTGTTTGGTTGAATAAAAATAAATAAATAAAAATATGTGACAGTTTCACGCTGTCACCACTAGAATGTACTACTTGACCCTCCTGCATCCCATCAACTATTTTTTTTTTTAAATCTTTGAGTGAGCCATCTATGTTAATATTGTTTATCTATGATCCTAAGTGACGGAAACGGTATTTTTATTTAAAAACAAAAATCATGAATATATTTTTGTTTATAATGCTTGTTAGTTTTAATATTATAGCATACTATTAATAAAATCTTAATTAGTAAAATCAAATTTGTGAGAAAGCCTCTCAGGCCCGCGAAGCGGGCCTGTGTGGAGAGGCTGTGAAAATTCGCTAGGTACATGGCAAAATGCCATGTAACAAGAACAATAATGAAACAACACATCATACAAAACAACAATAATGTGGCCGCGAAGCGGCCACAGGGAGGCCCCCGGGCCGCGAAGCGGCCCGGTGGGCCGACGCCGCGGAGCGGACGAGGCGCGAAGCGCCGAGGCCTCGTAGCGGCTACGGGCCGAAGGCCCGTATTCTTTTATAAAATTATCAAAAATAAAGCATGTAAAAAATGTTTGAATGAGCAAATATCTTCTAGTTAAATTTTTGAATCTTCTCTATTGACACCTAATTTGGCTTCTTAGTTTCCATTGCCTTTATGATTGTGGGTAATTAAAGTGTGTGTAATAAATGAATGTGTAATGAATCTTTTTTTATTGTTTGCCAAGCTCTCTTTTGCCTTAAAATGTCTGAAAAACCTCAGCAACATGATAAAATACACAATATTTACACTATATTAAACATAAAACTTTGTAATATTAAGTATAAAAATAAAACCATTTAATTTCACTGTAAGTCACTGTCAAACGACGTGTTTTAATAATCGAAGTATGGCTTGTTTCTAATTTTTAGAAGTAGGGGGCGTGTTTGTCTAAAATGTTCGATGAAGCAAAAAGAAAATTTTTAATATAAATACATTTTTTTGCAAAATCTTACAGTTATGACCATTTTCCATGGAACACTTGGTTTCTTTTTTGAAAATTACAGCTGGAAACACTTAAAAAAATTGATGTCAAGTATGTTCGTTGGAGCAAATTAGGAGGAGTAGGGGATTTGCTCCAGTGGCCGTTTGTGACACTGAACATTTGCGTCAACAGAGGCAACTCCATTAAAAAAACCTCCCTAATATGTATTCAATTACATGATCTTTCAAATTAAAGAGGTGTAGATAAAGTTTTTAATGATAATAATAATTATATTTAAACAGATAAAGTTAAGTATGAAAATAAGTTACAAATAAAAGATGTGTAGGTAAATGTTTTTTTGAGGTAGTACGTAATTGAGCACTTTATTGGACCGTTTTTAGGATGAGAAGCCAATCATTATTGTTATAGGAGGTTATTTAGTACTTTTCACCTCCGAGGACAATAATGAATGTAAAAAAAAACTCCTAGGACGTAAAAGTAAATCATATATTGCCGCCATTACTGTAATGTAGCGTGTTCAAAAAAACAATCTGTGTAAAACCTTCATGAGGTTTCTTTAAAAACGTTCATTTTGTTTCTGTTTTTGTTCATAGACTAATTTTTTTTTCGTTTTTAAAAGGTGTTCTAATTGACACTTTTTGTGTGTTTATTTGTAAAGCTTTTACATTTTTGAGTAAAAGTGTGAAGCTATGGATGAATTCAATGACGACGATAATAGGACGTTTGTTTGTTTTTTTCAATTAAGTATATAGCGCAGTTTATTTAATGAGTGCTACCTCAAAAAAAATAGTGTATGCCATCCGGCTGAGAATGTCTTTATATCTTAGCAATTTTTCCCGACTCGCTTCGCTCGTCGGTAAATCTAATTGCCGTGACATAAAGACACACTTCTCAGCCTTATGGCATAAATAACTATTATTGATTATAATAATTATATTTAAACAGATAAAGTTAAATATGGAAATGTAGATAATAATAAAAACTAACTTTTATTTCCTAACTGTTATTGCTGCTGCTCAAGTTCTAACTTTATAACTTGAAAGTTCTTGCTTCTTCCTTAAGTTTCCGCTGAGTACTTATTAAGCGGAAACTTAATAAGTAACTTAGTAAGTGAATTGTTAAGCACGACATCAGCATTTCAAAGTTCCACATGCAGGGCATTGTTGTTTAAAGATTCAACAAAAGTACCAATTATTATCATTTCAAATTAGAAACCAGTTTATAAACCTTGAGAAGTATTTTTAGCACAAAGAATTAAAAAAAGATCAGGTACGGGTACCTCAGAATTTTTCCCCATCACATCTGAGTCACTACACTTATCCTCAACACATAACTTGTGTTTACAAAAAAATAATTAATTAATTTTATAATAATTTAGAGCATAAAGGTAACTTTTATCTTAAAATATTAAATTTGTTTTATTATTTCGACATATTAACTTTGTGGTGATTTTATTGGTAAATTAAAAACTAAAATGTCTGCCATATTTAGTTCACTTCAGTTCAATAAAAATATGTATTTTTTCTATTCTTTAAGTTTAATTAAATAACTAGTTTTGATTTGTACTTTGAGTGCTTTATTTTTGTTAAACAAAACCTTATTTAATTGTTTGCAATACATACACACACACACACACACACACACACACACACACACACACACACACACACACACACACACACACATATATATATATATATATATATATATATATATATATATATATATATATATATATATATATATATATATATAATGCCCCCCCTAAACCCTAAATACAACCCCTAACTTTTATGATTCAACACTAACCTCAGATTTACTCGCCGTATTAAAATGAAACTTAATAATATACTTATTTGTAACGCTAAAGGATACTCTACGCTTATACTTTTTACAAACGTATAGAAGTCATTTGATTAAAATTGTAATAATACTGATAATCTAAGAATAATACTATATATAGAAGGAGCACTACTGATAACACGAAAGCCGGTTCACTGGTGCAACTAAGTAATGCTGCCACCCTAACAATATACAATTTTTTAAAAAAAAGTTGGCAATACTTCCGGTTGCTGAATTATTATGTTTTATTATTAATTAATGATTGATTATTCATAAAATACTAATATAAATATCGGTGCATTACAATATTTTAAGCATTTTAAATTCTAGTTTAACGTATTTATTAAAATTATATATAAAAAGTAGTCCTCGTCAACTAAATGTAAATTCTTGTATTCCGCCACCCTTTTGCCATCTAAGACCAGTTTTATTAAATACTCAGCAGGTGTTTTAAGTTTTTATATTGGTTATTACGATCTTTTTTCATTAATAGATATTTATGACAAATATTTAAAAATTGTTTTTTTGTCAGGTTAGCAGCATTACTTAGTTGCACCAGTCAACCGGCTTTCGTGTTATCAGTGGAATTACATTGTGTTTACGGTCCTGTGCTCCTTCTATATATAGTACTATTCTAAGCTGATAATTTAGTCGAGAAGTTGATAATGAATGAGATGAAACTTGGCACAAATGTAGTTCTTATGAATGCGTTGTAACGATTTTTATTTTAAATTTTTATTTATAATTTAAGACGTAGAAGAGATGAGTTTAATGTTGGAGATACGGTTTGGAAGAGAACGCATTACCTTTCAGATGCATCTAAGTCGTTTAGCGCCAAGCTAGCTCCGAAATATGTAAAATGTACGATTACCTCTAAGATCACACCCTTAGTTTACGAGCTAGAGAGTGCAGATGGAAAACCTTTGGGAAAATACCACATCAGCGAGCTCAAACGTCACCCAAGGTAGTCTTCTCCACGTTTTTCATCTCAACGTAAAATCGCCGATTACGATTTAGTTTAAGAAGAGGTTTCTGGTTTTTTTGTTTGTAACTTTTTTCCTTTGTTCCCCGGGGAGGGTTTTCGTTTGTAACGATTTTTATTTTAGTTATTCCCGCGAAATTAATTTCAGGGATATTTGAAATTTGGCGGGCATGAGTGTAGGTAGGTCTTGTTTTAGTTTTGTATGTAGTTTTGTAGATTGGCAACCCTGGAGTAACCGACGCTAGGTGCACGTTTTTTTTTTTGGGGAGGTTACAGGTTGTTGTGGTGAGAGTCACCAAGCAGTAAAATTTTTAACAATTTATAGTTTTAAACGCCTTATGGCGGATCCAAATTGAGTTTTACACAAAAGTGGATGTCTGAGATTAAACAGTGATTAACTCGAAAATACAAGAGCTATAAATAAATTGTGTTTGCGTCATTTTGTTATTAACTTGGGATCGGACAAAGTGAGATATTGTGATCACCAATTTTGAGTCCAAGCCGAGGGTGTTAATTAATTATCATTGGTCTTGCGCCAGTTTATTCTTCAGTACACAGGTTGGCCTATTGATTCTTAAACCTACGCCCGGGTCCAGAAACGGAGTGGAGTAACCCTGTTTTCTGGCCCATCTCACCCTATCACCACCGACATCGATTTTTATTATTTTTTTGTTTTTCTTTTGATTTTCCGAGAAGCTTTATTTATTTTGTATCGGGTGCCCAGTTTCATTTTAGGAAGACAGGAGACTGTCTTTAGGATTAGTTTGTAAAGGGGCCCCTAGGAACCAATTTTAGTTTTAAGTTTTCTTGCATGGGAACCAGTCTATGCTCTGTATCTCTTTGGCCCAGACGGTTAGGTGCTCTTCAGATCACCCACCGGACCAGCAACTCAATTGCTTGACCCGACCGCTACGGGAGGTCTTAAACCCAAATTTATTTTTTGTTTATTCAATAGACTGGTCCCCATTTAACCAATGTTTAATTTTCTTTTCTATTTTACTGGGCTTACAACTGAACAACAGCTGTAATTACCTCAGTATATTGCTTTCTATCAATGCTATATCGTGTCTCTTGTTTTATCTTAACAACCAAGATTTCTCAAACCCGCTGTTTTACATCATTACCACTTTTCTCTAGCCTATCTATCAAATTCAATCTTCAGGTACTTATCGCTGCTTACCTTAGTTTAGCTAAATGCCCTTCAGGCTCTAAATTTGATAGGTGTGGTGTTACCCTGATCCCCATACCCCCTCCCACGCACTGGTTTCCCCTTTTGCCAGTCATCTTACCTTTACCCTCCTAATTCCAATAGTAACCATCCTTCCTTTTCCTCAGCGACCTACTTAAAAGGGGGTGCGCTCAAAAAGAAAGAGACAGCTCAAGTCAAGAGGCAAGGCGATTTAGACCCATGCCCATTCTGCATACCGGCCTGAGTTGGGTTATCATTAGTTCACTCACCGCACCCCCTTGTTGGGTGTTACAGCGTACATGAGTGCTAAATTTGAAACAAATCGAAACTTTTTTTTCGCGTTTTATAAATTTTTGAAATATTTCCTGAGTCATTATTACCGGTTAGAAAGATTGATTTTTGTTCCAAGTTTTAATTCACTAGCATATATACACTGGGGGCTTCGATAATAATAGACCAAGAGCCCAGGAGTGTTATGTTAATAAAAAGTGTAGAGGCTGGAACCGGTCTCAATTTTTCGTAAATACCTTCCTGAACAAGGATCTGCAATTCTGCCGACTCGTATCGGATGGGTGTCCCAGTCAGAACGCACTTTAGGGGTCAAATTTACCACCCAAGTTAATAAAAAGTGTAATGGCTGGAAACGGGTTAAATTTTTCGTAAATACCTTCGTGAACAAGGATCTGCCATTCTGCCGACTCGTATCGGATGGGCGTCTCAGGCAGAAATCACTTTACAGGTCAAATTTACCACTCAAGTTAACAAACAGTGTAATGGCTGGAACCGGTCTCAATTTTTCGTAAATACCTTCCTGAACAAGGATCTGCAATTCTGCCGACTCGTATCGGATGGGTGTCCCAGTCAGAACGCACTTTAGGGGTCAAATTTACCACCCAAGTTAATAAAAAGTGTAATGGCTGGAAACGGGTTTAATTTTTCGTAAATACCTTCGTGAACAAGGATCTGCAATTCTGCCGACTCGTATCGGATGGGCGTCTCAGGCAGAAATCACTTTACAGGTCAAATTTACCACTCAAGTTAACAAACAGTGTAATGGCTGGACCGGTCTCAATTCGTAAATACCTTCCTGAACAAGGATCTGCAATTCTGCCGACTCGTATCGGATGGGCGTCTCAGGCAGAAATCACTTTACAGGTCAAATTTACCACTCAAGTTAACAAACAGTGTAATGGCTGGAACCGGTCTCAATTTTTCGTAAATACCTTCCTGAACAAGGATCTGCAATTCTGCGACTCGTATCGGATGGGTGTCCCAGGCAGAACCTTTGACCCCTAAAGTGCGTTCTGCCTGGGACACCCATCCGATACGAGTCGGCAGAATTTTAGATCCTTGTTCTGGAAGATATTTACGAAAAATTGAGACCGGTTCCAGCCATTACACATTTTATTTACAAAACACCCCTGGGCTCTTGGTCTATAACAGACAGAGTTTGTTTTTAGTTGAGTATTTGCAGATATATTTCACATTTTCGACGTACCACGGTTGTTAATAAGCTGTGCTAGTTCGTGCTAAATCCGCGGATCGTATTAAGTACACTAGTTAAATACGCTGGAAAAAATTGGTAATGTGGAAATTTATTTATTGACAAGCGAAAAAAGTCTATATTTAATTTTAAAAGGAATAATCTGCTAAACAAGGTAAACTTACATTTTATTTGACTTCTTGAGTGGTGGGATCAGAGGGAATTCTCTGGGTTGTTTAAGACTCTACCCCTATTTGAGCAATTTCAGTTGCACCAATCTTCACAGAAAAATAAAATGGGCATTAGATATACATGTGACAGTTTCTAGCTTAGCGTATAGCGTACGACAACTCTCGAAGGCTTTCTCAAATTAAAAGGGAACATATCACACATACCACAAAATGCCATGTTTTAAAAATAAATTAACAAATAATGCTGAACAAGAGAGTTATTTTGAGCGGGCCATAGCACACTGGCTGCTGAGCTTTATGGCCGCTCAGCAGCCAGTGTGTAAAGACCCCTGGTATAATATTTTAATGCTTTCCACTCCTAGTAAATAAAATGGGGAAGCAATAGAGTATTGCAAACATAACAATGTTGTTTAAACTAGAAATTAAACAGAAACCAATAAACTGTAAATAACAAATTATAAGCAATAAAATATTATTATGTTAATTACATTCTTGCATGAATTTTTAACGACCTGACTCTGTTTTCATAAATTAGTTCAGTTGAAATGAACTTAATTATTAAACTAAAGAAAGTAATTACTTAATTAAAAACTTTTTGTTGTGACTAGAATTTTTAAAAAGACAACTATTCTAAGAGAAAATGGTAGAGATAACGGTTGTGAAGTAGTGTAATATTCCTGACACGTTAGTAAGTATCAAATTACGAAATGGAAAAGTGGGTAGCGCATTTCACTCGGAACGACAGTCCTTTAGTTGACAAAGGGCTATGGGCTGATGTCGGCGTTTTCATCCATATCATCTGTATGTATCCACCATTGAAAACAAGAGGAGTTGTGTGGTGTTTAGTCCATTTTTCTATAGTATTAATAACATTCATAATCCATATTGTTCAACATGGTGTGACCTTAGTATTAGCAAATGATAATATAAACATTGTCGTATCATCAGTGCATGTCATTGGGTTATTGCTGATTTCAGTCGCCATTCTATTGAATGTTGCAAGAAATAGAGATTCAATAAACAAATATTATCATATGATTAATGATGGTTTTTACTACGATGACTTAGGCGATCTTAGCTTTCAAAGGATTATAGATGAGAACTCGAAAATCCTTAAAGCCATAAGAATTGTTACTCCTGTGTCATTAACAATCCTGGGAGGTGTAGTAGTTTTATTAACACCTATGGGTGAATATTTCTTAGGGGTCGAAAAATCAAATTACAAAGGGGTCAATACGAAACTTCCAACTCCTGTCTGGGCGTTTACATCAGAGGACGATAAGCTGTATTATTACCTTGGTTATTTATTTGAGTTGGTCGTGGTGACGTTTGCTATTTGCTCCATACACTGTGGAAGTACTCTTCAGATCTTAATATATCAGAATTTGATCTGTCAAATGCGAATCATGTTGTTCTGTATCGATCACACTGAACAGAGAGCTATCAACAGATACCACAAAATATTCACCAGGAAATATAATAAGACATCACAGTATTATTTGGATCCCAACTTTGCCATATGTTATTATGAGTGCATAAAGAAAACTATTCAGCATCATCTCTACGCTAAAAGGTACTTTCTTTTATTTAATGAAATAATTTCTTAAGTCCGTACATTAAACACGCAATCACAAAAACCTCCATTTTAAAAGAAGTGACTCCAATTTGGGAGTCGTTGATAATGAATGGCATTTTTTAAAAACGCCATATTCACTGTAATAGTAAAGTACGGAATACTGAAGTTCTATAGAACTTTCTTTTTCTATAGAATTTCTATAGAAATTCATTATCTATAGTCTAAGATGATGAATATATTTCTTCGTTATTTAATGACAATAAGTATTGGGTATTTGCTATTTTATTGCTGTTTATTTTTACATGGCATTGTGCCATTACGCCAGAGGTCGATGGCAATAACAAAAGTCACACCAAGTTGAACCGCACGGATTATGATTGTTATTATTATGATGGGAAAACTAATAAACTATAAATAATAAATTATTAGAAATAAAATATTATTACGTTAATTGCATTCTAACATGAATTTTTAACGATCTATGTTTTCTTAAATTATTTCATTTGAACTGAACCTAATTATTAAACTAAATTAAGTAATTACTTAAGTAAAAACTTTGTTGTGACTAGAATTTTTAAATAGACAACAATTCTGAGAGAAAATGCTAGAGATAGTCGTTGTGCCTTAGAAGTAGTGTAATATTCCTGACACGTTAGTAAGTATCAAATTACGAAATGGAAAAGTGGGTAGCGCATTTCACTCGGAACGACAGTCCTTTAGTTGACAAAGGGCTATGGGCTGATGTCGGCGTTTTCATCCATATCATCTGCATGTATCCTCCATTAAAAACAAGAGGAGTTGTGTGGTGTTTAGTCCATTTCTCTTTTATATTAATAACATTCATAATCCGCATAGTTCAACTTGGTGTGACTTTAGTGTTAGCAAATGATATATAAACATTTCGTATCATCAGTGCATTCATTGGGTTATTGCTGATTTCAGTCGCCATTCTATTGAATGTTGCAAGAAATAGAGATTCAATCAACAATTATTATTATATGATTAATGATGGTTTTTACTACGATGACTTGGGCGATCTTAGCTTTCAGAGAATTTTAGAAGAGAACTCGAAAATCCTTAAAGCCATAAGAATTGTTACTCCTGTGTCATTCATAGTTCTAGGAGGTGTAGTAGTTTTATTAAGACCGATGGGTGAATATTTCTTAGGGGTCGAAAAATCAAATTACAAAGGGGTCAATACGAAACTTCCAACTCCTGTCTGGGCGTTTACATCAGAGGACGATAAGCTGTATTATTACCTTGGTTATTTATTTGAGTTGGTCGTGGTGACGTTTGCTATTTGCTCCATACACTGTGGAAGTACTCTTCAGTTCTTAATATATCAGAATTTGATCTGTCAAATGCGAATCATGTTGTTCTGTATCGATCACACTGAACAGAGAGCTATCAACAGATACCACAAAACATTCACCAGGAAATATAATAAGACATCACAGTATTATTTGGATCCCAACTTTGCCAGATGTTATTATGAGTGCATAAAGACAACTATTCAGCATCATCTCTTTGCTAAAAGGTACTTTCCTTTGTGTTTAATGAAATTATTTGTAAACACACATTTCATTAAGTCCGTACATTAAACACGCAATTAGAACAACCTCCATTTGGAAAGAGGTCCCTTCAATTTGGGATTCATTGATAGTAATGATTGGTATTTTTTAAAAAAGCCATATTCACTGTAATAGTAAAGTATGGAATACTGAAGTTCTATAGACAATGGATGATGCATCTATTTTCTTCGTTATTTAATGACAATAAGTATTGAGAATTTGCTATTTTATTGCTGTTTATTTTTTCATGGAATATTGCCATTTGCCCAGAGGTCGAAGGCCTCTTTTTATATTGTCAAAAGATCCAAAATATTATGCATAATTCTTTTAATGTCGATATAAATTGGTTATGCTTTTTAGGCTAGCTGGATTAGTTCAGGTGATGTTGTCAGTTTCTACATTTATCTCTCTTGTGTCGTCTCAGCTCACCATTGCGATGTGTTTGTACGCTGTTATCTTTGTAAGCACAAATTACTCTTTAAACATCGGTTAAGAAATAGTCAGGAGAAGGATGCAAAAAAATATCTCTGGTTGTGTGAGCGAAATTCAAAATGTTAGAATTAAAGAGGTTGTATTTACCGCAAGTTGAAGAACTTAACATAAAACTAAAATGTTGATCGAAGAATGAGCTACCGTCGATACTTGCTAATGGATATGAATATCCCTGGACTGGTTCCTGCATAACGCCATCATCAGCAGGCGTGGCGACACAGTCTCCCTTATCTTGGGAGACTAGAAGTTATTCACTGATATAACTTTATTAGATGAGAGCTCGAGTGTTGCCCCGCCTGCTGATGATGGTGTTATGCAGAAACCGGTCCAGGGATATTCATATCCAATAGCAAGTATCGACGGTGGCTGATTCTTCGATCAACATTTTAGTTTTATGTTAAGTGGAGTAATTACAAGAAAAGCCCTCAGTTTTTAATCTTTTGCGTTTTAAGTTCTTTAATCGAATTTCAGCAAACAAGATTCTCGCTAATTTGAGATTAAAGACTTTTATACACTAGGCTTTATATAATAGAATTATTATATAAAGCTTCCGGTTAACAGGCTGCTGGAGAAATCCTTGTTAAGGAGCATGTTGAAGCTCTCAGATCCTTTAGTCTGAATTGCTTTGAGTCAAACTCGTGAAGCATTACAGCTTAAAGATTTTTTCAACAGTAGAAATAATGCATTCGGAACTTTAAGTAGCTGATCATAATATAATAATAGGATTTATTTATCCTCTTCTTGCTCACAATTATTATTATAGTTTAACACATGGCTAAAATCAGTTAACAGCTGGGAAAATAGTGTTGAGGATCCAATAAGGTAGGTTCGATTTGAAATGGTAGGCGTGGTTTAACATCAAGGAATAAAATCATTGGCTCCCAGGTATTATTTTCCCACGCTGACAACTGATTTTAACCGTGTGTTACACTATAGATAAAAGAGAACTTTTTGATTATAACCTGCAATAAGTTTAAGTCTTTAAGCTTTAAGATTAAGACATGTGCAGTTTATGTAATGGTTGCATTCGAAGTACGCGCAGTATGTACCAAGCATGTGCAGCATGTTTCTGACATGTATTTTGTCATAAATTCTGCTCTATTTTTTATCCTTAACGGAGTAACAGAGATCCTTTGTATTGAGATAAGGCATTTCTCTATAGTAATATACCTCTATGATTAAGGGTCTTACATATTTACTTAATCCAAGTTCGTTTAGAGTTGTGAATTTTTCAAACGTCTTCCAAACTACATTAAATGCAAAGGTTCTCTTAAAAATCTTTGAGGATTTGACCTCTGATGAAAATTCATTGGTTTTGAAAACTCTATATGAAATACAGTGTTATTAAACACATGCGTAAATACATGTAAAATAAATTGTACGAGACAAAAATATAAGTTACCTTATTTTTTTCTCCATTACGTGTATCTATGTATGCACTGTTTATAATATCATCTCATAAGTAGATTAATCATTTTAAACTAAAAATATTTCTTTATTTATTCAGGCTGTGCTAGAAATCCTCTATTCACCTATAATGATAAATAAACGAAATTTTAAAACTTAATCTTCTTCCACTAAAAGTGAAGAATTAATCAACCTAAAATAGAATTACTTCTGATGCCAAGCAAAATATGTAAAGAGACCAAAGAGACTAAAACTATTAGAGGGAGTACAGAACCCCATTAACACAGTGATAAGGGGTCTGGAAGTGAGACAGTTTCCATAGGTGCCCTAACTGTACTTACCCTTACAATAGTCTCCCTAGAGAAAGAATAGATACTCCCCTACCCTCTACAACTTCTATTGTAGCATGCATTCTACTAACGGCAGACATTTTTCAATGATGCCACATTAAACCACTTTATTCAAAACTAACAATTAAAGAATGCATGCAATAAATAATAATTAAAACTTATTTTACTTGATTTAAAACAAAATAGTCGAAAAATAATGTAATATTTACGTGAAATTGTAATTATTAGGAAAAATAAAAAAATGACGTCACCAATGTACCGTTATGGCACCTAGCTACCCAAGGAATGATAAGAGCTGTTGCATCCTCCATCTAATAGTTTTAGTCTCTTTGAAAGTGTATGATGGGTACTCCCTTCTAATTCCACGCATGCGTATTAAACCCTGTTCTTTTCGAAATTTTAATTGTAAGAACCTTTATAATAAGACTCCTTCAATGGCGACCTAAGTTTTAACGCATAGTAAAACCCCAGTTTCATTAATAAAGAAATACAAAATAAAATGGGGTACGGGGGTACCTCGAAACTTTTCCTAAACACATCGGATACTTTCCCAATATACCTACGGTATAAATGAGGAAAAGTAAAAATGTACACAAATAAAATAAATAGAAAAAAAAACTGAAAATAATTCTGGCGCGGTGGTCCGCATGTCGGGCGAATTTCCTTTGATGCGTGTTTCCGTGCTATTTATATAAGTTTACAACTACTAAATAAATAATTCCGGCGCGGTGGTCCGCTGTCGGCGAATTTCATTTAGAATACGTGTTTCCGTGCTAAACAACCATTTCTTGCTTATGCAAGAACCATGCCCATTGCGTGGTTCTAGAACCTAAGCAGTTACTCAATTGTCAAGCACTGCTCGTAACTCATTTTGTCTGTATTTTCCAAAGGAAATGCGCATAACTATCCAGTTGGTTGCACAAAACTATGCCTCTAAAATTAGAAGTACGCACTATTATTTGCACTAGTTTAAAGCTTAGTTATTATCTTTAAGCTTAGTCAGTTATCTTTAAAAGTTTAGCGCATTTCCTTTGGAAAATACAGACAAAATGAGTTACCAGCAGTGCTTGACAATTGAGTAACTGCTTAGGTTCTAGAACCACGCAATGGGCATCGTTCTTGCATAAGCAAGAAAATGGTTGTTTAGCACGGAAACACGTATTCTAAATGAAATTCGCCCGACAGCGGACCACCGCGCCGGAATTATTTATTAGTAGTTGTAAACTTATATAAAAGCACGGAAACACGCATCAAAGGAAATTCGCCCGACATGCGGACCACCGCGCCAAGAATTATTTCCTAGTTGTAAACTTATATTAGGTAAAAAAACGATAAAAAATGATCGACCCTTCCAGGATGTGAACCCAGGTACCCTGAGTTTGAGTGGTTGTATTGACTCCGGACCACTGCCATTCAACTCAGAGGCCCAAAAAACATTGAAAACGACACCCTACTCGAAATTTAATTTTCAACGACCGTAATTTTGGTTTTCTATAATTTTTGTGGTTTTTTCGACTTTTTGGTAATTTAAAGTGGTCGTATCGACTTCGGACTGGTTTCATTCGATTCCGCGCCCAAAATTACATTGAAAACGACACCCTACTCGAAATTTATTTTTTATCGACCTAAATTTTGGTTTTCGGGAATTTAGAATGGTTTTTCGATTTTTAGGTCACTTATAGTGGTCGTATCGACTTCGGACCGGTTTCATTCGATTCAGCGTCTCAAAAAACATAAATATTGACCTTTTTCGCGGCAAAAAATATTAACCCTGAATTTTGCCGAATTTTTGAAAATTTCGCTGACTCAGCAAACCGGGTTAATGACGTCATAAAAACCTGATTTTCAATAGGGTTCGTGTCCTCCCGAAGGTTGATTTTTGTACCAAGTTTGGTTAAAAAATATTAATCCGTTCGAAAGATAGAGTGTTTACAAGAAAGTGTCTAGAAATACATATATATATATATATATATATATATATAATATATATATAATATATATATATATATATATATAATATATAATATAATATATATATATATATATATATATATATATATATATATATATATATATATATATATATATATATAATATAATATATATATATATATATATATAATGTTTCAAAAAAAGTATTTTTTCGTCATAAGGGACCTCTGAAACGGATTTGTGTCGTGGTCCGAGGTTCGAATTCCGCCATGACGCCTATCCCATTAGGCGAATTTTAATGGAAATTCGCTAAAATGAAACAATTTGAAAAATGTTAAAAATATAACGGCACCGTCATATTTTTATATATTTCTATTTATTTTTATATTTCTAAGATTACTTTTAGCGAATTTCCTTTGGGAAAAAATTCGCTAATGGATAGGCGTCATGGCGGAATTCGAACCTCGGACCACGACACAAATCCGTTTCAGAGGTCCCTAATGACGAAAATTAAAATTTTCCGCGGAGACTTATATATATAATAAATATATATATAATATATATTATATTATTATAATATATATATATAATAAACCTAAGCAGTTAACTCAACCTATTTACTCAATTGCAAGCACTGCTCGTAACTCATTTTTCTCTGTATTTTCCAAAGAAATGCGCTAAAACCTTTAAAGATAACTGACTAAGCTTAAAGATAAGTAACTAATCTTTAAATTAGTGCAAATAATAGTGCGTACTTCTAATTTAGAGGCATAGTTTTGTACAGCAACTGGATAATTATGCGCATTCCTTTGGAAAATACAGAGAAAATGAGTTACGAGCAGTGCTTGACAATTGAGTAACTGCTTAGGTTCTAAAGCATGAACCGGAACCACGCAATGGGCATGGTTCTTGCATAAGCAAGAAATGGGTTGTTTAGCACGGAAACACGCATCTAAATGAAATTCGCCCGACAGCGGACCACCGCGCCGGAATTATTTATTTACTAGTTGTAAACTTATATAATGTAAAAAAGTATAAAAATTATCATTCCAACCAGGATTGTTGTTAAGCACGGAAACACGCATCCAAAGGAAATTCGCCGACATGCGGACCACCGCGCCAGAATTTTTATTATTTTCTTATTTTTAAGATCAATCTCGGGGGTAAATTTTACCCTCTCTATACCTTATACTACGGTTTGCAAAACATGAATAGTTACACAATACATTTGTTCAACACAAGTATTGTGTTAATTGTATTCTTGATACTACCGAGTTTTGCAAAAACATGAATAGTTGACACAATACATTGTGTCACGCACAATTGTATTGTGTTAATTGTTATTCTTTTGATACTACCGAGTTTTGCAAAACATGAATAGTTGACACAATACATTGTGTCACGCACAATTGTATTGTGTTAATTGTTATTTTTTTACTACCGAGTTTTGCAAAACATGAATAGTTGACACAATACATTGTGTCACGCACAATTGTATTGTGTTAATTGTTATATCGAGTTTGCAAAACATGAATCACAATACATTGTGTCACGCACAATTATTGTGTTAATTGTTATTCTTTTGATACTATCGAGTTTTGCAAAACATGAATAGTTGACACAATACATTGTGTCACGCACAATTGTATTGTGTTAATTGTTATTCTTGACTGAGTTTGCAAAACATGAATAGTTGACACAATAATTTTGTCACGCACAAATTGTATTGTGTTAATTGTTATTCTTTGATACTATCGAGTTTTGCAAAATGAATAGTTGACAATACATTGTGTCACGCACAATTGATATTGTGTTAATTGTTATTCTTTTTGATACTAAAACATGAATAGTTGACACAATACATTGTGCCACGCCACAATTATTGTGTTAATGTTATTCGTCTAGGAGCTTGGTTTGCCTGGTTCAAGGTATACCTGACACAAGGTCTCACTCAAGTTAGCATATAATATAATAATAATAATCCCTTTAGAGCCTTGCGGCTCATCAGGGATAACCCCTGCTGGAACCACCTTGGGTGGTAGTAGCAACCGTTACGCTCAAAGTAAATTCTAAAGTTGACGATAATGTATCTTAACAATAATCTTCTATAAACTGAGAGCGTAACCTGGGATGCGAACCCCAGACCTCCGTGGGTGTCAAAGATCAGTGTAAAGACTTACGCCTTAACGACCTCGGCCACGCAGGAAGCAAGGTTAGCATATATTCTATAAAAAAATAAGCTAATGAGATTATCTGATTTGATTTAGAACACGGACTCTATTTTGTTCACGGTGCAATCAATCCTGTTTGTGGTGAACGAGCTTGGAATAGTCGGAGTTATTTGTTGGTACGGAGAGAGAGTTGCGTCATTGGTAATTAATTAACAGACTTAAAATAGTTATTTATGCAACAAGGGATGAAAGTAAGTTTTACAGCTCAAGTTTAAAGTTTCGTCCTAAGGCAGCGCCGAAGGAGGAAACTTCATTAGCTCACGAGGCCGGTAGGCCGAGGGAGATAAACTAGTTAGCTCCCGAGGCTTGCCGAGGGAGTTAACTAACATTTTGGCTCCGAGGCTTGACGAGGGAGATAATACGAGAGCTGAAAATTTTCATCCCTTGTTGCATATTAAATTTTATCTACGACTAGAGAACTAATACTAACAACTATTAATATATTCTTCAGCTCCTTAATTGTTATTGTGTTAGTTTAGTTTATTCTTACCATGTCAATTACTTGATGAAGAGAGAATAAAGCCACTATCTTCACATTATTTTATTGTATGCTGTCAATAGAATAATGTGTAATACTATATTTGTAATTTAAACATTAGCGTGTGTATATTGTATATTCTACCCGTAGTACCATCATAACACCGAAAAAAATCCTATAAATTTCCTAAAATTCCTAAAAATTTTACTAAAAATTCTGTCAAGTTGCAACACTTTCACTTTTCCTCCCTAGGGAGAAAAGTACATTTACAGTGTGAGATAACAAGACTGTAAGTAGAACTTACAATACAAGGAGTAGATAAAATGTACTTGTGCTCTTAAAGGACACAAAATGATAAGACCTTGTGAAAAAAAGGGTTTAAATGAAATCACCTTCAATGAGATAACAAGACTGTAAGTAGAACTTACAATACAAGGAATAGATAAAATGTATTTGTGCTCTTAAAGGACACAAAATGATAAGACCTTGTGAAAAAGGGTTTAAGGCTTAAATGAAATCACCTTCAATTCAAGCCCGTAGAAAAGAGGCACTAGAATGGGTAGTATTCTAGTGCCTCTATTTACTAGAGGCAAGTGGGGCCCCTCCTAAAAAATGTCGCCCCCTCTGACCATTAGAAGTCCCTAAAGGTGTGCGTAACACTGCCCCCTTTTGGATTCGTTTCACCTCTTACTAAGTTCTGGCTTGCCACGGCCCTGCTTCAGTTAACTTAGGTTCATCACAATGTTTTTATGAAAATTCTTACCATAGTTTATGAAATAAATATAACTTTTTAAAAATGAAGGTAAATGAAAAATAAATTGCGTTTCAAGGTCAATAGTCAATAGGTAATAAAATAAGTCAATAATAAAATAAATACCAAGTAAATTTGAAAATAAAAATTTACTATTTGGTATCAAGGTTTTGAATCAGCAGAAATATCGGAAACAACTTTGAATGGCAATCAAGAATAGATCAAAATTAGGCAAACGATAAGTGATATAAATATTACTACTTTAAAGTTTTTATTACTGTATATCTGATTTTACTTACAATTCATAGGAAAAATCATTGCTTCAGTTAACAAATTGAACGCATTCTGTAATTGGTATTTTCGTGTCCTTTTGATTACAGAACAGTGAAATAAGAAAACGTTTTTATACGACCACCAATTGGCTAAACTGTGGGAAAGATGTAAACAGAGCTATCATGACGATTGTAACAGCAACAGCTCATCCAATTGTTACCGTCAAATTACCCATTAAATTCACAGTTAATATGGAGCTATTTTCTAATGTAAGAATATTTTACTAATAATTAAAAACTAAATTAAATTAAAAAAATTAACCAAAAAAATGAATTAAAAGTATCTCCACTAAAAAGCGTAATTAACATAAAATAGTTTTTTTCTGCATCCGGCCATCGTCAGTGGACAAAAAGAAACAAATACTAGAAACTTATAAGAAATAGAAACAAAATAATACAAAAAAATGTATGAAATAACATAAAAGGAAACGACGAAAGTAAATAACAACAACAAAATTTTGTATTTGATGAATGAAAAATCTACCAGTCTCACCAATGCTGGAAATCGCGAACCATAAGTTATGCGTGGCGTAGACACATGAACTTTATTTCATATACCCACGCAAGTAGGGGAGGATAAGTAAAGAAGTGCGTGTTACTCATTAACTCATCTACCTTCTGTTAATGTTTCATTGTTTAAATAACATTCAACTTAGTTCTCCCTCTTAAAAAATATAAACATTTGCTTAGTTCTGCTTTTGATGTTCTTAAAACGAGTTTTTAAATCTTAGTTTATAAAGATAATTAAAATATCCCCTCTACAGTCTATCGTTTAGTTTAAAAATCTTGACAGGTCAGTTTAGACACCACTGATTCTTAAGAAAAAAAATCCCTGCAAGAAGGGAAAAAACTATGTTAACAAATCAGGTTATTTTACCCGTATTTTGTTGGCGATGTTTTTTTACATTTCTTTTGTGTAGTTTAATTTTAAAATATAATTTTTAAGATTAATTTGAAAGTAGTTTTCAAAACGATGTAATCAAAAGAAGAACCACACACAAAGTGAACGATTGCCGGGAAGAAGGTTTTTTCCCTACAGCGGTTATTGTGGTAGGGATTTTTTTCTCTTTTTAAATGAGAGGTTGGCAGCGGCTTCTCTGATTGGTCAATCCTCAAAATACTTATGACCTTGGGATTTTTAAACTAAACGATAGACTGTAGTTCTGCAAGTAATTAAACTATTTTATTACAATTAATTAATTCGCGGCAAATTTTCATGATATAAGCTATACAATTTCAGTGAGTTGTATTTTTGCTTCAAACTTTTTAAGAAATTTTATTTTTAATAAGCGTCAGACAAAAAAAAAGGTTTCTTAGACAAAAATAATTTTTAAGTAATTTGTGATATTTATCCATTTTAGTCAATTTTTATGTTTTATGTATTTATTATTTTTTTAATACGTTTTTGTTAGGTTAATGTTAATTTAGTTTTTAAGTCCTCAAGGGAGGGTTAAAATTATACAACCCATGTTATAAAATTTGATATAACTACTCTATAGCATGTAGAACTTAAGAACAAATTTGTGACATCTAGATATTCTAAAGTGAGACTAAGAGAAATTAATTATCTTAATTTAGTTTGTTTAACTTCGCGATAATTATTGGATAATAGTATATTATGCTACTAGGCAGCAAAATGGAATTTTGCAGACGAGTTTTATAAATTTGCCCCCGAGCCGAAGGCGAGGACGGGCTATGGAAATTACCTGCAGAGGCGTAAGCCGAGGCAGGTAATTAACCCATTTGACAGACGAGGCGAAGCCGAGGCTGGCAAATGGCGAATTATATATTATTAGATAAACAAATGTTAAATATTTAATAATAATATCGTAATTTTAAGTAACAATAAAGAAAGTTACATACTAGAAACAAGCTAGAATAAATCATAGTTTACAGAATAAAACAATACCGAAATTCACGCAATAATTTGTAAAATAATAACCTCCGCTCATTCATTTTCCCGCCTAGGGTGTTTTGACTTGTTTCCCATGTTATTTAAATGAGCCATAACTCCCTAGTACTTTTTTCATTACCAAAACATTTTGCGTACTGTTTTGAAACATTTTGCGTACTGTTTTAAAATATTTCCCGTATTGTTTGACAGTATAGGTAAAATGACATTTTGCAGCTTAAAAACAGTCCAGTAATGGCTAATTTTGCTGCCGTGAGTAGATAAAATATATTTTATTTAAATTTTCCTTGAAGAAAATTCTTTAATGGAGACTATTACACATGTTTCCGTTCTTTTTTAGATTTTGAATGCAGCGTATTCATTAACAAATCTATTGCGTGCAGCTAAAAATACGATATAGACAGGGCCTTTTGGCCTGATTAGAGGATGCTCCTTATGTATTTGTTATTGTCTTGTATTTTGTCATTTTTTGTTATTTCTTTTTACATTTAATTACTTGAATCTTCTATTCACGTTACTTATAACCACTGATTTTCACAGTTCAAAAGTTTTGTAAATAAAATTAAATAAACAAGTTCTAGAAAGGGATAGGTACGCACATTATATATATATATATATATATTATATATATATTATATATATATATATATATATATATATATATATATATATATATATATATATATATATATATATATATATAAACGTTAAGTACATGTTATGAAGGATAACGTGATTGGATGGAAAAGGATCTAATCATGACCTATTTGAGAAAAAATAAGGGAGGAGACAAAAGTCATGGCGAAAAGTGATTAATTTCGCCCAATGGTATGGGTATGGGTGACACTTGTCTAGAAATCTAGAGATTCTTCGTTCGAATCTAGTTCGGGGACCTTTGTTTTATCGTAGTACTAAAACTTGGGCTTTAATTAATAACTTTAAAAATATAAAGTTTATACAAGAATAAAGTTTTATGTCCTTCGCTACTGTTTGCGTGCGTTTCGATCAAATTAAAACCTTTAAACTGGAAAATAGGGAATTTATTCCCAAAGGAAATTCGTTAAAACATACATTTGTTACTTAAATACTATGTACAAATAAAAGTAGCGTCACCACCTTTCTTACTTTACCTTTCTTGAAATTTAAGTAGTATTATTATTTGTCATCATTATTGAAGGAATAAAGATAATTATACATTTCAACTGAATTTAACCTTTATTAATTTAAAACTAAACCAACACGACTATAGTAAACAAATAGTTTCTTTTGCGTCTTACCATTTTACACTTGTTTTAGTCTAAATTTAAACCTATTAATAATAATAACACCCGTTTAGAGCCTTGCGGCTCATCGTGGATAACCCTTCCAGGAACCATCTCAAGTGACAGTGGCAACAGTTACGCTCAAAGTGTCATCTAAATTTGGCAACAATTAATTTGAACAATAATATTATATAAACTGAGCGTAACCTGGGATGCGAACCCCAGACCTCCGGTGTCAAGGGTATGTATAATAACTGACACCTTAACAACTTCAACCACGGAGGCGTCTAAAATTATTATAAATTATTATTATAAAATTATGATATTAATACGTTAGGGCCGCCTCCGTGGCCGAGGTCGTTAAGGCGTTATAGTCTTTACACTGACCTTTGACTCCCACGGAGGTCTGGGGTTAGAGAGGCCACAGTATTAAAAAATTATGACTTCAGGCGGAAAATAGAAAAATAAATTTACCAAAAATGTATTAGGTCTGCTTCGTCTGGTAGTGTTATGATTTCAAATATGTAATAGTTTATTTTTTGTTACAATTGTATAATTATGTACCTTGAAAAAGTCTTAATATATAGTTGAAAGCTTAGTAATTTTTTTTTTTTAGTTTCTTTAAACCAGTTTCACCTTAAACTATAATTTTTAAAATTATCATATTCAACAGTATTGTATTTATAATTAATTTATAAATAATCAAGCAAAAAGAAAATATAAGAATTATAATTGACACAATATAATTATGCGAGAAACTCCTAGGAAATATAAGTAGCAAAATTCAATACTACATCGGGAACTGTTTTATCATTCAGCATTAGTTATCATTGATAGCTCGACATAATGTCACGTCTCATCAGGGTGCCGACAGAGCCTGAATTATAACATTCATATAATTACTTGATTAAAGTTATAATATAAATTATTACAAGTTTTATTTCTCGGTAGGCACTCTTGGTTAAACTGAATGACTAAGGAAGTCTTAGAGATGTATTACTTTTAGGGCATACCCCTATCTCTAGGTCCCTAGCCAGGGAGAAACTAAGGGGGTCCTAAAAAATATCGCTATGGAACCAGTGATCTGCTCCTATCCTCAACGTCACCTCTAAGCGTATAAAAATATCAGCAAACTGGTAGATATTTATACAAAAGAATTAATACCATATATTTTTGTCAAAAAAAGAAATAATAAGAAATCATGCAAGTAAAGTCAGGATTAAACTTGATTTGAAATATTAGAGAAGATAATAAAGAAGAACAATAAAGAGGGAAACGGGAAATGAGTAGAAATCTAGAAACGAGTCTGTGATGTACCACGTGATCCATACCAGTGCCAACCAGAATACGTAGTATATTACCACGTCACTGTAACATAATAAAACGTTTGTGTTATAAAGATTCAACAATATTGTTTTGAGTAAGAGCTGTCGAGGCTTACTGTGATCAGAAGTAAAGTGGCTTGTCATTGGACTACAGTCTAAGAGCTGGACCTAAAAAAATGTGACTCATTTAGTACTCCTTCAAACCAAATTATTCTGAAAATATTCTTTAAATTATGAAGGAAAAGCATAGTCTGCCTATCTAGAGTGGTGCCTTTTGTACGAGTGCTCATTAAACGAGTGTTTAATCATCAAAATCGTATCCGAACAACCTATGGCAAACAAGTTATGGCTCTTTCAAAAACACCAAAAAAATGTTTAATTTATGCAAAGTCAGTGAATTTCTCTGAAAAAATATTGACGTTTTGTGCATTTTTTTGGCAATTATAAAATGTACTCGTTTTATAGGAAATTGTATCAGCTTTATAAAATGGTCTCTCCGTGTTTTGCACACGACTTATGTTTTGCGAGCCACTTATTGCAAGAAAACTGGAATAAGTGCGATTTTATAAATTTTTGAGCATGCGCAATCATATAAAAGGCTCCACTCTAGATAGGCAGACTAATACTTTTCCTTCATAATTTATGTAATATTTTCAGAATAATTTGGTTTGAAGTAGTACAAAATAAGTCACACTTTTTAGGATTGGCTCTTGGATTACTAGTTTTGTGTCTCGGTTTAACAATAGTTAGCAAGTCTGTGTTTAGTAAAATTCGAGATTATTAGTAAAATTTAGAGCTGATAATAGTAGCCAGAAAGATAATCGACCAATCAAAGACGTTAAAACCCGTTCTTTCAAGAAAAAAAACTTTCAAGAAAAGATACTTAGTTTACTTTTACTTAGTTTTTATTTTTTGTATAATATGTATTATTTTTTCTATTTAAAAAATGAAAAGGAAAAAAAATGTTTTGTTTTAATTAACCAAAATGCATGGAATTTTCACCTTTGAAATGTAATTAAATTTATAAATTAACAAAATATTTGTAAATAAATTATCATAAATGATTAACATTATAAAAAACAAATACTATCTATAAATTATAAGGAAAAACAAATAATGATAAAATATATAGCCGCGCACAAGCTATAGCTTATGCGGCTATTAAATAATTTATTATTTTCATAGTTTCATTTGCATATTCCATTGTCAAATAGACTTTTATTATTATTATTATTTATTATTATTAGATATATGAAAAGATATTATACAGGGTGTCCCCGGATGGACGTGTAAGTGACAAACAAATTCAACATAAATGTTGTCAAAAAAATTATTGACAACATTTATTATGTTGTCAATAACAACATAATAAATTTTGTTATTGATAATAGCTTCTGCGTGTTTTAAAACTAAGACTTATCATATTTTAATTTTTTTATTTTTAACGGTAGGCTCAAAAACTGCGATTTTTGACAAATGAACGAAGGGTGAAGTAGTGTTAATTTTGACTTTTTGAAAAAAAGTACTCTTCATAAAATTGTTTAATTGTCCCCTTGAGACAATTTTTTCACTAGAAAAATAAAATTTTCAAAATTTACCCCCTCCATTTTCAAATTGGGATATTTCAAAAAGTGTTCTATCTAGATAAATAATACATTGCCTTAAAGATCTTGACTAGTGGAACAAAAATGGTTTTATTGTCAGCTTTGATTTAAATAACACTAACTGAGATATTTCAATAAAATGGGAAGTTAAGGCAGAGGGGGTAAATTTTGAAAATTTTAATTTTTTGTGAAAATATTTTCACTGGGGAACAATTAAACAATTTTATGAAAAATACTTCATTCAAAAAGTCAAAATTAAGCCTACTTTACTCATCGTTTATTTTTCAAAAACTGCAGTTTTTTAGTCTACCGTTAAAAATAAAAATATGATAAATCTTGGTTTGAAAACATGCAGGAGTTTTTATCAAGAATGACATTTTTACGAAAAATGAATTTTTTTTTGTCATTTACGAGTCTCGTTAGGTCCATCCGGGGACACCCTGTACACGTTAGTAGTAGGTGGTAAATTTACTTAAAAACATTTATTTATCGTTTAGTAATCATCGCTTGTTTGCTGAAATCGGTCGTAAACTATGACTGTTTCCATGCCAAGTTTATCAAAAAAATTCTTTGAAACGTCTCAACAATTTTTCTCGAGGTTTTGACAATTTGAAACTTAAGGTGCTTAAGAAAAGTAAGGTAAAGTACACATATAGCAAGATAGTTAAGGACACAGCATACTAACACATCTACAACATTTTTTTGAGACACGTATGGCAAACTTACGCTTTGTAAGACTGTCTAGCTTTTGCCAAGGTTGACAAATCTTCCTTATGATAATACTGTCTTACTCCCAGAACACAGTTCTCCATATAGTTCTTCCAGTCGATGTGTCCCACATCGAAATCAAATTCGTTTCTATCCTCCAGACCAAGGGAGTCGAGTAGTTTAGAGGTGTTATCAATGCTGAAGTCAAATTGGTTTAAAGTGAAGTATTTACTGTGCTCCATTCCTTTCAAGTATTTCCTTTGGATCCCCAATTGTCTGAAACAAATATATATTTAAAACTGTTATATATGAATATGATCATAGCAGTCATGAAAAACTGTCAATCATAATATCATATAAAAACTCAAGCCACGAACAAAGACGATTGCTGCAATAATCCAATCTTAGGATTGATAACTCAAGAAGATAATGTGATCGTATGTATAACTCAAGAAGATAATGTAATCGTATGCATAACTCAAGAAGATAATGTGATCGTATGCATGACTCAAGAAGATATGTGATCGTATGCATAACTCACGAGATAATTGATCGTATGCATAACTGAAGAAGATAATGTGATCGTATGCATAACTCAAAAAGATAATGTGATCGTATACATAACTGAAGAAGATAATGTGATCGTAGTCGTGACTCAAGAAGATAATGTGATCGTATGCATGACTCAAGAAGATAATGTGATCGTATGCATAACTCACGAAGATAATGTGATCGTATGCATAACTGAAGAAGATAATGTAATCGTATGCATGACTCAAGAGGATAATGTGATCGTATGCATACCAGAAAATATAAAATGTATCCCTTCTATACCATTTTCTATAATTTAAATGTAATGAGTCAACTAATTTTGGAATGGAATATATATTTATATCGCCCTTCTAATGATCTGGTCGCCCTTCTTACCTTTTGGTTGTCATCTTTATAATTTGTTCATGACATCGTTCTTCTCTTCTACGACTGCATCCAATAAAATTCACTGTTTATTGAATCAATGAACAATTACTTTTTTCTACAATAGTTGATGGACAAGATTCTGGGATCTTTAAGAGTTAACCATTACAGCCTTTCAAGCTCTAAAAGTCATTGGCAGGTAAGTGTAATGGAGCCATTCAACAGCGAAGGTTTTTCCAACCTTACTGCAAGGATGTTTTAACCCTCCACGCCCAGTCTCAATTCCGTGAGTCAGAACCTTGCATGTATCACTGTCTCTAGCTTACCATACTTATTCCAGCTTTAGTTTCTATAGCCCTTAACTTTTCTGTTTTCAAGTGCTTATTGGTAGCTGATCATTCTGTATTTTTCAACTATTTACTTTCTGCTGCGTATGTATATATATATATATATATATATATATATATATATATATATTATATATATATATATATATATATATATTTATAATTAATTAATTAACAATTTACTTACATGGGTGCTTCCTTTGTTAATGGTGAAATCAAGTCGAGAATAGCAGCTGGTATATAATGAGAAAGATAGGACTGAAGTCGGTTCCTTACTAAAGAAGATCTACACTTAGCTTTAGGATATATAACTTGTTTATGCAGAGGGTATTTACGAATGCCATCTATTGTGTGTTTAACGTACTCACCCCAAGTTATCGGGTTCTTCCTTCCCGAAGAGAAATTAAATACTTCCAAAGATCTGGAACAACATAAGCTTTTATACAACGAAAATTGGATACGGAACTTTATTTACAATATCAGATTGTGTCTAATAGACCAAGAGCCCAGGGGTGTTTTGTTAATAAAAAGTGTAATGGCTGGAACCGGTCTCAATTTTTCGTAAATACCTTCCTGAACAAAGATCTGCAATTCTGCCGACTCGTATCAGATGGGTGTCCCAGGCAGAACGCACTTTCGGGGTCAAAGGTTCTGCCTGGGACACCCATCCGATACGAGTCGGCAGAATTGCAGATCCTTGTTCAGGAAGGTATTTACGAAAAATTTAACCCGTTTCCAGCCATTACACTTTTTATTAACTTGGGTGGTAAATTTGACGCGTAAAGTGCGTTCTGCCTGGGACGCCCATCCGATACGAGTCGGCAGAATTGCAGATCCTTGTTCAGGAAGGTATTTACGAAAAATTAATCCCGTTTCCAGCCATTACACTTTTTATTAACTTGGGTGGTAAATTTGACGCGTAAAGTGCGTTCTGCCTGGGACACCCATCCGATACAAGTCGGCAGAATTGCAGATCCTTGTTCAGGAAGGTATTTACGAAAAATTAATCCCGTTTCCAGCCATTACACTTTTTATTAACAAAACACCCCTGGGCTCTTGGACTATAATATATAGCATTAAATATTTTAAAAGGTACATAAAGCCCAAGAAAAGGATTTAGACAGAAGGAAAAGTAATTGCTTTTGTCCTGAAAATCATTTGCTTCTTCTGAGTTATACCCTAGACTGCATATTGCCTCTTTATGATAATGCCCTTGTTAAACTTAAACTTGTAAAGCTTTTTCTACTTTAATAAGTGGTGGCATTACATCTGCATCTACATCTGCTGTCTGAGTCGGCCCAAAAAGGCCACGAATCATACAGGTAATATACTAGAGAAAGTCAAAATAGTTGTCTCTTTGCCAACTTTATCTTGCCGCGAATAAGTTCTGTTTCACATGAAGAACTTATTCAATTATAAAATTCAAAAGTTAATATCTATCCTCTAATAATAAGGGTATTCTTTTACTTACTTGGTAGTTTGAACGTAATAAGCGGATGCAATGACTAGAGAAGCAAGTTGATCACTAGGTACCATATCAGCTATAACATCAGGATCAGCGAATATGGTCCTAAATATACCCACACCACACCTGCTATGAAACGCAAACTGACCGTTGTAAACGTTGTAAACCCATCCTGGCGTAGGATCTTTAAGTGTGCCTAGAACTGTATAAAAAATAAATTGTTTACTGCACCAAATAAGACGATGAATTTCTATTGTCTATGGTTCCTCTATTTCTGATCGTTATACAGCTGAATAGCAGAGAAATAATCATTAGATTATGCCAGTAATCTTTATTTATGTGGTGTAAATTATACAAGATTGAATAATCTTGTTTTATTTTGAAAATATCACATCTTGAATAAGATACGATATTTTCAAAATATTGCTTTTAGCGAAAAGTGTCTTTTTACTCTAAAGGTAGCGACATTGTCTTATACTCTAAAGGTAAGCTAACTGGTCAATGTACCGGTATTGCAGTTGATTTCTAAATTTATTATTTTTATTATTTTAATGTAGGTATACTAATGTGTACTACCTTATTTTACTCTACACTATTGTTTCGTATTTTTTGCGTTGAAGTGGTTATCTATGGCGTCGGTTTATTTAAGGTGATTTTGCTTGGGGGTTTCACTCCCGCTCCCGTGCGTTTGATAGAGAGAAGAGATGTGGATATCCAAGTATATGCTCAAATTTGATTAAGCTCCAAAAATTAATTACTTTACCTCTGTCTGTCTTATTAGAATAGTAAACATCTTAAAAGGAGTTAAACATAACAAATCATGGATGTTAAAAAAATAAATGTGTAGTTTATTTATTGTAAAAAAATAAATAAAATTGTAGTCAGTTGAAGTGAAAAGTACATGGTACTATTTCTGATTTTTACACCCTTAAAGATGTCCTTATAGAGACTCTAAGAGGTTCTTATCTACTACAAATTATAAGTAGTAGAGATTCTAACTACAAAATATAAATTTAGTTCAGATTTCGCAGGGGTAGTATTGTACAACTCTTTACCATAATATATTAAAGACATTGCTGAAATAAAATGTTTTAAATCAAAATGCAAAATCAAATTGCTCATCAAAAACCCATTTATTATTTATCAGAGTTTTTAATTAAATAAATAATTACGTCATGCATTGTTCAGTGTATTCTAATTATTTGATGTATTTTATTAAAATATATTTGACCTCAAGCTATTGTATATTTTTGTATACTTATGTTACTTAATTTTATTTTTTATTTATCGAAGAACCTTCAGAAATAATGATAAATAAAGAGTCTCTCCACTTAATACTTTATTAAAAAACAAAGCCGGCTTTCAACCCCAAAAGGTCATCATCAGTGCCTAACAACAAATAAATAACATAATAATAAACACAAGTAAATAAAAAGTAAAAATACAAAACATACCAGTATACAGTAACATTTTATTTTATTTTTTGTATTTTTACTTTTTATTTACTTGTTGTTTTATTATTATGTTATATTTATTTGTTTGTTAGGCACTGATGATGACCTTTTGGGGTTGAAAGCCGGCTTTGTTTTTTAATAAAGTAATTAAGTGGAGAGACTCTTTTATTTATCATTATACGATGAACTCCTCTAGCGCTACCGTTTTGAACTTCAGAAATAGTTTGACTCCCAACAAAGCAGAAATATAACACAATGGTCATCTTCGTTTTATTAACTCGACTCATTTCTAGAAGATAAATAAACTATTTTGTTAGTGAAACTTATCAGTAGAGTCATTACAGCTGTCACTCATTAGTGACAGCTGCAATTTTAACAACAACCACAATGTTCAGCTATCAAATTTACGAAAATAATTTACCTATAGACGGTCTAACTATAGCTGCAGGTATGTCTCCACGTTCCTCCAGTACGACATTTTCCGCCATTAATTTTGAAAAAGAATACGGATTTGGATGTCCATCTAAAATCCTAAAAAAGGTAGTTAAAGTTTAGGTTTTATTCATAATAAGTTTAAGAGACTATTTGATAAAAGAGCTACCGTTAACAACTTTAATAGCTAAGAGCTCGAGAGTTGTCCAGTATCAACTGCTAATGTCTCATCACAGTCCGATAATCTCTTCCAACGCCCATAAGCTAAAATTGAAAGTAGCAATTTCTTTAAGATTGTTACGTTTCTCATTTGTACAGAAATTATTTGCATATTTTTAGTCTCTAATAGGTAATACTGGGTAAAGTATGTATGCCTATGGTATATCTGGTAATTTTGGTAGTCCGGCGCCATATTAAGAGTCAAAAACTGTCAACACATTTTTTAGTACAAAATGTTTTCTAGTTCTGGATTAGAAAATTCTGAATGATCAGGTTATGATATCTGATATTTATTTGCTCTTTTAAATTGAATAAATATAAATAAGTTTAAACAAATGTTTGTTTAAACTAGAATTTTAAGACCTTTTTTGACTTATTCAGGTGTAATATTAAAGTTTGACCTAGCCGGTTTATTAGACAGTACAAACGTGTTCATGGAAGTAAATTATATAATATATTAATTATTACTTGTATAATATATATTAATAATTAAACCAATGCTGTAGCTACTTTCAGGCAAGATAATTTTGTTCTTGTGAGGGTTTCAATGTTAGAAAAATCTATTGAAATGATGACAGTGACAATAGAAACTCCCCTCAACCCTGGCATATTAAATAAAAGATCATCATTAGTGGCGAGAAGATTTCCTATGTGCTGGTATTATTACAAGTTTTGTAAAGAGGCTCGCAGGTCACAGGTGTGATAAACAGTGTAATTTTCCGCCGGAAAACCAAAGGAAGAGTCACTGATAACGGAAAGTGAAATGGGTCATAATACAAGCCGCTTATACGTCACGGATCGCGAGACGGTGTTAAAATTTATAATTGACCAAGGTGAAGATCTGTCGGTTATACCTCCTAACAATGGAAATCGTACCAAGAAATCAAGCGATTTTACTCTTTTTGCGACCATGTAACACCTATCAGCGTATATGGAGAAATTTTATTGAAAATAAAGTTGTTCTTTGCAGAGGAATGTAGCTGGTTATTCACTATAGCAGATGTTAAACATCCAAGCATTGGAGCTGATTTATCGCTTTCAACTAACGAATTAATTTTAAAAATTCTCGCTTAGTTGATGGGAAAACTAATTTAGCAATTATTGGTGAGATAGCACATAATCACGTTTACATAATCACAATTATTGGTGAGTTAAGCGTTACATAATCACAATTATTGGTGAGTTAGCGTTACATAATCATTCATCAGTTTATTTGATTTCGTCACATTGCCAGTGTAAACATTTATTCAAAAATAAGACAATAATAATAATAATAATAAATATGTATACTTATACATCAATAAAGAAAAACAGATTAACAATTTTACATGTATGAATGATGTAAGAGTCCTCAAGAAATTAATTCTGAAGCGAGGACTCTGCTTAGACCTGTACAGATTATATTATATTTATACAATTTTGTTAATTCGTATTAAATATTTAAATTTGAAACAAACAATTTTAAACAATATTCAACCTCTTGATCCAGATGTATACCATTATAGATAAGATTGACCCATACATATACATAAGAATCTGAGAATTTAAACCTCTCTTGTTGTCATTGCTATATTGTTCCCGCCCCTCCAATCAACAATTTTCACAGCTGTGTAACCCCCAATAATTTTGAGATACCCTCCCATCCCCCCGGAGAAGAACCTCTGAAGGATCAAGTACGAAGAGAAAACCCCCTGATCAAGTACCTTATAGCGCTTTTTGACGAACTGGTTTCATATTAAACTAGTAAGGATTAACCTTCTTAGAAGTGAATTTTTGAAACTTAAGTATTCAATTTCTTCTCAAAAATGAGTTTAATATAAAAAATAAGATATTTACATAATAATACTTAAAATTAGACGCATAGAGAACAAATACTGAATAACTTACTGTTTCTGAACCGCCGGTTCATCATACGCACTGATGTATTTGGAGTTAACCAGCTCATCTGGAGTCCACTTACACGGATATACCTTTTCTTTTATCACTCCTTTTTGAACGCAATTGCAGTAAGCAGTTGATACGTAAACTAAACTCTACAAAAGAAATTTCTTTAGTACTTAAAAAAAATATAGGGGTGAATTCTTATTTCAAAAGTGACTAGAACTAACATAAAAAGCCAATAAAACTAATTAATAATAATTAATTAATAATTAATAAACTAATTATGCTTAAGATTTAGAATAAGTACAAGTGAAGTTGTTCATAATTAAAGGATCGATTATCTTTCCTTCAATTAATTATGCTTTTTTTTAGCACATATCTAATTTAGGAGTAAAGTATTATGATTGGTTTAAAACGATAAGACTTTTTTATTGGTTCTTACTCAAAGCGTTAGCTTAACGTTTTCAAGATCGCGATTGATAGATACAAAGTGATTGAAAGGGTTCAGATGAACCACTTAAACAACAAAATTATACTATAAACCGATAATTATTGTACTAGTAGAATGAGCGTGAATGGAGCCCATCATAAATAATAAAAGAAAAGATGTCTCTCCACAAAAAAAAAACTTTATTGGCAAAGCGCTTTCAACCTAACTAGAGGCCATCATCAGTGCAAAACCGTTGAGATGTTAAAGAAGTAGAGAAGTGAGTCTATGTTTTCTTATTAGGTATTAGAGTCAGACTCTAATACCTAATAAGAAAACATAGACTCACTTCTCTACTTCTTTAACATCTCAACGGTTCTGCACTGATGATGGCCTCTAGTTAGATTGAAAGCACTTTGCCAATAAAGTTTTGTTTTGTGGAGAGACTTCCTTTCTTTTATTATCGATAATTATTGGTTATTAGTGTTCTATTATATGAACCGAATATACAATAGACATCATTTCAGATTAGTCACAATCACAAGTTCTTTTTTAGCTAGAGTTCCTCATACGAGAAACGTCCCCAAAATCACAAAAATATTTACTCCTCCGGCATACCTTTCTTTTTATGCCAAAATATGAAAATAGGTTTAGTCTAAATTAACGTATTAACCAGACAAGGGCACACTAACAACATTACACACATAATAATAATAACATTTATAGCCAATTTCCAAAGGAAAATGATGAATATTAAATGAGCGTTATTATTGTGGGTTTGTGACGTCATACAGATTTCTCTTATGAAGAATATGGTTTGGGATGTTATAAGTTCGATTTTGTGCCACATCTCATTCAAATCCCAAAGAGCATTTGAAAGCCACACACACACACATACATATATATACATATATGTGTATAATATATATATATATATATATATATATATATATATATATATATATATATATATGTTTTCGAATGCTCTTCTCGATTTTTGAATGTGACGTGTCGCAAAAATTGAACTCCATATTGTCCATGAAATCTGTATGACGTCAAGGATAAACACACACATATATATATATATATATAATATATACATATATATATATATATATATATATATATATATATATATATATGTGTTTTCGAATGCTCTTTCGGATTTGAATGAGACGTGGCGCAAAAATTGAACTCCATATTGTTCATGAAATCTGTATGACGTCAATAACACACAATAGTAACTCAGCATATATTTCAAAAATTCACTTAACATCGAAAAGTTATCGAAGCGGGCTGAAATTTAATACGCATGTACTACTATATCACATATACATGTATGAAGTTACATTTTATTTTTCTGTATGTATTAAAGCGAAATCGTACATTTGATGGATGAAATGTGTAACTAACTTGATTATATACAAATAGAACAAATTTTTGACGTCTCAAAACAAGGTACTAAGAACCGGGTGTTTTTCCACCAACAAGATGATTTCCATTTCCCCCATTCTCCCAGCTATTGATGTATTAAAATTTAGACGCCACATCTGACTGCATTCAGGTACCAATTAGAGATAAAATATTTATTGAATTAAAAACACAAACTGGCCATTTCTTATGTGTTTTTACCAGGCGATAAAAAAATTCCTAAAAATGTATAAAACAGAAAAGCTCACCTTGATGCCCGGGATCACTTTAGCAAGCTGCAACACTTTCCTAGTTCCTAATACATTAGACTCGATTGATCTCATTAATCTCGAACTAAAGTTAATATTAGCAGCTACATGAAGTATTATAGATACATTGGATTTTAGTGTTTCTACATCCCTTTGACACAGACCTAGCTCCTCGCTCTGTAAGTCTCCGCTAACCGCTATAATCTTGCTTTTATCTGATGCTTCTAGTTTGTCGAATACCTGAAAACACGATTATCGAAAGTATTAATAATTTAACTATAATTATTTATGCATATAATATAACTAATAATAATATAATATAACATATATTATATAATATATAACATATATATTATATAACATATAACATATAACATATATATATATAACATATAACATATAACATATAACATATATATATAACATATATACATAACATATATTATATAATATATATTATATATAATATAACTATAATTATTTATCCATATTTACTTTTCCTCATTTATACCGTAGGTATATAGGAAAAGTATTGTGTTTGCAAAAAAATTCGACACTGGAATGTCACCTGAATTATCCGTTTCAGGTGTTTTTAAGTCCTCCTGAGTGGTTTTCGCAAAGTTGCCTGTCTGTATGTGTGTGTCATCGTAGTTCCTAGTGCATTTATGCTAGAGAGTTGAAACTTTGCGCAAAAATCATTCTACCGTTGCAGTTGTGCAATTCGGAAAATAATTCGTTTACGACGTCATTAACCCGCAATAATAACTCAGGGAAAATTACGAACGCGGAAAAATGATGCGATCCGATTGAAATTTGGCACGCATGCTATGTATAAAACTAACATATGTGCTAAGTTTAATATTATTATCAGCATTAGTTCTATTATTATTAAATGTTTTGTATACGTTTCTTAAAAAAATTGTAAAAAATCTGAAAATAATCTATTTAACGTGAAATATGGTTTAAGTATATACCTTCACGAAATAAATAAGTACACTAAGTTTCGTTTTAATATGTCAAGTATATCCATGATTTTTGGTGGATCATAAAAGTTAAGCAGCATTGAGCGTGGTCAGTGCTTGGATAGGTGACCTATGGGAATGAAACGTATCTATTTACTACCTGCAGACGAGCGAAGCGTGTCCGAAGCTAGGAGAATGTGCGTATCGAATCCGATGTAATGAGGAAAAGTTCCGAGGTACCGCGTACCCGAATTTTATTCGTGAATGTTTGTAAAACATGGGTTTACTTCGTGACTTTAGTATTAACTAGCAAGTATTTGAGGTAATTGGCTAATGGTAATACAAAAAAGGTTTTGGCAAAACCAAAAGGAGAATTGCCAAACGTTCTTAGTTGATAACATTAATGATGTACATTCAACCAAATCAATGTAGAAGTATTTAAATGTAGTATTCCTATATATCTGTTTACTTTTATAATATGTTATTAACTGTGAATCTTGATTCTAGTCATCTTATTACCGAAAAAGATCATTTTAATAAGAAGAATTTAAACATTGGTTGCTTGAGACCAATATTTAAATTTTTAATTGCCCTAGTTTTATTCTTTCCAAGCCATTTTTTTATTTAATTTTTTTTAGTATTAATTATTATACTAATCCTAATTTTAAGTCTATTTACTAAAATTTAGATGTTTTTATAAATTATAAATTATTTTTTTGGCTTTTTCACTAATATAAGGTTAACTTGATAGGATAAAGCATGTAATTTTTTTTCGAAATAAAGAATTATTATTATTATTAAATCCGTAGATATTTGTCGCATTAAACGAAACTTAGCATAATACATAGTACGTAATAGATAGTATTACGTAAAGGGGTAAACTTTGCCAAATTTCACTTCCATAAGCTTAATTTTCGATTTTTTTTTTTACAATTAAAAAAAATACAAATCATTCGATAAAAATTCAATTAATGCTAATATTGAGGTGAAACACTTTTCCACGTTTTATGAATTTTCAAATGTCAAAAATTTTCGCTGAGTCATTATTGTGAGTTAATGACTTCATAAAATAGTTATTTATGCAACAAGGGATGAAAGTAAGTTTTACAGCTCAAGTTAAAGTTTCGTCCTAAGGCAGCGCCGAAGGAGGAAACTTCATTAGCTCACGAGGCCCGGTAGGCCGAGGGAGATAAACTAGTTTGCTAACATTTTGGCTCCCGAGGCTTGACGAGAAAGATAATACGAGAGCTGAAAACTTTCATCCCTTGTTGCATATTAAATTTTATCTACGACTAGAGAACAAATACTAACAACTATTAATATATTCTTCAGCTCCTTAATTGTTATTGTGTTAGTTTAGTTTATTCTTACCATGTCAATTACTCTAATGAAGAGAGAATAAAGCCACTATCTTCACATTATTTTATTGTAAGCTGTCAATAGAATAATGTGTAATACTATATTTGTAATTTAAACATTAGCGTGTGTATATTGCATATTCTACCCGTAGTACCAACATAACACCGAAAAAATCCTAAAAATTTCCTAAAATTCCTAAAAATTTTACTAAAAAATTCTGTCAAGTTGGCAACACTTTCACTTTTCCTCCCTAGGAGAAAGATACAGTCTGAGATAACAAGACTGTAAGTAGAACTTACAATACAAGGAGTAGATAAAATAATTTTCTACATAGCACAACTAGACCTGAAGGTTGATTTTTTTACCAAGTTTCATCTTTCTAGCATAAATACGCTGCGACCTACGACGATAACACAGTCATACTCACAAAAGAAAACTTAAATAAATATGACCAATTTAAGTCTTTTTTTCAAATTGTTTTAATATTTTTCACTACTTATTCTTTTTATCATTTCTTTAAAAGAAACGTATGTTTTATGTCAATCATGTGTCGCCCTGAACTACTCACATGCCACACTAAGTCACCCAGACTGTTAAAAATTCGAAATATAAAAATAGAATATTCTAAAAATAATAAATCATGTTTACAATGGTTACTGGATGATTCGTGACTGGTAGCATGGACTAGTAGCACGCTAACACCGTATCGTGTAGCCTCAATAACAGAGTAATTGATTGTAATAGTGCTACTATCATAAACACGTAGCAATGCGATGAAAACTTATCCTAACATTTCAATTAACAGGTTTTATCAAGAACAAGCATTGCATGTAGTTTCCGCTAAGCTTGCAATCCCTGAAAAGTTAACAAATAACGTTTTCCAAAATGAAGCTTTCTTATTTGACGAGAGCGCTGCGAGCGAAATAAGACCCTTCGAAAAAAGACCCTGATCCACAAATATTGTTGTACTCAAATTTAAGTATCACGTCAAAAAAAAATATTTTTATGGATAATAGTATTGATCAAATATATGCTTAGTTTCGCTGCTTATTTTGCTTAAGCGTTAGAATTTCCGCAAAAAAATAGGATTACGGTGGTTATCTTACAACGCTGCAACTTTGTTAAAAGATATGGCGAATTTAAATCGGGGGGGGGGTGGCTTGGTTGTTCCGAATCATGGAATTTGCATCTCATAATGACGCTTATGTTTTTTACCACCATTCTCAAAATTATAACAAATAAACTGTATTTCTCTTCTGAAGGATTCAAAAATAATGCTTACTAAAGACTTAGCCATCGACTTGGTAATAAAGACTTCGTATTATCATCCCTTCCCTTTCAAATAAAATATAGCACATTTTCTTTTATGAAAAGAGATTACACTATTAAAAGCACTTACAGTGCTTCTACATCAAATATTGCTCACACTCTGAGAGTTTTTACTCTTTATAATCAACAGTTGGCCCTACATATAATTGGAACTTATGAATTATTCAGCTTTAATAGTGATTATGTTACATAACAGTTAATAGTTACAAAGTTCGTCATGATCTTAAATCTTCAACTATATCAGCAAAATATTGACGCAACTTAACTCTAGAATAGACAAGGCAATAAATATGACAATTGATCATTTAAAAAATATTTACAATTTAAAACAAATTTTATTCTGTAAAGAATTTATCTCAAGTAGTTAACTGAATGTCAATTTATTTAATTATAGACAGGCATAATATCTTTACCTATGACGTATGAAGATCAAAATGCAATGCAAATTATTATTTAACATTGACCTTAGCACGATTTTGTTAATTAAATCGTGTAAATTAAAGATTTAAGATTTAAGATAAATATTAAAGATTTAAGATAAATGATATTGAGACTTGGAATGGTCTCTAAAAGCAAATACTCTACTAAATTAAAATTAAATTGATTGACTTATATGAGTTCCTTATCTATAGATTTGTCGACATTAAAATAGTATGACGTAATGATTGACGATATTTATAGTAATTACAGAAAGAAAAATCGGGTATGGGGCACCTCGGAACTTTTCCTCATCAAATCGGATTTGCTACGCTTATACCCCCTGCGGACTCGCTTCGCTCCTTCTCATATAATAAATGCATCCGTTTCATTCTTAGCAGTCACCCAAACAGCACTGACCACGCTCAATGCTGCTTCATTTTTATGATCCAACAAAAATCATGGATATACTTGTCGTATTAGAACGAAACTTACTTTACTTATTTAATAAGTAAAGTAAAGGTACACCTGTACTAAATTTCATCTCAATTGAAACATTTTCTGATTTTTTACAATTTATAAAAAACGGACACATGTCATTCAGTAAAAATGTAACTAATGCTGATAACGAGATAAAACTTGTCACATATGTTATTCTTATACATGGCTACATGCGTGCCAATTTTCAATCTGATCGCTTCATTTTTCCGCGTACTGGACTTTAGCACCGGAGATCCGGGGTTCACAGCCCGGGCTATGCTCTCCGTTTTTATAATAGACCAAGAGCCCAGGTGTGTTTTGTTAATAAAAAGTGTAATGGCTGGAACCGGTCTCAATTTTTCGTAAATACCTTCCAGGATCTGCAATTCTGCTGACTCGTATCGGATGGGTGTCCCAGACAGAACGCACTTTACAGGTCAAATTTACCACCCAAATTAACAAACAGTGTAATGGCTGGAACTGGTCTCAATTTTTCGTAAATACCTTCCTGAACAAGGATCTGCAATTCTGCCGACTCGTATCGGATGGGTGTCCCAGGCAGAACCTTTGACCCCCTATTAACAAAACACCCCTGGGCACTTGGTCTATAAATAGAATTTGATGTAAAAAGATTTCGCCAACTTTTGCTATACTTTGAGCATAGTAGATGTTACCCACCCGAGGAGGTTCCCACAGGCCGATACCCTGAAGAGGCCCTAAAACTAGCATTATTATTATTATAATAGCATCTTCTTAGAATAGAAACCCTTCAAAACGAACCAGATTAATTCAACGTTACACATGAACAGAATGGACAACGTTATACATTAATAAAACAACTTACCGGCAATGCTAGCAGCTCCTGAAGTCTTGCCTCCGACGAAATCCCGTGTCTGTCCCTTATTAGTATATAAACTTTATTCAAATCAGGACAGCTTCTGACTAGCTTTTCTACTAATATCGCTCCAAGGAATCCTGTGCCTCCTGTTACAAATACGCTTTGCCCCGCGTAGAAATCTTTGATAGCAGGCATACTCAAACCAGATATTCAACTATGAGCTTCAAACACAAATTATTTTAAACTACAATTCATTTTTCAGTAACTATGAATCAAGCAAAAAAAATTAATATAATATTAATCTCTTATTCGAATCAATTACTTGGAGCATTCAATATCTTAAGATGGTCGATTATTGACTTAATCATTAGTGAAGATACCATCAATTACTAGAAAAAAAATTAAAAATTTTCAGTTTATACATTTGAATTTGTTGTTAAAAAATTTCCGTTAACTTTTCATTAGGGTTTAAAAGCGGTTTTTGGTATTCTTTTTCTCAAAGATTATATTAGGTATATGCTTTCTTTAAACGTATTATATGGCCTTAAGATATAGATAGCAAAGAAGATTTTAAGAGATTAATATTAGACCTTATACACTGCAGCTAAAAGGTTTCCATCGGTTTTTTGAAAACTCAAAACTGAAAGCCCGGTACGTCGCACAGAACTAAAGCTAATTAAAGATCTTGACTCTACCTGGCATCCTAGAACAATGGCTTATTATTTCTTTGTTATTCAATATTGGTATCCCCACAATGTTTGGTACGTGACCCCAAGGTGATATGGCAATCGCACTTCCGTCTTACTTTCTCCAGCCAAGGTTTATCTTTGTGCAATTAAACGTAATAAATGAATCCATAACATTAGCAGAGCAGTTGCGTAATATGACTTTGTTTATTATGTTCCTATTTATATAGTCGAAAAATTATATACGATAAGTATATCGTCTTGTATAAGTAAATTAACTTGTTTAGAAAGTAATTCGATTGGTTAACAGATTGGTATCATTGGTTCATGCCCAATATGTTAACATACTCTATTCACGACTAAGATTATAGAGGTTATCATAGAAGTTAAGGCAAAGTAAAACTGTACCTTCGTCAAGCTCTAAACAATAGCTTTACAAATTATTTAAACTATGTCCAATAATCTTTATCCCTTTCATCAGGCTGCCAGCCAGGGAAGGGCCAGTGGAGGGCGTAAATTTCGCCTCCTCTGACGAAGTTGTTTCCTGCGGAAGTCCCCTAAAGGTGTGAGAAATATTACCTCCTTCGCGATAAGTTTCGCTCCCTTGTTTTTGGCTGACTATGGACCTGCCTCTCATGCTGTATACGGTCGCAAATATTCACTCAAACGAAAACATGTGGAGGCTAAAAAATAAATAAAAGGTAATTAGGAAAAATTTAGATTTAATTGGCAGAGAGTACTCGCAGAGTAATTAAGTTATCAGTTTGTCAGTATCATCCATTTCGTTCTATTATTTCTATTCTCATTTTCTATTATAAAAAGAAATGAAATCCCAACAAAAACACATAAGTGTAAAAAGAGCCTAGTCTAGCGTTAAAAGTTGTGGGATAATTGCATAAGTCTAGTCGTAGGTTCCCAATAATGCTTGTGCCACTTGTGACTTGGCCATCACGCAGCACACACAGAAGCGCATAATAAGCTTATTAAATAGGCTAAATATATTATTATAGTGTATGTTTCAATCTATTATTCAAGATGTATCGCACTACCTTAAGCTGCGAAATGGCTAAGTCACAATTTGAAACAGCCTCATAAAGTCGTAGGTTCCAAATAATTCTAGTAAATAAGCATTATTGGGAACCTAAGACTTATGCAATGATCTAAACAACTTTTTACGCTAGACTTGGCTCTCTCTTACACGCATGTGTTTTTGTTGGGATTACTAACGATAAAATAAATCTGTTAGCCAAATAATTTTTTTGTTATTTCTTAATCTTCATTATGTAATTCATCTTGTTCTCTAATGAAAAACACCTGTAGATAACTTCTAAATGATATTTTTGCGTGTTTCATTTTTGCAAGTGACAATGAAAATGATACACTGCTGTTCGTTTATATTTAGAATTTATTTTGCGATGAACATGAATAGGTCATTTTTCATTGGAATATGCAAGAGAAATATTTATTTTCTGAGGATAAAGTTTGAAAAATAAATTGAGACAAAAATAGGGAGAGTTAAATAGTAATAATAAATATTGGTATAAAAGTTTGTTTCAACTATTCATGTTTTTCAAAACTCGGTAGAATCGAATGATATATGTAGTTAACGCCTTTGGAGGACAAATAAAATAAGTTAGTTTTCATTCAATCTCTCTGACAAGATGAAGATTTTCTATCACAATTACACTAATGAAATATCGGCTAAATAGAATCGGCAATTCACATTCGTCCAGTTCAAAATGTGTGTTAATATTTAAACTGTAATCTGTAATCAATTTATACCATATAATGGAACAAATTTAAGTGAAATGGGCAGCAGAACTGTACAGTTGTGTTGTCAAAGCTTAAAATACTGTGTTTATCTGTCCGTGCGTGGAATAATTAATGGTGTACACCATTCGCGGAGTAGTCGTTCCTATCACTCATTTGTTGCCTTGATTTTATTTCCAGAAATAGAGGTCTGAAGTGAAATATAGTCGATGTAAATGTGGAACAGTAGTCAATGAGCGCGAAGAGGTGGGCAAGGAGATCAGGGATATCGTAACTTGTTTTTGTCATTGTAAGGGGGAGCCACCCTATTCTCCCCTTATGGGGGGAGCCCCCAAGGGGGGCTGTTTCTATAGAAATCATTTTAAAAGTATTTCAGGGCGGTTCTGGGGCTCAGTTTCAGAAATGCCTTCTACAAAGTGGCCTGCTTCAGAGAGATCACTATACGTACGAACAGTATGGGTGAGCGGACTTAGACACGCAGTCCTTTACGGTGAGAAGGAAGATCACAGGCGAAAAATAAGAAAAAGAAGACGCGAAGTTGGTTCTGCACCACCAGCTCTTTGCCGAGGAACCCGCGAAACGTCGAATTCTTTAGGACTTTCAGGTTCGACAATCTCAGGACCTACACTTTCAGACAGAGTTCTACAATGGTTGAAAACGTCAAGGGAAAAGCCCCGTTTCAGAACCCCGAGCCCTCAGCCAGCCAACCAACGACCGGCTCTTGTTCTAGTACAGAATTTCCCGAAAAGTCCACCGGAAACACCTAAAAGATCGAGACCTCTGACAACATACTCGGCTAGCAGATCCCGTCCTCAGCTCCACATATTCATGCCTCACGTCCCTCCTGTTACTCACTGAATTCAAACTTCAACTCCACTGTCACTTAAAATACGTTAAATTAATATTTTCCATGCAAGACATACATGTTTTAATATCAGAAAGAAATTATTGATTACTTTATACTTCGCTCTTATTTACGCAGAGGCCAGGAAGTAGACTAACATAATAAATCAAACGGTTGCCTGCCTTGAACCGGATTACACGAAAAATAAGAACCACTTGACCAATTATCTATCAATGATAGTAAAACTCCGAGCAGAAAGCTAGAGCATCTATGCAAGGATAAATAATGGGTAACAGAACATAAAAAATTTAGTAAAAGGAAAAATGCCGCAAATGATATCGTAAGGGATACAGTAAAGTATTACGGTTGTTGTGATCTTCTATGTATTGTACCATTCCGTCCGCTAAAATTTGCCTCTTACAACCGAGTTTAAGCTAATTAAAAAAATAATATATTAGTCTTATATTAATATATAAAATCTTTTAAACAATCCTTTTCAAAAATGTATACAAGTAATAGTTTCTAACGAATAAGGTTTAAATTTAACGTAAGGACTTTTAAGGTAAAGAATAACTTAAAGCAAATAAAAAGTTACAAAACAATCAAATTAATAAACAATTCTTTAATAATATATATCATTATTATTAAATAAGCTGCTGGTGAAAGACTGCCATGAATAATGTATACGCAGATAAAATAATATTAAAAATTTCAAGGCCAATTTACTTTTCTAAGATCAAAATAGAAGCAGGTAATCTTTTACGAAGGTCATACTTAGTTAATGGATTTGTGGAAATATTATTGTATTTCCCAAATTACTTGATAGAATATCTATTACTGTAATACTTTCCTAAACATTCGTTAACCTTTAGTTTTAACACCTTGTATTACTTTATTATTCTAAGGTCAAGTGTGGCGAGTAAATATTGAGCAAATGAAAAATGAGCTCTTCATTTGAGATTAAAGTTATGAAAGGGGAAGAGAGGGTAAATAATATTAAAATACATTAAATTAATATTTTCCATGCAAGATATACATTAAGAATATACAGGGTGTTTCATATAAAGTGTCCACCAAAGAAGGATGTGATAGTACTCCTCAAAGGGAACAAAATATGTTCTATAATAAAAATCCAGATCTCCAACCGTTTTCCCACAAGGTCAAATTTAATATTTAAAAAAAATATTTGACCTCACATCATAAAATTGTTAATAGCGTTTAAACTGTTCAAGCTAGAAAGACGAAATTGGTCTCGTTAGAAAGCTGAGTAAATTTCCTAAAGGACAAACTACCTACTATGTCAAATATTTTGGAACTACTGCCCAAAAATTTGCATGAAAAATGATTTTTTGAAAAAAGTTAATTTTATGGAATTTTTGTGGTAGGGCATTAGAGGAAGTAAGAGATGAGCAAAAGTTCAGCCAAGAACGGAAAAAACTTCTATTATAATTACCCTTTAAGAAAACCCAAACTTCATCATACATTCAATAGTCAAAATGTTAAGCCTTTCTTCCTTAAAGATGGAAAAACTGTAATTTTTTTGGCATTTTTGCATATCTCTACAATGTTAATTACATGGTACATAAAATAATTAAAAATCTTTAAAAATAGTGGTTTTAGAGAAAAATGTGTGAGTATAAAATATGTTTATTTTACCTCCTAGAGTCTAAAAATTGTATTATAAGTTTACTTTCGAAAAAAAAATATTTTGTTAAAATAACACATTATTTTTTTTTTATACGACAAAAATTATGAGTTTTTGCAACTTCTAGCAACAATAGCTTACATTTTTGTATAAAAATATTCACATTTACTTAAAATTTTTGGGCAGTAGTTTCAAAATATTTGACATAGTTGGTAGTTTGTCCTTTAGGAAATTTACTCAGCTTTCTAACGAGACCAATTTCGTCTTTCTAGCTTGAACAGTTTAAACGCTATTAACAATTTTATGATGTGAGGTCAAATATTATTTTAAATATTAAATTTAACCATGTGGGAAAACGGTTGGACATTATAGAGGTTTATTATTATAGAACATTTTTGTTCCCTTTGAGGAGTACTACCACATCCTTCTTTGGTGGACACTTTATATGAAACACCCTGTATATCTATATATATATATTTGTGAGTGTGTATTCTAAAATATGTAATTTGTGAGTGTTTCTGATGATTTTGGTTCTAGATGGACACGTACACGACTCTATACTCGTACACTCTAACACGTCTCTATACTCGTATACTCTAACACGACTCTATACTCGTATACTCTAACAAACAGGGTTTCTTGTCGTTACTAACCAGGTTGTTGAGTCAGCAAAAATGTCAAAAAGTCGATCCGCAAAAAAGCCTCAAAAAAATTGTATGCACTGAATCAAATAAACCAATCTGGAATCAATAAGACTTTAAGTCCAAAAAACCGAGTTAAATAACATGAAAACTTAAAATACGGTCTATAAACAAGAAATGACGAATAGGGTGTCGTATGTGGTGTTTCTTGGGATGCTGAATTAAATGAGACCGGTCTGTAGTCGATACGACCGAAAATTACTCAAATCTGGTGTTCCTAGGTTCGAATCTTGGTCCGGTGATAATTTTTTATTGTTGTATTTATATTTACTCTTTATATAAGGTTATAACTACAAAATAATTCTGGCACGAAGTTGTCTTGAAGCAATGTTAAATGCTTAGTTGGTCACTAAGCAATGTCTTGCTGATGTTTCCGGTTTATGCCTTTTAACCAGGAAAGTAGCACAACTAATTTGTTAAATCATTTGTTCGGATTTTTCAGAAGAAATGCGTTAAACAGTTATAAAAATTGGCTTAAACTGAGCATAAGCATTGTATGGGCGCAAATACTGTTATATATGCAGTTTCGATTTCGAATCATAACCACAGTTTTGTATAACCTGTAATACATGTGCGCATTTCCATTGAAAAATAAAAAAAAAATATTGTGTTTTTTTAGCATTACAAGTTGTACAATTCTAAATTGTAAGTTTGTAATTCTACTGCTCAGGTAAATATGTAAAGCCTAGGAACTTGATCTAGAAATGGATTGTTTTGCAAGATACCAAGAATTTCAAAAGAAATTCGCTCAGATGGCTGACCTCCACGCCAGATCTTTTTTTATATAAAACACCCAACATAACATAAGTTAAAATAATTAATAAATTATGATAAAATATTTATAAATAATATTAAAAACTATTCATTTTACTTATAATTTATATTTAATACTCATGAATTAATTTGATTTGTGCTAATGTAAACAAATTTATGCAATATACATGTGAATAAATTAAATTTAATTAATATATTATTTTTTTATATTATTATTATTTAACCTAATATTGTAAAAATAAAAGAATTTCGTAAGTGGAGTTAATTTATAATTTATTTAATAAACTGGAGAACAAAGAAATAAAAATATCACAAAAATAAATTAAGGTCATGCTTTTATTTTTTCTTCTTTTATTTTTACAGCCCTATTCGCGATTCAACTAGATAGTTGTAAGGTTGGCAATACCAATAGCGGGAAAACGAAAGGGTGATCAATTTTATTTTTATCATAGGATTAGCATGGGAGCCGATAAAAATTCTTCTTTATTTCTTTATTGTTAGTTAAGTGAATTTATTGAGTTATTAATTATTTTAGTGAGTAAATAAAATTGATTAATAAATTAAAACACCATCACGGTGAAAATCAGCTTGTTATTAGTTAATTTAAATACCTGATACAACTATTTAAACAATTTAATGCAATAAAAAGGTAATTTTGTGTGTTTGTGCAAACTAAAATTAATTAGAAGTAACATTAATTAACAATAAATAAAATAAAACACTATATTGTTATTCTCACCTTCTTGACAATTCATTCTATTTTTCAATGAAATAGTGATTCTACTTAAATACATAAAATAATGTATAAGTGTGATTCTCTTTAACCTTTCTACTTGGTACTAATTCACAATGACTTTTTGATTTTTGATTCCAACCAAAATAAAAAATATTAAATGGATGATGATATTAAATCTGTGTAATTATATAAATTTAACTTGAGGTCCCAAACGAATGACTAGGGCCTCAAACGGGTCCCTAACATACCTGATCAGGGCTCTAGAGCAGTACAAAAGAGCCCTAAAGATTAAATATAAAATACTTTAGTCACAAATTTCATTTAAAGTTTACTTAAGTTTTACTTAAAGTTCATTTTATTCTTACTTGTTTATTTTATTTGCTTGAGTTTATCTAAATAAAATAATGTCATTTGATTTAATTTCATTAAATAACAAAATAAAAGATAAATCAATTAAATTATGTTTGCTATAATATTTAATACTATTCAAGTTAAAAGTAGACCACTCTAAGAAACATGTAGGATCCCCTCCCCCATTAGGCCCCTTGAGATGTAGGTTTGGGCCCTTTTAGGCCAAATCTTCCTCGGGCCTTTTTAGCTCAGCTCGCCATTGACAGCAGTTAATTTTAACTATATTGATCTTATAGAGCAGTTCCTGTTTATGTAACACCTTGCATCAACTTGATTTTCTTCAAGGTAAGGTCACAGCCTAAAGGTTTTCTTGACATTCAAACCTAAATACCTCATTACCTGACATTTCTGCAACCACCTCATTTCACTTTCTGTCGACATTCTCTTTAAAAGTTTAAAACAATTCTTTTTTATAAGAGTTTGTAACGTTTGTTTTTTAAAAAAAGGAAATAACATTAAAAAAATATTAAAATGAATTATGCGAGAAGCACACGCAAAGAAGTTTACTATGTAGGGTTTGAATTTTTAAAGGATTAAATCTAGGTTATTAACATAATATAGTTTTAAGTATTTTTCTTATTATTTAATATGTAAGGAATGTTTTTATCAATAACTTCATTAATAGGGGCGGACTGGTCATTAAGGGGCTCAACGAGGGCTGCCGCCCGGCAGCCCTCATTGAGCCTCTCGGCCAAAAATAAACTTAATAAATAATAACGAAAATTAATAAAATGATTAAAATATTTAATATTTGTAACACAAAAGTCAAAGGGACTCAATACTCTACGGTTGGACCAAAAGAGCTCCAAGAGATAATTTTTTTGTCTCAAGGAGAAAGAAAAAGTTCTCAAAAATATTCTCAATTTATTACCTAAATTTAGGTACTTTAAGGCCCCTACTCTTTATAATTGGACCTTTAAAGATCCCAAACGGAAGGCTAGGGCTTCAAGGGGCCCTTAACATACTTGATTAGGGCCCTAGAGCAGTACAAAAAGGCCCTAGAAAATAGCATTGTTAATAAGTGCATTTAAAGGAACTTAAGTATATTTTCTGTACTAATTACTTATTTGTAAGTTTTTTTTAAAATTTATTTTAACAATATTTTTATTTTATATAAAATAATTTTGTTTGATTTAATTGTATTAAATATGAAATTAAAATTGAATCAATAAATCAAGCTTGCTATAATCATTATTACTACTCTAGTTAAATGTAGACTCCTCTGAGAAGTGTTATAGGAACACCCCCCCCCCTTATTAAGCCCATTGAGATGTAGGTTTGGGCTCTGTTAAACCAAACCCTCTTCGGGCCTTTTTGGCTCAGTCCGCCACTGTATATTGAAGGATTTTTATATAAATAAAAATGATTAACCATCGAAACTTCATGATTTTGATATTAAAATAGGAACATTTCAAGTCTGTGGGCTATGAGGAATATATGATTTACCTAGAATAGCCTGGAATTCACTCAACTCCAAATGACACACAAATTCAATAAAATATCCATGGAAATATGTTCATGAGTAACCATGGAATTTATAAATATGCCCTTGTATCTATTAGAATATAGTTTGTGTTTTAGAAGTTGTTTGGGTTGTTGGGTTTTATTGAGTGAATAAATATAAACTTTAGAGAATGGGCAAGTCCAAGGGAATATGCAACTCCATGGGAAAATGAAACTTTAGAGAATGGGCAAGTCTAAGGGAATATGCAACTACATGGGAAAAATGAAACTTTAGAGAATGGGCAAGTTTAAGGGGAATATGCAGCTCCATGGGAAAAATGAAACCTTTAGAGAATGGGTAAGTCTAAGGGAATGATCAACTCCATGGGAAAAATAAAACTTTAGAGAATGGGTAAGTCTAAGGGGAATAATCAACTCCATGGGAAAAATAAAACTTTAAGAGAATGGGCAAGTCTAAGGGATATGCAACTCCATGGGAAAAATAAATTTAGAGAATGGGCAAGTCTAAGGGGAGTAATCACTCCATGGGAAAAATGAAACTTTAAAGAATGGGGCAAGTCTAAAGAGAATAATCAACCATATGAAAAATGAAACTTTAGAGAATGGGTAATCTAAAGGGGAATATCCACTTCTTGGGAAAATAAAACTTTAGAGAATGGGTAAGTCTAAGGAATATGCAACTTTTTGGGAAAAAATAAAACTTTAGAGAATGGGCAAGTCTAAGGGGAATATGCAACTCCATGGGAAAAATAAAACTTTAGAGAATGGGTAAGTCTAAGGGGAATGATCAACTCCATGGGAAAAATAAAACTTTAGAGAATGGGTAAGTCTAAGGGGAATAATCAACTCCATGGGAAAAATAAAACTTTAGAGAATGGGCAAGTCTAAGGGAATATGCAACTCCATGGGAAATAAAATTTTAGAGAATGGGCAAGTCTAAGGGGAGTAATCAACTCCATGGGAAAAATGAAACTTTAGAGAATGGGCAAGTCTAAAGAGAATAATCAATCCATATGAAAAATGAAACTTTAGAGAATGGGCAAAGTCTAAGGGAATATGCAACTCCATGGGAAAAATAAAATTTTAGAGAATGGGCAAGTCTAAGGGGAGTAATCAACTCCATGGGAAAAATGAAACTTTAGAGAACGGGCAAGTCTAAAGAGAATAATCAACTCCATATGAAAAATGAAACTTTAGAGAATGGGCAAGTCTAAGGGAATATGCAACTCCATGGGGAAAATGAAACTTTAGAGAATGGGCAAGTCTAAGGGGAATATGCAACTACATGGGAAAAATGAAACTTTAGAGAATGGGCAAGTTTAAGGGGAATATGCAGCTCCATGGGAAAAATGAAACTTTAGAGAATGGGTAAGTCTAAGGGGAATGATCAACTCCATGGGAAAAATAAAACTTTAGAGAATGGGTAAGTCTAAGGGGAATAATCAACTCCATGGGAAAAATAAAACTTTAGAGAATGGGCAAGTCTAAGGGAATATGCAACTCATGGGAAAAATAAAATTTTAGAGAATGGGCAAGTCTAAGGGAGTAATCAACTCCATGGGAAAAATGAAACTTTAAAGAATGGGCAAGTCTAAAGAGAATAATCAACTCCATATGAAAAATGAAACTTTAGAGAATGGGTAAGTCTAAGGGGAATATCCAACTTCTTGGGAAAAATAAAACTTTAGAGAATGGGTAAGTCTAAGGGGAATATGCAACTTTTTGGGAAAAATAAAACTTTAGAGAATGGGCAAGTCTAAGGGAATATGCAACTCCATGGGAAAAAAAAAAACTTTAGAGAATGGGTAAGTCTAAGGGGAATGATCAACTCCATGGGAAAAATTAAAACTTTAGAGAATGGGTAAGTCTAAGGGGAATAATCAACTCCATGGGAAAAATAAAACTTTAGAGAATGGGCAAGTCTAAGGGAATATGCAACTCCATGGGAAAAATAAAATTTTAGAGAATGGGCAAGTCTAAGGGGAGTAATCAACTCCATGGGAAAAATGAAACTTTAGAGAATGGGCAAGTCTAAAGAGAATAATCAACTCCATATGAAAAATGAAACTTTAGAGAATGGGCAAGTCTAAGGAATATGCACTCCATGGGAAAAATAAAATTTTAGAGAATGGGCAAGTCTAAGGGGAGTAATCAACTCCATGGGAAAAATGAAACTTTAGAGAACGGGCAAGTCTAAAGAGAATAATCAACTCCATACTTTAGAGAATGGCAAGTGGAAATGCAACTCCATGGGAAAATGAAACTTTAGAGAATGGGCAAGTCTAAGGGGAATATGCAACTCCATGGGAAAAATAAAACTTTAGAGAATGGGCAAGTCTAAGGGGAATATGCAACTCCTTGGGAAAAATAAAACTTTAGAGAATGGGCAAGTCTAAGGGGAATATGCAACTCCATGGGAAAAATGAAACTTTAGAGAATGGCAAGTCTAAGGGAATAATCAACTCCATGGTAAAATGAAACTTTAGAAATGGCAAGTCTAAGGGGAATATGCAACTCCATGAGATAAATGAAATTCCACAAAAAATGTGCTAGTCTAGTCTAGGAGGAATATGAAATACCATGAGAAAAATTAAATCCACAGAAAATGTGCAAGTGTAAGGGGCATATGCAACTATATAGGAAAAATAAACGTTTACAGTGATGTACTAGTCCAAAGGGGATATGCAACCTATATGGGAAAAATGAAACTTTAGAGAATGGGCAAGTCTAAGGGAATATGCAACTCTATGAGAAAAATGAATCTTTAGAGAATGGGCAAGTCTTAGGGGAATAATCAACTCCATGGGAAAAATAAAATTCCACAAAAAATGTGCTAGTCTAGTCTAGGAGGAATATGAAATACCATGAGAAAAATTAAACTCCACAGAAAATGTGCAAGTGTAAGGGCATATGCAACTATATAGAAAATAAACGTTTACAGTGATGTACTAGTCCAAAGGGGATATGCAACTATATGGGAAAAATGAAACTTTAGAGAATGGGCAAGTCTAAGGGGAATATGCAACTCTATGAGAAAAATGAATCTTTAGAGAATGGGCAAGTCTAAGGGGAATAATCAACTCCATGGGAAAAATAAAACTTTAGAGAATGGGCAAGTCTAAAGAGAATAATCAACTCCATGGGAAAAATGAAACTTTAGAGAATGGGCAAGTCTAAGGGAATATGCAACTCCATGGGAAAATGAAACTTTAGAGAATGGGCAAGTCTAAGGGGAATATGCAACTCCATGGGAAAAATGAAACTTTAGTGGGCAAGTCTAAGAATATGCAACTCCATGGGAAAAATGAAACTCCACAAAAAATGTGCTAGTCTAATCTAGGAGGAATATGAAATACCATGAGAAAAATTAAACTCCACAGAAAATGTACAAGTGTAAGGGGCATATGCAACTATATAGGAAAAATAAACGTTTACAGTGATGTACTAGTTCAAAGGGGATATGCAACTATATGGGAAATATGAACCTCCACAAAGAATGTGCAAGTCTAAGAAGAATATGGATCTCTTTAAAACAGGAGATTTATAGAGGCATGCGAAAAAATAAATTAATCAGAAAATGTGTAAGTCTATGGAACTTCATGCGAAAAATAATACTAATCATAATGTGTGCAGGCTAAAGGAATATAGAATTGCGTGGGAAAATATGAAACTAAATAGAACATGTGAAAGTCTAGGAGGAATGCAACTCTATGAAGTCTATGTCTATGATGTTTAAGCTAGTCTATGAAGTTTAAGCTAGTCTATGAAGTTTAAGCTAGTCTATGAAGTCTATGTCTATGAAGTTTAAGCTAGTCTATGAAGTCTATGTCTATGAAGTTTAAGCTAGTCTATGAAGAGTGGAATACACTCGCTGAAATATGATGCTCACGAAATCTTTTGATAAGTGCTCAATATTTCGTTTTTATAGTGTAAAAATGATAATTTCGCGTAATTAAGTATTTATGTTTTAAATTATGAATGTTATAAAATTTTTGTTTTTTAATTATTAATTTAGTTAGTTACATAGGAAGAAAGGTAGTGAACAGATATAGGATGTAGCAGGTCCTTTATTGATATAATTAGTAATGAATTATAGGAACATACATTTATTATGTTTTGTTCAGACCTTCTACTGGCACAACATCTAATTAAATTATTGATGTAAAAGTTTATGATGTAGTCTGTAACATAAAAAGTTTCGTCTACACCTAATCCGTCTCTTCAAAGGCATGTCAGATTAATCTTATTTTAAAATCCATTCTAACTTATAAAATGTTTATGACTAGTCTATAAAGTTTATAATAGTTTATAATATGTCATTCCTAAACATCAAATGTGCAATTGCTAATTTATTTATTTACACAAAAAACGGGTTTTGAGCCCAATTTATAAATAATTTTACATGTAAAAACATACAATATTTTTAATAAAAAAAAAATTAAAATAAAATTTGGAAAAAAAGAAATTATAAAATTTAAAGAATTAACAGTAAATATAATTTTTTTTAAAAAAATCTTCATCTTAAAAAGAAGAAACATAAAAAAATGAATTAAAAAATAATTTTTAATTTCTTTAAGATGAAAACTAAAATAAGATACTTGAAGGCTAAAACATTAATAAAAAATTTAAGTAAATAACAGTGAGTGCACATACTCATGATTTTTTAATTAAAATGACTACTATTTTATTTATTAATATTATTAGAAAGAAAAAAAAACAGAAAAAAACACATCTCAAGGGCAGTTTAGACTAGAAAGATATTAATATAAAAGAGTGACATAAAAAAAAGGTTAAACAATAAAAAAGAATCACAAAGACAACTTAGACTAAATGAATTAAACTTAATAGTAATTATACTATTCTTTTGATTTGAGATACTTTTTTATACTATATAGTGAAGTATTGAAAATGTCTATATCTTTACAAATATCATTTGTTAATTTTTGAAATCTAGGTATAGGAGAATAATATTGATAATTATTTGGATGATACAGAATAGCAAAGGTAGGAGTAGATCTGGTATGATAGGATGGTACGTGGAAATTTAACAAAGATAGTAAAGTACTTGAATCAACTTGGGATTGAATAATTTTATACAAAAATACGATATCTGCTGATATCCTTCTGGTCTCTAAACTTTGAATCTTGAGAATATTCATGAGATTGTTATAATTTAATCTTTCCATGGGTATATGAAGCCTGTAGTTAATATATCTCAAATATTTATGTTGTACTCTTTCTAATGACTTAATGTGAATTTGATAATTAGGAGACCATATTTGTGAAGAGTACTCAAGAATAGGTCGTACGAGGGCACAGTATATATGATTAATGGTACTGATATTTTTAAAATCTTTACAAGACCTGATAACAAAGCCTAGACATCTTAAGGCTTTGGAGGATATTTGATTTATATGGTGGATGAAACTGAGTTTGTTATCAAATACTATACCTAGATCTCTTATTGAGTCAACAGAGTTAAGTGGAATATTGTTAATTGAATAATTAAAAATTACAGGACTAGTTATTTTGAAGAAGCTAATAATGTTACATTTAGAAATGTTTAGAGGCAGCCTGTTAATACAACACCATTCATAAAGTTTATCAAGAGCATTCTGTAATGCTATTGCATCGATGGTATTACAAATTATTTTATATATTTTTAAATCATCCGCAAATAGCAAAAACTCAACATCGTTCAGAATAAACATAAGGTCATTGATAAATAGAATGAACAATAATGGCCCCAAATGAGACCCCTGAGGGACCCCAGAGTGGGCTTGGTATTTAGCAGATATAAAAGACTTGATCTTCACAGAAAGTGTTCGTCCAGTAAGATAACTCACAAGCCATTCAAAGATGTTTCCGTGGAAACCAATTTGTTTAAGTTTATAAATAAGAATTTTAAGAGACACTTTGTCAAAGGCCTTGCTGAAATCTGTGTAAGCACAATCTACCTGAGACTTTAACTCAAAAGCATTTAAGATAAAATTCTGGAAAATTAAGAGATTTGAGGTAGTCCTTTGAGGAAGGAAGCCATGCTGATTTGGTGTTATGATAGAGGCTACAGAGGGAAAAACTTTATCCAAAACTAAACTTTCAAAAACCTTTGCAAGAACTGATTGTAAACATACTGGCCTATAGTTTTCGACATTTCTTTTCTCACCAGATTTATAAATTGGAGAAACATAACTGTATTTCCAAGTAGTTGGAAATACTCCTAAATCTAGTGATAAGGAAAAAAGTTTAGAAATAGGAGCTGCTAAAGAATGACAGTTTTTTAAAATAATAGGAGGGACCTTATCTGGGCCTGCACTTTTATGAATATCAAGTCCATTTAGTTTAATCTTCACTTCATTAATATCTATTTTTATTTTAGAAATACTGATGTTGGTGTCATATTTTACATTCAAATTGGAGGTATTTACATTAGAATTATCAAAAACTGATGAAAAAAATTGTGAAAAAAGTTCAACAACCTTATCTGGAGTATCAGCTGATTTATCTTTGTAATACATAGAATGTGGGATACCAGAGCTATTTGATTTACTTTTCCTGGTGAAATTCCAAAACTCTTTAACATTTATAAAAATAGATTGCTCAATGTTTTGAATGTAATTTTTGTAACAAGTATGAGTTAGTGAATTGCATTGAGATCTAAGGGATGAAAACATACGATAGTGATGATGTAACCCAGTAATAGAATATAGTGAATGTGCATCCCACTTTCTATAGATTAATTCAATCAGCTCAGGGGTAAACCATTCAGGAAATTTATTTCTATTTTTAATTTTAACTATAGGAACATGATTTTTAAAACCTTCATACACAATATTGTAAAATTTGTCTACACCTAATTCTAAATCACAGGTACTTAAAAATGACCAGTCTGTATCAGAAAAAAACTTGTTCAAGTTAATAAAATCAGTCTTCTTAAAATTATAATATTCTTCACCATATTCAATAAGTTGATGTTCTCCTGAGAGAGAGACGGTTATATCCAGTCCTGGATGGTGACGATCAAGATTAACGAGTTCGTGTAAAGAAGATTTAACAATTAAGTTCTGATGTGATATAACTAAGTCCAGAATTTTGTTATTTAAGTTCTTTATAAAATTTTGTTGAGACATATTGTGATAATTTATCATATCAAGCACCAATTGTTCATTTTCATTAAAAGAGTTCCCAATAATTGGTGCATCATCACCATTTTGAGACCAATCTATATTTGGTAAGTTATAATCCCCTAAAAGGATTAAATTTGCATCAGGATATGATTGATATAAACATTCTATCTCCGATATATGATTTTGGTATATTATATTATTTGACCTTGGGGGTATGTAACAGCATCCTATAATATAGATAGTATCATCAATAGTTACATGGACAAATAATTGTTCAACATTTGTGGAAATAGTACTGATAACATAAGCTTGAAATTTTGAACTCACAGCAATTAAGATCCCACCTCCATCTTCTTTATTGCTTGTTTTAGAGTCTCTGTCTTTTCTGAACACGTTACATTTATTATTATCAAATCCCAGTTCACCGTCAAATATACAAGGTAAAAGCCTAGTTTCTGTTAGAGCAATATATGGTAATCTAATAAAGGAATGGAAAGTTTCAAATCAGATAGCTTGGTCCTAAGACCATTGACATTTTGGTAATATATTTTTATGAATTTATTGGAGGGTCTGCGGCTTCTTCCTCCACTCCCATTGAGTTTTTTGAATTCTTAACATCAGATGAGTTCCTCTTCTTAAAGTGTTTGTTGGTAACAACAGTAGGATACCGTCATAGTATTTAATGGTATATTTTCTGGTTTATGAACTAGCTATTTGGCTTCTTAGTTCATTCATAATTTGGCGTTCAATAACAGTCTTGTCCTTGGACACGGATTCATTAACTATTTTACCCTCAAATTTGAGTTTTCTAAAACCAAAGAAGACATCATGAGCAATAACCTCTGACTCGAATATTATTCTTAGTGGTCTAGGTTTTGGTAAAGTTTGCTTTAAAACTATTTGAGTTAACAGAAGATTTGCTAGAGTTCCCATCTTCCTGAGAAACATGTCCATCCTTTTGTATCTTATGTTTACTATTACTAATTCTGTATGAACGAATATTTAAACTAGCATAATCAGGGCTAATTTTAGAGCACAATGATAAGACTTGATCAATATCATGTTTGTTACTATTGACTTTAATGTATTTTATGTTATCACTATTACTTACTTTATCATTTTTTTCATTATCATCATTATTTGTTCCATTACTGTCCTCTGAAATCCCATAAAAATTAGATTTTTGGCTTTACGCTTACGCCTGTTCATTTCAGATATAGTTTCATCCAATTTGTTAAGTCCTGCTTCTTTTGAGCTATGATCCGAGCATTTCGTTTTCTCAAGCACATCCATTCTATTTTCAAGCATTGAAACTTTACTTATTACTTTATCTAAACGATCATCGTGATTTAAGCAATTATTACACTGAAAAATTAATGCTGATTTACTAGATTTTTTAGACATATTAGCTAATTCGATACTGTTAAGCTCAGAACACGCCGCCGTTACATGAACCGGACGTTTACATCGTTCACAAATGATAAACTGTTCATTTTGATTAATGTTTTCTTTACACTCGGCACAAGATTTAACTAAAGGCATACTTATTGCTAAATTTTAATACAAAGAAAACGAGTTAACAATAAAAAATCGAAGAGATAAAATAGAAACGTGCACCCACTAGGAAACCTCGAAATAAACCTCTAATAAAACTATGATAAAAAAAATTTAAAACAAAGTTATTTAGAAAGAAAATCTAATAAAGTCTGATACATTAGACTGGAAAATATTTTTTTCGTGACTTCTGATTTGCATCAGATATTTTGCTTCGGTAAAGCAAATAAAACTGTTGTCATTGTAATAGCATGTAGTCATTTGATTTGGTTTTTATGTATGTTTTTTTATGTTCTACCTTATTAAGTTATCATCGATTTCATGTCTGCAAAAAATAATACTACAACTAAAGAAAACAAAAAAAATATAAAAAAAGAAATCAGGTTTAAAAAAAGTAGTAATAATAAAATACAACTCTGGCGCTGAGATCTGCCGGGCGAATTCCCTGTGAAATGCTTGTTTTTTCGCTTACCAATCTAGTCCTTGCTTGGATTTTCGGTTTATGTTTTATTGTTGACACAGTAAGACTCAATTTTCTTAATACTATAAGAAATACAAAACTATGCTAGCTAAGCATACAATGCGCAGGTTACACTAATCTTCAAAATATTTTAGGGCATTTCCTATAAAAAATACAGGAAAATTGACAAAGTAGAAATATTACTATATGACGCTTAAAATCTGAGCAAGAACTTAAGAAGAGATTAAGGAACAAGAAAACAAGCATTCTAAACGTTTGGTCACTTAGAGCAGTCGTATCAATGTTGGACAGTTTAACGCTCCGAAAAAATTTCGACCATTAATTGTACCGATTTTGTTAAAAGCTTTACTGAAAACACTTTTTACTGATGTCACACCTGATTTTCAATGGAGTTCATACACTCCACAAGTTTGATTTTGTACCAAGATATTTTTTCGTGCTCAGGGACCTTTAAAACACATTTTGACCCCATTCCGGGGTCCGACTCTTGCCAATGACGCCTATCTCATTAGCGACTTTTTTCCAAAAGAAATTCGCTAAAAAATTTTAAAGAATGCAACTTTTTCCCATTTAGATAGACTTTTATGTAGCAGATAGACTACATTATTTTTACCGTAGGTATATAGAGGAAGTATTGTGTTTGCAAAAAAAAATCCGAAACCGGGATGAACCAGAAATTATCCGTTTTACGTCATTTGAAGACCTTCTGAGTAGTTTTCTCAAGGTTGTCTGTCTGTATGTGTATGTGTGTCTTTTATCATCCTAGCTCCCAGTGTATTTATGCTAGAGAGTTTTTACAATAATCAATCTATAGGTTTAGTTATGCTATTCGGAAAATAATTTTTTAAGACTTCAATAACTCGCAATAATTACTTAAAACGCGAAAAAATGTTACGATCATTTTGAAATTTGGCACACATATAGCCATAACATATGTGTCAAGTTTCATCTCATGATCAGCATTAATTCGATTGAAAAATAGTATAAAATCAGAAAATAATCTATTTGAGTTGAAATTTGGTACAAGTATATACTATTATCTGCCTCCGTGGCCGTGATCGTAAATGCTCTAAGGTTTTATGAATAGTATTTGTATTAAAAAGATTTCGCCAACTTTAATTAATTCTTAGAGTGTAGTAGATGCAACCCACCTGAGGTCGTTCCCGCAGGGTGAATACCCTGATGGGCCGAAAGACCCTAAAACGGGCATTTTTATTTTTTTTATACTATTACGTAATAAATAAGTACACCAAGTTTTGTTTCAATACGACAAGTATATCCATGATTTTTGCTGGAGCATAAATGTTGAGCAGAACCGAGCATGGTCAGAGCCTGGATAGGTGAACGCTGGGATGAAAGGTTGTATTTTCTATCTTAGGATTAGAGAAGCGAATTCGAAAAGGTGTTTCAGTATAAATTTAACGACTTGTATATTCGTTAAATTTCATATTCAGAGGACGAGCGAAGCGAGTCCGAAGTAGGGAGGATGAGCGTAGCGAATCCGATGTGATGAAGAAAAGTTCCGAGATTCACCGTACCCAATTTTTCTATAATAGTTTATGTTTGTCTTCTTGTTTTATGTTGTATTGGCTTATGATTGTTACTTTAAAAATAGGTTAGTAGATGTTTGTCTTTATTTTTCCCTAACTTTAGGATTTATAATATATAATAACAGAGAAAGATACAATAACACGCAATAGGAGATGCGTTTTGATGTTACGCCTTTGTAGTTCCGGTTAAAGTTATCTTTGAGTATGTACTTGAAAACACCTTGCAAAACCTAAACCCTTTAAGAGCGATAATTTGAGTGTTTCAACACCTTTAAGCAATATAAGTTTATCATTGTTAACAGCGCCATTTAAACACATAGGAAATAGTACTTTTAAAATGATCAAAACTTATTTGATTGCAACACGCTATAAATAATAGTTATTTATGCCATAAGGCTGAGAAGTGTGTCTTTATGTCACGGCAATCAGATTTACCGACGAGCGAAGCGAGTCGGGAAAAATTGCCAAGACATAAAGACATTCTCAGCCGGATGGCATACACTATTTTTTTGAGGTAGCACTCATTAAATAAACTGCGCTATATACTTAATTGAAAAAAACAAAATAAACGTCCAATTAACTCCATATTATCGTCGTCATTGAATTCATCCATAGCTTCATACTTTTACTCAAAAATGTATAAGCTTTACAAATAAACACACAAAATTTTAAATTAGAACACTTTTTAAAAACGAAAAAAAATTAGTCTACGAACAAAAACAGAAACAAAATGAACGTTTTTAAAGAAAACTTATGAAGGTTTAACACAGATTGGTTTTTGAACACGCTACATTACAGTAATGGCGGCAACATATGAATTACTTTTACGTCCTAGGAGTTTTTTTTACATTCATTATTGTCCTCGGAGGTGAAAAGTACTAAATAACCTCCTATAACAATAATGATTGGCTTCTCATCCTAAAAACGGTCCAATAAGTGCTCAATTACGTACTACCTCAAAAAAATAATTTAAATAATTTTATAATACTAGCATTAAGTATTTTAGAGATTAAAAGTACAAGAAAAATACATATATATAACTTAATTCTATATTTATTTATATCTCTCGTCTATAAAAAATAAATTAGTAAAGGAAAGTGAAAGCTATTCAAACAAGAAAACTTTCAATAAAAACAAAAGCTTTCTTTTAAAACTCCAGAAAAAATATAGTTTTGAAGAGTTAAATTTATAATCGTGATTATTCCAAACCAAACCTGTCCAAAACTAAGTTTTTTTTTTTTCTTCTTAAAATAAAAACTTGGCATGAGTTAAAAACAATCCTTTATATAGCCCTAATTAATTTCCTGTTTTCCATCTCGTTGTAGAATTAGAAACAAATAAAGAATACAACCCATAATTAACTCGCGTGACGCAAATCAGACCAACTAATCTAGATATTTTTAGCGAATTCCCTTTTGAATAAATTCGCTAATGAGGTGGGCATGCTGCGAGTCAGACTTAAGAGTGTCAGAAATTTGTTTCTTTAAAAAAACCATATTATATATATATTATATATAATAATATATATTATATATATAATATATAATATATATATATATATATATATATATATATATATATATATATATACAATATATATACATATATATATATATATATATATATATATATATAATATATATATATATATATATATATATATATATATATATATGTTATATATATATAATCTTTATTGTTATATAACATATAGTTTTTACAAAGTATTATATGCAATAAATACAAAAACGTAGTTAAAAAATTAAAAGTCCTCTTGAGTTTGAATAAATAATAAATAATGCCTTAACTTGCCTTGATAAAATTAAATATATAAAAGAAAGAAATAAATAAGTTACTTTTATATTTTGATAAATTAGCATTACAGGCGTAATGAAGGGTTACTAGATCTTCTCCTCATAGCGTGAACAGTAAACAAATATATCTGGTGTAGAGTTGTATCATTAAGTTCATATAGAGAACAGAAAAGGTTTTGACTACTTAAAGTAGGGCTAAGATGTTTTAGTCTAAGATCTCTAAGACTATTACACTGTAAGGCGAAGTGTTATTGAGTGTTATGTGAATAATTGTTGCAAAGAAGACATGGTTTACTACTATTTAAGGTAATTGATATCTTTTGACAGTATAGTTTGACTATGTTTCTGTTGGCAAGTCTTATTTGCAAGTCAGGTATTGTTCTGAAGGCGAGCCATACTTGCAAAGCAGGACTATTATTCAATTACATAAATACACACACACACACACACACACACATGTATATATATATATATTAATATAATATTATATATATATATATATATATATTAATATATATAATAATATATATATATATATATATATATATTATAATAATATAATAATATGCCCGTTTAGAGCCTTGCGGCTCATCAGGGATAACCCCTGCGGGAACCACCTCGGGTGGTAGTAGCAACCGTTACGCTCAAAGTGAATTCTAAGTTGGCGATAATATATCTAAACAATAATCTTCTATAAACTGAGAGCGTAACCTGGGATGCGAACCCCAGACCTCCGCGGGTGTCAAAGGTCAGTGTAAAGACTAACGCCTTAACGACCTTTGCCACGGAGGTGGTATATATATATATATATATATATATATATATATATATATATATAATATATATATATATATATATATATATATATATATATATATATATGTATATATATATATATATATATATATATATAATAATTTATTATTTTTCTATGCTTTTTCATTTTAAGAAATTGCATTAATCGATAATTTTGATTAGTTTCGTGTGGAGGTTCAACACGGCCTAAAATGCCTGTCGTTTTTCATTTGATAGTAAATATTTCAAGAAAGTAATTTTCTCAACTGGATAAGTCAAAGAGTCTTTCGAGCTATTTATTACCGGTCTAAGTGGTACACCGTCTTTGTTAACCTTAGTTAATCCATAAAAGTGAGTGGTTTACTACAGCAGGTTAAAATCCAGAAACCCTACACATAACACACATCGTCTATTTCAAGATCTACCTGATGATGGGAGAAGTACCTGCTCCCGAAACGTCTCGAATGGAGTACATCCAACTAATTTTACTCATAATTCACCATTGTCACAAAAATTCAATAGTAAAAAAACAGGACAACAACATAGGGATTCGCCAGGGGAGCGAAGCGGCCCCTAGCGCAGACGCCGCGTGTGCCAAAGGCCTCTTGCTTATAGTGTTACTTTTTCTATTTACAAAAATTCGCAACCTCGTGGGTAGGAGGCTACCCCAGTTTTATGTTATTTGGAATTATTATTTAAATTTAAAAAAACAAGCAGCGTTTTGCAAAACTCAAAACGACCTCGTGTGTCATAATTAAAGACTGTTAATATTAGCTCTGCTATTTGAGGGGTTCAGTGTTAAAGTGGACCAAGTCCATTTTTTAAAAAAAATGAGATAGAGGTGTTTTCATGTAGGAGAATATGTATATTTTATCAGTGTGAGGTTGTTATGTGTATTGGCTTCATGGGGTACCAATAAATCGCCATAGTCTCTTTGCGCACTGAAATATTTCTAAATTGTTTCAGGGTTAAAAGGGGCTAAAAATGTCTTTTATGACAAATCAAGTTTGATGACTTGGTCCACTTTAACACTGAACCCCTCATTTAATGTTTTTAAATAAACTTAAAGGATATAATAAACAATTAAAAGCATTATATTATTCATTGCACGTTACAATTTAATTGCTTTTACGCTTTAAGAGTTATCAGTTTGCTATAAAGTTGTACATGATTCTAATTTCTAATTGTTTTTCCCCATAATTCCGATAGGATCGCTTAAGGGAAATCCCAGGAAAAGTTTCAATCGAGTTGAGAATGAGAAAAAGTCAAACACCACAAGAGCGTGATGAAAAACTATTATCAGTGACTTGGTTTTACACGTTTTATTTCGTATATAGATATTTTTTTGGAAATGATACACGATAAATACAGACTTCGATAATTGAATAGGTTCGTATGGATTTAAAATAGGATAGGAGTGTAGTATGGATATGTAGAGAGACTGTATTTTTTGATTAACTTCAGGTATATTAACCATTCATTGTTGCAGGACTTGTTCGTCATGGATTTCATAATCAAAACAAGATAACTTCGGCCTCAGCCACTGCGCGACACTGGGAACCGCTTCGCGGCCATGATTGTTCTCCTATATCATTTTGTAATATTACTAGTTTATATAAGGGGCATACTACCACGTAATAAAGAAATTTTTAAATGCATTCGCCAAAGACCGTGATTTGTTTTCAAATTAACTTTTTGTTGAGTCATTATTAAAAGTTAACGACATCTCACATATTTCATAAACAATAGAGTTCAGGACATTAACATTTTGCACCAAATTTCATTTCATTTAAAACAAAAATATGATCCGAGAAAGCGTTCCACAGTTATCGTGTCCCATAGAACGTTTGTTTCTAGAAGTTAACGTCTAGAAACAAAACCTCGTACATACATTATATATATATATATATATATATATATATATATTATATATATATTATATATATATATATATATATACCCTATACTATAAACTATATAGGAAAAATAAACGTTTACATGTATGTACTAGTCCAAAGGGATATGCAACTATATGGAAATATGAACCTCCCAAAGATGTGCAAGTCTAAGAAGAATATGGATCTCCTTGAAAAAGGAGATCCCAAAAAAAAAACCCTGATCTCCATCCGTTTTCCCACAAGGTCAAATTTAATATTTTAAAAAATATTTGACCTCACATCATAAAATTGTTAATAGCGTTTAAACTGTTCAAGACAGAAAGACGAAATTGGTCTCGTTAGAAAGCTGAGTAAATTTCCTAAAGGACAAACTATCAACTATGTCAAATATTTTGAAACTACTGCCCAAAAATTTGCATAAAAAGATTTTTTGAAAAATTGAATTTTATGGAATTTTTATGGTAGGGCATTAGAGGAAGTAAGAGATGAGCAAAAGTTTATCCAAGAACGGAAAAAACTTCTCTTATGATTGCCCTTTAAGAAAACTCAAACTTCATCATGCATTCAATAGTCAAAATGTTAAGCCATTCTTCCTTGAAGTTGGAAAAACTGATATTTTTTGTAATGTTTGCGCATATCTCTTACAATGTTAATTACATGGTACATAAAATAATGAAAAATCTTAGAGAAAGAGTGGTTTTAGAGAAAAATGTGTAAAAATAAAATCTGTTTATTTTACCTCCTAGAGTCTAATAATTGTATTATTAGTTTACTTTCGAAAAAAAAGTATTTTGTAAAAATAACACACTATTTTCACTTTTATACGACAAAAATGATCAGTTTTTACAACTTCTAGTAACAATAGCTTACATTTTCGACTATTGAATGTATAAAAATATTTAGATTTTCTTAAAGAGCAATCATAAGAGAAGTTTTTTCCGTTCTTGGCTAAACATTTGCTCATGTCTTACTTCCTCTAATGCCATACCATAAAAATTTCATAAAGTTCAATTTTTGTAGAAAATCATTTTTCATGCAAATTTTTGGGCAGTAGTTCCAAAATATTTGACATAGTTAGTAGATTGTCCTTTAGAAAATTTACTCAGCATTCTAACGAAACCAATTTCGCCTTTCTATCTTGAACAGTTTAAACGCTATTAACAATTTTATGATGTGAGGACAAATATTTTTATATTTGGGTTATATGGGGTTATATATGGTTTTATATTATAGGACATTTTTTGTTCCTTTTGAGGAGTACTATCACCTCCTTCTTTGGTGGACACTTTATATGAAACACCCTGTATAATAAATACAGTCAGACCTCCATATAACGAACTTCTATACAAAGTCTCTATGTAACGAATTTTTTTACGTTCCCTTAAATTTTGTGTTTAAAAGTGTTTCTATTTAACGAAAAAATTTCTATATGACGAACAAAATTTCCAGAAATAAAGATAAAGACAAGACCCGCAAACTTTCAAGGAATTGACCAAATCGGCACTTCTGTTTTTCTGTAATTTCCCAGAACAATTATTTATTGAACTCTTTTTTTACAATTTTCTATGAAATTACGATTAACACAGCATAGAACTAAATATCTTTCAGTTTTGATTTGGTCTTCGGTCTGTCCAGTTCGTTTGTTAAACTTTTTATTTGTTTGTAAATCGAGTTTATTAAAATGTCAAAACGGAAATCGCTGTCCCTTTCTGAAAAAATCAATTTATTAAAAGATTCTGACGATGGAGTCAAAAACAAAGACTTGTCTCTGAAGTATAAAATCGCTCCTAGTTCTATATCAACAATTTTAAAAAATCGGAAATCTATACTTAGGTTATACGAAACGAGTGGCGATTTAAAAAAAGTTCTCGAGTATGCAAGTACGAAGACATTGATGACGCAATTTTACAGTGGGTGACAATGTTAAGGGACAAAAATATGCCTGTGACAGGACCGCTAATAAAAGAAAAAGCTGCTGAATATGCAACTGCGAGGTTATTATTCATCCTATATATCCATTAAAATATCATAAAATAGTACAGAGTTTTTATTTTTTCAATTTCTATACAACGAAATTTCTATATAACGAATTTTTTCGTATATAATATATATATATATATATATATATTATATATATATATATATATATATATATATATATATATATATATATATATATAGAGAGAGAGAGAGAGAGAGAGAGAGAGAGAGAGAGAGAGAGAGAGAAAAGGGAGATAGTTATATAATATAATAATATAATAATAAAATTGTTTATTTCCACCAAAATAAAATACAAATACAAATTACATAAATATTATTTTACAATATTTGATTATTTAAAAACATATTGTACAAATATATTTGTGTTTAGTTAATAATTTGGCGAGGGCCCTCAGTAGGAGTTAAAACTCCTAGAGCGAGGGTCCTGTCTCAAGTGCACATTTATTATAAAATATTTTTCATGTATATCAATGTTATTAAAATTATTATTTATGTTAGTTTCATTTTGATAATTAATTTAAAAACACGTCTTTCATTGTTTAGTATCTCAAATTTTTCTTAATATGCGATGCTTTAGATACTTTCATTAAAATATTGGTCAAGAAGGTATTGATTAACAAGTTTCTTAAATATGTCTATGGTTTGACTTTGTTGTATTTTGATTGGTAGTTGATTAAAGTATAATGGTCCAAGATATGATGCATGTCTCTGTTTTCTTTCAGTTTTACATAGTGGTGTTTGTACAAAGTTAGTCAGTTGAGATCTTGTTTCATAAGTATGTTTTAATATATCTTTGTTGTCTAGTTGATAGTATTTTATTAGAACTGCTTTCTTAACTAATAATTCAACTGAAGGACTGTAAAATCACTAAAAATTTGTTTGGACGAATACCTTTTTGGTTTTTTAAGAGCTATTTTGAGAATTGCTTTTTGGGCAACTTCGACTAAGTTGAGGTAAGTGCTTGGTGCACTTCCCCACACTAATATACAGTAATTAATTAGCGATTCAGTTAAAGCATGGTACATAGTTTTTAATACTGCTTTGCTTGCAAAATCTCTGGTTCTTATAAAAGCGTACATAGTTTTTCTTATTCTTTTAATTATAACTTTTATATGTTCCTTCCAGCTAAAATGTTGATCTACAATTACTCCCAAGTACTTAATTTTGTCGACTCGTTGTATTTCATTGCAATTACAGTTTAAGTTAAGTATGTTAGAATCAATTAAGGTACAAAGTGGATCATGAAGTTTTAATTTTAAATGTTGGGGTGGTGTTTGTCCAGGGAAAAAGTCATGTATTTTGTTTTTTCAAGATTCATAGTTAAACTGTTTTCATCGAACCACGTTTTCACCTGTGCCATACCACTTGTTGCCTTAATAAATACTTGGTTCCAATTGAAACCTCTGAAATAAAGTAGAGTATCGTCCACAAAGGATATGACTTGCATGTAGTTATTGTTTAGATTAAGTAAACTATTTATATAGATAAGAAATAACCAAGGCGAAATTACTGTTCCTTGTGGAGTTCCACAAGTTATCGTTTCTTTTTGACTTAAAATCCCTTCAAGCTTAGTTTGTTGTTGTCTGTTTTCTAAATAACTTTTAAACATTTGATAACACTTGCCCATTATTCCCACTGATTTTAACGCATTTAACAATTTCTCATGAGAAACAGTATCAAATGCTTTTTTGACGTCTATGAAAATAGCCATTGATTTCATGCCTTTATCTAGGTCATTGATTATTTCTTCAGATAACTTATACACAGCATCTGCTGTACTTTTATTTTTCATATAACCGAATTGGTTGTTTGAGATAATGTTATTTGATTCTAAATGCTCGACTAATCTATACTTAATACATTTCTCAATAATTTTTGATATATTTGACAACAGGGAAATAGGGCGGTAATTTGAAGGATCTGATTTATCTCCTTGCTTAAGCAATGGGATAACTATAGCTTGTTTTAGTAAATCTGGAAAAACTCCTTGGTTAAGACAAAGATTACTTATATAGTTAAAGGTTTAACTAAATTGTCTATTGCCTGTTTTAGATATTGGGATTTAATATTATCGATACCAGGAGCTGTGTCAGAATTCAGACTGTTTATATGATTTTTTATTTCTTTTTCTGTTACTGGTTTGAATGTAGAAAGTGGTACTAAAACTCAAACTTATCTATATTTTTGTTTGTTTTTTTTGGTGACTTTGATATTTTTAGCTAAATTTACTCCTACATTTACAAAATAATGATTTAACTTATCAGCTATTTCTTTGCAATCTGTAAAGGTATTATTATTATAATTAAGTTCAGTTATATTCGTTCCACTACCTTTTTTCCTGTTTAAGCATTCATTTATAACTTTCCAAGTCTGTGCTGAGTCTGAGTTATTTTTCGGTAATCTACTTTTAAAATAGTCTGCTTTAGTCTTTCGAATTAATTTAGTCAAATAATTTTTGTATTTTATATACTTTTCTTTTAATTGAGAGTTAAAAGGTTGTTTATCCAGGGTCTTCCTCATCTTGTCTCTAATTCTTTTTGATGTTAGTAAACCACTTGTAATCCATGGTTTTATTTTTACAAGTAATTTTAACTTGTTTCGTTTCTGTACAGTTGTTTATATGTTGTTGCAAAATTTGTATAAATGATTGTGTGGCTTCCTGAGCTCTAATTATTGTGTATAAATGACTCCAGTCTATCTGTTTAAGTCTTTGCTCCAGTGCTTCAGTATTTACTTTAGTATAAGAGAAGTATTTCTTTGATTCTACTCCGTTATTGGTATTTTTTATGTCTACAGAGATTCCTATAGGATAATGATCCGACACCTTGTTATGTAATATGAAAGGAAAGTATTTAAATTTTTCATTGCGCTTGAGGAAAATATGATCTATGCAAGAAGAAGTGTTATTTTCTTTTCTTGTGACACTATTAATACAACTAATAAAAGCTTGAGAGTTAAGTAAATTCAAGTAGTGGTTTTTAGAGTTAGAGTCTTCTAAAAGATTTAAGTTCATATCTCCGGCTAAAATATGATTCGTATATTTGTGCTGGTTGAGAAACGTTTCTAGGTTAACAAGAAAATTGTCTAATGTAATTTCTGAAGACCTATAAATAGATGTGACATGAAACTCTTCATTATTTATTTTTAATTTAAGTAATAGACTGTTACATTCTAAAATAGGTCTGTTAACTATTTTTGTGACTTCGATATTACTTTTACAGTAAACTATGATTCCTTCAGCTCTATTATTTCCCAGATCAAAGTAAGCATTGTATCCATCTAAATTATAATAGCTGTCATAATCTTTCAGCCAGGCTTCTGTTAATATAATAACATCCATGTTTCTGTTTAAGTTATTTAGTAGCAATAGTAAACTATCATAATTTTTGTTTATTGATCTAATATTTGTATGAAAAAATTTGTACTCTCTTTCTTAATACAACCTAAGTCATAATTTGTAATTATTGAGGTGTTCGGATCATTTCTATAGGAATCTAAATTATCTAAAAACTTAGAGTTCATGGCATTACTGATGTTACTAGCTGATTTATACAGTTATATAAGTATGAATTTATTATATTTAATTCTAATGTTTTTGTTATATTGGAAACCACATTTTGGAACGTAATAGATAGAAGTGTTATGTCAATAAAACCTAAATTACTGAGTAAGTTTGACCCAACTTGACTAAAAATACTTTTTATTGGCCTATTTTTTAATTTTTACAGTTAAAAAAAATTCTATAATAATAAAAACTATTTGATTGAGATACTGAGGCTGCTTATCCTATAATAAACTTAATTCCGAAATTGATTTAATATATACAGGGGTGGTTCCGTCGTCTTTTCTCATAAGTATTTTTCCATTGGTGTACCAGACGTATTTATAATGTTTTTCTTTACCTGCTAATTTAGCTTTAGACAGAAGGTCTTTTTTTCGTTGAGAAAGGTGTTCTGAGATGAATACTCTCCCATCCTTGAAATTGGCGCTAACTTTTTTCAAGTCAAAGCCTGGTTTTGATGACTTATCTGGAGAAGCGTTTTTCCTTTCCTCGGTACAACTCTTCCTATAAGCTTTTACCCACCGTTCCTTCTGCCATCTCCTTAAGAATTTAACCACAATTGGTTTAGGAACATCTTGGCGGAATGTACGCATTCTATGAGCAAAGCTTATATCTTCCTCTTTAAACTGTACATCTAAAGCTTTCGCCACTGCATCCAGTATAGCAGGCACTTCTTCTTTCGGAGTTTCTGGTATTCCGTTTATAATTATGTTGTCCATTCGGTGATACTGATTTTGTTCCTCTATCTCTTCTTTTAACATTTTATTTTCTTCTGATAGTGATTTAATAGTGCTTAGAACGTCCTCGTATTTATCGTTAATAAACTTCATTGATAAGGATAACTCTTCAACAAATTCTTTAAGTTTTCCTGCATAGTATTCTTGTATTCTTCTAACATAAGCCGTAATTCAGAGGAAATGTTATCTGGTAAGTTAAGTCGAGGCATGGGAGGATGAGGGAACGCTTTTGTTGCACAAGATGTGCATTTCCAGATTTTCTTTGCCTCCTTCCTCATAATGCTAAACTTTTCCTGTGATATATTGGCACAGTGGTAGTCATATTCATTTCCACACTGAGAACATGTTAGAAAATTTTCCTGTGCTCCTTTATGTTCACAGGCTTTACATTGACGAACCATTTTTTAATTAAGAAAGATATAAAATTGAAAAAAAAAATATTTTGAATTATATAGAGTATTAAGTAAAACAAATTTATTATTTGATTAAAAGAAATTATGAAATGTTGCAAATCTATCAGAGTTTAATTTTGATGATGTTAACAAAAAAACAAAACTATTTTTAAGAAACTATTATTGTAAATATTTAATGCTGATTGTTAAATCATTTATTTTTAACACTGTTTGAAATATTTAATTAATAATTACCACGATGTGCACTGTAAGGGATCTTGAGACGAACTGTATATATCTATAGAAGGATATATGTAAAATATATAAAGGATATATTTATATATATATATATATATATATATATATATATATATATATATATCTTTAGAAGGAGATATATGTATATAACTTCTATATATATATATATATATATATATATATATATATATATATATATATATATATATATATATATATATATATATATATAATATATAATATATATTATATAGAAGGTTTTGGTCGCATAAGGGCCAAGAAGTCGCAGGCCTCTTGTTTTATACTAATATAAGCTTTTCTTAATTTTACATAGGGAAGAGAAAAAATAACCATTTAAAAAGTCAAAAATGCTAAAAAACTTTTCATAAAAAACTAAAACCCATTATCTTACATTGCCAAGCCATGATTGTCATTTTTTAAGAATATTAATTGACATAACATAACTGGCTTAAGAACATGTTTCCGGTCTGTAGACAAAAATCCAGACTATCGTGATATCAAGCAATTTTATATTTTTCAAAACAAAATTAATCTTCAGACAACTTGCCGTGTTTCTTAAAGCTGATTACTTTAAAAATGAATTTGTTTTATTTTTATTTCGTTTTTTTTTCTTCAAATAGTAAAACTTAAAAGCAATTGGTTTTCGTGTATCTATGATCTTGATTGTTGTTTGATTTATAGTCTATCAGATTTAAATGATAAATTAAATAGAAATCTATTACTTTTAAGTTACTATTAATCTATTACAGACATCAACTCAGAAATAAGATAGAAGGAAATTCCTATAAATGAAACTAATAAAAGGTTTCCAATAAGCATTATATAAGTTGATATCACGCTACCTTAAGTAAATAAAAATGGTAAAAACTCGGGTGCCAGGTACTTTGGAACATTTTCTTAGAACATCAAATTTGTTACGCTCATCCTTCCTACTTCGGACTCGCGTCGCTCGTGTTTAGAATATGCAATTCACCAAACACGTTCACCAAACACGTACACCAAAATTACTGCAACACGTCTTCGAACTCTCTTGGCTCGACCTCAGATAGTGATTACATTAGTTTTATTTTCCAGCTGTCACCCATCCAGGTACTGACCTCGCTCGATGCTGCTTAACTGTTATGATCCAACAAGAACCATAAATATACTTGTCGTATTGAAACGAAACTTAGTTTACTTATTTATTACGTAAATGGATACACTTGGACCTGTTTCAGCTCAATAAGGTTATTTTCCGAATATTGCTTTTTTTTAAAAAAAAAGTATGCATTTTTTCAATTTTTTAAAATATGTACAAAGTCATTTTATAAAAATTAAACTAATGTTGATAATGAGATGAAACTTGGCCTATATATTTATTATATATATTACTATATATAATCTACTATAATAATATATATATAATATATAATAATACTAATATAATATGGTCTTATATATTACTACATACGTGCCAAATCTCAAATTGATCGACAAATTTTTCCGCTATATAAATTTTCAAAATTTTTGCTGTCATTATTGCGGTTTAATGACGTTATAAGAAATTATTTTCCGGAGAATACAAAAAGACCTAAATTTTGATTTTTGTTCCAAGTTTCAAAAATAGAGGGTCTTAAAAGAAGTAATCTTATTATAGTTTGGTTGTTATGTAAAATGGTTGTTATGGAAGACCAACTGAAAAGCTGAACAACAACCATTTACTATCCAAGAGATATGTATATTGGTGTTTTCTTTTTGTTACATCTTTTTTGTAAGTTTAATTATGTTATCGGATAGTAATAAACGTTTATTTATTAATTTAGTCGTAGTGTTAGTGTGTGGGGATGTAGAATGGCAGAAAGACCACTTCCTCATGAACCACCCTCATAAGCCTTCTTCCCCAGACAGTTAGGACAAAAATGGCTCCCACGGAACAACGGTGAGCTAAGCAGGCCCGCAAAGCGTAAGGACCACGAAGGTCTTCTCATGGTCGTAGGCATTCGGACCTTTTTAAAAGGTGTTATTGGCATATAACTTAATAATGACGTCATCACCAATAAATAAAACTAAGTTTTCTTTTTGTATACCGTGGGTGTAAGATAATTGGTAAACGCCGTGTGTATCTTATTGTACATATGGAAACATCTACGTGGCTCCCTAAGGGCCATATTGAGCCTCACAGGCCCGCGTAGCCTTTTTATTGACTTAGCGAGGTATTTTAACTTTTCTTTTTGCCTTAAGGGGAGGAATGCTGCCGCGTTCCTAAATTTTAATAGATATAAACATTTCTGACACCAGATAATTGTGTAAGAGATACCTGGGAAATGTAACAAGCAAAATACAATACTACATCTGGGAACCTACATGTAGGTTCCCAGGGAAATGTAATGTAGAGACACCTAGGAAATGTAACTTGACGCATGCAGTGTTCAAGTTACATCAATTTGTGTTCAGAAACTGTTCTTCCATCATTCAACATTTATAATAATTGAAGGCTCGACATAATGTCATGTCCCACTTTGTTTCGTGACGTCTAACTCATCAGGGCGCCGACAGAGCCTGAACTCACTCCGACCTTTAATTAAAATTCCAAAGATTTAATGTGAAGTATTTACCAGAGAAGAGCGGTGCTCTCTTACCGCCATCATGCTTGGCAAGTAAAACATATATCATTTGATACTACCGAGCTTTTCAAAACTATTGAATGTAATTTAAATTTAAACATGTAATTTCAAAATATTTAAATATTTTGAATATTTAAAATTTAATTTAATGTAGCAGTTTAATTAAAGGTCTTAGAAAGTTTAGGCTCTGTCGGCGCCCTGATGAGTTAGACGTAACGAAACAGAGTGGGACATGCCATTATGCCGAGCCATCATTGATGACAAATCTCGAATAATGGAACAGTTTCCAGAAGTAGCACTGCATGTATCTATTTACATTTCCTAGGTGTCTCTCGCATTTATATATAGGTACATAAGAAAAGTATTGTGTTTGCAAAAAAAAATCTGAAACCTAAATTTTCGGAAAACACCCGAAACACCCAGTTTCAGGTGTTTTGACCTACCGAGTGGTTTTCTGCTGTTCAAAGTTGTCTCTCTGTATGTGTGTTTGTGTCTGTTATTATCGTAGGTCACAGTGAATTCATGCTAGAGAGTTGAAACTTTGTACAAAAATCAGTCTATAGCTGTAGTTGTGCTATTCGGAAAATAATTTTTATGACGTCATTAACCCGCAATAATGACTCAGCAAAACTTTCGAAAAATCTAATTGAGATATGGTACGCATGTAGCCATGTATAAGACTAACATATACGCCAAGTTTCATCTCATTATCAGCATTAGTTCAATTTGTATAAAATGACTTGTGTACGTTTTTTAAAAATTTGTAAAAATCGGAAAATAACTGAATTGATTTTTCCCTAATTCCAATTGATTTCTAAAACTAACTTCGTCTACACGAAATTACAGAGACTGATTGAATCTTAAACTTATTGTTTATTTATTAATAAGAATTATTTGAAAAAACGTAAGAAAAACTGTTGTACTTTACAATTTCCAATTGCAACTTACTGATCAAAGAATCAGGTAGACTTTTGATTCTTAATCAGTTGCCAAAATAAGTCAATCAAGAGAGTAACGCATTTAGGATGTAGACGTAGGGTCTCCTGTACATTCTGCGGACATCTGAAGTGAAGAATCTGAAGTGACTAGGAAAAGTTCCTAGGCGTATATTAAAGTAATAAATATGAAATAGAACAGGGCCATTGGTGGTGTTACGCTTAGCACGTGAGGCTTACAACCAGACAGTCGGAGTTCAATCTCGGTTGAGGCCTCTAGAATGCTGAGCGAGGATGCACATTTTTACATGTGCCGTCTTATTATTAGCTATTTTTTGACATCAAAACATTTGTATAGTTTGATCTGCTCTTAGTTTTCATCAGATTAATAGTACTGTATAAAACATCTGTACATTTGACATCTGATGGTACTAGTCAAAAGCCATTCTAAAGATTATACCAAACCAACGTCGTAATCAACGTTTTATACAAATAAATAGATAGTTTTAATTATAAATATAATGTTACGCCAGCGAAGCAAGCCAAAGAAAAGGATATTTTTTCATTAACTTAATACTAATATTATACTTTATTTGTTTAATGGCATATAACGATAAATTAAAAAAATTGTATAACATGTTACCTGACAATGTCCTCAGTTTTAAAAATATTTTCCTAGAGCCGCACATTAGCTTCCGAAGAGTATGAATCTACCTCTTTTCATGACAAACTAGTTTGCAAGTTTAGAGTTAATAAGATGCCTCCATACATGCTCTCCATAAATGCTTCATTTAATCCATTTTACCGCGACTTCACAAAATACATTCTACGCTTCATTACCCGGGAACATAGAGTATAAAAAATTAACTTGTATATAATCTATACATATTATAAATCACATTAAAGTGTACTAAATAAGTTATTGTAAAATGCAAACTATCTCAAAAATGCTGAGTAACTCCTCTGCTAGAAATGTAAAAATTTTCAGGCTGCCATGCTAAATGTAAAAGATCTTCATTTAGGTTTAAAACTATATTTAATTATTTAATGCTATGTTAAGTCAACAAGATGTGTAATCTACAAGTTTTACCCTTTCTTGATATTTCTCCCCCGACCAGTTTGATTTATTATCTCTGGTCCACCCTCTCTTAAATAGTGTAAAAATTATTTATTTGTAATTTTTAAACCTTTGGATTAAATTAAATATTACACAAAACTTTCGCTGAACATTCTTACAAAAATTTAAAAGCAACAAAGTTTCGCTATTCATTTTTGACTGATTCTTATTAAAGAAAAATAAAAAAAAATAAGAAGAATTGTTGTTTTCCACCTCTGAAATTCTCGTCCTCAAGACAATAAATTAAGAATTTTATTTCAAAGTGGAAGTAACTCATAAATTTCTTAGTATTTAATTTAATTTTTCTCTGATAAATGATATTTGTTAAGTTCGTAAGTGGCAAGTTAATTATTAATGTAATATCAGAGTGGTCTTTAAGTTGACAACAAGGAGGTCTAGTAAGGCACATGGATTATAAGGAGGAGCAGAGCAATGAAATAGAAGCTCTTGATTCTATTTACTGTGATGACTTTGAGAGTAAGTGTGTTACTTATGTTGATTAGATAAGAGTATGTTAGTACAAGTTTCCTTTTGCCATTATATTGTGGCAAAATGAGAATACGATTGACTGTCACAGAGTACGTTCACACACACTTCTAAATCCGCGGATCGTTTACAGTATGATATCTCAATACGGTAATATTAGCTGTATGAACCATCCGGAGGGTATCCGATCGCATACGCTAGAACTAGGGAGATGGAATCTAATTGGATTCCTCCGATACGCTCTATGTACCTTTAGAGGCAATCATATTTAACAGATAACCTTCTCGTCAAACTTTTATTTCACTTTATTTCCCTTAAATATTACCGTCTTTCATGTTATTTTTTTAGTTTAACTTTATTTTTATGTTATGCAAAGAAATCACAATTTAATTAAATATATTTTTTTTGTTTCTAACTTCCTTTTAATCAAAAGAGAAACTTTACCATAAAAGACGCGATAATTGGCGGGATCAGTTATCACGTAATCTCACTGAATCCATTAAACAAATACGGTGCTAGAACCTTATCGTATTAAATGTGTATGGAATACGATCACTTAATAGCAAATGTGATTGGTTTTGCATGTGCAATCTAGAATAAAGTTACTTAGATGGTTGCGTAATTGCTATAATATATATAAACTAACAGATTTTATCCAATCCAGGAACTATATTTGCTGTGAGAAACTTAATGGAGTGGATCCGATACCACCTACTAGAACAGGGCAGTTGTAAATCTGCCCCTTTATAAGCTCTGAGAGCCAGAAGAGGCAATCATATTTAATAGTTATAATTTTTAACTAACTATTATATCATGTAAATAATACCAATTTTTACCGAATAAGTTTTCAAATGGTATTTCTTTATTTATAATATATTTATACGTTAAGAAATCACAAAAAGATATCTTACATTTTGAGCATCCTTGTGATCTAAGTGTTAACTTGATGTTTTAGTAGGTTTCACTGTCATATTAAATTGTTTGATGCTATACTGACAAAGATACATCTTGGTTAGTTAATATTACTTTGTCAATATGTTATTTTTTTTAAAAGAAATATCTGTTTAATTTATAATAGAATGATCCTTTATCAATTCACCCGTGCCACAATTACTTGACATACACTCTCTGGGACCTTGTTTCCAGCATTTTATTTTTTCTATTGTAATTAAATCAGAATCTTGTAAGACATATGTGGCCTTAAAGTACTTTAAACCAATTATAATTATAAATCCTGCAGGATAAATAGATATAAATTGTATGTTTCTTTTTAGTATTATCAGTGGAGCCATTCCATGTATTCACTGTTAGAATCCAATCAGATAACTATGAAGAAGGAGAAACAGGAATCAGATGTGTTCTTAAGTTTGAATACACTCCTACTTATCCCGAAGAGCTTCCAATTATTTCTATAGATGAAACTGATAATCTAGATGATAACTATGTTGAAGAACTTGAACAATTCCTTCAAGAGCAGGTAATGCATTTAGTAATTTTCCCATTGGAGGTATATCACATAGATCTAGCAGTAGTGATATATTGCCAGTAAAATTTTTAAGAAATTAGTCAAGTATATACAAAAAATGGTTACAATGAGGTATGTTGAGCTACGTCCTTATATACAGACTGCTATAAGACAGTCCTTATATAAGACTGCTTATATCAGACCAATGGTATGGAATAAAAAACTGTCATCTCGATAGATTCCTCAAAAATTACAATTTTACTATTCTTTGAGTATCACTATGTTTTTGCAGATTGCCCAATTCTGTACATTTATTATACTTACAAAAAACTAATGAAGTGGCCATTAGAGCCTTGATATGTAACATGAGATATTGCTGTGGAGGTATTTGCAAAGAGGAGTGTAAGTGGTCATACGTTCAGATTTTTATTCTAGGTCTGTAGAATGTTGTCTGCCTACCGATGTTGGTGAAATCTATTAGTACAATTAACTGCCTAAAGAAAGTTAAAGCTCTACCCTGTATCCATGTTCATGTTGACAAATGTCATTTCTGCCTGTTAGGCTTGCCCACTAGAAAATTTATTTTCATGTATTCTTGTAAATATCTATGTTGGTAGTCTTGTAAAAAAATTAATGTAATGTTTGGCTTTTAGGCAAGTGAGAACATAGGAATGGCCATGGTGTTCACATTAGTGTCAGCAGCTTTAGAATGGATTAATGTTAAATCTGATTTTATTGTCAAAGAAAAAGAAGAAAGAGAAATAATTAGGAAAAAAGAGGAGGAGGAAGCTGAGAGGGTAAAATATTTTAACTCATCTGTCATCTTTATAAATCAAAACAAGCTATGGCATTATAGAACTAAGATTTCTTAACTCAAAAATAAAGCATTACTTTGTAATTTTTTTCATTTACATCGAGGTATATAAAAGTATTAAGTTCGTATTTCACCTGAATTATTTGTTTCGGGTGTTTTTAAGACCTCCTTGATCATTTTTACAAAACTGTCTGTGTGTGTTTCTGTTATCATCGTATTTATCGTATTTAGAGTGTTGAAACTTGATACGAAAATCAATCTCTATGCCCAATTATAATATATAACTGATGAGCTATAATAAACTAAATTAAATTTAAAAGTATCCAGTGAGGTCATAGATAGGATATTTTGTCTTATCTTCTTCTAGTGTGTTGATCTTATTTTCATCAGTTTCATCTTTCATTTGATTTATTTGTTCTAGAAAAAGTTTGAAGGAACGAGAGTGACTGTAGAAACGTTCATAACTTGGAAACAAGCATTCGAGTTGGATCTAGGACTGGCTCAGAAGAGAGAGAAAGATGAGAAAAATAAGAAGCTAACTGGAAGAGAACTGTTTATGCAGGATAAATCACTTATTGAGAGTGATCTCAAATTCCTTGAGGAGGGTCAGTTCTATTTCAACTATTATTTACATATGTAGCCTGAAGTAATATGTTTAACTGACCCATGTTTGGATCAAGGAATTTCTTTTGGTTTTTTTATTTTATTTTAGCTGTTGTCTTTATTTTTAAATTCTTCTATCTCTTTTCTTATGAGTAAAATTCAACCAAAAAAATCTTATATTTGGTTAATTTAGATCTAAAGAATGGAACTTATTTATTTTTGTAACCCCCTAAACTATCATAAAAGATGTAATTTAAGCTGATTGTGGGCTAATCAGAGTCTATTGACTTATACCCTTTGATAAAGGCCATTACAGTGTGTATCATGCATTTTTATAACCAATAATGGACAATTTCCTCAAAATTATTATCTTGTTGAAAGAACATTTTATTTATTTTTAAACAAAGTATTGATAATTTTACAGCTGGCGATGTTGTGCAAGTGGATGAATCTCTGTTTCAAGATTTAGATGATCTTGAAATTGAAGCTGCTGAATTTTCTGATGAAGACTGATCAACAAATTGCTTTCATACCTCGCCTAGTTTAACCTTTTGCATCTAATATCAGACTACTAAAAAAATCATAACTTTCTATAAGGTCTTGTATCCACTAAATCTGTAAGCTGCACTAAGAGACAAACAGTCATCTAGTAGACTTTGTCTTTACAACTGTATTATTATATAAGATTATAACAGTGTTTACAGTGGGATCAAGTTGAACACCGAAAATATATTAAATCACTTTTGACAAGGTCAAGATTATTTAAATTGAAATATATATGTGTCAATCATTTGTCGTATTGACAAATGACATTTCAACACTTTCCCTTACAGGGTGTACATACGACAAATTATCATCATTTATGGTGATGGTGGCCAAAGTCCTATAATGGATCTGAATTTGTCTACTTTTAGTTAACCTGAAGCTTTTGTTAAGAAATCAGCAGGCATATTATTAGTTTCTAGATAGGACAATTCAACTTCCCCTGAACGGCCCACTTTTTGAATGTAGTGATTTTCAACATCAATAATTTTTTTATGATTTCAACATCATATGTCTCTTAACTTTCTTCGTCTTTTTCTTTAAATAACAAATGAGAAAGTAATTACTGGTAAAGGATCTTTATTAAAGAGGATGATGTGATAAGGGGACTTAACTGACCCCTGTGAGGTAGAGATAGGCAAGCTTGCCTTCCCTAGCAAAGTTATAGCAACAGGTGTGAAATGCAGGTTGTGTAACAAGGATAAGTAGAGTTCAACATATATTAACTCTTCAGGTCAAATAAAAGATTTAAATGACTAACCTTCATTATTTTTAATAAAAATATTAAAACAAGCTGGTGAAAAACAAAATTAAAACAAGACTTAATAAGAAAAATTATCTTGTTTTTTACTCTTCGTTTATACCTGCAAGTTGGAAAGCATTTGTCCGAAGTTAAATTTGCCTTTAAATTTTGGCCCTTTGTTTTTTGTTTTGACTTCTGTTTTGTGATGTATTTTTCCCTATGTTTTTATCCTCAACAAGGTCATAAATATATCTGCCATAACTGGCAAATCGAATTAGTGCATCATCCCCTTTATTAATGTTGCTAGATACTGGATCTTTCATAAAATAAGTCATGAATGTACATTGTTTTATAAATTTAATGTAAATTTTAAGAAATAATATAAATTTATTATTGGAAATAGTGTTGGCTTCAATTATTTATCTTAAGTCTGTGGTTGGGTATTAGATAATTTTTTTATTGAAGTAATAGAAAGGACGTGAACCCTAAGCCTGATAAGTAGAGCTCATCCTTTGTACCAATTTTAAAATTATCCATCTCTAAATAGAAAAATTATTCTTTTGGTTAATAAAAGCAAGATGTTCTTGTAAGAGTTAGAAAAATCCTAGTTCCTCCTTAAGTTGCTCATTTGCTTAAAAGAGTTGGAACCCCATTCAAATCCTTTATGTGCTCACTGGTGTTTTATTCTTAGTGTTAGAGGCATGAGTGTATTTCTTGCATAATAGACAAGCATACAACGTTTTATTTCAATATATCTATTGTTTTTGAAGGATCACTTTTGTAATAGACCAAGAGCCCAGGGGTGTTATGTTAATAAAAAGTGTAATGGCTGGAACCGGTCTCAATTTTTCGTAAATATCTTCCTGAACAAGGATCTGCAATTCTGCCGACTCGTATCGGATGGGTGTCCCAGGCAGAACTCACTTTACATGTCAAATTTACCACCCAAGTTAACAAACAGTGTAATGGCTGGAACCGGTCTCAATTTTTCGTAAATACCTTCCTGAACAAGGATCTGCAATTCTGCTGACTCGTATCGGATGGGTGTCCCAGGCAGAACCTTTGACCCCTAAAGTGCGTTCTGCCTGGGACACCCATCCGATACGAGTCGGCAGAATTGCAGATCCTTGTTCAGGAAGGTATTTACGAAAAATTGAGACCAGTTCCAGCCATTACACTTTTTATTAACAAAACACCCCTGGGCTCTTGGACTATAAAAGAGCCTTAAGCCTGGTCACTAGGTAGATGAGTGACTGCTGGGATTATAACTAATCTTTCTTGTCAGAGGAAGACCAAAGATGTACTAAATTATAAACTGGGCGTTTTTACTATTCTGAGGACCAGCCAAGCAAAACCGAAGAGGGAGGGAGGATCAGCTAAGTGAATACTACTAAGAGGGAAAAGTATCAAAGTAACCTGTACCCAATTTCTTTTCCCTATTTTGTAGATTTAAGCTGAAAATAAATTTCAATTTAACAAATTCTATTGGCAGAAACAGCCAGGGATTTTGTGCATATTAAACAAGCACCAATTTTTCAAAGATTACAGTTCTTCACTTCATGAAACAAGGTACATGGTTGATAAAAGAGTTAAACTAAAGTGAGAATTAATTTATTACTTTGTTATGATATTTTAATAAGCCCTAGATCACATTTTTTTAAATAACAGCACGGAAACAATAATATTCACACAAATAAATCTTACAGACAGTTAAACAAATATGAATACATCAGTATGTTGAGATTAAACATGTAATGTATTTTGCTATGAGAGCAGGGTACGTCCACAAGTTTAAAAGCTGGCTTTACTTTATTGGCCATCCATACAGAAATATAATTATTTTACCATCTCATACTCTATGTGGCCATCGTTAAATTGTATACAGTAAATATATTGTTGTTTATACTTATTCCTCTATTAAATGCGTTGTTTCAAGAGTCACCAAATATTCTATGAAGATTAAAAGAGGGACGAGAAACTCTTGAAAATTCAATAAAACATTATTTTACTGTTTTACTTCCAATAATACATATTTAAATATATATCCATGTTCTGGGGGATACCCAGAACATGGAGGATTTTCAAAACGATACCAACAATCTTATGTGTGATGTCAACAAATACAGTTTAATCTTAACTTTAATATAAAACATTTTAACAAAACAAATTTCAAAATAAAATAACTCTGTAATATTGTTAAAAAGATTTCATTATAATTAAATAAACAGAATATAATAAACTTAAATCATAGAAAAAAATATAGAATAAAATGGTCTCAGTAACATTCTTTTGAAAAGTAACGTATCTTTCAGACATGAGTATGATAGGACTCCTTTTAAATTCTATTTTTTGGCATAACTTCTCAAATCATAGTTAAGTGCATGATATACAATCATGACACTTCAGAAATACGAGTTTTTGCTAAATCGTTCAGATCATTGGGAAGACTTTAAACATTTAGTCCTGTTGACTTAAAACATAGTTGATACATAGGTTCAAATAAATATTACTGAAACACATTAAAAATAACAAAACTTTCAATTCCTTTGAAAAATTTCTTAAATACAAAATATTTATTAAGATTGTCAAAATTTGAAAATAATAAATATAGATTTCTCATTCTATTACGGTACGTCACAAACTAGTTCATATAACAAAACTTTTTTTTTTAATACAAATAACATAGAAAATAAAAAATATTATATCTAACTTAAATCAATATTAGTGGATCATTTCAATAAAACAGCACCTTCTAGCAAAGTTTGCTGCGGCGATATTTACAGTAGCAGTAACAATTGTTGCTGATTGTTGGATACTAGTGTAAGGAATGAAACATGGATAAAAACAATCAAAATTACACATATTACACATTACACCAATAAGTTGCAACCAGTTAAGAAACTAACAACTTTTAACAATAAATTGCTTTAATGTAAAGATCAAGAAGAAGTAGCATTACTTAGTATCACTCATATGCTGGCACACATTTATCCAAACAGTTGTTACTTCTTTTGTTAAGGCTATAGTAGTTCATATTTATACTTTATTTTTTTAATTTAATAATTTTCATATCCATTATCAGGAAGCATTTACTTATTATAACTCTTTTCTTATTTTTTTACAAAATTTATTCTTATAATTAATCAATTAAATAATACATATTGCAGTCCTATTAAAAATGGTTAAGTAAAAAAAAATATTTATCAGCTAATATAGATAGAGCAAAATTACTATTTATTTAAATATACCAAGGTACAAAAAAATAAGGGGAAGCAAATTCGGTTGATTTTGATGAAAACTGCAAGAACTATTTAGCCAAATTGATTGAAATCAATTTAGCAAAACATAAATTACAGAAACGGTAATATACATAATTTGAGTGGAGTAAGACAAAAGGTGAAAACAATTAGAAAAATGCATAAATAGGTTGCGAAAAATATCAAGAGAAAAAAATAAATTCGCTGAAATAGTAAAGAATAACTCATTTATTTCTGCTAATAATCCATCAATAAAATAATAGACCCAACAAACCCAAATGAATTTTCATAATATATACCAGGTAATTTTCATTTATTACTTGGTGTCTTTAGCATACTAGGTGAGCATTAAAATTTTCATCAAAATCATTATCTTATAATAGTCCAGAAATATTTAAAAGTATAATCCATGAATCTGTAAAAAAATATATATATATATGTTTGGGTCATAACTTTGAACAAGCCTTTTAATGTTTAAAAAAAACATTTTTTCACATAAATCATTTAAATTAAATTTAATGAAGGTATACATAATAAAATGCTATAAATTTTAAAAATTTAATTACAAAATTTATGTTATTTTAATTAATACATTTATTACACATTATTATTTATTTGATAAAAAATAGCAATTAATAATATTCATTTTTAAGATATACCTTATTAGCCATTTGGTTTATTTTACATTTTTTTTACTTTTTACAAATTTAATTGTTTTGATTAAGTAATAACTGTAATAGTTTTATAGACAATTTGTTAAGGCAAAACCTCCAAATTTGTAGGCTAAGAGTGAAAATGAACAATAGAATATTTGCATATTATTTTACTCCTTAATCCTACAGTATGATGTATTAAACTAAAATATAAAGTCAAATCAATACTAGGTGAGGAAAAGGCTCTGGAGAGCTAAGCTCTGATATATGCAGTATTCAAAGCAGAACTGTAAAATAAATTTCAAATCATAAATTAAGATAAAAGAAAAATTAGTAATAATTTAGCTCATTGAAATGTTGGATTGTTTTAGTCCAATATCATCATAATATTTTCCATCATTACATTTAATTGTAAATAGGCCAATTTCAAACAATTGTTTAAATCATTAATACAATCAATTTTATTTTTATATATTTTTTTTTAAATTAAACTTATAAATTTTATTAAATCTAAAATAGAAAAAGGATTACCTAGCTTTTTACATATTTTGAAATTTATTTTTATAAAGTATTTATTTACATTCATAATTTTTTTAAACAAAAATAAAATAAACCTAAACAAATTCTAACGAAAGAAAAAATAAATTAAGTCATTTTTTTGTAATTTGATAGAGTTCTTAAGACTATACTAAAATGGAAATATCTCAAATACAAATAAAAATTAAGACTTCTTTTCTGATTTAAATTTTACAGGATTCAAACCAGAATTTTATGTAAAAGCATCTATTCGAAGCTCTATAATGCTCAAATATAAATTGTGCAGAAATTTAATTAAAAAAAGAGCGTCTTAGATTTATATAGAACCAGAAATATTTTAATTTAAAAGAATTTGGCTACATTGTAAACCTTACAACTCAGCATAAAAAATGTTCTAACTGATTGCTTGATTAAATAATTATTAGTTAACACCAATTTTGTCTCTTATTCTAATAGCACTTATATAAAATGTTATAACCAATTACAGGATTACTTTAATAATTTAAATAATAACATTTATTTTGACATTATTTTATTCTTACAACTATTTCATTTTTATTATTAATTAACACAAATTAACCATTTTACTTTATCACTATTATTTCATTTGCCTGTTTTATTTCGGCCAATAAATTGCAAATAAAACATTCATATAATAATTATAAATAGGAACATAATAATAACATCAAAATATTGTGTTACTTAACAAAATTCACAACTTTTTATTCTTAGTAGTAATATTTTTTTTACTGATTACCTGGTTTAAGGCTCTTTAGATAAAAAAGAGGCAATAAAAGAACATGGGATATATAAAAAATATAAAGTAACTCAACAAGATGTTTTTTTCTGTTTTAAATTCAGCAAAATTTAGGCCCGTATTCAAAGACGTTTCCTAGCATTCTCCTAACATTATCCTTAAGGAGAATGTTAGGAGTTGTTAGCAAAATGTTAGGAAAACGTCTTTGAATACTGGCCTTAAGTTCCAATGTCATTGAATCTGACTAAAAATTTCTATTTTTAACAACTTCAAAATGAATGTGTAAGGAAATTACCATGAATAACATAAAAATAAAAATCTCCACAAAAGAGTCATTCTGTTCTATCTAGAGGCCATCATCAGTGCGAAACGATTGAATTATTAAAAAGAAAGAAGAGTGAGTCTATGGTTTATATCTGGATATTAGATTTAGACTCGTATCTAAAACAAAAACTTTTTTTTTAATTTTAACAGTTTAGTTCTGATAATGGTCTTTAGCTAGGTTGGAAACATTTTACCAAAGTTATTTTTATTCTGTAGAGAGGCTTTATTTTCTTTTTTAATTAATTCGGTTCTTAAGAAAAAAGAAACAGCCTAAATTGGAATAAAATAAAATTAGAAATCAAAATCTAGTTATATTATATTTTGATTAAAACGGAAGATATTTTCATTTTATTGCTGTTTCTAAAGAACCTTTCGACATTATAAACAGTACCTATTATACTGGGTGGGACATTTAAATGCTCCAACATAAATTAAAAAAACAAGGTTAAATCATAGTTATTATTTTTGTGAATTTTTATAAGTTAAATCAAACCATACCACAATTTTGACTGGGTTGGAAACTACATTAAATGATAAAAAACATTCTATATCAACATCACTGTGGTATTCATCAATTGAAGAATCAGCTACCGTTGATACTTACTGTTGGATATGAATATCCCTGGACCGGTTTCGGCATAACACCATCATCAGCAGGCGGGGCAACACTCGAGCTCTCAACTAATAAAGTTATATCAGTGAATAACTTCTAGTCTCAATGAGCATAAAGTTATATCAGTGAATAACTTCTAGTCTCAATGAGCACGAAGAGCCTTCTGAAGATATCTTATAAACCATAATGTTATATATAATAAACCATGATGTCTAGATATAGATGTCTTCATTTATATTAAAGTTTCTTAAGGACCAAAAAAGTCTATATTTAGGTATGCTCCATTTTAACTTTTAAAATTACCATGAGTGGTAACAAAATTACAATATTTGCATAGTGATTACCGGCAAATACTAATGAGTTTAAACTTAAATAAATTGACTTACAGGGGTTAGGATTATTTTAAAAGATTTAATAGTGGCCCATCTAAAATGTTACCAATATAAAGGAATAGAAACAATACCATTCCTTCCACCAATGGAAAGGAATTCTGTAAGTCATTCAGTACAAAAAATAAATTTAAAAAACAGCTTTTTACCTGATAAATTTATAAAAGAATTAATTCAGCATAAAAATAAATTGGTGTTTTTATTTTATTTTTTTGAATTTCAAGAGAATAAAAAAATAAATAATAAATTAGAAAACAAATTGAACTAAATTCTTTAAACAAATCCAAAATAAATAAAAAAATCTTATATATTTTTATTACAATTAAAAATAGCCTAATTGGGAAGGATGGACTCCTGTTTTCAAAATCTAAACACTTATCCTTTAAATGCTAATCAATTTGCTTTAACTCATAAATGTAATTAAAGTGAATCATGACTCTATAGCACTTATGAACAGTAAAAAAAAGGGCGTATTCACTTGTATTAATTGACGTCATAATATATTATTTATGATTAAATAAGAAAAGCGTAAGCTTCATAGCATAACTTTAAAGGAATGGATGTATTAAAATTTTGAAGTGTAAAACAGTTGAGTAGGAAAGAAGATAAGAGTGCCTAGTTGGAATCTGAGTGGTGAGACAGTTCAGCTCCCGGGAAGACATATCTCCGCTTCCTTTGCCTGTAGAAGCTTTCCTCTGTAAAAAAAGTCATTACTCAGCAAACGTTATAACACACTTCATTTTTGTCAAGGCATATTATATCGTATATATTTTATTTTGTATATATTATATCGTATATTTTTGTTGTGGCAATGGGAAAGTGCCAGTCATATTAATTTTAAACAGTTTTCAAAGAACATGGGCTATCAAAAATAATAAACATAACATTCCATTGTCGCAATAAACATTGCCAGTAAACTGCCATACAGTTTACTACTATTTAAATTTTATTGACAATCAAAAATGAAATTTAGAATTTGTAAGGAAGTATAAATAAAAAGGTCAAATTTTTAAAAAGTATAAAAAATTCCATAAAATTTTTAATTCTTCCAGTAATAAAAAGTCATATTATATTACATTGAAACCACAATCGCAGTTAGACATGAATCTCTGGTTAACTATAATAATATATAAATAAAACCACCACCTCTAAACAATATCACCTTTTATCATGTATTTAAAAAAACAATCAGATAGACAAATAATATCATACTTACTACTATGTATATGAGTAGAAGGTTGCGACGATGTTTTCACATCAGATATATTAATATGTGATGAGTTACTAGGTTCAGAAGGTTCAGAGGACTGACTTAGTCGCTCACTTGGTTGTTCCGAGAGCCTTGAAGCCTGGTCATCGCAAGGCTCGGGTAGCTCAGTCAGTCTGGGTAAAGCCTCCGTGTGAGTAAGAGGACTTGAGTTGGAAGCCTCTCCTATGCCGCTGTCTCTAGAAGAGTCGAGAGAAGTGTGTCTAACTCCTTCTTCATCTCTAACACCTTGCCTCCGTCCTATCCTTTGACATTTTACTTCTTTCTCTTCCAACACTTCATCCTGACAAAAATAAAAATGTTTTTAAATAAATTCCCATGGGAATTTATGTTATTTACATCTACCAACTCACTTCCCTTGCATTAAAAGAAAAGTCAGAATTAGCTTTAATACTAAAAATATAAACTTTAATGAAGTACCAATATGGTTGTAATTTATATTATGTCACTAAATTATGCTTCATTTATCTTAAAAGCAACTATAGACACACTTGACTGTCAACTTTATTTTAATACAACTATGATTCAGAGGAAAAAGTTTTTATTCAATATAATGTAACTAACTATTCTAAATACCTCTTCTTCCTCCTCTTCACTAGAAGTATATTCATTTAGAGGGGAGTCATCAATTCCTGTAGAATCAACAAGTGGTTCTCCCCTCCATCTGACTTCCTCCCATCCTTCACCCAGCATGTGACATAACTGATCTAATATGACATCACAGTCTCCCAATAGTTCCACATCAAAATCCAAATGAGGCAAGCGCTCCCTGTTGATCAGGATTTGAGGAACATTGCCTGGTAACGAATCTAACAACAACAAAATATAAATCAAATAATGTATACTAATAATAATGAGTTGTATTAGGAGCACACGTAAGGAATACATCAAAAATATAAATAATGAAAACAAAACTCGTATTGATAGCTAAATTGCATATATTATTAATGATGCCCTGTAAATATTTGCTTGCTAAATTGTTTGTTTATGTTATTTTTGCATGGAAATTAGAGACTTCCTTAGCTCACTTGATTCCTTAAATTAATATTTAAGGTGGAGATAGGATTTAAGGTAGTATATTTAATTATGGAGACCAATAATACAAATAATATTTAAGATATTAAAAAGCGCTCCCTTCTCTCACCAGATTCCTCATATTAATAATAAATATATTAAAAAGAAGCACGTTTCGCTCTCTAGATTGTTTATGTTTATGATGTGTGAAAATTACTTGATTTTGTCGCTAAATATTTTATTATTTCTCAAAAGACCCATTATATTGAAATATTAAAAGAAGTTTAACAAAAAACTATACCATTCTAATATGTAATATGTATTACTGGCTCACAAAATTTTATAAATATAGGTAATCTTTTCCAGTAATTATTGCAGCACATACAAACAAACAAATATACAAACTGATGAGCAAATATTAGATGTCCAATGAAGAATTTTGCCAGTTAGCCATTTAAATGCCAGTTACCATTCATTCATTTTGAGAAACAAAAATGAAAAAACATGTGGAAACAAAAACAAATATGCATACAGGAAAAACAGTTCAAACTGGGTCTAAAATTGTACTCACTAATTCTTTGTTACACCTTTAATATTGCCATTTACGCAATATAAAATATTATTAATTTTAATACGCACAGGACCTATTTAATCAGAGTAAGGATAACTGGATGCTCAGAAGTGATTGACGTCAAAATTGGGAGAATATTTCAAGATCTTGATATTCTTCTCAGATAAATAACCACAACAAATGAAATATCTATGGTACAGAGCAAAATAAAGAAACTATAAATCCTAAACAATGTATAGGATTATTTGATGCATCAATTTTAAGCATATCTTAAATCCTTGTTTAACATTTCAATTTCAAGCATATCTTAAATCCTTGTTTAACATTTCAATTTTAAGGAGCATTCTTCTTAAATGACGCTTTGATTCAAGGCTCTGTAATGTATCAATAGAGCTTTACAAAATTAAATTTAGACAAAAGTGCTACTATAACCTGCCTAGAATTCCACAAATGGCTCTGTTCCTATTTGTTGAAGACTTGAAATTTTGTTCACATATTTAACAAATAATGGTGATGAGGTCAGTGACTTTCAATTTCAGAAGAGAATTTTAAGATACAATGCTTAGAAATAAAACTTAAACCTATAATAAAGTAAACTATTTTAATTAGGTCTTAACATATCAGGATGTACTATTCCATCATGTTTAGCTTCCATCTATTAGCTTCTAGAGTACAACATCAAATTTTAAAATCAGATATCTTTTAAGTTGCAAAAAAACTTACGTGGTATGAGTGCTACAGGTCTGACTTTAAGGGAAGAACCTATAACTATGAGTAAATCGGCCACGTCCTTGTCTTGAGCCATGGCATCATGAAATTTCTCTGGTAATCCCTCGCCAAAGAAAACTATGTCTGGTTTCATAATACCCTCTTGACCACAGTCTCTGCACAGAGGGATTTTCTGTTCAAATATCTCCTCTCTGATATCCTCCCCTGGTACAGTCCTACTGCATTTAGTACATGAAGCAGTCGCAAATGAACCTAAGAAAAAAACATAAAGTTTGTTAACTTTATAAATCAATTCCCTTACGCAATGATAACTTAAATAAACCAAACAATACAGGCTGCTTTTTGGTTCTTTTGTACAGATTTCTTAGTGACTTATCTCATACATAGTAAAATGCACACTTGTAAAATTAATAAATACATTATATTTATTAATTTTCACAATAAATATTAATACGAATATTAAATTTCACACTCCCCCAAAGTACCAGCTATTTCTGGATCTCTAAAAAAGATTGAGATTACGTTCATTAATATTAAAAAAAATATTGTGATCAAAATATCTGGTTTTGCGTTTCTGACATAAACATTTTTCTTAACATTTAAACCTTTACAGTGAGAGATTTTATAGAAACTAATTTTTATCAATGAAAAATTAAATTCAAAAGTTTAATTCTTTTAAAATTAATAAGAGAACATACACTTTTAATTAGGCGGAGAAATTTGAAAGAGTTAACTTTTTGTTAAATCCTCCATACAATTATGGTTTTGTCTCAAAAACAAAGAGGGCGAAACAAGCCATATTATCAGCCAGGGCAGCCACTTTGAGAAACCAGGACATCATTATAAAGCAAAGAAACAAAATAAATCCAGTGAATTAAAAAAAGAAAGTTCATCCGCAAATTATGATGAGGATATTGAATAAGGAATTAACTAACAACATGGACTACAGTCCATTCTGGGCAATTTTCAATCACTGAATTAAATGAAAATTCTCCTCAATAATGTAAAAGATAAAACAAAATATAACTTTACTCACCGTGGCATTCTATAACATTATCTATCCCAGCTTGTTTCTCTAATGTATCTATATTTTGTGTATAATTCCTAAGTAATTTATTTTGCTTTTCTAACATTTTAATAAATCTGAAACAAATTAATAATTATTATAGACTATTAAGTACTTAAAAGTAAAAAGGGATGTTTTTAAAGAATCATTAAGTTTGTAAAAAGGGCCCAAAGGCAGGGGTCTACTCACACTCTATCTTCCTACTTCCAACAAGTATGCTCAAAACAAAAACATTGGTTTCTTCGGGGTCAACAACAATATTTGATATAGTTAGGGAAGAGTAGCCAAGTTTAAGGGTTCCGTTCATAAGAAAAGTAGTTGCCTTGCTTAGTATTTTAACTATAAGTAAAAAAATTTTTTTTTTTTTATTATTTTCTTGGGTTTTTATAGACTGAAAGGGCGGATGCGGCACAAAGTTAACTCTCTAGTAAATTTATTAATAAACTATATAGTGGAGTGACTATTTATTTATCTAAAATTAGAATCAGTAATAACCACTTTACTCATCAGAATCAGTGGCTTAATGGCTTTAATAAATTTCTATAAGTTTATTGCAATAGTTTTATGTTTTATTTGACAACCAAACCTTTTTCCAAAAGAGGAAACAGTCAAATATATTTATAATACACTATCTCTTTGAATATCCATTCGATTAGATGGCACAAGGAGAGAGGAACCACTTTTTCAAACCCTAGTAAATATCCCACTTATTTGGGACAGGTATCTGTTTGCAAGCTTAGTAACAACACAAATATGGTAGCAAATCATTAATAATAATAAAATATTTTTACTGTAGGAATTACAAGAACTAAATAAATCAGTCAAATAACATACATAGATTATTTACATGGTGATTTTAGGTAAATGGTTTTATTTATTTATTTTTAATTAACACAACAAGTATTATTGAAGCAAGTGAAACAAATACTATCCTGACAAGGATTCAAACCCCTTTTGCCCATTATAGAACTTTAAATAATCTTTGGTGACAAAGAATATGCATGTGTATGCAATTACCTAGAATCCAAGTGCGAAATAACTGAACTAACAAAAGTAAAGGTTACCTATGGCCAGGAGAAGGAGTAAACTGTCCAGGGAATATTTCCTTAGCAAATTTAAAGAAGGGTTTGGGATTCTGTCTGAAATAGTAGATATCAAACATAGCTTGGGGGTCAGGTAAATCAGGGAAGTCTTGAGCTAGGCGAGCATATACCCCGTCTCTGCTGCGAAAATCTGGAATACCACATGATACTGAGACCTGCCAACATAAGTAACAACAATAAAATTATACAAAAATATCAAAACACAACAAGCATGTAAGTAAGAAAAAAATGTAAGTGAAATCTTTTGATTAAGTCTGATCTAGACTAAAGATACAGTAATAACTTATGTAATAAATAAAAATAGTTTATTCTACTATAAAAACAAAGGTACACACTGTATTCATTAAAAACTAAAATTCATAATAGCACATCTTCAAATGAGCAAGGCTCGTGCTTGAGGATGGCTGGAGTGTTTGTATAATATTTATTTTTACAAACAGATACTTAAACCTCTTAAAAAATAAATTAAAGAAAAAATAAAATAAACAAGGAATATATAATAAAATAAGAACGGGCTCTTGGCCCCTGGCATATATAGTGGCCACATTGTTGTAGAGCCTCACAGGCGGAGCAGGCCTATGAGGCTCGCTATGCCTTCTTCAAGGCTACACTGTCGTTGTTTTTATGTCACATAGGTTAACAATAATAGTTTGCTTGGTCTACCCTCTGTGCTCACATGCACACTTATGGTCTATAGTGTAATAATTAGGGAAATCATACTTACACCAGCACCTGTCAGAACCATGATTCTATTACAAGTCTTGAGAAGTCTAATAACATCATCCAGGTTGGTTATATCAGGTAATCGTTTCCTCCTGGGGTGATCACTCAAGTAAGATATGATTAACTGCAAAACAAAACAATAATTTTAATTAAACAGCAAGTAAAACCACTAGGCCAGTACAAATAAGTGTTTTCCATAGATATAATCAGGTATTGGGTATCTCTGAATATGTCCTAATCTTATCATTTTTGCTACACTTATCCCACCACTTTGGACTCATTTCACTTCTCTTTGGGGATAAAGATATGCTTTATGCACAGTGGTTACCCATCCAGGTATTGACCTGGCATGGTGGTGCTAAAACTAATGATCTGGAAAAAAACTATAGATATGCTAGCCGTAATGACATGGAACTGACGATTATTAATGTAACCAAATATTTAGAAAACAAATACATATCATTTGATATAAATTGAACTAATGAATTGAAATATGGCACATTTGTTGGTCTTCTTTATACAGCCATTCAAGCATACCAATTTTCTATTTGATTTGAACATTTTTCTGAGATCTATGATTTTTCCCTGAGTCTTTATAAACATTATAAAAAACTTTTTTTCTAGATGGCACAACTAAACACAAATACTGTTTTTTTGAGGTAGTACGTAATTTTTAGGATGAGAAGCCAATCATTATTGTTATAGGAGGTTATTTAGTACTTTTCACCTCCGAGGACAGTAATGAATGTAAAAAACTCCTAGGACGTAAAAGTAATTCATATGTTGCTGCCATTACTGTAATGTAGCGTGTTCAAAAAACAATCTGTGTGAAACCTTTATGAGTTTTCTTTAAAATCGTTCATTTTGTTTCTGTTTTTGTTCGTAGACTATTTTTTTTTTTTCGTTTTTAAAAGGTGTTTTAATTGACAATATTTGTGGGTTTATTTGTAAAGCTTTTACATTTTTGAGTAAAAGTATGAAGCTATGGATGAATTTAATGACGACGATAATATGGAGTTAATAATAATTGGACGTTTGTTTTTTTTCCAATTAAGTATATAGCGTAGTTTAATGAGTGCTATTTTTTGATTTTTTTTTTTTTAATGAGTGCTACCTCAAAAAAAATAGTGTATGCCATCCGGCTGAGAATGTCTTTATGTCTTGGCAATTTTTCCCGACTCGCTTCACTCGTCGGTAAATCTAATTGCCGTGACATAAAGACACACTTCTCAGCCTTATGGCATAAATAACTATTTTGTACCAAGTTTTGAATTTCTAGCACAGCCACTAGGAGTTACAATGATCAAAGATACACACACACACACACATAGAAACAGACAACTTGGTAAATACCACACTGGAGATTAAAAACACATTAAACTGATAATTCAGTTAAAATCACAATTTAAGACTGTTAGTGCGAACACATTTCATATACAAAGGAAGAAAAATGTAAGTCAAAATTGTCTAAGTAACTTATATAATAATTGCAGAAGCAAATTCCTGTTTCTATTAGCATACCTTACAGAGCATCTTTTCTCATTAAAACCATTTGTGTATAAAAAATAATTTTTCACAATCCACCTGTCTTTTTGTGATTAGTAGTTAAAAATGAAGTTATTTAAAAAAAACTTACTTCTATAGAAAGGAAGAAAAAGTATTTTAATAATAATAGAATAAACTAACAAAATAATATTATCAACACACAATGTGCGGCTAATGCTATTAAAAACAATGTAGTTTCAAAGGAATCTGTTTAATCTACAATTGTAATATGATGAATTCTTACGACAAAATCTACACCAATAATATGAATTTGTTGAAAGTGTTAACAACAAACTTTGTGAAATATATGTTTAAAACAGTGGTTCCCAACGGTAACACTGATGGAGTCCAGGAAGCATTTTCTTAAAGCCTCATACAATATTAAAAGTGTGTTTTATTTTTATTAAGGTCTTTTATTTATTCGTATCCCACTTTGTTTACCTTAGGTTAGTCATACCAATTCAACTTGATTGAGAACTATTAAGTAAAGCATATATTCGGGACCTCTACAAGGATATTTTGAAAATTTATTTAGAGTTTTTCAATTGATTAGTTTGATCAAGTTCAAAGAGTTTATAAAAGAAGAAATTAGTTCAAAAAGAAATTAAAACCTATAATTTGTATGACAATTTTGGCTTATGGCTAAATAATACCAATTATTTTTCAATCAGTCTCATTAGCTCAATGAGCATGATTTATGAACCAAGTTTCTGTCAGTAAAAGAAAATTATCATAGTAAATGGCTGTATACTATGTATATTATAGGTTGGGGTCTGAGAAGATAAAAATAGGCCTGATAGTTAAAAAATATTGGCAACTAAAGTTTCAAAGACTTTAGTATATTCTACTAGAAATTACACAAAGTTATATTAAATTAAGAACAACTAACCCTCCAGATAGCTGAGTCCGGCACATCCTCAGTGAAGGAAATATCCTCTCCAGTTATCTTACACAGTAAACTCCTAGGGTCAGTGCCGGATAGTTTAGCTCTCTCTATCAGAGCACTAGGTATAGGTTTCCACTGTTGCCCACTCATGTCAGATATGCCACTAATATCTGAGACATTGCTGTATGTGGATGATGCGTCATCAGCATCTGCCTCATCATTAGTCTCTCCGCATGACCATCCAACTCTAAACAAAACAATACATATCTAGTTTTAATATTCAGGTTGTTCATACCTTACCTATTAACAAGATTCAGGAAAATAGTAATTAAGTATTATTTAAGGATTCTAGGTATTATGAGATGAATTAAAGAAATAACAAGTCTCAGTTAATTCCTAAATGAGAGCCGACTCTGGACTATTCCTGGCTATCATCAGACATACTTTTGATTATTCTTAAAAATCAATATGTAGTTTTTTCAAGGTCTGGAGCGCATCCTAGACTTTAAAAGATTAAATAAAACTTTTTAGTATTACTGATGATGTCCAAAAGTGATTTAAAGTCGGCTCTAGTTTAAGAATGAACACATAAATTGCAAAAAGATCTGTTATTTATTTAATAAAATAGTATTGGTAGTAAAATCAAAAAAGAAACAACTTTGTTTAACTAGGGACCTCAAACATATTACACACACTAACAGTTATTTGATCCCTGGTATATTTCAAATTTACTAAAATAGGCAAATTATATCATAGAACATAGTTAAAAGCAATGCACTGACCTATCTGACTTATCTGAACTAAACAGAGGTTTGGCTGCAGAAAACAACCTCCTTTTAATAATTTTATTTGTTAACACCAACTTAACAACGTAGCGAATCATTTTACAAATAAAACTCCTTTAATGTTACACATTTAACCCCATTTAGAATAATAAAAATTTTAAAACATATAATTTACTCTGCAAACAAAAAGAAAAATTAAATTAAATAAAAAGAGAGAATAAATAAAGATTATAAGGAGGTATATTAATGAATCTATTACAAAAGCCCTTCAGTCAGGGAAAACTTACACAAAGTATAGAGTGCATATAGTGTTAAACAATCCTTCTTGAGAATCTCTTATACTCTGAAGTAAATAACTAATAGTCACTCATTAAATTACTTGTCATCTGTTGCATCAAGAACTCAAGACAAATAGATTTGTAGCAGCAATATCAGATAAATATGAGTCAATTTTATAAATATTATTTCCACTCATTCTACTTGATCAAGGAAAATCATACCTCTAATCTAATATTAGCGATTTGCTAGCATTACATATAATAGAATGTAATATTCTATAGTCTAGCATGTGGCTCTGCCACATGCTAATATAGGTTTAATAATTATAATAGTAAATGGTACTGCTTTAAATCAAATACTGTGATATAAAATAAGGCATCTGAAGTTCAGACTGCTGTTTCCTTATAGATGAGATGGACCCCCCTTTTAATCTAAAGTTTACTTAATTCCGTCAGTACTGCCAACATTCGGCATCACAGGCCTAGAAATACATATATGCTCCCTCTAGTGAAAACTAGAGGGAGTATACCCTATCTTAATACATTGATATGTTTGAAACATCTCTTTGGAGCTCTGTGTAACCTCATTGGAATCTCCAATAAGAATGTATCAAACAGACTAATATTCAGCGGGAGTACTTAGGTAGAATAACACAGTGTTAAGTTGTCTAGAAGTGAGACAGTTTCCAATGGGTACCATAACAGTACTTACTAGAGGGGTTAGAAGGACACTTTACATACCTACATAACTTGCAGAAATTTTATAGTGTTTATTTAACTATAAAAATGATCGAAGGTGTTCAAGTAACTATGTTGATGTGTCAACATTCAACTGGTAGGACCTCTTTAGTAATACTATCTCTATGCTTAGAGAATTTTGCAAATATAGGTTTTGCTGCTTAGCAACAACTAATCAATAAAAAGAGCAGAAATTAGGTATAGATCTGTGGTACACACTAGTAGATAATAAAAAGACCTAATAACGTTAGGAAAACTGTCACAAGCCCCTACATTCTTATAAACATTAATTCAATTAAAATAATCATAAATAAATTATTTTTTATTTTAGGACTGCAGCCTTCATCAATCTTAATTATATATATTAATTCAATTAATCTGAATTATTTTTTTTTAAATTATAAATTGATTAAGTAACAATTGTTGAGGTTGGTTGCATTTTATGTAACTTGAATGTCCAGTTAATTGACATAAGTGCGGCTTTAATACATTTTTAATACTTCTATATCAATGTATTCATATCTTTGTAAATGGACAATAGTCCGTATATTGTTAAATAAATAAATAAATCATTCTAAAAGGGTTATTGATTTTAGGTCAGGTTTAATTACAATTACTTCGGTCAGAAAAGGGGTTTGGCAGGAGGTTCAACTCCAACTGTTCACACGGTATTTTAAACCTACATTATAGACTCCCAATAAAACATTCCAGGGTTGAACACTGTGTTAAATCCTGTTCACATGACAACTGTGAGAGGGTTGAACCCCCTAACAAACCCTGCATCTGAACAAAGTAATAATTGCAGTAAACACAGTCTGACAAGCAAGATTTACCTTTTATCCGGAAAAGGCAACAGTCTGCTTATTATTCATTTCAATTAATTATATCATTAAGAGATCAAGATAATACTTATGAGTATATAATGAACGATGAATAATTTACTCTCTTCATGATTAGTAAACAAATATAAAATTAAAAATACTTACGTGGCATCAGCATCCGATGTGCTCCTAGGGGACTGGCTAACATCTGAAAAAAATTACATAAATTAGAAAATAATTAAACAAATAATTACTCATATTTAGTAAAAATGTAAACATAAACAAAACAATGTGACATGTGTCAGCTGATGGAAAATCTCCAAGGCCACGCCTCCCGTCATCGATCCGAGGTCGCTCGTTTGAAAAGAAAGCTAAAACTTGCGCCATATTGCAGCTCTCAAGCGTCCCTAGAAATTTTATTTTAAGTTTTCTACTTACCACTTTGAGTTTTGGGAGTTGTATCTTGTTTCTCTACGTTTGCATTTGTTTCTAGTTGATTATTTTCGATATTATTAGTCTCCATCGTATCTAATTTAAGGCGTTTTGTAGGAATTGGGCACAGCTCGTCAGAATCTGCGGCCATTCTACCCAAAAACCATCCTGACACTGCCAACGCTATCTCGCTCTACTTCCGCCATGAGTAATAAAAAAGAAAAAAATTAAATATTATTTTGCTATTATTAGAACTAATATATAGTTTAATATTGCTTGTTATTTTTATATTTTTTCACATTATACATAAATATATCCATACATAAATAAATATTTTCCATTATTCACAGTTTTAACAAAATTAAAATAGTTGGCAAGCTTGGTGCCAACAGTGTTGTCAGAATTCAGTTCCATGCCTCTCTAACCTGCTCCTTTTCTTGTTCCTTTTGTGCGTGTGTATTTTCTTAAATATTTTAACAAAATGGTTAGTTTTATCTACATTTATCCTTAATTTTACAATTAATCGAATAAATTGAATATAGTTAATCTATTTTAGAAGTATTGAAGCTGATATTTATGCATATATACTTGTTCGAAGTTTCTTATTTATGTTTATTCACTGCTGTTTTTATCTAAGAATCCAATGTATTTTCCTGTCTTTTTATATTTGTATCATTTAAATTTTTCAGACCGACGGAAACGTTACTGTTCGTGTCAGGAGGTTTATGACTAACAGATTATTATGTAGAAAACAAATGGTAAGTTGTATTATACATACTAAATAAAATTTTGGACTTGCCAAGTTCAGTATATTTATTTGTTTTAAACTTATATTGGTGTGTAATGTTAAATCTTATTGTTTTAGGTAGTAGATGTAATCCATCCGGATCATTCATCTGTCAAAAAGACAGCTATCAGGGAGAAGTTAGCTAAAATGTACAAGTGTACCTCAGATGTAGTTTTCTGTTTTGGGTTCAGGACAAATTTTGGTGGCGGTAAATCTGTTGGATTTGCTCTTATTTATGATACATTGGACTTTGCCAAGAAGTTCGAACCTAAACACAGGCTTGCTAGGGTATGTATTTTATCTGTATGTTTGAATTTGCTTAGAGCTGATTTTTAGGAAATAAAACGATCTATATCTATTGGATGAGGTTTAGGTTTTAAGGCCTTGGAGGTCACTGATCATATAGTTAAGACTCTCATAAAGATGTTATATAAACAATTATCTGCAGTGCTGTTTTAGTACAATCAAGGGCATGCTTAAACATTGTGTTTTTATTCACTTGAGCCCATTTGTTTATAAAAGTAGTTTCGCGTTCCCTCCACTTGGGCAGGAGTTCTCAAATTGTTGCCATCATGCACCATTAACTATTCAACATAATATTTAGTGTATACCTATTTAAATATACAGGGTGATAGTATACCATAACTTTTAAAATATGTATTTAATCTTAAAAAAAAATAAACAATTTTTGTTATACATCATTACAAGGAGTTCTTACAAACATTTTCTTTTCACTCACAAATAATTTTAGAAATGTTAAATATGACCTCTTTGTGACACTAGCAATGTCAACTGGGTATTCAATCTCATTCCATCATATTAGATGTAACAGTTTGGATAAAGCTGTTATAAAAGTACTGTACAATACAGTGCAATTAAGTACAGAGTTTAAATATCAGGTCCTTGAACTAAACAGTCATTTTTATTAAAATTTGAAAAAGGAATGAATTAGTACTTTAATTCTTGTAAACCATTGGAATAATATTAATAAATTGGCTTCTCTGATCATTCTTTTGGGATTCTTAACTTAAATTAAAATTATAAATGCTTGTTTTTTATTCTTGTCAGTTTTCCTTTTTTGAATGTTTCCTAATATTAATTTGTTATGTCCGATTATATTTTATTTAGCATGGTCTATATGAGAAGAAACAACAGACTAGAAAACAGAGGAAAGAAAGGAAGAACAGAATGAAGAAAGTCAGGGGTACCAAGAAATCAAAGATTGGAGCTGCTGCCGGCAAAAAGGTATATCTTACTTTAAAAGTAACATTTTTGGGGTGTGGAAAGCTTGGTTTTAATAAATTAGTAAAATTTACTGTTAGGTGTAGGCTCTGCATTCCCACTAACTTTTATTTTACCATGCTCTGAATTTTATATTTCGGTAAGTTATGATCGTTATTTTTATAGTATCAGGAATACAGCCTTTATTTACTATTAAAAGTTGACTTTACCTAAAGTGTAAATTTAATTTTGTAAAATGGAAAAATATTTTTGTCTTAGTTATGTATGAGTGTATCTTTAATGATACATTTATCTTCTTATAAGATTGAACTATTTGCAATTCAAAGAGATAGTTGTGAGGTTGGCAATACCAATGGCGGAAAGGGTGATCGAGTTTTGTTTTATCAAAACGGTTATGATTAATTGATTAGTATTAATACTAATTTGTAGTCTATTTTGTTTATAACATTTTATATGATTAAAAAAACAGTATTTTAAGATTGTATTATATAATTATTAATACTTAAAGAATAAATATTGTTTATTACAAAGATTCTAAAAAAGAAAGTAAAATAGTAAACTAAAATTGTTCAAAAGTTAAATTAATTACAATAAATAATTTAAAAATAAAATATTGAGATTTTCACCTTCTTATCAGTGTCTTTAAAAATTTGTTAGAACCCATTTAAAAGGGGTTTTCCAAATTAATAGTGACTTTTAAAACACTTGAATGGATCATTATACCACACAAGGGAAAAAAATTGTAAATTGCAAATACAAATTTTAACGGATCACCCTTTTCTTATCATCAACAGTGGCACTGCCACAGAGTGTTGAATTGCTAATAGCCTTGCATAGACAGGCCTCATATACTATTTTATTTCTCTGCATAAATTTAAAGGTGGAGGTAATTTTATGTATTGCTGATTTTAATTAATAAAAATAGTTCAGTGGACACCCACTCTTCAATTCAAAATTATGTGATATCATAAAATAAATGTGAAATTGTGTTTCTTTGGTAAGTTTTCCAATAGGAAACCTTACCAAATTAACTTGAGTATCTATTCTATATTTAAGCTTTAATGTACATTGATTAAGTTATTATGTTGCTTTTTTGGGGTACCTTTTATATCTTCATATTTTCCTTTGTCCATATAAAAACCCATTTGATGTTTTCAGACAGATGTAATTTGCACTCTTTTATAAATTAAAATGTAATTAGTTTTTAAGTGATTATATGGAGAGTGCAGCTTACATTTTTGACTTTATTGGATGTTTTACTTTTTGGTACTTGTTTATTTAGGTACATGTCTATATAGTTTCTTTACCTCATATTACATTAATTATGATATTGCATGCTGATTAAATAGTGATTGCAACTATATGATCCCTTATATTTATTAAGTTATGAAATAATCCTAGACTACTGTATTATTTATTTCTTTTCATATGTTTAAAATTTCATATTTTTGTGTTTTAAGACACCAACCACTTCATATCAACTCTTATTTATTTTAAAAATTCAATATGATTCAATTATATATTTTGCTCTTCTATATTTCTAATTACCAAAAGCTATTTTTTTTAAATTGGTTATACCTGGAGTATTATATTTATGACTTCACAGTATCTTGTACTCAAAAGATAAAAGAGATAAGCTAGAAGTGACTAGTACAAGTCAAGCTGGGTCTCTGCCTACTCTCCTTTGTTTCTATGTTAATTTTGTGTGGTTATTGTTGGTATCATGCTGAATATTTTAGTTTTGCATCGTATCAACTTGATTCACATTTTTAGGGAATCAATAGCAGGGATTTATGTTATTCATTTATTTGCCTATTTATTGCAGTAGAAGACTGTAAAAATCATTATGTATGTTATATTAACCCTTTCTAGACCAAGGACTAGCATTCTCAGAGGATTTTTTTCATTCCTTCTGCCTTTACTCTATTTTTACTTTTTCTCATAAAATGCGGAAAAATTATGCCATCGTTTTAAGATTTTGCACGCATGTAGCTATGTATAAGACAAACATATGTGACAAGTTTTATCTCATTATCAGCATTAGTTTTATTTTTATCAAATGACTTGTGTATGTTTTTAAAAATTTGCAAAAAAAACGGCAAGTAATGTAATTGAGTTGAAATTTGGTACCTTTACGTAATAATTAAGTACACAAAGTTTTGTTTTTATATGACAAGTTATATCTATAGGTTTTGTTTGATCATAAAAGTTAAGCCCGCTCAGTGCTGTATGGGTGACCGTTAATAACGAAAGGGGTGTATTTACTATCTAAGGACGAGCTAAGCAAGTCCGAAGAGGTGATGTATTTTCAATTTAACGACTTATATTCTGAGGACGAGCGAACCACATCGGAAGTAGGGAGGATAAGCAAAGCGAAACGAATGTGATGAGGAAAAGTTCCGAGGTACCCTGTTCCCGATTTCTTAAATTTTGCTTTTTAATGGTAATAAATTACTTAAAGCTTTTCTGGATCCATCGATATGAGTCATGACTATACATTTTCACAACATGACGCAAATATATAATGTTGATTTTTATGGCCTTTCCTAACATATTTTGTCCAATGTTAACCGTCTTTTTTTTAATTAAAACTCATTGATTTTGCTCTTTAAGGATCAAATAAATTACATATATTAGATTGATATATGTTATATCTGTTTATGGGCTATAAATTATAGAATTTAATAATTAATGTTTTTTAAAATAAATAAATAAGCATTTTTGTTTTATTTTTAAAATTAATAGAGTTAAAAATATATAATTAATTAAGTATAATAATTAAAAAATTTATGTAGATTTAAACTGCGATAAATGCAGATTTACAAACACTTCTGCATGTTTACATATTATATTAAATGATAGGAAAGAAAATAAATAAAGATATCATGAACAGTGTGTTCATAAGTTGAATTTAATGCAGGCCTGGGGTGTTGGTGGGTATAAAATAACTCAAGCAGGAGGGAGTGACTTTTCACAGGAACCCGGGCCTGGCTAACACGCCTCCTTATGGCTCTCGGTCCTGAAAGGGTTAAATAATATTTATTCTATGAATAAATATCATTCTATATGTTCTATAGCTTTTAAAATGATAAGGCTGGTTCTAATTTTTTGTCAGTTTTACGGCATACATGTACCTAAATAAAGAAATGTGCTTAGGATTGATTATATGGCTATATGGTATAAAATATTGGTGTTTGTTTAATAATAATATTTTACAGGGAGCTAAAAAATAATTATTTTAATGAAGACATACGGTGGAGACTCCTCTTAAGGTTATTGGGATTTTCAAAACTGCATGCTTAGTTTTGTTCTGCTTGAGTAGATATTGTTGATTATATGGTCTATTTAATCCAAAATGCTTGTGATTTTGAGCTTGGTAGATGTTTTTATTCTGATCAGAGAATTACCACAAAATTTAATGCATAGAAATGTGTTGTCTCTAATTGTTACCTCATAGTCTATTTATTACAAAATAAATTTAATTTTATTACAAAGCTTAATATATTTAGCTTAACCATATTTAATCATTTTATGGTCAAAAATTTTAAAATGCAAGTACTCCTTTTTTTCAAATTTTTTATATTTAAATTGCAAAAAAATCTACCTTTTTATATTTTTTTTATTTCTTCTTATAGATTTTTATAAACAAAATCAAAAACTCATAATACCCTCACAAAATGAACCCAAAATTTGACTTTATAACATGATTATAAATTAGTTTAAATTAGGATATTAAATTTATCTAACAAAAATGAAAATCATGTAAAATATGGATATTATTTTGTTGTACTTGATTTGTAAATCAATTACAACTTGTGTAAATCAGTACAACACTTCAAGTGTAAATTTGTTTTGACTTACTTGAGCTGTGGATTTGTGTCTTTAATGAGTAGACTGTAGAGTTAACCCTTGTAGAAGGGTCATCATCATGCGAAGAATCATAAGCATTGACAGATAAACCGTTAGTTTTGTTTTTCATTTTTTATCACTAACTAACATTTTAATTTGTGAATTGCTTTTTCCATTCTGGCACAAAATAAGTTTTCTCTTAAAAACTTATTTAGAAATTAAAGGGTTGTTTCTATTATCAGAAATAATAGTTTTTAACATTTAAAATTATAGCAATAAATGTTTAACGGCTTATTTATTAATTGTGAGGGTAGGTGTAAAACCTTTTGCACTGCGACTTTGAGTCTTTTGTACAAGGTTTCTACAATTAGAAATGATACCTATTATGTTATAAGGAATAGTTTCGAATATTAGAACAGAACTAAGTAATACTAATATTAGGTATAATTGTTTTATAAAGCCAGAAAGTATATTTCCTGATATTAGAAACTATCCTGTCTTATAGGAGAGGTTTAAGCAACAATTTTAATTTTTATTAATAGCTGCTTCAATATCATTATTTATGATTTTTTTCTCTTTTTTTTGTAGTAAACAATTTTTGATAACATTATTTCATCTAGTTAGTGCTTGCTTTTTATTTCCTATGTTCAATTTTCATAGAAATGACTTTTGCTACTTTTAGTTGTGTATTCTAATTTTTAATAATTTAATGATTGCATAGTTATTAGTTTCTGGAATTTGTGCTGTAATTTTTTCAAATATCTGCTTTTTTAAATTTTTAGTTAGGCACTAGTATTGTCTGTTCTTAACTATTTATTATTAATTATTTTAACACCTTCTTTTATTGGCACCATTAATTTTATACAATTTCATTTTTAAAAACTACTAACTAAACTTTTACAATAAGAAACAAAGATTTTACATTGTATTAATATATTTTGATCATCTACAGCAGGCCTGGGCAAACTTTTTTAGCAAAGGGCCGCTTAGTCTTTTTACAGCCAGTCGTGGGCCACATTCCCTAAATTTTAAAGTATGCTAAACCCGCAACAAATTGCAGTTACGCTTGTGTTTTACTAAAGTCAAATATATTCTCTAAGAATGAGAATTGGGGAACTTTAGCTCTAAACGGAAAAAACAAAACGGAGTATCTTTGTCAGATCTTGAAATATAACTGAAGACAAATTTAAGCAAGAATAATAGGTGTAAAAATAATTTTAAAAAGTATTTCTATGAAATAAAAGATCAAAAGGATTGTATTTTATCCACTCCTTTTCGGCAATTCACAGAAGGCAAAATAGCTTTTATTTATCTTATTATTGTGAAAATTAAAATTCGCCAAATCCCACAATGAGAATTGATATGAAAGGCAGCTGCTTTTATGTAATTGTTTCTTATCTTACTAGTTTTTGTTTATTCAAACTTTGAAGTTAAAGTAGCAATCCATTATTTCCTTATCTTTTATCTAACTTATCATAATAATTTTGAATTAAATAATTTATTTGCTTATATACCTTATATTTTTTTTTTTTTTATATATTTTATCTTTTTTCCAAACTTCTAAATTTTGCCTGCGGGCCACATAAAAATGCTCCGCGGGCCGTAGTTTGCCCAGGCCTGATCTACAAGATATCTAAAACACAAAAACCATAACAGCTACTAACTAAGGGAACTAATATTAGATAAAATACAAAAAATATATCACTATTCATACTGAGCTTATAATTACATAAGCTTTACATTAACATATTGGCTTAAACATAATGGGAAATTACTAAAAAAGACTGGGATATTTTAAAACTATTAAGATTAACACAGAAGTGCTTTTACATCTCAGGTAAGAGTAAACAAAAAGAATTTAACATGCTGGACAGACTACATACTTTACATAGTTTTTTTTTTAAATATTTATTAAAATTTAATTGATTGAGATTTGAAGATTATACATAAAGTTTGTTAAACATGTGGACTGCTTGAAATATATTTGTCAGCCAAACAGAGTTTAAAAAAAAACTCCCATTTAAAAAAACCATATAACTATAAATACCTAGTTTCCAATCTCTCTTATGAAGATTTTTTTGTAGTGAAGATCAAGATAATTGTTTTTGTTTACTCTTACCTGACAATTATTGTTCCTTTACAACACTGAGGACTAGTGGTACCAAATGTACTTGAGTCAAAATTTTCAGATCCTTAAGAAAATGTTAGTAAAAGAGCTTTAACAACAAGTAGCTGTAGTTACTATGTTGGTTTTACAGCTCAGGCTATTGAAACAGTAGGAAACGAAGTAATTTTAGTTAAATATTAAAAAAATGTAAGCTTTTAAAATCTAAAGCTTGTTATTTAAGTATTCAAAAATTGAATGTTATTGTAAATTTAAAGCTGATAAATATTTTTATAAATGAGAACTCATTTTATTGAAAAGAAAAAATTAAATGAACAATCACCCTTATTGTAAGTAAATATGCGGAAAGCATTCTTATTAATTGAAATTGTACGCAACCTTTATATTGATGTACTAATACTTTTGTTTGGTTTGTTGCAGTAATGAGGAGAATGTTGGTAAGACTGCCATCTCTACACCTTGGTGGTTTTATTGTTGTAAATGTAAATTTTATCATCTGATAATAAATCTTTTTTTATTTAATTAAGTTTCACACAAAACATCTTGCTGTGTTTTATTTTTTAAATTAAGGTATTAACCAAGTTCCCTTTGGTAAAGGCATAAGATCTAGTTTTTATATTTCAAGCTGGTCTCATACATTATATATAATATATTATACATTTTTCCAGTAATAACTATGAAGTGGGGACAAGTCATAGGCAAATCAATATAAAATGAAAACTAAAAATTTATTATCTATAGTATCTATTTATACTAATGTATGATCTTAGTATGTCTTATGGTTGATTCATAGTTGAATATAATAATTTCCTCTATGTGTTAATTATTGATTGACAGTGGAGCAGACAAAGTATGTTTTGTGCTTTAATAGTTCAGTTATTTTTTAAATGAAAAATTGTTTTAGAATTGGACAGTGAAACTCCACTAAAAGCATATTTTTATCATTAAATTTAAACAAGCTGGCAATCTTAAAATGAAGTACACATTTATTCATGTATAAATATCTCAAGACTTTTAATAGACCTAAAAAATTGTCTACAAAAAAGACTTGGTCATTGAAATAAAAAAAAATAAATAAAAACATTCCAATACAAACTTCTTAATTTTAAAACTCTAACCAGTCCGTCCTTAAAAGAAATATCCATTTTTATGTATCTCAAGATATGTATGATTATATCTTGAGAACTGTGCTAGCCACAGATTTGATTTAGACTTCTTTGTATTTAAAACATTAGAAATTCTTTTGATCAAACTTGTCTTTTTTTGTAATTGATTTGTAGTGATGCCATTTTGATATGCAGAATTGGATTAATCCAAAAATCAAATTAGTTCTTCCTCTTCCAGGATGATTTTTGTTCCCAGTTATATTAAAATTGGATCAGCCATTTGAGTGTTGAGAAATTGGCACATAAATACCATTTTGTTTCCAGTAGGGATGCCATTTTGATATGGCATTGATATGCCATTTATATTTATATATTGGGAAGCTTATTACTGTTTAGAAGAGGGTAAAAGGATTCTAAAAAGATATAATTTTTTCTGAGCTAGTCTATGTTCTTCAAAATGAGGTTTCTAGACTAAAAGTGTTAGATAATACTTTATTTCACTAAAGTAGGGGCTTTTTTCTGAGAGAAGAATAAAAAGTCTGTAGAGTTATTAATAATTAACAAACCTTTGATATAATTAGAGGCAGGCATCGGTGCTTAATTTAATGAAGCTTTTATATTTCTCCTAAGGTGGTATCAAAAATTTACCATGGGGCTCATTAAATTCATTTGTTCTAAGCATTGTCTGGCTATTTTATCTGCTTTGCTTAAAAGCTAAATTTTAATGTGGCCTCTTAAGCACTTATGGTAATTATCTTGGTTATGGATTAAGTGGCACTTCAACTTAACATATAAATGAAAAACATTATTTAGTTTTAAAAATATTTATTTTCAGATGCCAAGGAATCCCCTAGCTGCTCCGACTATAGATCCAAAAATTTGAGTGAATCTTCCTATTAATCCTTCTCCACCTGAAAAAATAAAAATCTAATATTTACCATTTCTATCCCGTTTTAACATTAATATAAGTTTTATATATTACAAAGTCACTGAAATGGTTTTAGGATAGGGCAACTGTCCTATCCTAAAACCAACCCTTCGATAGATGTATAATCTCCCAGGGTTTATGAGATAAAGAGGTATGAGATTTTCCCTGTTTTCTATCCATACAAGGCTTGAATTGGCTTCAAAACTTCAGGCTAACTCATGCCTGATGTATTCTCTTGCCACACACAGTCAAACTTGATAAGTTTCTAGATACTTCAACTACGTAATTGTACTCAAATTATCACTCTTTCCAAATAGTTATGAGGTGACAAAGCTTTAATAATTTTACCTTCTCCAAAAAGTAGTCCATAAAAAAACCAAGTATTCTAGCTAAGAAAGAAATGCCTCCAGCATCTTCCTCATCAGATGGCTCGTCTATCTCAATCTGTCTATCTTGTAGCTCAACTTGTTCTACATCTTTTAGGCTATTACTCGAATTCTCCTAAAAATGTACAAAGTATTATTTATACAGGGTGGAACATTCCATATACATAATCCCTCATATTCACTCAGCTTCTAATAGTATTATCGTTAAAAAAATAGTTTCTACCCTTTAGGCTATCGTCTTACATGTATGACAATCCAGATTGCCAAACTGTGTTTTTCTCCGGTAACTTTTGAATTTCGTATTGGAACATACCGCTTAGGACCTTATCAAACACTACACTATTTGCTAAACGAGTCGATACCAATAGTACTAAATTTGGGAATGCCCCCACAGAGCAATCGTTAGATGATGCTATATAACGGTAGTAAGCCCCTGAAGGAAAACCTAAATACACTATCTTTTCCTGAGCTACCTACTCTGGAAATATTGGAGCTGTATTTTCTGGTTTCATCTTAATTTGAAACAGATTTTACAGTTGATCACAACTCTGGTTTTCTTCACCTACTTTTGCTTGTATGTAGCAAAACTACTGTACTCTCCTTTAAATTTGAGACTGAATTTTCGCCATCTAGTTAATAGGCGTTCTTAATACCTGACCAGTGGTTTTATGATATGTTGTATGCTAACTATTGGTAGAGAACTGATATGGTAAAAATCAAGATACATGTCTAGTAGTGTAGTCTAGGAAATTAAATATATTTTTGACCAGAGATAATAAAGCCAGAACGGAGTTTCCGTCCTCGTTAACTAGCTAAATGAATTCATTGTTAGTTCGAGATGACATATTCGATGAATGTACACTTCTGTGTAGGACCAACGACTTTATCTACGTAGGGTTGTACTTAACAAGTACACATTTCTTTTAAATTGGAAAAAAATAATTGACTGTTGTGTCTTAAATTTGGTACAAACGAATCAAAACAAATTCACAGTTTCATATTAGTGCTAGATGCTTCACTAAAAAGGTTTCCGTGGAGTCACTTGTATTAAGTAGAGTGCCCGTATAATCATGTGCTTGATTATACAGGCACTCTAGTGTTAAGCAGTGTCGAGCATCATGTGTGCTTAAATGGGTGACCACTGTAAATATTACTACTAACTGTAGACCAAAAATTTCTTTTTAATTTTCTGAGTACGAACAAAAGAAGTCAGAAGAAAGCTTTATTAGAATGATTCAGTCTAATAAAGCTTTGGGCAACTTTAATGCGGGTACAAGCGCTGCGAATCCGAAGTTATTATTTGAGTGGTAAATTGTATCAAAAAAGTACCCCGTACTTAATTTTAATGATCGGCACGCAAAATTTTCAGCATTTTTCCACACCTACTAATTTGCTTGAATAATTATACTTTTACAAACTCCAATTCATACCTCATAAGGCGTAAAGCGTAAATTCGCGAAAAAAACAATCATATGACGTCATTTTGTATATGAAATTTAACTAAAATCAGTCTATATTTAGGTTTAAATCGGGAATTTTTATTTATTCCTTAGTTGGCTATTCTGATTTTTTAGTTTAATCATCGAGCAATGTACATTTTATTTGAAATAAGTAATTCTATGAGGTGGTATAGTATATGTAGTAGTTTTTAGTCCATTCTCCCTAGAATAATAGGTCATTTAGTGCAGAACTTAAATAAGCTTGGTTTCGTTTTTTTTTTGCTAAAACGAACTTATCACATTCAGAAAAGAGGACCTCACTCTATAAAAATATACATTCAACACTAAACATTGAAGGTAAGGATTACTATTAAAGGAGTAATAATTTTTAGTAAGGAATAGACGTGTAATACAGTAAGTCATATTGGATAGGAAGTCAATGCGTGGTCATCCACTTAGGAGAATTATATAGTTTCTTGGCAAAATAAGGATGCAAAATATTTTGGCTTGATTCGATAGGGTTATCGTTGGGTTAGTTATATTGGGGAACTTGATATTTGTTACTCGGTTTCAATTAGCAGGAGCACTCGTTACTAATTTTGCATTTAATCATACGACATTCGTAACCAAAGTTTTATAAATAGAACTATTTATAGTTACTATACTAGTTAACTATAAATAGTTCTATTTATAAAACTTTGTTCTTAACCAAAGCATCCCACGAAGACGATTGTAAAAAATAGTTATTCAAGCTTCTGTGGTAGAGGAGGTGATGTATTTTAAATGAACCACCCCGTGTATAAATATATATACCACAGAAACGTGGTATATATATATATATATATACGTGGTATATATACGTGTATATACTTTATAAATAAATAATAAAATGTTTATTTATTATAAATACAAAATTAGATTCGTGAATACAATATGTTACAAAATAATTTTATAATAGAGCAACTATCAAACTCTTTAAGAGAAAAAATAAACTTTAAGCCGCAAAAGCATGAGCTTGTGCGCGGCTTTAGTCTTCTTATTAAAAGTTTCTTTTTCCTTATTAATAGTTTCTTATAAATAGTTTAGTTTCTGTTAGTAGTTTTCTTAAATTATGTTTACTTAATTAGTATTTTTATACGACTTGGTTAGTTTTTTTAAAAAAAAAATTTAAAATAAGATTTCTTAAATTTAAGGAAGAGAATTTATTAATTAAAAAGTTAGTACAAATAATAAATAAAATATAATAAAAGAAAATTTATTTAATCTAAGGTTAGAAAAAAAAAGAAAAAAGAAGAAATAGGTTAATTTGGAGGTGGTTTTAACCACAGGATTATTTCTTTTTTAAAATCTTTAAAATACAGGTTAGTTTTTATCTCATCTGGTAGCATATTAAATAAAATTGGACCTCTAGTAGCAGCATGTCGTTGCATCATTGATGTTCTACATTTTAAACTTTTTACTTTTCTATTAGTTTTGTTTCTAGTGCTGTGATTGTGATTAATATACTCTTTCGGTTGATTAAAGTATTTTAATAGAACCTTTTTTGTAAATAACTGTTTGATTGTGAGAACAGGGAAATCTTTGAAAAGTTGATCAGTAGAATATAGTCTTGGTTTCTTAAGGATGGTTTTGATGACTGATTTTTGAGCTATTTCTAACGAGTGCAAGTGAGTTGGATTTGCTGATCCCCATCCAATAATACCGTACCCAAGAATAGATTCCACTAGAGCATGATATATTTTTTACAATCGCCTTCCTAGTATAGCAATCAGATTGTGGGTGTTTTTCTATAATAATCAGAACTAATTTTTTTTAAGAGAACTTTGAATTTCAAACGTGAACCTTACATGGAATAATAATTTAAAAACTAAACTATTTGATGAACAATCTAATACCAGTATCACTGAACACCGGTATTTTCATAAAGAGCTATAGTTTGACAAACATAATTACTTTTATCCCATATAAATACCCAAAATTTGATACAACAAATTACATCACCTCAGCTTCTAATTGTGCTATCGCCTATAAAGTAGTAACCACCCCCACAAAGTCTACTACTAGAAGCTTGAATAACCAAGTAGTTTTTGGCAATCGTCATACTAGTATAGCAATTAGATTGCCAAGTGTGTTTTTCTATGATAACTTTTAAATTACAAATAGGAGCATACCATGATTATGTATTAATTCAGAAATTATATTTTTTGCTAAACCATTCGATACTAATGCCTCTGAATTCCAGATATTTCACAAAAGAGCAATCGTTTAACATAACATACAAAACCTTGTATGTTTACAAGGTTGAACATAGGGAAACTAAATTCATTGGAAATCTTAACTCTATAAACCTCTATTAACTTTACTTTTTCTCATATATACCGTAGGTATAAAAAAGGAGAACACCTCTACATCACCAAAAAAGAAAAGTATTGTGTTTGCAAACAATCCGAAACCGGGATGTGACCGAAATTACCCGTTTCAGGTGTTTTTATAACTGTTTGTACAAAAATCAGTCTTAAGGAGTAGTTGTTCTATACAGAAAATATTTTTTATGACGTCATTAACCCACAAAAATCATAATGCGCGAAAAAATATTGCGATTTGGCACGCATGCAGTCATGTATAATACGACTAACATATGTGCCAAGTTTCATCTCATTATCAGCATTAGTTTAATTTTTATATAATGACTTGTGTACGTTATTTAAAAAATAGTAAAAAACCGAGTATATTATGTGGATAACTTCGCTACGCTCGCTTCATACATCTTACTCGCTTCGCTCGTCCTCAGAATATACAATTCGGCAAATTATACTGCAACGTAGTAAATGCATCCGTTTCATTCTCAGCGGTTACCCATACAGCACTAAGATAAGAAATGATTCTAACGGATCACCATCTTGGATTTTACCGGAGAAATACATTTTAATAGGGCGGGGGTCTAAACAATGTGTGATTCGAATATTTTATTAACTATTCATTTTAAAATGAAATAAATGGTACTTGAGAGACTTATATATTTTAAAGATGAATTTTACTACATGATTCGTAAAATATCCATGTTGAAGCTATTTATAATATTACATTGTACAGGTGATTCTTTTAACTTCAGTTCAAAATTCTTACCTGGCACACAGAATAACTTAAATTAAATAATAACAAAACACTTAAAACTGGTATTAAACGCATCTTTTCAATTTGTAACTATACTATAGGTAAAAACTCAAGTTATTTACTTGAAAAGCTAATGACAGACTAGTACATTAACCAGGAAGACCAACTGAATCCAATGGAAGGAAATGGCTAATTTCGTCTCATCCTCTACTTGATCCTATATTTTTCACTATAATGCACCAAATTTAATCACTTCCTAACAACCTTCACGATCAAATCATAAATTGATGTAACATTTGAAACCTAAAAACGTGTGTTTTGGTTGAGATAGTTTTGATTTTTGTACTTTATTAGATGAAATTATAGTGTAATGACAACGAAATTAGCATGACCTTCATCTTTATTTTTCAGAAAATTATTAAAATATAAATTAAAAAGTTTATTCGTAATACTTATTATGCAAATTAGTTATTATTATTTATTTATTATATATTGCTTTTATATCTCTTAAGGAGAGTAAGGATTGTACTGCGTAGGTTTAAAAGGTCAACCTAGACTAACTGAGTCTTGATAATTTTGAGCGCTTGATAATTTTGAGCTATAAATGAGAGGGGTGGTTTTGATTCTTTATTGCTTTCCTACAACCAAAATAGGGATGAAAGCGTTGTAGCTTGATCACTTGACAATTTTTAGCACTATATGTATGTGCTGACAGTGTATCACATTGTCGAGTAAAGATTAAAATTGACAGGAAAAAATTGTATAGCAATGTTTAATAAAGACACTTAATGAGACGTTTATAAAAACTACTTCCACCCAATAATGGGTATCAACCCAATTAAAATAATAATAATGGAGACTAATACTAATGTTAATATAACATATATAGCGGGTTTTTCCAATGAACGTGGTTGTTTCTGTGGCCAACCTGAATTAGTAAACTTAATTCAGTTGTAAATTGTTAGATCATTAGTTCCTAAGAATGACTAAATGAATCTTCTCATTTCTAATGAATGATAAGATATATTAAGAGTAGTTTTGATTTTGTTTGGTTTTTATGTAGAAATGCGGTTTGTAAAGACAAATAGCATAAAGTTACCGCTCTTATATATCATTTTCATGTCGTTCATCAGATTAAAACTTTTACTTTGTTCAGACGCAGAGTTTGGCAGGGGGTTCAACCCTGTATTTAACCCCCTTGGGGTTTAACCCTCAATTGTTCAGACGGTATTTGTTAACCTATTGTTCAGACTTTACTCGACAATTGCCGGGGGGGTTGAACCTCCTGCTAAACCTCGCGTGTGAATGAAGTATGTGATATGATCCATAGAGATATACTACTAGAGGGGTCCTATTGGTTAAATTTGGAAACATCGAAAAAGTAACCTGACCACATTCGATTATCATTATCATCAAATGAACAGAACAAAAAACAGTACATTTTATAGTAGAATGTTTAAAATACAAATCACAACACAAAAATTCTGTGGGAAGTCCAAAACAATTGATTAATTATAACCTCAACTCCCTCTAGGAGGAGGTTTCAATGAGGTTACACATAGCCCCTGAGAGTCCCACTAAAAATGTTTCAGGCCTCTCAATGTATTAAGATATGCTATGCTCCCTCTAGTATATATCTCTATGATATGATCTTATTAGGTTGTCGCCTAGGCTACCAACCAACATTCCAGTTTTGTGCCATTATTATTACGTGGACACGTTTTGACTTCATTCGACGTTTTTTAGCTCCATAAGTTAATTTTATATCAAAAAATTACTTAGTGAACAAGCAGGTATATAAGACTTTCTTATTTATTTTTTTTTTATTTGATTTGGACAAATTGTTTCCTAGTAGTTGATTCTTAATTAGCTAATTTAGCTAAATACTGTGTTTATTATATGATATTCCTATTAATCTATCTTTATTTCTAATATTTCCCATCTGAGAAAAATAACTTAAATAACAAATTATTAGAATTTATATATAGACATTTTAGGGACAAGAAAACGAGCAGCCTACTTTTCATATTTACTTTATTTTACCGGGTACAAACATTTTTCAGGTCTTGTTTAAAGTTGTTTAAACAAGGAAACTTTTCGTTTAATTTGGTATTTCAAATATGCTATAACATGTTCAGGATATTTTAAATTCTTAAAGTCTTTCCATTTGTCGGGGTTTCAGTCACAAAAATCAGGAAATAGTTTTGAACGAATGGTAATTTTGGTAACACTGTTGAAATGTCAAAACAAGTAATGTTTGTTGACATTTCACTATAGTATTAATATTTTTCTACTATTAATGTGATGTATTCTTAAGAAAGTGTTTTAGTATCATTTATTAGTGTTTTATTAAGCGATCAGTGCGATGGGGGCATTGACGAGTCGGCAAAATGATGGGAACGAAGAAGTAGACGTAGCTTCTGTTCACGCTTACAAATATCCACCGAAATCTGGTAATTATTTCGGATCTCACTTTATAATGGGTGGCGAAAGGTTTGATACGCCTCAACCTGAAGCTTATTTATTTGGTGAAAACGCCGATTTAAATTTTCTGGGCTGCAGACCGACACCTTTTCCTTATCCACCACCGCAAGCTAGCGAGCCTACTAAAATATTAAAAAGTTGGGTAAATATCAGAAAAGAATCTTTGAGAATAGTCAAAGCAGTCCAGTCTGCAGATAAGGGTGAAACTGAAAACAAACAGACGTTATTCAACATTGAGTTTATGTTTGATTGCGACTGCTCTACATCTATCACTATATATTACTTTGCTACTGAAGAAATTACACCTAACGGTGTTTCATACTCTTCTAAAGAACCAAATTTAACTTCAGAAACGTTTCATTATAAAATAGGAGCCAGTCAAGTTTTCTGTCAACCTGCTCATACATTTGATCCTTCAAAATTCTCTGATGAAGATCTCACTTATAATGTAGAGAAAGAAGTTATACCTGTTGCAATTCATTGTGTGGCTCAAGACAATAATGATGATAAACAATCCCACACGACTATTGCAATCATTGAAAGACACTCAGATGGCTCTTACGTAATGAAGGCTCTGAAACAGAAAATATTTGTTGATGGGTTGTGTTATTTACTTCAAGAAATATATGGGATTGAGAACAAAAATGGAGAAAATATGAAAGTGAGCGGGTCTGACTTAGAAACAGAAGATAATGGTTCGGAATGTGTTATTTGTATGAGTGATGTCAGGGACACACTAATCTTACCTTGTAGGCATTTATGTTTGTGCAATTCTTGTGCCGATTCATTAAGGTATCAAGCTAGCAACTGCCCTATATGTAGAGCTCCTTTTAGAGCTTTATTGCAAATTAAAGCTTTGAAAAAATCAAGTAACGGCCCGCCACCTGAGGGGTGTGAACATATACCACCTGGTTACGAAGCAGTTTCACTCATAGAAGCATTAAATGGACCTTGTATAAGAGTTAGATCTACACCGCCTCTAACAACTCCTGATTCAGACCATACAAGACGAAGATCGCATAAATCTTTAGGCACTCCTGATTTTGAAGAAAATCCTCCTCTCCCGTCTGAAGTACGAATGTCAGTATTATTACAAAGGGAAGACGAACGGGAAGAAAAACATAAAGATCGGAGAAAAAGTAAAGAGAGTTTGAAAACTCCTCAAAAAGAAGATTCAATAGAAGAAGAATTAGACAGTGAAGCTGAAAAATTATCACCTCTTTTGAGTCAAAATATTAAGAAGAAGAAATGGGACGAAAATAAATGGAAAGGGGAAGGTAACTCTATGAATTGCAATCAGAAGAGTGGACACAGTTCTCAACATCAACAGGGAGAAGATTCTGACTATTATACTCCTGAAGATCCTTCTACCACCATACTCAGCCCTCTTCACAATATAACCATCAGCGATAAGGAAGCTGTTGTGTAAGCTTTGTTTTACTAGAATTAATAATTTACTAAAAGCCTTATGTATGATCATGAAGTATACTAAATTAAGGAAGTAGCAAGCCAGCCTGTAAATAAGGGTTAGAACAAACAGTATTAGTACAGAGTTAATGTTTAATAATATTGAGGGTGGCTAAATCTTGTACACTCTTTTAAATTATAAAAAAAAAAACAAAGTTTGATTATAGTTTATGGAAAAGTTTTTGGCACTTCACATATAGTTATTTATTTTTATAAAATTTCCAATTTTATGATTGTCAAAGGAAATCTGACCCAATGAGATTGGGGTTATTGAAGGGGGACGGGTCTCTGAAAAAGACCTCAATATATATATATATATATATATATATATATATATATATATATATATATATATATATATATATATATATATATATATATATATATATATATTATATATATATATATTATTTGTGTGTGTATGAATACACATTTAATAAGAATTTGTTTGTACAAGTGTTAGTTGTGCAGGACAACTTATGAACCCTTTTCAGTAAGAAAATCATAAATGTCATTAAATTTATAAATGCCCTGAACCTTGTTGTTTATGAACTATTTATGACATTTTAAACCTTTTTTAAAATTTTTTTTAAAAAAATTTAAAAAAGGCACTATTGTTATCGAATCTACCTGAAATTCTATACACATATTACTGTATAAGGTAAACTAAAGTATAAAGTGTAATTAAGGTATCAGCATTAATACTGATTTTATTGTTTTACGTATAATTTTGAAGAAAAAATCATAGATTTTTATGATTAAAATATTAGTAAATTAGAAAATTTACTAATATCATGAGAGTAAAGCTAGTTATAAAACTGTTAATATGACACACAGCTACAGGGAAACAATCATGTGGATGCAAAGTGAGCACAGAGAGGTGTGGTAACCTCCTTGAAGCGACCCCTGTGTCAAGGAGGACACAAGACCACAGTGCAGTCAAGAGGCTTGATGCCTTTTCTTTTAGTAATAAAAATATTTATGTGGGCGTGGGCATTAAGGCTGTAGCTTTGTGGCCCTTTTGTCCAATAATAATAGAACATATTGGCTTTAATTATACTCAAATATTGTTATATTATATCACAGTCTATCGACTACTTTGAAAATCTTGACAGGTCAGTTTAGGCACCGCCGATTCTTAAGAAAAAAAAATCCCTGTTAGAAGGGAGTGGGAAAACAATGTTAACAAATCAGGTTATTTTACCTGTATTTTCTTAGTGATGTTTTTTTTACATTTCTTTTGTGTAGTTTTATTTTATAATATTTTTATGATTAATTTGAAAGTATATTTCAAAACTATGTAAACACAAGAAGAACCTCAAACAAAGTGAACGATTGCTGGGAAGGAGGTTATTTCCCTACAGCAGTTATGGTGGTAGGAATTTTTTTTCTTTTTCAAGTGCGGGGTTGGCAGGGGCTTCTCTGATTGGTCAATCCCCAAAATACTTATGAACTTGGGGATTTTTAAACTAAACGATAGACTGTAGGTATGTTATAACATCACTGTATTGATAAATATTTATTTGGAGTGCCTGTAGAACTGATGGATAAAGTAGGTTTGGTTTTAATAAGACAACAGTCTACAGCAATTCAGCGAAGAATAAAATTATATTGGTTTATGGTAAGGTCTGATTGAAGCAATAGAATTCCTATCCTGCCTTACTTTTGCTTTGTTGTCAATTGATTAAAACCATAACTATAACTGTAGTTAACAAGTTCATCTAGTATCTTTGTATAACTGAAGTAAAGGTCTTATAGAGGGATTCACAATATTTTTATTTTATTTGAAAAGTTGCATTTAATCTTTACCCTTACTTTCTTAAATTTACTTGAAAAACAAGCGTGGTTGTTTGCAGTTTCATTCAAGGGATGGCTTGTATAAAATTATTGTCTGTGTACATTGTGAATAAATGGTAGGTCAAATATTCAAATTATATCACAATCTTATTCTCTTTTTGACCTGTAATTTAATATAAGTTCTATTTGTAAATTTAATATCTTAAATGTGAGCATTGTTTTTTCTTTTCATCTGAGGTTTATAATATAATTATATGTAAACCTAATATAGGTATACCAGGTTATATCTAAATCAAAAGTATTGTCAAAGTGTAAAATAAAGATGTACATTGTCGGTTCCTACAAATGATTAGAACCCTTATACGTTTTTTTTATTAATGAGTCCAGTGATACACATTTCTAACCTATTATTTCTTCATAATGAACTCAGATTTCAGTGTGCAATTTATAAAAATAAATGCCACTTTTCCTGAGTGGTTAAAAATTCTTTTGCTTGGGCAAGAATTTTATCATTGTTGATATATAAATATTGCTGACGGCTTATAATGTATATACCTCAGTATTTATATGACTGAATTCATCATTTTAATTTACTGATTGTTTTTGTGATATTTATTTTATTTTTTTAATTTTAAGTAGATTTAATACAGATCCTTTATCAGAGATTTACCAATAGCAGGGAAGGTGTAAGATAATATGAACATATTCTGGATAAACCAAGTTGACACTTTAGATGGATCAAATCGAAAGTGTTTTTATGATTGGTCATTGATTATTGGTTGATCTCTTATTTCTCTACTAGAAGCTGACCAAGAACTGAAAAAAATTAGGAGTACTCTGATGTTTCTTAGTAAAGTTAGTTTTTTAATTAAATAAAAAAATAATATAATAAAAATATTATATTTTGATTTCAATTAACACAACTCTTAGAAACTATATATTTGAGACAAAAGACAATTATGCTCAAAGCAAATGTTTAAATTTTCCATTTTTTAACCTCTTGGTCAAGCTCGAACTGTGTTTCATCAAGTCTGATTAGATTTTTATTATTAATTAATTTATCCTAGAATGAATTGTATCATATTTTATTTTTATAAACGTTTATGAATAGCCTTGTTTCTGAAGAAATATTTATGAAAATTCAATATTATTTGTTGTAATATTGTGTCCTTATTCTTTTTAATTAGTTTCAGATAATATGTTTTGTAAATAATATTATTAGTAGGTTTTCATCAAAGAATTATTTTTGTTATTATTATGCCATAAATTCTTTGCTTTTATTTTCTATAACAATTTTTGTCAAATCACTTTCTCTCAATCAACATATTGATCAATATAGAAACATCAAAGATTATGTAGTATAACATAGATTATGTTATACTGAACAATTTTTTAGAAAAATATTGATCACTACATTGACTATTTACAATATGTATTGAAGTAAAGATCTTTCAAGATAACAAAAAATTACTCAAGAATAAAAAATTTCAATTGTTTCATCAATTGATAAAATGAGTAATTATTGAAATAAAGAGTGTGATACAAATTTTATTTAAATCCAAAATTATATTTGTAAAAAAATTAAATAAAACAATTTTAATCGAAGAATCAGCTACCGTCGATACTTGCTGTTGGATATAAATATCCCTGGACTGGTTTCGGCATAACGCCTTTATAAACCCTTTCCTACTTCCTCCCTTATCTTCAGAGGGCTCGTCGTGCTCATTGAGACTAGAAGTTAATCACTGATTTAACTTTATTAGTTGAGAGCTTGAGTGTTGCCCCACCTGCTGATGATGGCGTTATGCCGAAACCGGTCCAGGGATATTCATATCCAACAGCAACTTGCGGTAAATACAACCTTTTTAAAACAATTTTAATAAATGTCATATTTTTTTACTCAGAAACAGGTCTATTAGTTTATTTTGATCTTTGTGATTTTTTTACAATTTTAAGTTGTTCTTAATATTTTTTATATATGCTGCCTAAATTAGACAATAATTTTATGTTTACATTTTTATTTATTTAACTTTTTATTAATATTAGTTTAAAGATGAACAAAGACTTAAAAACGATCTCTTGAAAAATATATTTAAAATGTCTAATGTATTAATGTAATGTCTAAATGTACTCTAAGGTCACTCAATTTTTTTTATAAATGTTCCATTAAAAAATTATAATTTTAATTAAAAGAAGACATTAAAAATTTATTTAAAAAAACGGATAAATGATTGGATCAATTTGAAATGTATTCTGCGTGTAGTCCTACATATGACCATGACCAGCTAATGCGTCATGTTTTATTAAATGGGTTATTAAATTAACAAAATGGGTCCAATCTTCATTATCATGTATATGTTTCTTTTTTAATGTTTATAATTGTGTTGTAACTTTTTTTTACTAAACAGCTTACAAATTTTCATTTCAATACAGTTGGTATTAATCAGATAACAAGTGTTCAGCATCAGCAAGGTCAATTATGTTGAGAGAAAGGTTAGTACATGAAAGGGTGTCTAAGGTCACAGGAAGTGAGTTCGAAGACATAAATTAGATGATTTTCATATTCTAAGAAGGAGAAAAGTTAGTCTCAAGTGGTGGGGATAAGTTTAGTGAATCTGATAATAAGTTCTGAGGACCTCCGTTTCATATTTTCTTTAAATATAACCAGACATTTGGTAAAATTAATTTGCTTGATTGTAGGTGTAAACAATATCAAAATAAACACATTAATTTTGATTCTTAAAAAGTTGTTGGGTGACCTTTGTGGTACACTGTTTTTTTTTCAATGGTTTGTGAGGCTATTCACAACTAAGGTGGTTAAGCCCTGGTACACTGTTGTTATAGTATTGAACATGGTTATAATCAGTTGACAGTGTGGGAAAATGTGTTTAGGAACCAATGAAGTTGGTTCAATAGGAAATCGGATCTGGTTTAACATTCAGGACTAACCTCATTGGTTCCCTCACATTATTTTCCCACACTTTCAACTGATTATATACCTTTTTGTTATACTATAATGTTATTTTCAATGACTCAGAAAATTGTTGTCAGTATTTAAAGTGGACCAACATTTTGTTCTCTACCGTTAGTGTATATATAAACCAGTCTTAAAGAAAAATATGAACAAATTTGATAAAAATTAAAATTCCATATTTATTTTATCATGTGTAAATTATTATTTTTTTAAAAAAAGTATTTAATAGATGTTTTGTAACTTTATTTTTTAATTATAAAATAGATTTAGTAAAAATAAATATGATTTTTACTTTTTTTTTATCCCTTTATAAATATAATTAATCCTTATTAGTATAGTACCCCTCAGTAATTGAATTACTTTATTGTCTTATTGCAGTTTTAGGTATGATCCTCTCTGTACTATTATTAGCTTATTTTTTTCTCTGGAAGTTCACTTAAACCCTCAATATAGTTACATTAATAAATTGGTTATAATCCCATTAAATTTAGTTTTAGACTATGTATTCAATCCACTTAAACCAAATAAACACCAAAAATAAAGGGTTAAATTCTGGTTTACATGGATTGATTATCAGGGTTTGGGATTAAACCCTGGGATAAATTCAATGTTACCAACATATAGTACTAAAAGAAAAGTCCCCTTCCTTAATAAATGTTGAAGATTTTTATTTATTTATTTTTAAACTTAAATAATTCTAGCTACAGATAAAATTGAGGTCTGGTTAGACTCAGAACATTTCAAACTAGTTCATTATTTTTCTAGAGCTATCTGTTAATCTTCTACTATGGACTGTATTCTCAAAGAAGTGCATAATACCATACATAAAAGAGAGTATACGTGTTTGAGTTTTATCTCTCATATGAATTGATTTTGACTGCCTCATATGTAACAAACTGCATGCATATTTAGCTCTGTAAACTATTCAACATTTGATAGCTGATAAAAAATTAGAATAAAACAAAAGAATTTAATTATAATATAAAATTTTAACATTAAAAGATAATTTTAATACAACTTTAACTTCTAATTAAAAGAAAATATTTACTTCGTTTACATGTGAGGTTTGACGGAGGGTTTAACCACCCGGCAGGTGTTGTGTAAATGGGATTGATCATAGGGTTCAATCCTGAAACTCTAAACTATAGGTTAAAAAAGGTGGGGGTTACACCCTGCATGTGAATGAAGTATATATCATCATGATGGCTGCGACTGATGCCCTTGAGGTCTTTGCCCCCAATGTACTTGATTTTCTTGTGATGGGCATAGCTTTGCAGCTGTGAAGTTGAAACAGTCTAGACTTTTAGACATGACATAATCCTCTTGTAAGCAGAGTTTGAACATAACTTAAGTGTAAATAACTTTGAAAACTTACAAGAACACTGACTCTAACCCAACAAAAAGTGGTATCAGCATTCTTTTTCTACCTGCTGCCTTAGCAATTCCTCCTTAAAGACTGACTTCAGCAACTCTGCCCCCATGCACTGACTCTAATATCAAAACATAGTTTACCCCATAAAAGTTTAATAATAACATAGACAAGCTTTTTATCTAAAACAGAACTATTACCCATATGGATATTATTTAAAGTAAAAATAAAACATTCATTGAAAAGTGTAGGATGCGAATAAGCAACAAAGAATGGGAAAATAATTATGTTATAATAAATAAATAAAATGAAGACTTAAATAGTTCTATTTTAATAAGTCAAACTAAATAGTCAAAACAGTGAATGTAATTCAGTGTACCGTACTATCTATGAACTCTGATTACATGACCACCCTCTACTCCTATGAAAAACCTTCACACTCAGTTGTGATAGTTTCAATGGGAACCACTCAATCCTCTGGTGACACTGTATGGTATACAGATGATCTAAGATTGACTGTGGCTCTGGGAGTGGCATATATGAGGCTCATGCAAATCTCAAAACCTCATTTCCTTTAGGAAAGTATGCCACAGTGTTTCAGGCAGAAATATTTGCTATTAGTGCCTGTCTAATAGAAAACATTAAAAAGAATCCTAAAGAGACATCTATAAATATTTTTACTGACAGCCAAGCTGCCATTAAAACTCTTGGTTCATACAAAGTCAACTCTAAGCTTGTGTGGGAGTGCTTACAAAACCTTCTGACCTTGTCACTCAACAATGATGTAGCAATCAGATGGGTGCCTGGCCATAAGGGAATTGAAGGTAATGAGCAAGCAGACATCCTTGCAAAAAAGGTCTGAGACCACTCCTGTGGCCCTGAACCCATAGTAGCCATACCCAAAGGTGTAATTAAAGATTACACCTAGGTGTAATCTTTAGGTGTTTGGTAAAGATTGGCTCTTTACCAATCACCTGCACCACTGGAACAAATCCTCTGGCATGAGGCACAGTAAACTTATGTTAAAAGGACCCAGTCCCAAAGTAACTGAGGACCTCCTCAGTCTAAGCAGAAGGGACCTTAGAACAGTAACTGGACTACTGACTGGTCAATGTTACCTCCGAAAACATCTCCATACCATTGGTATCTTTAAAGATAACAGTGTGTAGGCTTTGTGAATCAGATACTGAAACTGCCTTTCACATACTTCTGAGATGTGAAGCCCTAGCCTTTCAAAGGTTCTCCAACTTTGGTAGCAGCACTCTCACTAAGTTTGACTCTACCAATGAATCACTGGTCAAAAAGATCCTAGACCTAGTCCGGGGAAAAGGATTATTCTGACCTGGACCAATTGAGGGGATTGTACAATAGACTTCCTTAAGTCAAACTTATAAGTTTAACTAGTCAAACATGTTGAATAGAAACATTCGCCTAGATAAGATTTTTTATATACATACATATTAAATTATTTAAGATTTAGTACTTATCTAGATAAGTCTAGTCAGTTAATTTGATAAATTCAAGTCCCATTCACTTCATTAGAATATTCCAATAAATATTCTGTTCATCAGTTTAGGGAGGCCCTTATTTATGGGATTTGCCTATGTTTTGCTGAGACATGAGTATTTAGAAATTAATTGATTTTTGAATATTGATTACTTCTGAATTTATTAGAGCTTCAAAATTAACATTGCAGGCTTGATTTTTTTTATAAATAAATTCTCTGGGAGTAAATGAAATATGTTGTAGCTGCTTGCAGTTTTAGGGTTTGATTATTTTTATTTTTGAATTTTTGTTGTTTACTTCTAAGTTTTTTAGAGCCTTAAACTTTAATATTACAGGTTTGAATTTGGTCGTGTTTATTTATTTTAAAACACAAGAAACACAGAATATAAAGAATAATGATAATAATAATAATACAAAGAAACACAAGTAAATGTGACTGTTTAAAACAAAGCGGGAATTTATAGTTGAACCAATAATCCGATAGGATGCGCTAGTATTCTCATTTTCAGGAAAAGGACCAAACCCCACCACAAATCTTTTTCTTCCTTCTGAATTCAATTGAACCTGGTCAAGTACGCATGCGCACACCAGTAAGGATCATCGTATTTTTAGCGCATTTCAAGTTTGTGTCCGGCGGTGCAGTCAAGTTGTAGGTGGCGTATCGGTCTTTTCAAAACAGATTTGTTTACGGTGCTTAAAAATATTCGTTTTTTAATCAATACATAATATAATTATTGTTTTTATTTTCTATTTCGCATTATTAATTGTTTGTTTTAATTAAAACTTGGTGTTTTGTGTAATTTTTGGTGATTTATCAGTCGCTTTTTATCATGTTTTTGCTGTTTTGATCGATGTTTTTGTAAATAATTTTTTAAGGGTGTTGAATTTAAATTTTAATATGTTTTACTTGTCTGTGTGAATTTAAAATTTAGTTTTATTTCAATTTTGTGTGCAAAATGCCATCATCCGAGAACACAATTATGAACGATACGAACGACAAAGCTCCGATCGTCAATGGAACCGAGACCCTACCGAAACCTGGGAAACCGGTAATTTTTTACCATAAATTATTAAGTTTAGTTTGCTAAGTTTGTGATAAAACTAAGTTTTAAGTAATGTGCTTCATGTTAGAAGTCTGTTAACATCCAGGGTCAGTTACTTACTGCCCCAGTAACTTAACATCGATTATTAATTGTACCAAGTTTTAGCGTTTTATTACTCTTATTCCAAATTTACTATGGAATAAATTTTAAGAGTGCTGCTTTAATGCAGACACTGATGTTCTTGAACATGCAGGTTGGTGTTCAAGAACATTACTTAAGTCTAAGTAGGACTTATTTTATTTCTTCGTTGATAACATAGGACTTAGTCTTAATCTAGATTACCACCAAATATCACTACCATAACATCATATGGACCTGAAAACTAATTTTTATTAAGAAGGTTCTGCTGCTGAAGCCATGTTATGTTAAAGTTAACTAATTATTCAAATTACTGTTCCATTAACCCTAAAACACTTATTTGACGTCATATTTTTTAAGAGTTGGGTATCGTCCCTACTAATAGTTTTCCGCTCCATATTCCAGGTGATCCTTGCCTGGTATATGTCCTACTAATATCTAAACATTAAACATTTGAGAATTGTTACATTCAACTTTTACTTTTCCTCATTTATAGACCATAGGTATATAAGAAAAATATGGTGTTTTCAAGAAAAACTGAAAACGGGATGTCACCGGAATTATCTATGTTTTTAGGACCTCCTAAGGGGTTTTCACAAAGTTGTCTGTATGTGTGTGTGTCTGTTATCATCGTAGTTCCCAGAGAATTTATGCTAGAGAGTTAAAACATTGTACGAAATTCAGTCTATGGGTGCAGTTGTGCTATGCGGTAAATATCTTTTTTATGTCGTCATTAACCCACAAAAATAAGCACACCAAGTTTCGTTTCAATACCACAAGTACATATATGATTTTTGTAAGATTATAAAAGTCAAGCAGCATCGAGTGTGTTTACTGCCTGGATGGGTTACTGCTGAGATTGAAGTGGATGTAATAACGTTCTTTTTGGACTATCTGAGGACGAGTGGCAGCAAGTCCGAAGCTGTGTTGCTGTTTAAATTTAACAATTTGTACATTTTGAAGACAAGTGATGCGAGTCCGAAGTAGGGAGGATGGGCTTAGCAAATCTGTTGTAATGAAGAAAAGTACTGAGGTATCCTATAGCTGATTTTTTTTAAATTTCTTTTCCATAAGTAATTTTGGAAAAGCTTGTATGTCACTACTAGCTTGTCTGATAATTCACCACTAGTTCATCAGTGAGTGGAATTATATCTAGTTCATCATCGGTGGATTTCATCTCTGTTTTTTTTATTCGGTGGATTTGAGGGGTGTTATCTCTAGGACTTAATTAGGTAAGACTCTTCCCCTACAGAAATAACAAGAACTTAGGGACTTCACTAATTTCACTCATCTCTCTATTGTGGTGGATCCGTGGTGACAACAATAATGAAACCTCTCGCTTGCCTTACTACAAGCCCCACCTTTTAGCGGGACTTGTCGTCTTTCTCCTCCCTTTTTGCCAACCACAGATTCGCCTAAGTCCAATCAACTGGTGGATTCTCTGTTAAATTAAAATTCAAGCAATGAGGGGTTATTGAAATTTATATATTCAAATGATGCCTCTAATTTGTTTACACTCACTCAACACCTGTTGATCAATGTTTTAATTTCTATTTTTACATATTATTTAATTTTAAAAGTTATAAATTTGTCTTAAAGGTATCTATCCCTCTGGTTTTGACTAAAAACTGGGACAGCCATGAGCTTTTTTTTGTACTTGCTTAGTCAAAGCTGATAGTAGATGTCACTAGCTGCTCATGCATGCAAAAAGCTGTAGTCATATGATGTGCCACCATAATCATTGAGCTGCCGTAAGGTGTAGGCCAATCAAATTTTCTATTCTTATGTGTCAACTTAATACAACCAAGACTAAGTGTGCAGTATTCGGTTTAACTAAAACAAATCATTTTCACTTGGGTAATACTAACACTAAGCCTATTTGAACACTACTATAAACCCTCTTGTTAACTCTAGTATAAAACCTTGTGTTGACTCTTTTGTAAACCCTTGTGTTAACTTCACTTCAAGTCTTGTATTTACTGTTGTATAATGCCTTGTGTTAACTTAAGTATAAAACCTATGTATAAGTATAACTTAAGTATAAAAACTTAGTATAAGTAACTTCAGTATAAAACCTGTGAACGCTATTATTTAGCCTTGTGTTAACTATAGTATAAAGCTTAGTGTTAACTTTATTATAAAGCCCTACGTTGTCTCCTAATATAAAGCACAGTTAACATAGGGCTACCTCTTAGATATTTGTTCTTAATTTGTCTAAACCCCCTAAAAGTCTTTTCTAATTTATCAGTCTGTGTTTGTTTCAATGTCCTGTGTGTTTTGATCCTAACCCCTGTTTACCATGTTTTTGTTACGGACTTATAACTCCGATTTGGTTGAAACTATAGTCAGTGAAACTAAACTTCGATTTTATCCAGCAACTGTAAATTTATTTACAAATAAAGGATGAAGTCTATTTACTGTTTTGGTTTCTTACAAAATTTTAGGAGTACTTAGTGCTAAAGGTTTCATTATAATTATCTGTAACATATTCCTACTGGTTTCATGATGCCCAGGTAAATTTGATCTTTTCCGAGTACATTTTATCTAGATTTCAATTTACATTGTTCGTCTCTTACCTGCTACCCTTAAGGATGTACTGACGCTATGTGTTTCGTATTCCTCAAATTGCTTCGTCTAAGACTCAACCATCCTTAGAAACCAATTTTTGTTATTCGTAAAAAAAATCTAATTCACAGGGTTTTAATGAACAAATAAAAATAAATAAGATATTAATTAATGCCAATTATCTAATTATTTCATTAGATGTTTATTTCAGCTTAACTTAAACTCATAAAACATGACATTGAAAGAAAGTTTTAATTAATTAGTGTAGAGATAATAGATTTAATTAGTCTAGAGTTTTTATTATATAGTATATATATCTAATTAAAGAAATGACCTCTCATACATAATTTTTTTATTAACTTCTGTTTTTTTTTTCATATTTTTATGTTAATGTTAGTTTTAAACATTTATTGTATTTTGGTTACTTATTTATTAAATATATTTGTATATTTAAGTTTTACTTTAAAATTTTCTACGTTAGATTAATTTCAAAAGTTCTATCTTAATTTTGTTTAGCAGTGCTTTATAGCTGCATCAAACCAGTTTTTCTTGATTTTTAGTACCAATATCTTATTATTTTTTATGGGCTTTTCACAGTTTTATTAAAAATAAACCTAATTATATTTATAACGAACTTTTTAATTAGCATTTTTATAAAAAGGTTAATTTTTTTAAATTTAAATTTTTAGAAAGAATGTTATTATGTTTTACAGTAATTAAAATTTAATTATATTTAATACTAAAAATTAATATTATGGGCTGTGGTGAAAACATACAAAATACAATTTTCTTGCTTAATCATGTTCAAGTCACATAATGCTGTGTGTAATATACTATACATCCTGAAAATATCATACTTGATGTTATATACAATATTTTATTTAATCGCTAGGTATAACTAGGTGTTTTTGAAATGCCTAAAATATTAAGAATCATTGGTTCATGGTTTCAAAGGGGAAAGTTGAAGGTCAGTTATCTTTGTTTTATTTTACAATTTAAAATAATCATTATCTTGTTAGAGTTTCGAAGATAATCTTCGAAACTCTTATACTTTCTGTTGAGCGTCTGTCTGTCCGATTTCTCATCTCAGGAACTACAATAGCTAGGAAGTTGAAATTTGGTATACATGTGTAACTATTTTTTTGTTTAATTTGTTTTTGGGAATTCGCTAATTGACATGGTAAGAATAAACTAAACTAACACAATAACAATTAAGGAGCTGAAGAATATATTAACAATTGTTAGTATTAGTTCTCTAGTCGTAGATAAAATTTAATATGCAACAAGGGATGCAAGTTTTCAGCTCTCGTATTATCTCCCTCGTCAAGCCTCGGGAGCCAAAATTTAGTTAACTCCCTCGGCCTACCGGCCTTGTGAGCTAATGAAGTTTCCTCCTTCGGCGCTGCCTTAGGACGAAACTTTAACTTGAGCTGTAAAACTTACTTTCATCCCTTGTTACATAAATAACTATTGTATGAGTGACTAAATGTGCTGATAGGGTTAGGATGGCACAAGTTTTGTTTTGCATAAGGCTATATGGTTATCATATGCGTATTTCCTGTAAAAACGTCTTACAGAATTGACTCAATAAGTATTTTACTGATAAAAATAATCTTTTAACGAAAAACTTAAGTAAGAAATGGTTGGTTTTCTTTTCATAGGAAATTCACTCAGCTGGCGTTCGTGGTCAGCCTCAAACTTCATGTAATATTTTATACTTAAGATTAAACTGAATTCATAAATTGATAACATTGACAAAGGCTTAAAAGCTATATATAGATGAATCATACCGGTATGACCTTGACCTTGCCTTGCCAGATTCTAGATACCTTGAGGTTACTAAAGATATTTTGTTAGGAACAGTTTAAACTTGCCAAAGTGAAATAATACTTTTAAGCGGCTAATGCTGTAAAGTAAGTTAATTCATTGCCTTAAAAAATATCAGAAAATTGCGATTTTATTGCCTAATAAAAATTAATCTTTTATCTGCATAGACAGATAAAAGTTCGACCCATATTCACTAACGTTAAATACGTTTACTAGTTTTTTTATTTTATCAGGTTAATGTTTCTGACGCGTCGTATTGTTTTAATTACCTAAAGTCCAAAAGTGTTTCATGAAAGAATGATTAGTTATTTCATGTTAATGTGTACTATTAAAAATAAAAATTAGTCTTACCCTCCTAAAGTTTAAAATACAATATGTATTTTGGCTGTTGGCTTCCATAGCTACCGAGTAGAGTACTCAAAAACTAAGAATTTCAGCATTTAAAGGATTATATCAGAAACGTTTTATATATATATATATATATATAATATATATATATATATAATTAATAATATATATATATATATAATATATATATATATATATATAATTATATATAATATATATATATATATTATATATATATATATATATATATGTATATGTATATATACATACAAATAAGTATTTGTAGAAAAATCTGGACTGTTAGTTAATAAAATGTTCACAGATTTTTCTATAATAGCTCAATTAAATAATCTCCCTATAATAGCTCGCGGACCCTTAGGGGTTCTCAGTTTAGACCACAGTTTGATTAACCGTGTATTAAGCGAAGTGTGGTAAGAAGTAGCGATATAATCTGTTTTGTTTTGGTTACCTCCTAATATTAAGTTCGTGACGTCACACTTTCGCTGTTATCCCGATGTCATAGCATTATATAGTTATGTGTCGATAGAGTTTAGTTTGAAACTAAATAGAGAGAGAGAGAACACTTTATTTATAAAAAAATTACATTACAAGGTAGCTGTCCTTCTTTAAAGGATTGCTGAAACACACAGCATACTTAATCTATCTTACAGACAATTTATCAAATATTAATTTATACATAATTATATTAGATAATGTAATAATTACATTTAAGTTTTAAAATTTTACATATATACATCTAAATACATCTACAATTATTAGTAAATATGGTTATTTATAATACCTAGTGAGTCTAAAATTATATTTTCACCTAGGAGTCTAAGAGATTTTTGATCGATGCCGATCTTGTCAAAAAATAATTTGGTTTTTTGTGGAAATCATAGATGTACTGTATTCGTATCTTTTATATTTTTAATGAAATTACATATAAACTAATTCAAAATGTCTTCATTTTAACTGTACGTATTGTACAAAGCAACATAAGTGCACTCATGGCATTTCGATGTTGTTGGTTTGCCTCTATTTTTCCAAACCCCAACATAAAAGTCCACACGGGATGGTTTTATATTTTATTGCACTGTAGTAGCAAATACAGCCCCATAATAGGTTTTAACCCATGTCATGGTTTGAGAAAAACATAAATTTACTAAAGTTCAATATTAGATTTAATCCCTTCACCCATCGCACTAGATAGCAGAATGTTTTTTTATTTTTTTCTTCTTTTTTTTACTTTCTTCTCTAGTGGTCTTTGCTAAAATTGTACAGTTTCTTGTACAAAAAAGGATCACATTATTTTATGTTATTGAAACCACTTATTTATTTCTCTTTTTTGTCTTTTAACGAATGGAAATATATTGCAATAGAAATGATTACACCTCACTCTTTTATCAGCTTTCTATGCGTTAGTCCAAGATCTTATTTTGAGTCAAATGATGAGTTGTTGTTTATTACGAATTTAATGTCCGTAACTAAATATGAGGCCTTCTATTGTATTGGGTGCTTAAATTTGATTTTTATATTGTGGTATTTTGAAGTGGTGATGGTAAGTGGATATGAAAGGAGGTGTGGTTATATTCTTTTCTTGACTTGATGGTTGCTTCTGGATGATTTTATTTGAATGATTGTGTGTTGTTTCCTGAGCGTTCAGCAAGTATGTTTCTTGAGGTGTTGAGGCACTATTGAAATTGATTTGATTAATTTTAATTAATTATAAGTGAATAGGTTATTGATTTTTGAATTTAAAAAGTCCATATAAAAAAACAGGTGTTTGTTAATGAGTTGATTGGTATTTTTGGTGAGAATACTTGATGGTGTCAGTGGCGGCAATAACACCGGGACAATCTGGTTGCCACCGCGGCAGTTTGGGGCATCATAACGAGGATTTAATCCCCCCATCCCAACAAAAAATAATTTGTGTTTACAAAGAATATCTACAGATTCGCTTCATGTACATAGAGTAATTTCAAGCATCATGTATGTGACCAACATGATACATGCTGTATTGATCGGCAAGTTCGATTAATAATGTATGTTGTACAGATAAGATTGTCTCTCTTCGGTTTGGATTCTGTTTCAACCGGCCGCATACATCTAAGCCAATTTTCAATTAAAGGAAGTTACGTCGACCTAGTTTACATTTAGGTCCAGGGGATCTCAGTACTTGTACCTCCTTTAATAGAATGTGAAACGTAAAGTCGATTGTTGTGGATAGACAAATTATATAATTTTTTAATTACTTAAAAAAGGCAGTTTAACTTAAAACTTGTCAAAATGACAAAAGGGGTGTTAGGTTTCTTTGTTTCCTTTGCGGTTTTAATTGTTTGGAAAGGGAAATGTTACTAGAAATGGATTTGTACTTTTTATTTAATAAATTTGTCTGCCTCCGTGGCCGTGATTGTAAAAGCGTTCGATTTCGGCACGGAGGTCCGGGGTTCGCAGCCCGGGCTATACTCTAAATTTTATGAATAGTTTTTGTATAAAAAGATTTCGCCAACTTTAATTGATTCTTTAGAGTGTAGTAGATGCTACCACCTGAGGTGGTTCCCGCAGGTGAATTTCCTGATGGGCCGAAAGGCCCTAAAACGGGAATTTTATTTAATAAATTTAATTGATATCTCATATCTTATAAAGTTTTATCGGCTTAAATGTCCTATCTTCAATATAATAACGGAAAAAACAATCCGGTTTAAATATTCCGTAGTAAATATTAATAATTTACTAAGTTCTCATTTATCACACATTTACAATACGGATACAAAATCCGTATTGTATATTGTTTAAATTTTTAGATCCGCTTGAAATCTAGATTATGTTGATTTTCTTCTAGGATCGAAAGATTAGTATTGGCCCAAGAACCGTCAATCCCGGATTGAAAGATTGAGTTTGTGCTGGTTATTACAAGAACAATCTATTTCTCTCAGTACAGTCTATCGTTTAGTTTAAAAATCTTGACAGGTCAGTTTAGGCAACGCTGATTCTTAAGAAAAAAATCCCTGCAAGAAGGGAGCGGGAAAAAATATGTAAACAAATCAGGTTATTTTACCCGTATTTTCTTGGCGATGTTTTTTTACATTTCTTTTGTGTAGTTTTATTTTAAAATATAATTTTTAAGATTAATTTGAAAGTAGTTTTCAAAACGATGTTGTTCAGGCCTGCACCGGCCGTGCCGCTGTGCAGCAACCCGAGGTAAACTTAAAATTAAACAATTAACGAAGGACCACCCTCAAAGAGGGAAAAAATGACAAACAAAGTTAGACTTAGATTAAATAAATATAATTTATGCAAAATCCACACGAAATAAATAAATAGTGGTAAATCAATACAAAAAAAGGTGGTAAATTAATGATTTAAAATTGGCCAATATGAAAAGAAAATTATAAAATAAAAAAATTAAGTTCTTCCATAAATAAAAACTGGTAAGGTGCACCTTAATCTGGGATGCGAACTACGCATCAAATTGGAGCTACTAGTACTGAGTAATTTAGTTGCTAATACTCCGTCGCAAGGGTGAGCGGCCGCAGAGTCCTGAGCTGAACCATAAACACTTTTAGTAAATGAATGAGCCAATAATTGAGCTTAAATTAAGTTGCAAAAGCTGGATGAAAAAATGTGCACACACAAACTTGGTAACCTGCTACTGCTCAGGTTAGCGTAAGCTGAAGTTGTTTCACTGTGATGGAGGGGTGATGAATTAGTGAACCTGCTTGATAAGCACTTCCATCAGGATGAACACTCGACCGCGAGCCGCGCTGCTAACGGCCGGAATGCCAAACATGATGTCAACAAAGTGATAACAGCCGGCTTCATCAAGTTGACATTCAGCAAGTTGAATCGCTAAAGTTTCTTCACTAACGCTTAAAACTAAGTGCTGGAAGAAGCTAGAAGATGAGCGAGCTTGTGAGGAGACTGCGTAGGTTTAGATGAAAAAGTTAAGTGAAGTGAAGTGATATGAGTGTGAAATGGTAGATGCCTGACGGAAAACGTAAGTTGACTAAACCTAGTGAATTTAATTAAATGACGGAAGCAAAACGCGGATAACAAGTGTCACGGAAACTCGGGCCCTGAACATGCCGCCTACCAAGAAACGCAGTTTATTAACTCCGCTAATGAAAATACGGTCAAGGTGAAGTTAAAGCTAAAATTAAGCCAAGTTAAAGAAAAAAGTTAAATTAACAGCTCTAAGAAAAGGCAAGAATAGAGCTAAATATAATGACAATAGTAAAATAAGGTTAGTAGGTGTAGACAACACAAGACAGCACAAACAAAAGAAAACAATTTAAATTAAAATCACAGAAAAAAAAAAAAAGCCTGCAAGGAATCAATTAGTAGGCAGTTGAAGCTGCGTGTCGCCGGGAGACCAGAGGAGCACTACTTTTGCTGCAGTCGTTTAAAGATACCATTAGTGGTACGCACCGACACGACTCGTATGACACCGTCTGGGCCTGGAAAAACTTCTAAAATTCTCCCCAATGGCCAACGTCGCCTATCCTCATTTTCTGCTTTAAGAAGTACCATGTCACCAACCTTAAGGTTGGGCTGATCCTTTAGCCATTTTCGCCGGATTTGGAGCTCATGGAGACACTCGTTCTCCAACGCTTCCAGAAGCTTTGTGTTCGATGCTTCACTAACTCCCAACGAGAGAGCCGATTTTCTGAAGTAGCTGAGATGTCCCATTCTGGGATACTAACTAATGAGCTGCCTATGAGTAGGTGACCAGGAGTCAAAGCATCTAACTCATTGGGATCATTACTTAGCGGACATATAGGTCTAGAATTGAGAATGGCTTCTACCTTCGCAAACATAGTAGCCAGCTCCTCGAAAGTAAAAACTCCGTCTCCATACACCGAGCGAAGAAGTCGTTTAGCTGAGCGAACTCCTGCTTCCCAACTCCCTCCAAAGTGCGGAGCGTGAGGGGAATAAATTTCCAAAGGAAGCCACGGACCTCGGCATAGCTGAATATCGCCTTTTGGGACTCAGCGTGCTGCAGAAACTCTTTCATCTCTGTAAGTTGGTTAGATGCACCGACGAAGTTGGTTCCATTGTCGGATAACATACGTTTAGGCAATCCTCTTCGACTGACGAACCTGTCTAGAGCACCAATGAAGGCTGGAGTGTTAGCTGAAGAAACTGCTTCAAGATGGATGGCGCGAGAACTAAGGCAGATAAAAGACACATGTAAGCCTTGCCTGTGTTAGCTTTTTCTGAGAGATTCTCTTATGAGGAAGGGACCGGCGTAATCTACCCCTACGTTCAGAAACGGTCTACCTTCTTCTAAGCGTTCAGGTATAATATCAGCCATACGGGTTGACAGAGGGGAGCTTCATATCTTCTACATATCACGCATTCTCGAGTGTATTTACGAATTTGATTCCTAGCATTGATAATCCAAAATTTACGTCTAATGACGGAGAGAAGTAGAGTTGGTCCTGGATGAAGGTAAAGCCGATGATAATATGCTATATTTATAATAGAAAGGAGCAGTTTGCTGGAAGTATGAAAGGATGACGCGAATCAAAAGGTAAGGAAGAAAACTTTAATCTACCGCCTACCCTTAAGACCCCATCCTCATCAAGGAACGGACGTAAAGGCAAAAGATTCCTGGGAATAGAGCTAATGGACGAAATAGGTCGCCCAGATGACCAGGCTTGCCACTGGTTATCCTAACTAGAGCAGACAACGACCTTTGCAGCTCATGGGTCTCAAAGGACCTAATTCTCGTTGTTCAACCGAAACTCTACAATTTCTGATCCACCGAAGCACGTAGGCGAAGCGATGAATTAAAGATAAATATGAAGTATTCACATCGAAGACGTGAAGCTTATGTTGAGCTGAAATAACTCTGAGAAGAGCTAGCTAAGAGAGCACTCTTCCTTTCTGGAAGGTCTTGTAGATTATCAGAGTGTGCTGAAGCTGGTTGGACAGGCCAGTGAGACGTGCTCGAAGCCGCCCAAGGTGGACCATGAAACCACAGCTCATGGTCTACAAGATTAGCTGCGTCCGTACCCCTAGAACCAGATCAGCCGGGTTATCAGCGGACTTAACATGCAGCCATTGAGAGCCATTGGTAGCTTGCAAGATCTTGGTTACCCTGTTGGCAACAAAGGTCTTGAGTTGATAAGGAGGTGTATTAAGCCAACCTAAAAATGGTTGAGTCTGAGAAGAAGTAATATTTCGGTGCCTCAGGTAAGCGATTACCGAAATCCTTGAGCTGATCAGCTAGTTTCGCGCAAGAAGAGAAGCACACAACTCTAAACGAGGAATTGAGAGTGGCTTAACGGGAGCTAATTTAGTTTTTGACATTATTAAATGCATCCGAATTCCTACTGAGGAAGTAGTGCGAAGGTAAGCTGCAGCACAGTAGGCCATTTCAGAAGCATCTGCAAAAATGAGTATTTCGAAGTTGGTGGTCTCGTCCTGAATAATCCATCGCGGTATGTTGATCCTTTCTATGTCGGAGAGTTGTGTCAAAAAGGCGATCCATTTATCCTTTAGAGCCTCTGGCAGGGTAGCATCCCAGTCCAGTCCAAGTTTCCAAGCTGATTGTATCAAGGCCTTAGCACAAATTACTATAGGTCCAAGAAAACCCAAGGGATCATATATCCTCGAAATAGCTGCTAGTACCGCCCTCTTTGTGTAAACATGATCAGGGGCTTAACTTCATACCCGAATGCATCTGAAACATGATCCCACTGGAGTCCTAGAATCTTCAAGCGAGACTGGTCATCTGGGTTTTCTATTTTCCACGGTCCTTTGCTGTCAGCATTGGAAACATTCACTGCTTCTAAAAGCCTGGGCTCGTTAGAGGCCCACTTGCTAAGTTCAAACTCACCCTTGGCCATCAAGGCTATAACTTCTTGCTGTAAAAGAAGGGCTGAGTGAATGGACTTTGATCCCGTCGCCAAATCATCCATGTAAATGTCCGATAGGATAACTGAAGCAGCAAGAGGAAAATGGGAACCTTCATCTTGCACTAACTGCTTAACTGCCCTCTGAGCTAGGTAAGGAGCTGGAGCTTGACCGTACGACACGGTACATAACTCATACTCAACAACAGGTTCTGACGGATCCTTCCTCCAAAGTATATGTTGATATTCCCGGTCCTCCGGGTGAAGTAGTATCTGCCGGAACATTTTCACCACGTCCACGGTGAAAACAACCTTATGCAGGCGGAAATTTGTTAAAATAACACTTATGTTATTTAAGAGCTTGGGACCTATATGAAGATGGTCATTTAATGAGCCTATTTTGGTAGAGGCGGAGGCATCAAACACCACTCTGACCTTAAGATCATCGCCACTACCTTTCGTCACGCCATGGTGAGGGATAATATACTTCCCTGGAGAGCTTGCTGGTCGCATATGACCCAGTTCTATGTACTCGGACATAAAATCCATGTAAAGCTTGTGAAGGGTTGGATTTCTAGCTAGCTTGCTTTCTACATGCGTTAAACGCTTTAAAGCATTGTACCTGGTATCTGGAAATTCAGGTTTGACTATTTTCAGCGTTCTAGTGTATAATTTACATGTATTTGTTCAGTTCATTGATTATTGATAGTCTAAGGTGGTCAGGTTATTTTTTCGATGTATCAAAATTTAACCAATAGCCCTCTAATAATACTTACACTAGTAAGTATTATTACACTAGTAAGAAGAAAATGTACAATTAAGTTAATATTAAGGTCAATAGTGACCCTGCTCCCCTCAGGCTCCTGGGCCATCACGAGGGTATCTTTATAATATATTATTTTATGTACTAATTTTGTATATTACTAAAATAAAGAAGTTTAAAAATTAAATTAATTAAAAAAAAAAATATATCTCTATGTTTTTACGTTTTTCTGTCTGGCTCGGTAATAATGGCGGACATAATCAATGAAAAGAAGCTAATTTTAATTTAAATTTCTTTATACAATTATGTTAATTTATAATCAATAAGGCGATACTGTGGTTTACTGTATATAAATAAATAGACTTCTGCTGAAATAGCTCTTTCTTTTATATTTAGGTAGGTAGTTTAAAGTTTTCATCATTGATTATTCATCAAGAATAATCTGAAAATAAGATACTCTTGAGAGAGTTACCAAGGTAAAAGACTAGCTGAGTCGAAAGAAAACATAGCATTTTTTCCAAAACTTTTTAAACGAGTAGATTATAAAAAATCCCTAAATTACGTTTTACAGCCAAAAAGAAATCACTTTCCCCAATTTCCGTTTGGGTAATTCTAGGGATTTTTTTAAATCCATTTTGATCTTCGGCACTTTTACTACACCAGGGAATTTATTCAATACTCAGCTCTTTTTAGATTTTAAGACTTTTCTTTCCGTCAAACCCTCTCTTAAAAACGATCCACATTCACTAGAAATAATTTTAAAGAATAATATAAAGAAAATCAAATCATAAAATCAAATTTCTATCAAACTTTCGATAAATAAAAAACCCATTCATACTCATAAAACTTAATTTAATTGAAGAATTATTTCCTGCATTTGTTTGCCTCAATTATTTACTCTGCTTCACATTATTTTTTTTTTTGGAAAATTGTATAGAATTTTTTTAATGGCAAAATTATATATAAGAGAACAGGCGGAATAATATGGTATGAAGCAGAACTTTTGTTAATTCACAAGAAAGGTGATAAACATTGCATTGAAAACTATCGGCCCTTAAGCTTACTTTCAATACTTTACAAGCTTTTCATGAAATTATCGCATTTTAGAATAGAAAACGACCTAGCCGGGACATCGAAGATACGCAAACAGGTTTTAGAAAGATACATGTCAACACTAGATAACATTTTTGTCGTTAAACAACTGATCGAAGAGCTCATGACTACAATATGTCGTTAGTGATGATTTTCGTAGATTTCAAGAAGGCATTCGATTTAGTCCTCAAAAATGAAGTAATTGCGACTTTAAGGGACAGTGGAATACACCCAACTTATGTTGAGATTTTTGAGCAAATTTACGAGGAAGCGACTTTAAATATCAAAGTAGAAAACTTGGTCAGAAAGATAAAAATAAAAAGAGAGGAATAAGACAAGGAAATGTGTTGTCTGGCAAAATCTTTATCAAAATATTAGAGAAAATCTGCAAACGATTAAACTGGCACAAGAAAAGTATTGAGTAAACGGTAGGTACCTTAATATACTTAAATTTGCTGATGACGTCATCATATTTGCCGAGAGCTACGAGCACGCCGAAGAGATGTTAAAGCAACTCATTATAGAGGCAAGGAAAATTGGTCTTGAAGTAAATTCAAGTAAAAGAAATGTTATGTCTATAAATGTCGATAAGAGAGATAAGCAAGTAGTCGTAGACAACACAAAAATAGAAGAAGTAAGTCAGTATAACTATTTAGGGAGTTTAATTAGTATTGAGGAGAAGGAGAGCAAAAAGGAAATACAAAGAAGGGTAGCTTTAGGATGGAGAAGCTTTAATAGATATCGACACTTATTCAGTCAAATGTCAGCATTGATTCAAAGAGGAAATTGTGGAATCCTTGTGTTCTCCCAGTTCTAATATACGGATGCGAGACATGGGCTATGCCGGAAAATATTAAAAAGAAAATGAGGGTAACCCAACGCACGATGGAAAGAAGCATGATACGAATAAGTAGGAGGGATAGGAAGTCGAATAGATGGGTTAGAGAACAAACAAAATTAAAAGATATAGGAGAGACTATAGTACAGAGAAAGTGGAAATGGAGTGGACATATTGTTAGGCTAAAGGACGAGAGATTTACAAAAGACATGATAGAATGGTACCCGAGAGATAGAACAGAAAGAAGGTAGACCTAGTATCAAATGGGATGAGGAGATGAGGAAAGTCAGCGAAAGAAAGTGCGTATGGCATAGAATAGCTATGACAGGAACGAATGGCGAAGGTTAAGTAAGGTGTACTGTAGCACTATTTGTACAAAGATTAAATAATTAATCTTTAAAGAATAAAAATAAATAATACAGTATTAATTAGAAAAAGGAACATAAACCATAAATCAAAATTTAATGTTAGTAACTTTGATACAACTAAGTTTTAGCAGAAGAATGATTGACACGATGAAATTGTGCGAGATACAATTTATATTGCCAATATATATATTGTGCCAACTACTCAAGTGTTGCGAAGCTTGGTGGTATCAAATGTGTAAAGAAATAACTGATAAATTAATTCTAGGATGAATAAATATAAAAAAAAAGAATTTAATAATAAATAGAATAAAAGTGTATAAAATTTTAGTTAAATGTATTTAAAACTTATTTAAATTAAAAGTGTTTTTTTTCTCAAATTAAATTTAAATTAAGTTTGCATGATATGCAGCTTCAACCCTAAAGGGTGCCTCGGCTAATAGCCGATTTGAAACTTGTTAATATATATACTAACATTGTCAATACGTACTAAATATATAGAAAATTTGTAAATTATTATTATTATTAACAGTTTTAATAAAAGGCTTATTTATTTATTTAAGAGAACAGGCAGGTTATAAAACAATAACATTTCTAGCGCAAAAGTTTATGGACGAATTTCCTTAGAAAAGCTTCCGCGCTAAACAATTTATTTGATGCTAAGTTACCAGTTTATGCCTTATAACAGCAATTATTATTTCTGTTGGTTATTCTTTTTTACTGGATTGTTAGAGAAACTCCAAAGGAGAAATGAGCTTATGAGGTTGTTTTAAAGGAAATATGCATGTTTATTCCTTTGGTTAACAAACCTATGCTTATTCATTCCAAATGGCCACTACTGTTTGCTCAATTTAAATCTTCTTTAAATAATCTTAAAAGAGCATTTATTTTTATTAAGATTGACACGTTTCCTTGGAATAATTCAGAATGATATCCATGAATAATCCAGGTACTAGTAGTAATACTACTCCTCAAATTATATAGCATAAAAGGTTTCAAAAACCTTTCGCTGAACAACCCTTGCCCCAAGGGGTTAAAGATGCCCGGGCTTGCCACTCAGATCTATATCAGACGTGCCCGCGTTCCGCGGGACTACGGCCTTGTTAAGCGTATTAGGACCTAAATTATTTCATGCAATAGAAAAGTTTTAAAAATTTTTTGATTTTAAAACAAAAAAGGTGACTCCTGTTAAACAAAAACTAGTCTTAATCGATTTATGAGACCTAAAAACCTACGCTAATTGACCATATTAAACAAAACACCATTTGACGAAAATGGAGGAAAGAATAAAGAACGAACACGCCTGTGTTCAAAATGATACTGAACTACGAAAGTAATGATTTTTTTACAAAATTTTTCTTGCGGGGTAAATGTTACCAAAAAAAGAGAGAAATGCATTTAAGTACGAAGACAGCGGTCTGTCAACAGTGTTGAACTCTGGGTCTGCCTCATACCTACATAACCCATGAAACCCCTTGAACCTAGCCTGGAATCGTTATTCACATTCGGGTTACGATGAAAGCAATGATAGGAAATAATTATTTAGTTCACACATTCATAGCCAGTTCTCAACAGGTGGTCCGTTTGGGGGTTTCAAGTTGTCCACAAACATTTTTAAAAATTATAATGCAATTCATAAACAATAAAAATTATTTAACTATAGAGAGTTTTTCAAACTAATAGTAGCTCTAACCTTGGTCGGAAGCCTTATTGTATTCTAAAATTGGTTAGTTCATACTTTACATTATAACTTAATTCTGAAACCATACTTTTAATGTCGTATTGAATTGTCCGTATGTCTTGTGGTCTGAAATGGTCAATAACTGTTTTGATACATCAGATCAACTTTAGATAGGATTAAGTCTCTAGCATTATTAATCGCGTTGACATTATTATTATTTAATTGAATTCCATTTAAGTATAGTTCATTTTCAAATCTTTGGATCCAGTATTCCCATTCCTCAGTTTCTGGGTCAAATTTATCAAATTTGAAATTAATATTTGTGTAATGGTTTTCTAAGTAATTTTCTTGAAAAGGACCGTTTTGTCTTCTCCTAGCCATTTGACTGCGCCAAATATTATAACTTTAAATGATCAGAGAATATGTTGATGTCTAACCATAAACTGAATATAATTATTAAAATACATGATTGACATTTTTAAATATGATTGACACAGTCAATCATACTCACTAATAAGAACACTAATATAGTGAAGGTAATATAGTGAATATGATTGACTCTGTCAATCATATTTAAAAATGTCAATCATGTATTTTAATAATTATATTCAGTTCATGGTTAGACATCAACATATTCTCTGATTATTTAAAGTTATAATAACTGTCATGTTACTTAGAAACATTACTCAGCATTTTAATCTCTGTATACCTTTTTTAGAATTACCATGTTTAGAGAAAGTACTCTGATCTCTAATATTAAATGTGATTAGAGGACTCTCCCAATGAGTCACGCATAGGCGAATTTAGAAGGCTTCCTTAAATTACCACTCCCTTTAAATCTAATCACTGGGGTAGTTTTTGACATTTTCAATTCAATAGTTTTCAATTCAAGATCACTTCGAGAATAAGGGAGAAGATTAAAAAAGATCACTAAAGGAAAACACTTCTTTCATAAGAGACCTTCTGGGGGAATATAAGGAATCGGCGAGAAAACTTAAAGTAAACAGTTTTATTAAATAAGATAAAATAACGGACGTATTTGAATAACACCTGGAATGGTGCCTTCTGTACACAGGGAATAAGTAAGGTATAGAAATAATGAAATAGCCACATTTCTTCATACTTTTTGGGAGTGCCACAAGTGTCCCACTTTGGCCCTCATTATTTATCATAGTTTTTTCTCATTTTTATCATAGGGGCCAGTTGTGGCATTTTAAGCTCTTCTTGGTTTGTGGCGATCATCGCATAGAACGTGTTACAAGGAACTCATGTAACACAGCTGTATAGCAACAGGATCTTGACACTTATACTAAGTGGTGTCGTGAAATCCTACTCCCAATAAACCCGAAGAAATGCCAAGTCATTTGCTTCTCTTAAACGTAAACTCGGGGTGTTTGCAGCTATTTCATAGAAGGACAAAAGATCGAGCAGGTTAAAAACGTGAGAGAACTCGGAGTCCTATTTGACAGCAAGTTGTCATTCGTACCTCACATTGCTGACATTGCTCTAAAGCCTTTAAAAGTCTTGGATTATTGCTAAGGGTGTCCAAAATGTTTAAGGCTCATTTCCTTCGGCTATGCATCAACTAAAGTAAAGTCAACTCCTTCAGCAAGCCTCGATAGTTAAATAATTTATCTCTCACGGCCTAACGACCTCAGGAGCAAATAAGGTTTTTATAGAGGTTCAGTTTTTAAAAAGCCGAAACCTCAAGCAGGGAAACAGGCTTTAACTCTTGTTGGATAAAAAAAAACTATTACAACAAACGGATTAATCGGATTGGTTTATTCATAACCTTCAAGTTTCTAAATATAACCAGCTTCAAACTGCCTTAATCCTTTCTCAAGCTTTTAGAAACTTAGTTAAACATTAGCAACTTTGATTTTATTCGCGAAGACAAGCTT
>JACMZG010000002.1:6234912-6300859 GCA_018340805.1 Microvelia longipes | reverse complement strand
TATATATATATATATATATATATTATATATATACACATTAAATATTTAAAATATAGAAATAAAAAATTATAAGAATGATATAAAATAAGTAAATTATCTTCTTATTAGTTTACCTTTAGTAAATTAATTTTATACTTTTATATTTGTAGATCTATTTTCATTTTCGTTTGAAAAATCTAAATAGCTATTTTCTAAATTGCTTTCTTTGTCATTCTTTTCGTTATTATTATGTTCTTTTTCAAAAATGTTTTTAGAACGAGTACAACACTACAGAGCTTTTCATGTGAATGAAAATAATTTTTTTTAACAAGATAACTAAATATTTCTATTATTACTTTTAGTGTAATTCTTACGACTATTTTTTTATCTTAATATTTTTCTCTTAGTATGTTTTTATAGTTCTTCTTTATATTATTATGTTTTTGAAATTATTTTTCTACAAAACTAAAGGTTGTTTCTTGTATTTTTTTGTGTTAGTAATCTCTTTATGCGTTTAATTATATTTGTTTCTTACGTTAGTGTTATTTCTTTACATGTGTGTCCTTTTGTGTTCTCTATGCTTGTTGTATTTGTATCTTTTTTTTATGTTCAGTTTTTGCTTTTTATGTCCAGAGATTACAAAACGGAGGTATTATTGTGAATCTTTATACTGCATTGGAATAAGCTTGAGATTTTTCTTTTAAGTAAAGAAGATTACGTTGGGTAAATAGGGTAGTTTTCTTTTCTCCTGAGGCGCAGCTGAATACGTAGGTTTATTTGTTGGCATACATTAATATGTTTTTGGAAAGATTTTGTATCTACCCCAGGACTATGTTGTTAGGATGAAACTTCTATAATGCTAATTTACAAGCCAAAAAATTATTTTATCTCGAGATAGTATATTTTTGTGTAATGATCAGTTTTAGAGAGTTAAGTGTGTTTTGTATATTTGGGTTTAGACCCTAAAATTGTATAAGACGGACATTATTAACTTTTTAGGTATGACACCCAAACAATTTTTAAAAAGGTCCTGACCAAAAAATATTTATAAAAAATCAGGAATGCGTATGTACATAAGATAATAATGATGAAGTTACGTCGGATAACGTCTAGAGATAAAATCTTGTACGCATCTCGCGAGTAAAATGCTATTTTTCTCGCAATAATTACCATTAATGCAACGGCATCGCCTCAGGAGTTAATTGATATATATATATATATATATATTATATATATATATATATATATATATATATATATATATATATATATATATATATATATATATAATATATGTCATCCACCTCAAGAGATAAATGCATTTGTTCGTTCGGCTTTCGCCTTAGGGACTACTCATTGTTCAGGCCTGCACCGGCCGTGCCGCTGTGCAGCAACCCGAGAATAAACTTAAAATTAAACAATTAACGAAGGACCACCCTCAAAGAGGGAAAAAATGACAAACAAAGTTAGACTTAGATTAAATAAATATAATTTATGCAAAATCCACACGAAATAAATAAATAGTGGTAAATCAATACAAAAAAAGGTAAATTAATGCTTTAAAATTGGCCAATATGAAAAGAAAATTATAAAATAAAAAATTAAAGTTCTTCTATAAATAAAAACTGGTAAGGTGCACCTTAATCTGGGATGCGAACTACGCATCAAATTTGAGCTACTAATACTGAGTAATTTAGTTGCTAATACTCCGTCGCAAGGGTGAGCGGCCGCAGAGTCCTGAGCTGAACCATAAACACTTTGACTTAAAGGATTGAACCAATAACTGAGCTTAAATTAAGTTGCAAAAGCTGATGAAAAAATGTGCACACACAAACTTGGTAACCTGCCACTGCTCAGGTTAGCGTAAGCTGAAGTTGTTTCACTGTGATGGAGGGGTGATGAATTAGTGAACCTGCTTGATAAGCACTTCCATCAGGATGAACACTCGACCGCGAGCCGCGCGCTGCTAACGGCCGGAATGCCAAACATGATGTCAACAAAGTGATAACAGCCGGCTTCATCAAGTTGACATTCAGCAAGTTGAATCGCTAAAGTTTCTTCACTAACGCTTAAAACTAAGTGCTGGAAGAAGCTAGAAGATGAGCGAGCTTGTGAGGAGACTGCGTAGGTTTAGATGAAAAAGTTAAGTGAAGTGAAGTGATATGAGTGTGAAATGGTGGATGCCTGACGGAAAACGTAAGTTGACTAAACCTAGTGAATTTAATTAAATGACGGAAGCAAAACGCGATAACAAGTGTCACGGAAACTCGGGCCCTGAACATGCCGCCTACCAAGAAAACGCAGTTTATTAACTCCGCTAATGAAAATACGGTCAAGGTGAAGTTAAAGCTAAAATTAAGCCAAGTTAAAGAAAAAAGTAAATTAACAGCTCTAAGAAAAGGCAAGAATAGAGCTAAATATAATGACAATAGTAAAATAAGGTTAGTAGGTGTAGACAACACAAGACAGCACAAACAAAGAAAACAATTTAAATTAAAGAATCACAGAAAACAACCAAAAGCCTGCAAGGAATCAATTAGTAGGCAGTTGAAGCTGCGTGTCGCCGGGAGACCAGAGGAGCACTACTTTTGCTGCAGGTCGTTTAAAGATACCATTAGTGGTACGCACCGACACGGCTCGTATGACACCGTCTGGGCCTGGAAAAACTTCTAAAATTCTCCCCAATGGCCAACGTCGCCTATCCTCATTTTCTGCTTTAAGAAGTACCATGTCACCAACCTTAAGGTTTGGCTGATCCTTTAGCCATTTTCGCCGGATTTGGAGCTCATGGAGACACTCGTTCCTCCAACGCTTCCAGAAGCTTTGTGTTCGATGCTTCACTAACTCCCAACGAGAGAGCCGATTTTCTGAAGTAGCTGAGATGTCCCATTCAGGGATACTAACTAATGAGCTGCCTATGAGTAGGTGACCAGGAGTCAAAGCATCTAACTCATTGGGATCATTACTTAGCGGACATATAGGTCTAGAATTGAGAATGGCTTCTACCTTCGCAAACATAGTAGCCCAGCTCCTCGAAAGTAAAAACTCCGTCTCCATACACCGAGCGAAGAAGTCGTTTAGCTGAGCGAACTCCTGCTTCCCAACTCCCTCCAAAGTGCGGAGCGTGAGGGGGAATAAATTTCCAAAGGAAGCCACGGACCTCGGCATAGCTGAATATCGCCTTTTGGGACTCAGCGTGCTGCAGAAACTCTTTCATCTCTGTAAGTTGGTTAGATGCACCGACGAAGTTGGTTCCATTGTCGATAACATACGTTTAGGCAATCCTCTTCGACTGACGAACCTGTCTAGAGCACCAATGAAGGCTGGAGTGTTAGCTGAAGAAACTGCTTCAAGATGGATGGCGCGAGAACTAAGGCAGATAAAAAGACACATGTAAGCCTTGCCTGTGTTAGCTTTTCTGAGAGATTCTCTTATGAGGAAGGGACCGGCGTAATCTACCCCTACGTTCAGAAACGGTCTACCTTCTTCTAAGCGTTCAGGTATAATATCAGCCATACGGGTTGACAGAGGGGAGCTTCATATCTTCTACATATCACGCATTCTCGAGTGTATTTACGAATTTGATTCCTAGCATTGATAATCCAAAATTTACGTCTAATGACGGAGAGAAGTAGAGTTGGTCCTGGATGAAGGTAAAGCCGATGATAATATGCTATTATTATAATAGAAAGAGAGCAGTTTGCTGGAAGTATGAAAGGATGACGCGAATCAAAAGGTAAGGAAGAAAACTTTAATCTACCGCCTACCCTTAAGACCCCATCCTCATCAAGGAACGGACGTAAAGGCAAAAGATTCCTGGGAATAGAGCTAATGGACGAAATAGGTCGCCCAGATGACCAGGCTTGCCACTGGGTTATCCTAACTAGAGCAGACAACGACCTTTGCAGCTCATGAGGTCTCAAAGGACCTAATTCTCGTTGTTCAACCGAAACTCTACAATTTCTGATCCACCGAAGCACGTAGGCGAAGCGATGAACTAAAGATAAATATGAAGTATTCACATCGAAGACGTGAAGCTTAAGTTGAGCTGAAATAACTCTGAGAAGAGCTAGCTAAGCAGAGAGCACTCTTCCTTTCTGGAAGGTCTTGTAGATTATCAGAGTGTGCTGAAGCTGGTTGGACAGGCCAGTGAGACGTGCTCGAAGCCGCCCAAGGTGGACCATGAAACCACAGCTCATGGTCTACAAGATTAGCTGCGTCCGTACCCCTAGAACCCAGATCAGCCGGGTTATCAGCGGACTTAACATGCAGCCATTGAGAGCCATTGGTAGCTTGCAAGATCTTGGTTACCCTGTTGGCAACAAAGGTCTTGAGTTGATAAGGAGGTGTATTAAGCCAACCTAAAACAATGGTTGAGTCTGAGAAGAAGTAATATTTCGGTGCCTCAGGTAAGCGATTACCGAAATCTTGAGCTGATCAGCTAGTTTCGCGGCAAGAGAGAAAGCACACAACTCTAAACGAGGAATTGAGAGTGGCTTAACGGGAGCTAATTTAGTTTTTGACATTATTAAATGCATCCGAATTCCTACTGAGGAAGTAGTGCGAAGGTAAGCTGCAGCACAGTAGGCCATTTCAGAAGCATCTGCAAAAATGAGTATTTCGAAGTTGGTGGTCTCGTCCTGAATAATCCATCGCGGTATGTTGATCCTTTCTATGTCGGAGAGTTGTGTCAAAAAGGCGATCCATTTATCCTTTAGAGCCTCTGGCAGGGTAGCATCCCAGTCCAGTCCAAGTTTCCAAGCTGATTGTATCAAGGCCTTAGCACAAATTACTATAGGTCCAAGAAAACCCAAGGGATCATATATCCTCGAAATAGCTGCTAGTACCGCCCTCTTTGTGTAAACATGATCAGGAGGCTTAACTTCATACCCGAATGCATCTGAAACATGATCCCACTGGAGTCCTAGAATCTTCAAGCGAGACTGGTCATCTGGGTTTTCTATTTTCCACGGTCCTTTGCTGTCAGCATTGGAAATTCACTGCTTCTAAAAGCCTGGGCTCGTTAGAGGCCCACTTGCTAAGTTCAAACTCACCCTTGGCCATCAAGGCTATAACTTCTTGCTGTAAAAGAAGGGCTGAGTGAATGGACTTTGATCCCGTCGCCAAATCATCCATGTAAATGTCCGATAGGATAACTGAAGCAGCAAGAGGAAAATGGGAACCTTCATCTTGCACTAACTGCTTAACTGCCCTCTGAGCTAGGTAAGGAGCTGGAGCTTGACCGTACGACACGGTACATAACTCATACTCAACAACAGGTTCTGACGGATCCTTCCTCCAAAGTATATGTTGATATTCCCGGTCCTCCGGGTGAAGTAGTATCTGCCGGAACATTTTCACCACGTCCACGGTGAAAAAACCTTATGCAGGCGGAAAATTGTTAAAATAACACTTATGTTATTTAAGAGCTTGGGACCTATATGAAGATGGTCATTTAATGAGCCTATTTTGGTAGAGGCGGAGGCATCAAACACCACTCTGACCTTAAGATCATCGCCACTACCTTTCGTCACGCCATGGTGAGGGATAATATACTTCCCTGGAGAGCTTGCTGGTCGCATATGACCCAGTTCTATGTACTCGGACATAAAATCCATGTAAAGCTTGTGAAGGGTTGGATTTCTAGCTAGCTTGCTTTCTACATGCGTTAAACGCTTTAAAGCATTGTACCTGGTATCTGGAAATTCAGGTTTGACATTCTTTAAAGGGGAGCTTAACAATATATCGACCAGTCGATAACCTTTGATGGGTCTCAATAAAATGCTTTTCACAGGCTGCATCTTCAGGGTCAATCACATCTGAGGGCGGAGGTTCATCCAAGGTCCATAAGTGCTGAAGATTCTCACGAATTGCCTTACACGGTGGCTCTGTTTCAGAAGTAGTAGCACAAAGGGACGTAAAAGAGCTTATGTGACTAAGATTAGAAACCCCGCCTAAAACTACATATCCGAAGATAGTGCCTATCAAAACTGGAAGACCAGACCCCATAGACTTAATATCTCCGGTCAAAATTTCAGAAAAACTGCTTACACCAAGAAGTAAGTCAACAGGCCTTGAATCCCAGAAGCATGGATCCGCTAACTCAAACTCAAGAAACTTAGTTTTAATTATTTCAGGAATATCGGCTGATAATGAGGACACTGCTGGCATAATTCTATCTGTCACGATAGCCTCAATAGGAATTTCCGCTTCATTAATGTGAGAAGCTAAACGATAGCTAGCTTTCCCAGTAAAGCCATTATAAGGGGTGTTGCCAAAACCAAATATCTTTATATCCGAAGGCTTGACCTTAATCCCAAGCTGTGACGCAACCTTACGAGAGAGACAAGTGATATCACTACAAGTGTCAATAACTAAACGAATCTCATGAGGCCTATTCTTAGCATCTAAAATAGAACAGATAGCTGTACCGAAAATAGCTTTATTCAAGTTGGCTGGGGCGATAGCAGTGCTACAAACATTTGCTGACGTAGCTTGAGTTCCTCTGACTCAGCGTTGCTTGTTGGAGCAACGGTAGGTTGCGCGTTCGGTTGAGTTCGCTGTTGCCTCAAGTCGACCCTGTGAAGCAAGGAATGATGGAGACCACGACAGAGGCGACACCTATGTTCTGAAGTACACTTATCTGTAGTATGGGATGGGAAAAGGCAGTTCCGGCATCCTCTCCAGTCCTTCAAGCTATCTATACGCTGATCGGGAGTCATGGAATTAAACCTAACGCATCGAAGAAGCGTATGCTTCTCATTACAGATCAAGCATGGAGTGGTTACTGAGCTGAACTTATCATATAAACGAGCTGAGGATGATTGATTGAGCGATTGCTTCCTCAAATTGTTTAGGTTTAGTTCTATAATTTCGAAATGAGTTGTAACTGCTCATTAGAATGATTACCTACTGTAGCTAGGACCTGTTTAGAGTTAGCTGGCTTTGAAGAATTGCCCTTATCAGTAGTTTTACCCTCCTTATTAATAGTGGATGCAGATTTCAAACCCCTTGCTAAGGTAGAAGCAGTGCACTTCTGCCTCAAAAACTTAAGTAAATCATCACATGTAGGGAATTTAGTTATGTCAAATTCATTTTCAAATGATTCCCTCGTATGAGTATCTAACACTCTTCTACAGAGGTAGAACAGTAAGAAGTCAGCTTTGTTGTTAACTTCTATTTGATCAAACGCAGCAATCCATTCACATAATTGAGAAGTTATCTCCTGAAGTTGATCAGGACTAGGTTTGGAAGCTAAAGGTTTAAGTGAAAGCAACTCGTCTAAGTAAGCAGTAGCTATCAACCTAGGGTTATCATAATAGTCAGTCAAGGTTTGCCAGGCAACCTTGAAGTTAGCCGCAGTCTGCGGTATACGGGCTATGAGAGCTTTAGGGGGGCCTTTAAGGGAGTCCAGTAAGAAGTGAAACTTGGATATATCCTGGACATCATCGTCTGTAACTACTAACGCTTGAAAAGTATCCCGATAGCTTTGCCACTTGGTACGGTCCCCGTCAAACGTAGGAATATTGAGGCGAGGCAACCTTGCCTTAACTCTAGTTTGATTATTCAATGAAACATTACTAATACTAGCTACACTATGATCAGAGGGACAGTATGTTTCTAATAAGGCTTGAATTTTAAAATAAATATCTTTAGTTGAATTCCGCAAAGACAGTTCTGCTTCAGGAGGTTCATAAACTCCATGAATGGCAAACAAGTCTATTAAATTTTCATAATATTCCCCAAATTTCTCATAAATTTTTGGAGAAGACTTAGCCATAACCTTAAAGTCAGGAACCCTAGTCCTATCAATACGTAAAGTAAGCCCTAAAGTATGTATTTCTGCCAGATCTTGATGTAAAGTGATTACTCTCCGTCTTAAATTTATAACATCTGTATCCTCATAAATACCCTGTAAAAGCAAATTATTTTGGTCGCCTGGTTGACCTGAGCCTATGGGTACAGCAGGTTGACCCGTAGGACCTGGATTGCCTTGTCCCGTTTCACCCATCATAATAAAAGAAGCTAACAATAATATATTCTAAAAAGAGCTTAATAGCACCTTTAGGTGAAATACAATATAACACAGAAGGAGGAAAGGAAGGGGTAACAAATAACACACAAAAACAAATGACTGTAATTTGAGCTGATGCTGAAGAAGCGCGCAGTGTTTGGTATATGAGACCACTGGATGCCACACCTTGGAGCTGGAGATATATACAAACAGTAATGTTATTATAACATAAAAATAATAACAACAAGGTACCACCACCAGGTTTATAACTATGATAACGGCCAATATAATAAATATAAGTAACTTGAGCAAAGGAAGTATAATCTTAAATTAACTAATGGTATAGATTGGTAACTTAAATAAATAATAACCGTCCGGCTCGAAGGAGCAATGTTCAGGCCTGCACCGGCCGTGCCGCTGTGCAGCAACCCGAGATAAACTTAAAATTAAACAATTAACGAAGGACCACCCTCAAAGAGGGAAAAAATGACAAACAAAGTTAGACTTAGATTAAATAAATATAATTTATGCAAAATCCACACGAAATAAATAAATAGTGGTAAATCAATACAAAAAAAGTGGTAAATTAATGATTTAAAATTGGCCAATATGAAAAGAAAATTATAAAATAAAAAATTAAAGTTCTTCCATAAATAAAAACTGGTAAGGTGCACCTTAATCTGGGATGCGAACTACGCATCAAATTTGAGCTACTAATACTGAGTAATTTAGTTGCTAATACTCCGTCGCAAGGGTGAGCGGCCGCAGAGTCCTGAGCTGAACCATAAACACTTTTAGTAAATGAATGAGCCAATAATTGAGCTTAAATTAAGTTGCAAAAGCTGGATGAAAAAATGTGCACACACAAACTTGGTAACCTGCTACTGCTCAGGTTAGCGTAAGCTGAAGTTGTTTCACTGTGATGGAGGGTGATGAATTAGTGAACCTGCTTGAAAAGGACTTCCATCAGAATGAACACTCGACCGCGAGCCGCGCGCTGCTAACGGCCGGAATGCCAAACATGATGTCAACAAAGTGATAACAGCCGGCTTCATCAAGTTGACATTCAGCAAGTTGAATCGCTAAAGTTTCTTCACTAACGCTTAAAACTAAGTGCTGGAAGAAGCTAGAAGATGAGCGAGCTTGTGAGGAGACTGCGTAGGTTTAGATGAAAAAGTTAAGTGAAGTGAAGTGATATGAGTGTGAAATGGTGATGCCTGACGGAAAACGTAAGTTGACTAAACCTAGTGAATTTAATTAAATGACGGAAGCAAAACGCGGATAACAAGTGTCACGGAAACTCGGGCCCTGAACAGATGTAATCAAAAGAAGAACCACAAACAAAGTGAAAGATTCGCCGGGAAGAAGGTTATTTCCCTACAGCGTTATTGTGGTAGGGATTTTTTTTCTCTTTTTAAGGAGAGGTTGGCAGGCGGCTTCTCTGATTGTCAATCCCCAAAATACTTATGACCTTGGGATTTTAAACTAAACGATAGACTGTAGTTGTTTGTATCTCAAACTTTATTATTTTTTGTATCTTATGTCTCTCAAGTCATTTTCTTCTCATGTTTCAATCGTTCTAAAATAATTTTACTGTTTAAAAATAAATTATTTTAATTAAGGTGTAATTAACTTGATAGTGTGTATTTTTTCCTAAGTGTATTTTGTCGTGTTATCTTCGTCATTTGTGATTTGAAAAAACTCCGTGTGCTTGTAAGCCTCGTGGAGGTTACATCTGATTGAAAGATCAAATTTTTATCAAGACCCATCACCAGAATGGATTCATTTCGTATTCAACACTGCTCCAGATTTTGGTTTTGTCTAGTTATTATTTTCTATATTCTATTTTCAACCTTGTCTGTAAGTTTTTGGCTGTATTCAAATTCTAGGCTAGAAATTGTGTAGCAGAAATGTTTTCATGGCAGCCTAGGCTTGTACCTTCGTCAGGGTTTATTACTGCATGCCCTAATAAATCATTGTTATTTAGCGTTATTAATCATAGGTGACACTTGCACTTCCTTTCACTTTTATCATGTTGTGTTGTCTAGTGTAACAGAATTTTTTGTTGTATTCATGCTGTATTTTGTGTTGAATTAATAACAATGACTCGTTAACCTGCTTCTTCCTTTCCTTCCGCTCGTCGCGCCAGTCAATCCATTCAAAACCTCATTTATTGTAATTATATGTTCTATCAAATGATCTCAAGGTCGAACAGCGTTGAATTTAATTATTTTTCACATCATTCGGCTTAGGGACTTCGATACAATATGCTAAATTTGTACTTTGTCATGAGGTAACTTTTGATTAACTGTATTATATTAACCTTGGACCACTTATATCACTGCGGTTTATTGTTTTAAGTGGTTTTAGCGAATTTTCATTATAAAAATGACGCTTATGAGGTTGTTCGGATGACGGAAGTTGAGGTGGGAGTGAGCGGAATCGTTCCTATTGGCTTCCTGATAACAAAAAAGTATGTCCGAAAAAGTTATATTATATATATATATATATATATATATATTATATTATATAATATAATATATATGTATGTATGTATTATGTAGTATGTATGTTGTATGTATGTATGTAAGAGTTTCTACCCTTTCGTATGGCGTACGATAACTCTTCGAAGGCGTTCTCAAATTGAAACGAAACTTGCAAATCGCGAGAGTCGAGAGGTTCCGAGGCCTATTGTTTATAAAAACATTAGACGTCATCAATCAAAGTTATGACGTCATGAAAAAACATTTTTTTTTTGAAACTTGGAAATGGCTTTAAAACAAGGTATTTCGTGGTTTAGGTAGACGGCTAGCTGAATCGATTAAGACCAATTTCAGTTGAATCGAACCATCACAAATGCGCAAAACTGTATATATATATATACATATATATATATATATATATATATTATATATATATATAACCACAAAATATATATACCCACAAAAATGACCCCGCAAACATTTAAAAATCACAAATATTCATTATTTTATATATATATAATATATATATATATATATATATATATATATATATATAATATAATATATATATATATATATATTATATATATATATATATATATATATATATATGTATTATATATATATATATTATGTTATATATATGTATACTCTAGGATCAAAGACCTGACGATATCTGTTTGGCTTCAGTAGTGTTAGAGGGGGGATATATATAAAAGAGGGGCTCTACTCTTAGCTCCTCCAGGTAAGCCTCTGCTGTCCAGGAGACAGGACAAAAACTACGCTTGCACTAAACCAGTTGAGCTAAGCAGGCCCGTAAAGCGGAAGAAATGGTTGATGTCATTCTAAAACGATTGCGACCAGTTTCCAGCTCAATCAGACAATTTTAAATGACGGTAATGGTATTTTTATTTAAAAAAAAAATTTTGAATATATTTTTGTTTATAATGCTTCTTAATTTATAATATTATAGCAACTATTAATATTGGTATTATAAAATCTCAATTAGTAAAATCAAATTTGTGAGAAAGCCTCTCAGGCCCGCCAAGCGGGCCTGTGTGGAGAGGCTGTGAAAATTCGCTAGATACATGGCAATATGCCATGTAGCAAGACACAATAATGAAACAAGCACATAATAACAAATCAACAATGTCGGGCCAAGGGAGGCCCTCTCCAGGTGTTTTACTGGCATAAGTTAGTTGGTGTCGTGCATTTTTTACTTTTTCTCATTTATACCTTTAGAGTATGGAACTGGTACTGTGTTTGCACTGATAAATACAAATTCGGGATTTCACCTTAATTATTCGTTTCAGCTTTAAATTGCCTGTGCGGATGAGTGTCTGTTATCATCGTAGCTCCCGCACTGTGTTAATGCTAGCGAGTAAAAACTTGGATCAAAAATCAATATTTAGGTGTAGTTGTAGTATCCGGAGAATATATCATCACGTATTAACCTTCATTAAGGACTCAAAAAAATTAAAGATCATAAATCGCAAAATAATTCGAAATCCGAAGTATAAATTGGGACAAATAATTACTACCTGCATTATGTTTCTACGAATCCTATATAAGACCAACGAATATGCAAGTTTTATTTCAATATAGCAAATTTTTTTTTTTTTTTTATAATATTCTTTATTTTAAAATATACCATTATATTTACATTACAATAATGTACTGTTAAAAGTACCTCTTCCTTGAGGTCCTAAAAAAGACCCTGCGCCGAAAGGGGAGCTCTACGCAACTACGCATTTATTTCTTCCTTTATGAAGATATTTCTGATTTTTTTTTATTATGTTTAGTTTTATAATTAAATATAAAATTAATATTATAAAATATACATACGCACTTTTTAAAACTATTGGTTAGTTAGACTAAATATGGGATAAGGGGTTAGTTTTTTAGTAGGTAGGTTAGTATGAGAAATATTATTAGTAAAAATTTTACATTGTTATATAATAAAGATACAATAGTAATAATTATTATAAATATTTATGCGTTATTAAAATATATGATTAAATTATGAAATGTTTAAATGCAGTTGAATGTTTGTGCAGTTTTATTTCATTGTTTTTATTGCACTAGTTCAATTGGGATTAAAACTGATCTTTCTTATCTGAGGATGAGCAAAGCGAGATTGATGTCCTAAATTTTAAATTTAGCGTTTTTAATATTCTGAGGCGAGTGAAGTGAAAGTGTATATAAAATAGTGGGGTCAGATAAAGGAGTAAAAAGTTCCGAGTGTACGGGTACCCCGTACCCGATATTTACCTTTATCGTTATTTTACGAATTGTGCTTACTTTTAATTTTTGTTTTATTTCGATTGTAACACAATTTTTATGATATATTTATTTATTATTGTTATTAGCGAATTTTTAAAGAAAAATAAGCTTATAAGGTTGGTGACATAAAGAGAAGTAGGGAGGTAGATTTTTTGAAAGGAGTACTCACTGATCAAGAAAATATATAAATATTATATATATATATACCTATATATAAAAGTATATATATAATATATATATTATATATATATATATATATAAATATATAATATATATATAATATATTATATATTATATAGTATATATATATATATATATATATATATAGTAAATATATATAAAATTATAATATGTATAATATATTGCTTTTATGGTTTTATACCAGGTGTGTCAAAAAGATCGGAAACGCCTTAAGATCTCAGGCCCTGATTGAGATATCCGGATGCGGTTTGCGGGGATCTAATCAAAAAAAAACTATTCTTTCCGTGATGGTACATCTTTAATGGCCGCCATCTTGGTTTCCGCCATATTGGATTCAACTTTGAAATCTTAAATTGGAAGGATATATTTTTGATGGTAAATTTGGGTTCTATGGGTCAAAACTAAACTGTTTTGCTCTTGATGTTTTTTCGCTAAACAATAGATTTGGCAGCAATTCGGCAGCAAAGATCAGGAATTTTCAAAACGTCATCGTAAATTACTGCTTAATTTGGCGATTTTAGAAAAAAAAAAAAAAAAAAAAAGTGTAAAAATATCTTATTTAAGCTACAGATTATGAAACAGCACAATTATTGCACAATTTCTATGATTCATTGGCGCCATTTTGGTTTCAGCCATATTGGATTCAGTTTTAAAATCGAATTCAGGAAGATGTACTTTTGATGATAAATATGTCTTTAATGGGTCAAAACTGAACTGTTTTACTCTTAATGATTTTTTTAAAACCTAATATTAGCAGCAATTTGGCATCAAAGATCTGCAATTTTATTTTATAAAATGTAACAAAACAATTATTTGACAGGTAAAATCGCCAAATTAAGCAGTTATTTACGATGACGTTTATGAAATATGTGTGACGTCATTAACCCACAAAAATGACCCCGCAAACATTTAAAAAAATCACAAATCTTCATATTTTAGATTAGATCGGGCTGGAATTTTTCAAGTATGTATAGTTAACAAAATAATCGGTATTATTTTATTATTAGTATTATAGTTCATTTTATTATCAGTATTAGTTCTGGTTTTATTGATTGACATATATATGTCAAACAAAACAATATGTCATTAATGGACATAATGTAAACAAATCAAGTTTTCAATAATACATTTGAAAATTCGCTTATAAGGTGTATATAAGGCAGTATATAAGGTGCCACTTATATAAACCAGTAATATGACAAACTGATAAAGTACAACAACCTTGTGGCTGCGAAGCGACCACAGGGAGGTGCGGAGTCGCCGACGCTGCGGAGCGACAAATAGGTAGAAGGCTTCTTGTTTTATTGCTACAGCTAACTCTTGTCTATGAAAAAATTCTAATTCAAAACTACTCAGATTTTCCTAAAAAAAAAATAGATGGTTGTTAATCGTTGAATAAGGTTCGATCGAGTTAGTCTGACTCCAAGGGAATTAATTTTACTTATAGAACTACCTACACTACACAATATCCAAACCATATGGACAATGCGTTATCTCAATACCTCGACTCACAAATCAATGTCGGATTACGTGCCTTAATGAACTTACTATAGTAATAAAGTTGATAGCAACTACGCGACCTTGCTGTTATCGAGTGCTTAACAAGTATCGTGTAGTATTGTATATCAATGACTTGGTTTACTTAACCCAAGGATGTTGAATAAAGGGGATAACGCACTAAGTCTAATTGTCATTCAACAAAGTGACCCCATGGAAAATTAAAACATAGAGAAGAAAGCAACACGAAACACACGTCAAAAACCAACTGCACATGCTTGGTACGAACTGCGCATGCTTATGATTCTTATAACAGCGCAGGTCTTAAAATTTAGAGGCAAACTTTACTCTCAATGGGTTTCCTATTGTTTTGCTTGCGAAGGTTATAAACAAATTGAAAAAAGTTCATACTTTTTAACTGTTTTTGTTAATATTGCTTAAAATTAACAACATTAAAGAAAATTAAGAACATTACAACCAAAATTGAATCTTGAAAACTAGCAAAACATTTCACTAGGCTAAAAAGAGACAAAATATTAATACATTTAACTTACTCTCTACGAAGAGTATACGGTAAAGCTTCAATTACTCTCACTAAAGTGGCTACCTAGAGTCCAAAATGTAAAATATAAGCACAAATGACTAGACAAGCACCAAATGTAACAATAACGAAAGCTCTGAAGAAAGTTGAGAAGCAAACTCGACAACCAAGAATTGTATGTTTGGTGCCTTTTTTAATTATAACCTAAGGGAAGGTAAGTTTGCTCCTATTTCTCTATCTCATACAACTTCTATGGGGTCAGAAATGTTCCTTAATGCGTCATCCTTGACTTAATCAAACGAGTTACTCTTCTTAATTACTATCACTGCCAGTATGTCGGACATTCTATGCTATGGTTTTATAAATAGTTCTTTAATTCCTTCGCTTTGGCACTAAATGTTAATTATTTCTAAAATTGTATATCAATGACGTGGTTTACTTAACCAAACGAGTTAGTAACATTTTAGAATTACAACTGCATTGCTTAGCAGGCAGCTAAATGCAGCCTTAACTCGTTTATGTGCTTTGAAATCTAGCATAATTTTTTAATCTTTCTTTTTCTGTAATGTATGGTTTTACATTGCGTTGTGTCTGTAAAATATAATTTAAAAAATGGGCAACGAGGTACCTCTAAACTTTTTTAACTTAGCTAAGCTTATCTTAACCTCTTTGGACTCGCTCAGAATATGAAAATCGGCTTATATATATCAAATCATGTTATAACCGAAAATAATGACTCAGCAAAAATTTCTTAAATTCATAAAACCCGGAAAAATGATTCGATCGGTTTTAACTATAGCACGCATATTGTCTTTTACAAGACTAACAAATGTGCTAAGTCTCGTCTCATTATCAGCATTAGTTCAATTTTTATAGAACGACTTGTATTTCCGATTCTAAGCACACTGAGCCTTACGATGTCAGAGACAAACGTGCACTCACACATTCATACATATAGACTACTCGGTGTCGGTATAAAACCACTCAAAAGGTCTCAAACACAGATTAATTCAAAACAGGAGAATTCAGTTGTAATCTCCGTTTCAAATTTTTTGTGCTAACAAACTACTTTGAATGGGGTATAGTAATAATTGTTTCTGTCGGTACTTTTTTGCTTCAAATAATTGATAGAGATATATTTTACCCTTCGTTTTATAAACTGTTTTTATTCAACTGATTTATAATCTAAATAAAACTTCTTTTGTTTAATCTAACTGCATTGAAAAAACTTCCTAACGTCTCTATTACAAGTATAGGCAGACAGGTATAGAAGAAATGATCTCTCAGCTTAAGAAGGGTCAAATATTTAACCTTGTATTATTTCTTTAGTTCTTTATATCCTATTCATTGCTACAGATATGGACTAAAAAATAAAAATTATTTTACGCAGATTTTACTATGAATTAGCCATTAAACTGATTAAAATTAATTCACTCACTCACTCACTCACACACACACACACAACACACACACTCACACCATTATATATATATATATATATATATATATATATATATATATATATAATATATATATATATAATATATATCGCTATTTTATTGTATTCCTGTTACTGGTAGTGAATATTGTCAAACTTGGTAAAGCTTACTTGAAGTTAGTAGTAGTAATATGGGGGAGTGGTAGTAACTACCAGGCAAGTAGCACGTTGTTGGCCCTTTTTGCCAGCTCCTTAGATAGTGTTCTACTCCTTTTTTTCAATTTCAAGTGTAGGTATATTTCATCTAATGTATATAGACCAAGAGGTCTATATACATTACCTGGTCCTATTTCAAGTATTTTTAGACTTGTTAGTCTTCCAAAGAGTTGAAGTATTTGTAACCACTATGGAAACTACAGACACAGATAGGTTTGAAGTATTTATACTGTATTTGACTCCACAGATGTGTACCTATAGGCCATGTATCTACGCTGTGTAACCCTATTTAAACCTGTCTGCATTGTTTATACGAGTTATCCGGTTGGCTTGTCTAATACTGTCTATTTAAATCTATATCCCCTTTCATTAATACACAACAAATAGAATTTGACTCAAGTGAAACAAAACCACAGTGCGTGTTGTGTTGGCTTCTTCGAGTTGAATAAGACATTTTTAAGATTGAATTGGAAGTAGCTGGATAGAATGTTGAAGTTGAAAGATTGAAAGGAGTAGAACGAAAAGCGATAATCTGTTTAAAATGTAAGCTTGGGTAGAGGCATAATTTAGTGTATCAAGTATTCTCTCAACTTGACGAAGATGAAATCTACATCATTTAGACGTTTTAAAATAAACCATAGCATAGAATGTCCGACATACTGATAGTGATAGTAATTAGGAAGAGGTGATAGATCACCTAGCTAATAGAGCACGTTGTTAGGCCCTTTTTGCTAACTCCCTTATATAAGTTTTATTTAGCCTCTACTAGAAACAACTCGTCCCACACTTAGCTTTTCTGCTCTCAAAAGTGTAAGGCAGAATATATATATATATATATATATATATATATATATTATATATATTATATATATATATATATATATATATATATATATATATATATATATATATATATGACACAATATATTGTCAACTATTCATGTGTTGCAAAAACTCGGTAGTATCAAATTATATATATTATATAATATATTAATATATATATATATATATTATATATGTTATATAAGGTGTGTTGTGTATTGAGGTTCCCAAATTTTGCTCAGTTTTATTTGCGGTTAAAGATCTTTTTCGAACCACCGGCTTAACGACCCCTTTCGAAAGACGGCACACAAGAGGAATTCCATACGTCTGAAGATCCTAGAAGCCTCGACTGTTTAGCAGTCGGACTGTAGCAGGATCACGTGCTAACTATTACTACAACACCATCGGGACACCCTAGTGTAGAACGAGGGTGTCCCGTTCTATTCTGTTAGGGAACATTTAATAGTATAGAACGTCCAACATCCTGATAAAAAATTGAACAAGTTTCGTGGAGTTTTTCGTTCTTTACCATGCTTTGGGAATACTTTAATTTTACACTATCTTTCTTTACCATGAATGGTTTAATGTCTTACTTAGTTAAAATATTGGCATTGTATTGTGAGATATAACTTGCATACATGAAGTGAAGTGCGTGGTCTTCTATTTGTATATAAAATGTTTAACTGTACCAAGTTTTGGTTACCTTGTAAGGACAATATTAAATGTTTTAACTTTATCATTTAATGCGAGAAAATTGATTAACAATAATGACAGAAAATCCAATTTCTAAAAATAAGGTTCTTTAAGAAAAAAAAGGGAAAAAGACGTCTTTCGCCACTCTTCAAAACTAAAATTGTGTGTCGTGGAGAGCGCATCCTCCATCTACTTATTTCTTATTTTCACTGCATTATGTATTATAATGCGCATTGATGTCATAACTTTAGTGCTATTTACATTTTTGTAAGACTTTTACCATGTTACCTACTAGTGAAGGTCTAGTGGCAGCCCTATGGCTGTCTAGGTTTTACATGTAAATCTTTTGTAAAAATAAATAATTAATGTATAATATAACATCGCCACATTGTTTTGATCTATTTCGCATCCCATCTATTTGTCCACCTAGCTATAACCCTTTTTGTAAAATTTCACTTTTGTCCAAATGTACCGGTGAACAAATAAATTTGTAGCGGTGACAAATGTTTGAAACAATAACTTCATATTTTATGTCCTTAAACGGTATGGTATCCATACTATGATTACTAAATCAATATTACATACACAAGTGGATAAATTCTTTTCAAGTGATTACTTCAATTTAATAAAATGTAGTATTTAAATGCATGTTTTGTGACGCAAGATAAAAAGCTTTTATACTTATGTAGTCACTTATTGTTGCTTAATATGTTTGACGTCTGACGAGGTTTGCCTCTTTTCTCTAATATATGTCATAAGACAAGTAAAAACTTGCCTAGAAATGATCTCATACGGTTTTATAAGACATCTTCTCGCTTTTTGGACCGCTTTAAGTTGTTCAAATTTAAACTGTTATCTGTTGCATCATTTTAAATTATTATTTATATTTGCTTAGAACTTTTAAAAATATGATTTGAAATTTTCAATATTTATGCTTATCTAACTATTGCGTATCAATTTTATGTATGAAATTTATACGTATAAATCAATTTAATAAATATAAATTTATGAATATTTTAATAATTTAAATAAATTTGTTTTTTATTTATATAGTAGTAAAAAAATTTATAAAATATATGTATAAATAATTTATATTATTAATTTTATAAATTAACAGTCGACTTTGAAAAATACAACGTTTTCTGCAGTACTAGGTCTGAGAATTAAAAGGTAAAAATGTCAAAGAATGATCTCAGAAATAATTAGTACGTTTCACACACTCTAGATCTGCGGATCGTATAGAATAGTATAGAATACGGTCAACTAACTTCACGGTTCTTGCAGCGTATTTGTTTAGTCGATCGAGTGATAACTGATCCCGCCAAAATGGCGTCTTGTGTAGTGAAAAACCATCACTTTTGGTTATAAGGAAGTTTAAAACAAAAAATATATTTAATTAAATTGTGATTTCTTTGCGTAATAATAAAGTTACACTAAAAAAAATAATATTCCAAAAGTTATTTGATCAAAAACGTTATATAGAAGTGAATAAGTGAAATAAAAGTTCGACGAGAAGGTTATCCGTTAATACGATCGTCTCTAAGGTACACACACAAAAAGACACCGTATCGGGGGATCCATTTAGATTCCATCTCCCTAGTTCTAGCGTATGCGATCGGATCCACTCCGCATGGTTCATACAGCTTAAATTACCGTATTGAGAGATCGTACTCTATACGATACGCGGATCTAGAGTGTGTGTGAACGTACTAAATGATAACGAAGAATGTAAAAGAATGATAATGAAAAATGTTGTAAATAATGATAAAAAAGAATGTTGTAAAATAATGATAAAAAAGAATGTTGTATAATAATGATAAAATATGATATTGGTTAAATTTTGAAACATTGAAAAAGTAACCTGACCACTTTCGCTAAAATATAATCAAACAATCAGTATAAAATGACAGTGACTTATATAGTAGAACGTTAAAAATACAAATCAAAACACAAACATTGTGCGGAAAGCCGGAAACAATTAATTTATTATAACCTTAACTAACTCTTGAAGGAGGTTCCAATGAGGTTACACAGAGCCCCTGAGAGCCCCAAAAAGATGTTTCAGGTCCGTCAATGTATTTAGATCGGCTATGCCCCCTCTAGTATATATCTCTATGTAAAGAAGAATGTTGTGAAAGAACGATAAAGAAGAATGTTGTAAAAGAATGATAAAGAAGAATGTTGCAAAAGAATGATAAAGAAGAATGTTAGAGCTGTATAAACTGTTTTGACTCGGTACAGTTGAAGTAGAGGATAGAAAGCATTCTTTTATTGTACCACCGAGTTTTTTTACAACTATTATTATTTCTTTAAAAAGACTAAAACATCCAGATAGATCCGTTATTCTCTTTAGATTTTAAATTAAACTTAAACCGATCGAACTAACGCTTCTTGATAAAACCTGTAATCTTGGGAGAGACCCAAATAACTGATTTTCTTTCTGTTTAGGTTTCAGGTATTTTTCTTATCAGATTGTAGTTTCGTATACATTATTTCATTTGTAATAATAATTATATTTATGAATTAATTTTTTTCATTAAATGTCCACGTTTCACCTTGTATAAATTCTTAAAATGTAATTAAGAGGCCTTTGGTTTTCTTATTTTTTTTATCTCTTGTCCGTCTTACTTAGTTAAAATATTGGAATTGTATTCTGATATATAACTTGCATACATGAAGTGAAGTACGTGGTCTTATATTTGTATATAAAATTAGCGGTGTCAGCGATGGGGGTGGCTTCGCGATCACATGGTCGTTGTCAGTTGTCGTACTTTACTTTATACAACTGGCATATCTGCCAAATGTGCAAATTTCCAATGTATTGACTTCAATTCAATTATATATAATAATATATATTATATATATATATATATATATATAATATATATTATATACACTCACACACACACACACACACACACACACACACACACATATATATATATATATATATATATATATATATATATATATATATATATATTATATATATTATATATATATATAAATATAATTGAAATTTGAAAGTCATACATTTGGAAATTTGCACATTGTGGCAGTATGCCAGTTGTATAAAGTAGAAAATTTCCTCAGCTGAGGAAATTGTTGATGGATTTAGGCTACAATGATATTTGGCTCTCGCAGGATCCAGATATTTTCCAAACCAAGTTATCTAGCATTTTAAGCACCTATAAAATCAACTCTTTCAGCAAGACTTAAGCTCTATCTTCATTTCTAACTATAGTATATTTCTACAAAAACTTTCAGATTGTTAAACATGCTCCTCAAACTTATATTGAATTAAACAATCCTATCAAGGTAAGACTATTATGTCAGCTAAGAACTATAGGCAAAGTATACATTAAGTTTTACACTAATGGTAATCTACATAAGCTTCATCAGCCAATAATTGTCAGTTTGCAACTGTCATGAACCTGAAGACTTAGTACATGTTCTATTTCGTTGTCCTATATATCAACCTTTAAGATCTCATTACCTAGCTCTAAATATCAATAGATATCTCTTCCCTCAACAATCTCCTTATTATTAATCAACTTGATGTAATACTCAATCCTATAAACACTTTCTAGCCTTATAACCTCTATAACTTCTTCACCATTTGCTTCTCCTGAGAGCTTTGCCTCAATGAATAATTTTTATCCTAACCATATATCTATTTACTTATATACCACTCTCTCTTAAGTGGTAAATGTTTTACTTTTCAACATTTTATAATATTTAATTAATTACGATATGTATTTATGTATATGTGTTCTGTATGTCTATATGTGTGTATGTATGTGTTAAATGTTTGCAATATGCATGTATATGTAATAATAGTAGTGAGTATAGTCATAATTATTACATTGTGTATTAGTAAGTATATTTCTTTTTTATATAGTTATAAATTATATTTTTACTTGATTATGATGTAATAAATAATAAAATAACACAAATAAATAAATCTAAGAATTCAATTCAAAAGTAAAAATATGAAAGATAAATTAAATAAAAAAAAAACAAAAAAAGTGTACTAACTAACTAAAATATATATGATAGATAATAATAAAGATTAATATAAATATACAATATGATTCACTTAAAGAAAAGCTTAGTATTAATATTATATTAGCTATATGTACAGCCATGTTTTTATTTTTGTATAAATATTTGAACACCTTTGTATAAGACATTGTCTTTTGAAACAAATATATTTCTTATTCTTATTCTTATTCTTATATATATATATATATATATATATATATATATATATATATAATATATATATTATATAATATATTAATTATATATATATTCTATATATAATTTTATCTGTGTGGGTATATATTCTTGATCAGTGGGTCCCTTCTTTATAAATTAAAAAACATTAAAATTCTAAGTGTTTAATTCACATAAATTCGTACTTTATTTTAGGTTGCAATGTATTTTTTTAATTTTTTGGTTGGCTCAGAATGTGAGTGTGCCTGTTACCATCGCAATTATTTGTGTATCTTTGTTAGAGAATTAAAATGTGGAACAAAGTAAAACCTTCGGATTTAGTCTTACTCCATGGAAAATTAAATTTATGTGAGACTTATGTGTTTATAATAATTTGAACAATTTTATTATTAAATACTGTTTATTTACTAATAATTTTTTTTTTTATTGTTGCAGGTAAGAGGTGATCAAGAGCACAGAGCCTTTATAGTAAGACGTTTCTCTATTATTTATTTTTATTTAATTACACAAACAGGGATATAAATAGATAGTATGGTCAAACTCGGATTACCGATAAAAGACAGACTAGGGACGACCTGGCGTTCACTCACTGGCCCTTCCTTAAATTGTTAGTTTTCTATGACCTTCTTCTATGCTACACCTCTGTGTATTTCACACTTCTGTATACACACTCTTGGGGGTTGATGGGGGAGGTAAGATTTAGAATGGTGGTTTTCCCTGATTAAGAATATATATATATATATATATATATATATATATATATATATATATATATATATATATATATATATACAGGGTGTTTCACGAGAAAGTCTCTACATTTTTTTCTCGAAAACTACTTAATATTTCGAGATGCGGTCTTCGGGGTTGTTTTAGGGTCAAAAAGACTCTTTAGGAAAAATCCAATTTTTGGTGTATTGCGGGTTCACGTACCTGCAGGGGCTAACTTTTGAAGTTTTATAGTTAGGTATAGGGAAGTTTTTTTTATTTTGAAAAGCTTATAAATTAAAGAAGCCAAACGAAAACCGCATCAAAATTAAGCCATTTTTACCAATTATGGCAAAAAAACGATTTTTTGTGATTTTCAACTCTATGACGTCATTTTAAAGGTGTTAATAGAAGAAAAGCAAGACAATAAATGGAGTTACGTAAAAGTACACTGATTCGTTGTTATAAATAACATCAAATATTTTATTTGTGAGTCCAAATTTCTTATCCCCTAAATGTCTCCTGAAAAAAAATCCATCGGTAAAAAAATGGATATTTGGGCATACGCGCAAAAAGTAAAATAGGGAGATATTTTTTTTGAATTTTTTAACTGAAGAAGGCACCAATTATAGATTTAGACCGAAGACCCGAACAAAATCGGATAAGTTAATTCATAAGTTAGAACAAAATATTCTTAAAAAAATGCTAAAATTCCACATTTTTTGTTTCTTTATTAAGTTTAACTAGCTATAAGTCAAAAAATGTTAGTAAATGCTATAAAATACACCTATAATAATTAGTTTTATTACTGAGTCAATCTGTATTCCAAAACTACAATATTATTTGTAGATCATGCTTACAAGCGGTAAAACAATGTATTATAAATTTATTATTAATTCTCCTATTAAAAAATTGCCCTACTTTTATATTTCTGTTCTAAAATTAGTTTTTTTGTGATTGTTTTTTTAGCTTAAAATTATTTTCCTTTACCAATTTGCATCTTAATATGAATTTTCATGTCATTGAATTAATATGCAAACCTATATTTGTTAGATTTTTAATTTACATTTTGATTATTCTCTTGAGAAACAGAATATGTCCTAATAAGCGAATTCTCCAGACCACCTGAAGTTCGCACAACATAAATGATTGAGTTTAAGAGTTTAATACACAATAGACCTACAATTTGCAGGTCTATTAATATCAAGATAAATTGTTATTGCACTTTCTAACAACCTGACAGCACGAAATATTAAAATGACTATTTATAGAAAGCTTTTATAATAATAATGAAAGCTTTAATTTTTAATAAATTAAAAAAATATTAATTTACTATGATTTTTTAAATTCAATAAATTCACATTAACGTTGCGTGCTTTTTTGGGGGAGGTATCGCTCGCGGTTCGTTAGGATGTTAATTGTGGAATCCTTCGGCAGTACCCTATTACACACACGGCAAAATGAAAAATACAGAAATCTTTTAAATAATGCAACTGAACTTAAAATTTAAAAAAATATAATAAACTTAAAAGCATAATAAATGAGCCAAAATTAAATTAATTTTAAAGAAATCATAAATTAATAAATTAACCTTTTAATAAGTTACTTCATTGCATACTAACTTAATTAATTATACATATATTTTCTTGACCAAATGCAAATTTTTTATTTTGGAATATTTTTTAAATATTTTTAATTAATATATTTAAAATTATTGGCTAGTACAGCTAGCTAACAAAGCTTAAAAATAAATTTAAAAATAGCAAGAAACTAATAACTTCCTTCGCCTAATATTGATATTAGGTTGTGTTAAAATGGAAGTACAAATAATTTTTATAGAACAGATGTAAAGTAAAGGGCAATTTTTAAAGATTAATTTTATAATAATATTTATACACATTGTTTTTACGCTTGTAGCATGATCTACAAATAATATGTGGTAGTTTGGAATACAGATTGACTCAGCGTAAATTTCAACTTTATTTTAGAGGTATTTTTAGCTTTTACTATTTTCATTTTTTGACTTATAGTAGTTTAATAATAAATTAAAGAAAAGTGTGGAATTTTAGCATTTTTTTAAGGAATATTTTTCTGTTCTTTTATGAATAATGATCCGATTTGGTTCGGGTCTTCGTACTAAAACTTATAATTGGGAGTCCTTCAGTTAAAAAATTAAAAAAATATCTCCCTATTTTACTTTTTGCGCTATGCCCCAATATCCATTTTTTTTACCGATGGATTTTTTTCAGGAGACATTAGGGGATAGAATTTGGACTCACAAAATAAATTTGAATGTTATTTTATATACAAACGACTCAGTAGCTTACGTAACTCCATTTATTGTCTTGCTTTTTCTTCTATTACACACCTTTAAAAATTGACGTCATGAGTTGAAAGTCAAAAATACAAAAAAATCGTTTTTTTTTGCCATAACTTGGTGAAAAATGGCTTAATTTTTTTGATGTCGGTTTTCGTTTGGCTTCTTTAATTTTATAAGCTTTTCCAAAATAAAAAAAACTTCCCTATACCTAACTATAAAAACTTCAAAAGTTAGCCAGGTACCCGTGGACAAGTAAATTGTAATTTCCCTCAATACAGACCAAAAAAATGATTTTCCTGCATTCTCGTCTTAAATTTACCAGTAAACAACCTCCGAATGCGCATCTCGAATATTAGGACTTTCTATGTAGAGGGAACACCCTGTCTGTATATACACCTGTTGGCGAATACTGAGAATTATCTGGGAGTAACGTCTGGGAGCGACCCTAACAACCCGAAGACCGCATCTCGAAATATTAAGTAGTTTTCGAGAGAAATGTAGAGGGACTTTCTCGTGAAACACCCTGTATATATATATACCTGGCGAAGAAAATATTATCTGGGAGCACGTCGATGAACCGCCAAGTCTAGCGGTCACTTTCGTACCATCCTTTTCTAGAAGCATCTCGAAGCTATTTTCACCCCACCCCCTCTTATCTTTTTATTAAGGAAATAAAAAATATAATTTTATAATACGACAGGGCTAAAATCAGTTGACAGCTTGGGAAAATAATGCGAGGGAGCCATTAAGGTTAGTCCTGGATGTTAAACCATGCCCTCAATTTTTAATCAGGGTAAACTTATTGGTTTCTCAACACTATTTATCGTGCAGTCAACTGTTTTTACCCGTGTGTCGTAATATAATAGCAACTAAAAGATTTTGTTGTTCTACTGAATTTCATGTCTTAGCCATTCAAAGATACTGAGATATGGAGGCTCAAAGTTGCTCATCCTCACTAATTTGGCTCACTTCGCTCGTCCTCAAAATATAAAATCGCCTAATGTATAATTAGTTCAACTTCCGTCTCGCTTTGCTTACCCTCAGACAAGAAAGATGAGTATTAATCTCAGCGGTCTCCTATTTACCTACTGACCACACTTGACGTCCCTTATCAAAAGTGATTCGTCCGACAAAAACGGTAGATATGCTAGACGTATTGAAATGAATCTTTTTTTAATAATTAATTAATTATTAATAAAACTTTAGTGTGTAAGGTAAGCTTAGTAGTAATATTGATTTAGAACAAAAATTCAGTTCGGTTGGTTCCGGCGTACTATGTTGGGAGGTGCGAACCACAATTGGTCTGTTTTTCTGTTATTATTCAATAGTTTGAATTGGTGCACAGTAAGCTTAATATGAATATTATTATAGCAACAATAGACTACACTATGTTGGTTTCAGTACAGAAAATCACTATAACCTTATAGCGCTAGAGAAATGGAGATAGGATTCATTTTCTCCGATTACCATGTGAGACTGTTGCAATATTGTTGTAACTACAGATGCACCGCAACGGAGAGATGTGTGCAATTAGTGAGGTCCTTAAGTTCCCTCCAAATTTATTGCTAACGAGTTAGGGAGGAGCTTTGTAAAGTAAGTCCTGAGAGGAAACGTCTTTAAACTCCATCGTTGAATTAAAAGGCAGACATTGAATCCACCGCGTGACGTAATTTTACCCACCTGTAATAGACCAAGAGCCCAGAGGTGTTTTGTTAATAAAAAGTGTAATGGCTGGAACCGATCTCAATTTTTCGTATATACCTTCCTGAACATCGTTGAATTAAAAGGCAGATTGAATCCACCGCGTGACGTAATTTACCCACCTGTAATACCAAGAGCCCAGAGGTGTTTTTAATAAAAAGTGTAATGCTGGAACCGATCTCAATTTTCGTATATACCTTCCTGAAATCGTTGAATTAAAAGGCAGACATTGAATCCACCGCGTGACGTAATTTTACCCACCTGTAATAGACCAAGAGCCCAGAGGTGTTTTGTTAATAAAAAGTGTAATGGCTGGAACGATCTCAATTTTTCGTATATACCTTCCTGAAAAGGATCTGCAATTCTGCCGACTCGTATCGGATGGGTGTCCCAGGCAGAACCTTTAACTCCTAAAGTGCGTTCTGCCTGGGACACCCATCCGATACGAGTCGGCAGAATTGCAGATCCTTGTTCAGGAAGGTATTTACGAAAAATTGAGACCGGTTCCAGCCATTAAACTTTTTATTAACAAAACACCCCTGGGCTCTTGGTCTATAAGCTTTAGGTGAATTAAAAAACAAGTTGATTATGTGTGTTTTAACAGATTTTCAAACAAGATTTGGTTTCTTTGTAAGTCTTTTTACTTGTCCTCATTTATACCGTAGGTATATAGGAAAATTATTGTGTGTGCAAAAATCCGAAACCGGGATATCACCTGAATTATCCGTCTTAGGTGTTTACAAGTCCTCCTAAGTGGTTTTCACAAAGTTTTCTGTCTGTGCTTGTGTGTGTCTTTCATCAAAGTAACTTCCAGCTCCCTGTGTGTATACTAGTTACACGTTGTACAAAATAAGTCTATAGCTGTACTTGTGCCATCCGGAAAATATTTTTGGTATGTCATTTTCCCGCAATAATGACTCAGCAAAGATCTCGAAAAAGCATAAAAAATATAAAACGCAAAACAAAATTGCGAACGGATAGAGATTTGGCACGCATGTAGCCATGTATAAGAATAACATGTGTCCTTTTTTTCATCTCATTATCAGCATCAGTACAATTTTTATCAAATGACTTGTGTAAGTTTATTTAAAAAATTGTATAAAATCGAAAAGTAATCCTATTAAGTTGAAATTTAGTACAAGTATTTACCTTTACGTAATAAATACAGAAAGATTCTATAGGATAAGTGTATCAATGATTTTTGTTGGATCATACAAGTTAAGCTGAATTGAGCGTGTTCAGTGTCTGGATGGGTGACTGCTGGTAATAAGATATGTGTATGTGTGTGTTCCTATTACGTTTCTATAGATTTCTTTCGTAAATTAAGTTAAAGTAATATGAGCAAATACAAATACCTTTCTAACTAATAAATTTCCACCAAATACAATAACTAAGAAATATTGATGGATGGAATGTTGGAATGAAAAAAGAGCGAACATAATTGCATTTGAAAAAGAGTTGGTTATTTCTGTTAGAGCTTTCTGAAGATAAGTTTAGATGTTGAAATGTAAAAAGGGAGGAACTGACAAGAGATGGCAACATCTAGTTATGACGAGTTTACAGGTATAGCTGAAAGGCTAGAGGTAGTTGGAGATAGTCTCCACGTCCGAGTCCATACTCTGCCTTCCCAATCAGTTCCCCGACCCTCGTCTATCAGACAAAGCGAAAAGGAAGGAAGCCCGAACAAGTCTGTGTCGGTGTTTGCAACTCTTTCGCCTGTGTTAGAAACAACACTCAGACATTATAGGTGTTTTTGTCAGTGTGTTTTATAACTCTAATGGGATGAGTTTGTGAACGATGGTCTTTGCATAAAGTCTTCGTGTTAGTGTTCACTATATATTTACGTGTTTTCAGAATACAGTTCTCTTTTTATCTGTGTATCCTCTGATAGATTGGTGCCCTTTTTGTGTTGGAGTCTACCTGTCTCTAAAAATACTTCTGTTTAAAACCCTTAATGCCACACCAACTAGAAAAAAATCAGTTTTGTTTATTCCCTTAACCTTTTTCCTGGCTGCGAAACAATGTTAGAACCTTCCTTATATTGATTTTTATTGTTCACATAAAAAAACATGAATATGATTTTTGAGGGGTTGATAGTAGATGAGAGAAATAATCTTTACTTTATTGCCCTTCCATTCTTTAAAGACAATAATCCTAACCTTAATGCCCTCTTTATACTCATCTTGACCTACATCTAGGTTGTTAAGAATCTTATGTTTAACCTATTCCCTATAATCTTATCTTCTTTGACAAATTCGTAATATTGCCAAATCGTGTGATATGTTAAACTTCAAAATTTTAACTCTAATGTGGTGTACAAGGTACAATGCCTGAGTAACTCTTATTTGTGCTATTGAGTAACTTTATTTCTATGGTATTTAGTTGCTCTATGTGTGTGTTATTGAGTAGCTTTATTCTATGTTATTAGTTGCTCTTATGTGTGTGTATAGTAACTCTTATTCTAAGTTATGTGTGTGTATTGAGTAACTCTTATTTCTATGGTATTTAGTTGCTCTTATGTGTGTGTTATTGAGTAGCTCTTATTTCTATGTTATTGAGTAACTCTTAACATAGAGTTAACTCTTAACTTATTCTTTGTTATTTAGCTCGCGGCGCGAGGCCGCGAAGGGGTTTCTTCGCCGACGCCGTAGAGTGGCCAAGAGGCCGATGGTCTCTTTTTTATCCGTCGTTTTGATTACTTTCACTTCTTAATTTATTTGTTTATCAATTTTCACATAAGTTTACTCATAAAAGTGAAAATACTCCAATAATTGGAGAAACAAAGATAATCAATATCAACTTCTCCAATAAATAAAGTTTGGACCTCTGCTATAGGGTTTAATTGTGTTTTTACTGTAAGTTTTATGCGATGTATTAGTTAAACCATACCTAGGTTTTACCCTAGGTTATGAATGAGGTATCTGATATTTTAGTTTCACGAGGCTCAGAAAGGAGACAGTGGACAACGAAGAATCGATACATAAATGATAAGTTTTGAAAAATCGATAAATGATAAGTTTTAGCTTAGATTCTCTACCATACACATTGTATTTGGCTAAAAATACTTTTATATTAAATACGATACAAGATAGGATGTAACTTGATTAACCTATATCCTGCGTTTGGTAGTTTGTACTCGTGTGTATGTAGTAGTGTTAGCTTTTACACGTGTGAGTGGTAACTTGCACACGTGTTATAACTAGCTTGATATTAGGAAAGAGCTCTTGTTCCCTTGTCTACATAGTTAGAACCCCTTTTTGGACGAAAGAGCCAAACTATATTGTAAAAGGTTTATCATATTTTAACATGATATGGTTTGTTAAGTCTTATCATATCACGTATGATTTGAATATATGTATAACTTGCCTCTCCACCTCTACAACCTTACCTTATAAAGCTTTCAAAAATTCACTTAAGCATAATAACTGTCACTCCATCCAAAGTATTTTATTAGGTTGTTTTTGATATTCTTTGGTTCCTGCGAAGTATTCTTTAAGTCGATATCTTCGGTTCTAAGCACAATATTAATATCCTAGAAGCACTTCTTTTCCTATTTTATCTTTTCACATTTTAAGTCCTCTTTTAAACTAGATATACCTATGGATAATAAAATGTATAGATATAACAAATAGTATAATATGTATAAAATATAGATATAAAAATGTATAGCTGTTTCAACCTGTAGTATACAGGCAAGTTTAATAATAATGCCCTATATTAAACCACAGTACTTTTAAAGTAATTATAAATATGTTTATTAAGTTATAGTTATAAGTATTATAGTTGTTTAGTTATAGTTATTAGTTATAGTTATAAGTAATTATAAATATTGTTATTTAGTTAGTTATTAGTTATAGTTATAGTAATATAATATTGTTTAGTTATAGTTATTATTAGTTAGTTATAAGTAATTATAAATATGTTTAGTTATAGTTAGTTATTAGTTATAGTTATAAGTAATTATAAATTGTTTAGTTATAAGTTATTAGTTATAGTTATAGTAATTATAAATATTGTTTAGTTATAGTTAGTTATTAGTTATAGTTATAAGTTAATTATAAATATTATGTTATAGGGTTTCCTCGTTTGAGGTTTTATCACGAAAATTACTATCGCGTAATCAAACACCTAAGCTTGCTGAAATAAATTTCAATATAACTCAGGAAAGCATTTAGATAACTGCATTTCATCTAACAATTATTTTCTTTAAAGGATTTTTCTTTGGGGGGGGGATGTGTTTGCCATCCCTCCTTCTATTTATGCCAGTTTAAAATTTTGCTGTACTAATGATGCAATTTCCCATTGCAAATATTGATGTATGGTTATTTACTTCATCCCGTGTTGAGGCAAATATTAAATATTTATTGAAAATTTTAATTGAATTTTAATGTTTTAAATGATTATTTATTATTGATTCTTCATTACTTTCAAATATTGATTTAAATAATTATGATTTTATTTGATCAAGTGTCGAGTTCTAATTGTTAGTGCAATTTTTATTCAGGTTTATTTTAATTTTTCCCATTTTGCAGTAGATATTTATTGGAATCTTTTAATTTTAATTTTGGTCTTTAATCATAAATTAACATTAAATTTATATAAAGTTGATATTTTTTTTCATTTAATGACTTAAAATCCAGCGTTACAATTCGTGTTTTATAAGTTAAGTTAATAAGAACTTACGAACTTCTTTTATTAACCTTGAATATAATTTATTCTAATTAAAACACATCAGTATTTTAATTAGTGATTAAAATAAATTATTATTTTAATTAGATTTAAGTAAATAATATGAATTATTTAAATATTATTTTTAGTCTTGAATATTATTCAGTGGTCGTTGGACCATAGTAGGGATTTTAATTTGTTTTTATTTTTCTGTAGTGTTAATGACTATTTCTTTCAAAATTTCAAATGCTTTGTTAATTATTAAGAGGTGTTTAAGGGAAGTTTATTTAAACAATTTATGATGTTCTAGACAGTTATGTTAAGGGATGAATGTTGGTTTAAGTCATCATTCGTTGTGTCCAGTGTTGAGGCGCTTGTATTTTTTATGGCATCTGTTATCAAATTGGTAAAAGTTTCTTCTCGTATTCGTATTAGCTGCTCCTACTTAGAACTTCGATTAGTAAATAGATTTTTTTTTTATATTCCACTCGTTTATTTTGAGTTTCTGTGAAGATAAAAAGTCTGGTGAAGAGACGTAAGACATTTTTTCTCATATTCTTATTAGCTGCTATTTCTCAGTGCTCTGGTTAGTAAATAGATTTTTTTATATTCTACTTGTTTATTTTTTAATATCTGGTGAAAAGTCGCTGGTATTTTTTTTTATCTGATGTTAAACCATGAAACGTTTCTCCTCGTATTCTTATTAGCTGGTACTACTTTGTACTTAGATTAGTAAATAGATTTCTTTTATATTTTACTTGTTTATTTTTAAATATCTAGTGAAAGACGCTGCTCTTTTATATTTTACTTGTTTATTTTTAAATATCTGGTGAAAGACGCTTTGTTTATTTTTAAAGTCGCTGGTATTTTTTTTTATCTGATGCTAAATCATGAAAAGCTTCTGCTCGTATTCTTATTAGCTGCTACTACATGGTACTTTGGTAAGTTAATAGATTTTTTTTTATATTCCACTTGTTTATTTTGAGTTTCTGTAAAGAGAAATGTCTGGTGAAGAGACAGCTGGTATTTTTTTTATTTCATCTGATGTGTAATTGTAAGAAGTTTCTCCTAGTATTCTTATTAGCTGCTCAGTACTCTGGCTAGTAAATAAATATTTTTTTGATTTTACACTTATTTCGGGTTTTCTTTAGTAGTTAAATTAGTGGAAATAATCCATTTTATTCAAACATTTGATTGAATGAAATCCTCCTCGTGGTTTTCCTTTGTAAGTCATAACTGTCTGTTTATTGAAATTTTTGTATTTTATTCTTATTTTCTTTTATGGTATTCTTTCTTGTGATCTTGAAAACATTATTTTAATTTCTTTCTAACTCCTGTTTGTTGGTTTTTACCTTTCCTACTTTTGCTCTTTTACTTTCAAAACTTATTTTACCTTTCAAATTTTATATTATCAAATCTTGCTCCATCTTTAGCTTTAACTTATTTCTTTTTTACTTTAATTTCCATTATATATGTCGTTTATTTACTCTGTTAACAATATTTAGCCTATTTATTCCACCTATTATAGGTAAAATAATAAAAATATCTTATATTAGTGAAGATAAAATAAGCTTAATTTAAACCCTTATGAATATAAATTTTGAGATAAATATTTTGTATGATCTATGCTTTATCGGCTTATCATTGTTTACAAACATTAGATAATTCTTATCACATTAACTAATTTTACAGTTGCATTTATTGATTAGATTTGTTACTTTCACTATCTATATTTTTTTCTGCAAGTTTAATAAACCAGTTTTATTTACGACCCAGTTTTTAACACAACTTCAATTAGGAAAATTGCAGTGTTTAAATATTTTCATACTCAAGGTCGTTTTTAAATATTATAATGACCGTTAAAAGAGATTCCGTATTTTAAAGTTTCGTGATTTTATTAGTTAGTCTGCTGTTAGCTACAGTTTAATTTTAACAATCGGTTAAAAATAAACGTATTGAGTCTTGTTATCATTGTTTGTCTTTTCCCATACGTGTTAACAGTCGTGGTCTCAGTTTGATTTAGAATTTCGACCGTGCTACACTCGTTACATTAATTCAATAAATTTATTTTGAAATGTCACTATTTTATTTTTAAAGTTTTTTTTAAGTTCTATTTAATGTGTTTTGAAATTTGCAAACCATTCAATGTGTTTTAAAAGTGTTATCCTTAAATTTAATGGATATTCCTGGTTTTTAATATAAATTTGAGTTGTTTATTTTAATTGTTTATATTTATAACAGATGATTATTGTAAACACCTCTTTGTATTAAGTATCTGTTTTTCGTAAGTCTACTTACATCCAACCAATGTATAAATTAATAATCTTAATCACTATTTATTAACTAATTTCCACTAATATTATTATACTTTAAAGTACGAACTATTCTACTTCTTAAAAAATGACTTTGAACTACTTATTATATTACTTCATGCTTAGCTTATTAAAATAATTAACTTGTGAAAACAAATGATTATTAACTAAATATATTATACACCAACATTTTACTTTGATATCATTTATAGTTAATATTAATGATATAATAAACCCATTTATCTGTGTATTTTAATTATTTTAAACTTTTTTATTTTTATCATGAGCTGAAACTGCTTTAATTTTAGTCCTATTTATAACTATACTTGATACCACTAGTGAAGTTTATTTGATGATTATTTCAAATTTAACCATTTTATTTGACTTATTATTTCAACATTTCATGAATTACAACTACTTGCTTTCTAACCTTTTATCAGTCCTTTCAAGTTACTAACCTTATCAAGTATAACCTTGCTTACTAACCTTTTATCAAGTATAACCTTTCTACTACTACTTGCTTACTACCTTTTATCAAGTATAATTTCTTACTACTACTTGCTTATAACCTTTTATCAAGTATAACCTTTCTAACTTGCTTACTAACCTTTTATCAAGTATACCTTTTCTACTACTACTTGCTTTCTAACCTTTTATCAAGTATAACTTTTCTACTACTACTTGCTTTCTAACCTTTTATCAAGTATACTTTTCTACTACTACTTGATACTAACTTCAAGTATAACTTTTCTACTTGCTTTCTTAACCTTTTATCAAGTATAACTTTTCTACTACTACTTGCTTACTAACCTTTTATCAAGTATAACCTTTTTAACTTGCTTACTAACCTTTTATCAAGTATATCTTTTCTACTACTACTTGATTACTAACCTTTTATCAAGTATAACTTTTCTACTACTACTTGATTACTAACCTTTTATCAAGTATAACTTTTCTACTACTACTTGCTTTCTTAACCTTTTATCAAGTATAACTTTTCTACTACTACTTGACTAACCTTTATCAAGTATAACTTTTTAAGTTATATTTTATCAAGTATAACTTTTCTACTACTACTTGATTACTAACCTTTTATCAAGTATAACTTTTCTACTACTACTTGATTACTAACCTTTTATCAGTATAACTTTCTACTACTACTTGCTACTAACCTTTTATCAGTATAACTTTTCTACTACTACTTGCTTACTAACCTTTTATCAAGTATAACTTTCTACTACTACTTGCTACTACCTTTTATCAAGTATAACTTGCTACTACTACTTGCTTCTAACCTTTTATCAAGTATAACTTTTCTACCACTACTTGCTTACTAACCTTTTATCAAGTATAACTTTTCTACTACTACTTGATTACTAACCTTTTATCAAGTATAACTTTCTACTATACTTGCTTTCTACCTTTTATCAAGTATAACCTTTTCTACTACTACTTGCTTTCTAACCTTTTATCAAGTATAACTTTTCTACTATACTACTAACTTTTATCAAGCTTTTCTACTACTACTTGCTTACTACCTTTTATCAATATAACTTTTCTACTACTACTTACTTCTAACCTTTTATCAAGTATAACTTCTACTACTACTTACTTTCTAACCTTTTATCAAGTATAACTTTTCTACTACTACTTACTTTCTAACCTTTTATCAAGTATAACTTTCTACTACTACTTGCTTACTAACCTTTTATCAAGTATAACTTTTCTACCACTACTTGCTTACTAACCTTTTATCAAGTATAACTTTCTACTACTACTTAAAACTAACTTTTAATTTAAGTTATTAATAGTATTGTTATTGCTATTTGCATTCAAAGTTCTTATGATTACTTTAATAAAAACGACTAATTCTTTCTTACTTATTAACTTTATTTTCTAACTAACTAATTAATATAATTTATTTCTTAATACCTAAATTTCAGCTAACATGCTTTTATGCTATTTGCTGTATTGCAATGGACTCCGTAATTATCTTCATTATAAAGACTAACTTTCCTTTTCTGTGTTTACCAATAGATTTTTTGTTCACTCAAATAATGTTTTATTCTTACTTACTAATTTAATTATCTTTTATTTATTCCTTAACAACAGATTTTTTTCTATTTGCTTACTTATTTTCTAATACTTTTTTAAAGCATTTTAGTCCCTTCTGACTAATTTTCTACCTTTTACTTTTGATTTGACAGATTTAGACTAACGATTGATAAGTAAACTTAAAATTTTTTGCATTACTTGCCAACCATAACATAATTGTAATTTTATTAAAAGCACGATTAAAGCGTTTTTGTTTTTAAGTTTAATATTTTATTACTTAAGCTTTAATATTTAATTTTTATAAATAAACAAAATGAAATAAATATATACTTTAATAAAGAAATATTAATTAATTAATAGTATGGAATAATCAAATATATATAATAATAAATCAAATTATTATGGAGTAATTAAAAATAATACATAATAATAAATAAAATTAGTTATGGAATAATTAAAAATAATATTAATTAATTTCTAATTATAATAACAGTAAAACGTACAATAATAATGGAACCAAACAATTTAAATATCTCGTTTATAATTAATTTTCTTATATTTCCTTTTATGATACCATATTACACTATTAGACTTATTATATTCATGCCCACTCTGATTAGACTAATATATGCGATTATTTCCGTTCTTACAAAAATGACTTATCTGGCTGTAAAGGGATATTTTAAAAATAAAATCCTTAAAAACAAAAATATCATAACATTAACTCAGACTGCTACATTTTATTACCATAAACTACCCATTTTAATACGAAATATTTTTGAATATTTACTGATTTTGATACTTAGAGTAGGTTTTAATCTATTCAAATTTATTTTATGCATACCAAATTTGTTTAAATTATTTTTATCAAGTTTTTACATTATATTTAAACAAATTTGTATAAATTTAAATAGAAAAATTACTATAAATAAAAAAATATTTAATATTTTTTTAAAAATTAAGAATGCTCTTGTAATTTTAGCGATGGCATGTCAAAAATTACGAAATAAAATTATTAAAAATATAATGTTACTGACAATTGTGATAAAAATAATGAAGATAATAAATTGTGTGGTTTGGATTATTTATTTACCGATAAATTTTTTAATTTTTATTCCATCTTTAGTAAAATTATTTTTTGCAATAACATGCGTCATTAATAAGACAATTTATTTAAAAATTAAAAATAAAATAATAAAAAGTAGGCCGATAGTAAAACTTTGTGATAAAGTAAACGTATTAATTACTTATTTATCCACTTTATTCATTTATTTATTTAATGTGTTTAATTCTTGTTTTAAGTTTATTTTAAAAATCCCTTCATTAATAAAATTATTTTATGCTATTTTTGCTGTTGTTATTAATTTGGTGTGTGTATCTTTAAAAGAAAAATTAAACCGATTAAGTAAATATTCTATTCTAGAATTTGTGAAAAATACATTATTCACTACGGTAAAATTAATAAAATTTTTGTTGAATTCGATCTCTGTTACAATCTTTTCTTTTTATTTATTAATAAAACTAACATATTTATTGGTAGTAATGTATGTTAATAATTTAATTAATAAAAATAAAAAAATAAATAATTTTGTCACAAAAATTGTTAAAATTTTCTTAAAATTACCCAAACCTATTAGAGAAATGAGTACTTTTGTTGCAGATCATTCTTTATTTTTATTTATCAAAATATTTTTAAATTTACCTGAAATAATTAATTTTATTAAACATAAGATTTATTTGTTTTATTGTTATGTTGTATTACTTGTTTTAAATTACATTAGAGTAAACGGAGGCATTTTACTTTTAAAATTAAAAACAAATTATTGCTACGGAATAATAGTTCGTACTTTTAAATGTATCTATAATTTTATTTATTTTTCTGTTAACTTATTATTTTTATCACCTGTTATTTTTAAATTTATTCTTAGATTGTTTCCTGTATTAGTTAAAGTTTGCTATTTATCAGTTTTGATAAGGATTAAAGTGCTTGTTTTAAAATTGAAAATGTCTTCTTATTGGCTTTTGTTAGAGAATTATTACTTGACTTTGCCACCGTTTTTATTGGAAACGATTTCTTGGTTATTTTACTTTGTTAGTTTGCCTGTGAAAGTTTTATTGGTTAGTTATACAATTGTTAAGTTATACTTCGTGTTTCTATATTCGGTTTTTGTTATCGTTTCTTCTTTGGCTTTTTCTTTTGTCAAATCTGGTTTAGAGTCTTTGTTTGAAAATACGGCAATTAATGAAAATCCACCAATTTCGACTAATAATTATTTGGTTCAAGAAGGATCAATGACGTCAGAAAATGAAACAACAGATAAGGATAAATCGTTTTTAACTGAAAATGGTTCAATAACAGAAGAAAATGAGACAATAAACGTAGAAAAAACAATTGTGGATAAAAATGAGTTCGCAAGAGAACTGTTAAAATCAATTTTGTCTGAAAATGTGTTAATAAAAGAAGAAACCTTCGTTTCGCCTCAAAATACGTCATTCAAAGAGGAACAACTAAATTGTACTGAAAACAAGCCAATAAAAGAAGAAGATTCAATTTTAACTGAAAATAAGCCAATCAAAGAAGAATCTAGTTCGTCTCAAAATGCGTTATTAAAAGAAGAACAACTGAATTGTGCTGAAAACATACCAACAAAAGAAGAAGATTCAATTTTAGCTGAATATGTGTCAGTAAAAGAAGAAACCCCAAGTATGGAAAAGAATAATTTAATTAAAGAAGATTTACTTTTAAGTAAGGAAACATCGGCCAGTAGTAATTTAGCGTTCGATGAAAGTGATTCAGTTGTATCAAATAGCGAGACAGTTTTGCCTGAGCACGATTTCATTTTATTTTCAACTAAGCAAGTTTGTACCAAAAAAGAACCATTTTGTTATGATAATTCTGCTAGAACTGAAAATATCTCGAATCTTAGATGTAATTCAACTTTGACCGAAATTATACCAGGTTTTCCCGATAAGAATTCGATTTTGTATGAGAAGGAATCAGTATTGCCCGATTACGAATTGATTTATTCTGCGAATATTACCGCTGCTTCTAAGAGTAAGATTCTTTATTCCGTAATAGATTCCAAAAGTAAGCCATTTTCGTCCGAAACTAAGTCCGTCTCATCTGAAAGTGTATCAGTTTTGTCTCAGAACGAACGAAAAATTACGAAACTTGTTGGCGTCGAAGTCAAAGTCTCAAAGCCAAAAGTTTTACTTAATGGTAATAGTCGCACTCGTGATAAATATGATGATAGTAGCTTGAGTAATGTTGCTAGTGATCGTTTAGTGAATCGAAGTGAATTAAGCCGTCTAGATACCTTTAGGAATGGTGATATCATTCAGACTACACAGATGGCAGATGATATATTAAAGGTAAAAATTGTGTTTATTTTTAACTTAATTTTATCATTTAAAGTTCCAAATTTCTGATGGTAAGCATTAGCATGTTTGCTATTAGAGCATGCAATGGATAAGGAGGCTGCGAAGAGTGTTGAGGTCTGAGGCCTCTTGTTTTATTTTAGTTATCTCTTTGACTCGCCATCGCAGTACATCTCTCTTCTAGATGTAGAGGTAGAAGTTTCTATCTGTAAAACATCGACGTCGGTTAGTTTGTTCCTTACAACGCTGTCAAACTGGAATATTGTGTTTGGCTTTCTATGTACTAAATAGTACTCGCGAAGCTGTAGTTTTCATAATTATGTGTTTCTCTCTACATTTTCATTAATAAGTATGTTAGAAATTTTCTTTGAAATAATTTCGTTCAAGTAATAGTTGGGGGGGGGGGGGGTCGTCTGGGAGAGTGTCCAAAAATACGTTTTGCGAGCTTTATATATACAGGGTCCGGCAAGGAGGTATGGATGATTTGAAATAATAGCTACACACTCATTTTCATATGAAACTAAAATTGTATTATTTCAGTGTGTACCTTGGATGATGTCATTATGAAAATTAAAAAGGAAAGAATAAAACATTGATGATGTACGAAAAATAACATCTGATAAGTGGTGTCCGTTTTTGTCCACACACTCCTGTAGACGTTGTGAGAAGTTGTCCTGACACCTTGTGACTATTTTTTGGGCTACCTCAAATCACGTGTATACATACGCAAACCACGTACACTTGAAGCCCTGAATGAAGCAATAACTCAAGAAATTTTAGCAATACCACGTCCAATGCTACAGAAGAGTATGGACAACGAGTGTGTGGACTAAAACGGACACAACTTAAGATGTTAAACAGATGTTATTTTTCGTACATAATCAATGTTTTATTTTTTTCCTCTTTAATTTTCATAATGGCATCATCCAAGGTACACACTGAAATAATAAAATTTTAGTTTCATTTGAAAATGAGTGTGTAGCTATTATATCAAACCATCCATACCTCCCTGCCGGACCCTGTATTTAAAAATTTAAACTGTAGCGTTACAACTTTTTTTTAAATTTTACAATGAAAATCTGCTATAAATAAGCATAAGCTGAGCTTTGAATGAGAGTACAAATGATGCTGTGCCGTGCAGTGTATAATCTATGGGATAAATATGCGCATTTTATTGAAAAAAAAAATAACAAGTCATAAGAATAATAATTATAATTTTGCTGATCTTGCTATCACAACATCATTGTATCAAACAGTTTAAGTTTTCTGATATCTCGTTTGTTTAAACGAATCTAATCAAGAGTTATATAACTTCCTTTTAAGTATTTCCGTCTGAATGCATTATTGATTTCCTTTTGTAGATTTTTCAAGTCAGCTAAATGAATTTAAGTTAGATAGAACTCATGGTTTGTAGTTGAAAATGATTTATTTATTTTTGAAGTTCGCCGCCTAAGCATAGTGGACTTTTGTCTTTGTTTATTATCCAATAGATAAAATTTGCCTGCTCTCAAACTTGTTTAGTTTAGATAAGAATTACTTATAATAAGACAGACACTTGTTGCTTTGTTGTGATTCCCAGATTGGGTTTGGTGTGCCTCACCAGGATCTCCTCTTTAAACCCTAGCAGTCGTTGATATTCTTTTTAAAACTAATTTATTGGTTCAGGGGAGAAGGGAAATACATAGAATTGAGAAAGAACGTTACGAAAAAGGAATTGATAGTGTTTTAAAAATACTTAAAGATAGGTGTTTTTACATGCTGTTTTCTTGAATTGTTCAAACTATATCTGCTAAAAAATTAATTAGCCTTAACTGAAATTTAGAAAACTCAATTGTATTTAGGAGATATATACGTAAATAAATTGTAAAAAGAAAATTGCGGAGCTTTTGATATAATTTTAATTTTGATTATTTAGTATGTTAAGTCTTAAATTAGATAAAATTATATCGAAAGCTCCGCAAAATAAGTTTTTATCATTTCTTTTGGACCTATTCATCCTTTATATTATAATATCCTTTTAATTACTATGTAATACATTTTACTCTTGAAGTAATACTAACGAGACAATAACGCTGCTTAGCAAGCCATTTTATTATTGATGTTTTGGTGTATAAAACATCAAGAATGAAATGGCTTGCTAAGCAAAACATCCCAAAGAAATCTCCCCTATGTTCCGGACCCTTATTTTTTTTAAATACCTTTTATTAAATAAATACATATTAAAATTATTACAAAATGTTAACTTAAAACTAAGCAAATCATTAACTTAGGCAACTCCCCACAAGAGAGTGAAAACTCTGTGCCGTGGGGAGGAGTGATAATAAAATTTAGAATAATTAATTTAGAATAATTTAAGTTAAAATTTAGAATAATTTGGAATTATTTGATATTTGTAAACTTAAATAGTGTTAATAATTGTAACCAGGATTCGAACCTGAAAATCCGGGGCCGAAAGCTCGTATTTCTTTTATGTAACAACCAAATTGCAACACTACATCTGGGAACTGTTCCACCATTCGATATTCGTCATCATTGATGGCTAGACATAAGATGTAGCATTGCAATTTGCTTGCTAAATTTTCTAGGTGTCTATCGCAAAATTTTATTGTGTCAACTATTCACGTTTTGCAAAACTCGGTAGTATCAAATGATAAATCTACAACATGTTTATAATGTTCGTGGAATAGAAACAAAATCGATCTATAAGAAAATTCTATTTAAGTTATTTTTTTTGTAGTAGATATTCCTAGGTTTCTCTGATTCCTAGGTTCCTGAGTTTCTTGGTTTAAATTAAAACAATTGTTTGTTTTAAGGCAGAGCTCAATAAATCTCTATCAATGACCGTCAATTTAAATCGAATCTGATTCTCATCTTGATTCAATATTTCCAATTATTTGTTAGATTTACCTGACAGTCATGCTAAAATAAATAATTATAATTTTCAGTCCAAGTCAATAAATTTCAATTGACAACATCATAAATTATAAGTTATTTAAGTAGGTGTAGACGGACGTGCTTTGAAGTTAACTTGCGAAGATAGAAACTGACTCTAACTTAACTTTAAAGTAAATTTTGAACATGAAAGAACATATTTAAATTACATAAATATTGAGTAACATACATACATACATGCTTGAGTAACATGAAGGAGATAAAAATAAATTTTAAAAAACTTCAGTTCTTAGCTAAGTAAAAACATTTATAAAAGAGCGAAGTTTTCTCATTATTTTTTACGAATACGAACTTTTTGTTTAAAATTGCGGCTTATAAAACTGATTCTTTGGATATTTTTTGGTAATTTTTTTTTTGAAAATTTAATATAGCTCCTTTTTCTTATGCCTGACTTCTAAAATTTTAATCATTTGGTTTTTAGAATTGTATAAAATTTAACACTCCCTTTAAATTATTAAAGGGATTGTATGATTTAGTGGATTTATGAAAATCCACCTAAATCCATAGATAAATTATGCTGATGTATTTATTATGTTTTGCGTGTATGTACTTTTTGTTAGCATGGTACAAATCGAAATGCTTTACTGTTATGAATTAGACTTAGTGCTGACATTTAAGCCTTCAAGAAAACATTCGAACCCTTTCCCCTGAAAGAAAGCAGATTAGATTTTAAAAAAAGTTAAATTGGGATAATAATGACGACCGTTATAAGATATAATTTTTCTCTGGAGAAAAATTATATCTTATAATTAATGTCTTACCCTAGTATCTATTGTAGTTTAGCCTTGTACCTCTATGTACAATAGTACTTGCCGTCATCTAGATATTTAGACCTGCTATAAAGACCTGAATGCAACAATGTTAGTATGATAATATGTTTAGCGCAAATATTTAGCTATGACATCGATCTATTTATTGATAGCTTCCTTCACCGGAGTTTAACAGGTTATTGTCCTGCCCAAATATCTCCTTGGCCAGTAGTTAGGCAAGGTTGTTCGAGACGAGGTTGTAAATCTTTTTTAGGTCTTATTGCTCGTTAGTTAATAATGGTTCAAGGAAACACAATTTTCGTAGTGTGTTGTGTTTTTACTTTTTTTGGTGTCTTACCCTAGTATCTATTGTAGTTTAGCCTTGTACCTCTATGTACAATAGTACTTGCCGTACAGAACATTAACTGAGATAAAGGCTACAACTTTGTGTCCTCTGAACCTCATATCCTTTGTAAAAAAAATAGATTTTTATTATTTCAGCCTGTGAGAATAGTGTGTTGTGTTTTTTGGATACTACTCCAGAAAACACTGCCTTCAGTGGCGTAGCCAGGGGGGGCTGAGGGGGCTTCAGCCCCCCCCGAAATTTTTACATAACCTAAACCCGCAATAAATGTGTGAAAAAAGCTATAAAAAATATATAAAATAATAAATTAAATAACATATATTTTTTAACAATAAACTTATAATATAAATATCATAATATATCAAATACATATATAAAAATAGAAAGATATACAAATAATTTGAAAAAGTGAACAATACAAAGTAAAGTAGGCTTGTCCGAAATATTATCTCGAAGTTCCAATTACGACATAACGGTCAGTTAGGTCTTTCAGTAATAACTGTGTGACCTGTGCTTAGAATAATACTATACATAGAAGGAGCACAGGACCGTAAACACAATGTAATACCACTGCTAACACGAAAGCTGGTTAACATGATAAATCCATTTTTTAACCATCAAAATCGGTCCAGTAAAACCGGAGATACAAATGTTGAAAGATTACCGAAAAAACATCTAAAAAGCATACATTTTTGTCCAAAAACGCATAAAAACCTTAAAATGTCATGTTTTCTCATATTAACATGTTTAAGAATTAGGCAGACTTAAAAATCATGCATATTTTGTTAAACTGCAGGTAATATGGAGTTGTCTAGAGAAAGAAGTCAGCACAGCTCTAATATGTGATGACTTAATGACCGACATATAATGCTGAAAGATAGGTAAACACTTAAATTGTGGAAAAATACACTTTTTTTCAGCATTATATGTCGGTCATTAAGTCATCACATATTAGAGCTGTACTGATTTCTTTCTCTAGAACAACTTTATATTACCTGTAGCTTAACAGAATATGCATAATTTTTAAGTCTGCCTAATTCCTAAACATGTTCATATGGAAAAACATGACATTTTAAGGTTTTTGTGCGTTTTTGAACAAAAATGTATGCTTATTAGATGTTTTTTCGGTAATCTTTCAACATTTGTATCTCCGGTTTTTCTGGACCGATTTTGATGGTTAAAAATGGATTTATCACAAATTTAATAAACTTTAAAAAACAACCCTTTACATTTTTGGATAAAATCAATAGGAACACCGTTATTGGGCGAAAACAGAATTTGAGTTCATTTTACGGATTTTTAAAGGGGCCCCGGGGCTAAGATTCCCTTATCTGAAATGGCAGACCACCTGATTCATTATCAGAGAGCAAGAATAAGTCGATCTAGTGGGTTAAACCTTTGGGGCTAGACGGTCACGTTTTTTGCGTCTGGCTCTTGGACTATAATATATGACTTATAAAAGTTAATTTCAAATGGAATGTAGGCAAAAAGCGAGAAATTAAACCACGCCTACTTAGTTGAAAAGTAGGTCTGCCGCGGCGCTAGCGTCCATCGGAATCCAAATTTTCCCACTATGGGGTCGACAGTCTTACTGTTTAAGTATATATATATAGTCTCTGGTTTGTACAATCCGGTAAATGACAAGTACCCCTGATGTCGCGGACTATTTCAAAATTTACTTAATATAATATTATAATAAAAATTAAATGTTTTATTAATTTACGTTATAAAAAATTTTAATACATTATGTGCAAAATATAGTTTGTGTTTTATAACTATGTGAATTTTATTGATTATATACTTTACCAGAAACAATGTATACATTGTAATCTTGTCTATATTTAAACGGTATATATATATTATATATAATATATATATATATATATATATATATATATATATATATATATATATATATATAATATATATATAATATATATATATATATATAATATATATATATATATATATATATATATATATATATATACATATATATAGTTTAACATTCAGCCCCCCCGAAATATATATATATATAATATATATATATATATATATATAATATATATATAATATAATATACAGAATGTTTAACATTCAGCCCCCCCCGAAATTAAATCCTGGCTACGCCACTGACTGCCTTTATAACTCTAAGCTTCTGAAAATTCATTGTTTTACGATTTTTTCCTGTGAATACATCTTGTTTTTAAATTTAGTTCCAAAGAGTTTGATTTAAGGCTACAAAGTTTTTAAAAGTTTGATGTTGTTTTCCTTCCTTGTTCAGTGAGTTGTGCCTCTTTCGTGTCAGAATCAATATTATTTATGTCTTTTTCAACTTTAACTTGAGGTAAAAGTTTACATCTTTAATTTTGTTATCTTGACAACTTTTATATCGGTTTTTAAAATCAATTATTTTTTTATCTACATTATACACTAAGGCCCGTATTCAGAATCATTTTAAAAAAATCTCTCCTAGGTTGTTCCTAGCCTTCTCCTAGGTTGTTCCTAGCTTTCTCCTAGGCCTAGCGGTATTCAGAATCAGTTTTTGAAATCTCTCCTAGGTTGTTCCTAGGTTGTTCCTAGCTTCTTCCTAGCTTCTTCCTAGCTTTTAAAAAATCAACCCTAGGAATGATTTTACGTAAATTTATTCGTGCTTAAACGTTAATATATCAAAAATAGAATAAAAACTTACATTAGAGTTAATTATAACTTAATTTTATTATTTATCTTTACAATAATTTGAACCTCAATTTTACGTAAACAGACATTTTTTGACAACAAGCGCTACCTAGTAGAGAACTGTAAAACTAATAATATTGAGATATTCTACAAAAATAAAGAAATGATTTGTAAACAAACCTGGCACAGAATAAACTCCCTTAAAATACGTAAATTTGTAATGACAACAAACTTATTTATAGTTGCCGATTATTTTAAAGTATATCTAATGTGAAAGTGCGTGACCTTGACCTAGTGAAGGTTTGAAACTAGAGAATGATTTGCATTTTATTTTCACTTATGAAGAAATCATTATATGTCATTAATGTACTATTTAAATGTTTTTACAATAACATAGTTAGTGATAATAAAAACAGGTTAAACTTTCGTAGAGTGTATGGGTGCACATTTTTGAATTGTAAGTTTATAGGAGAAAATTATTATATTTGACATAAATAAATCATCATATTATAGGGTTGTATAAACCCTACAGTTGGTACTTCCAATTTTTCACACTGATCTATAAAGTCATATCACGTAAAGTCAAATTAGTTTACGTAGCAATTAGTTCGTTTTAGGCGTTTTAAAAGCGGTTGATATTGTGAACAGTTTAAAAACTACACAAAACAAACAAAATGTACAATATACTTTTCAGTCTTGTTTACCTTTATAAGTTAGCCAATTTATCCGTAATTATTTAGTTTAGTTTAGAACTTTCCAGTAATAATTATATACTCAATAAAATATACTCGGCACTAGTATTATTTTATTTATTTTCTATAAGGTTTCATCAAGTTTATGATACTTTCCATTTATAATATTTGATAGCATTTATTGCAAGTTAGCAATCAAGAAGGCGGTCGCTCAAAACGGGATTTTCAAAACAGTTAACAGCTCTACTTCATTCTAGATGGGAATATACAACACTACCACGTTAAGGCAGAGTTTTGAATCCCACATTTTAATGGGGAGATACATCAATAAGTATAATGTATACTCTACCAACATAATGTAAACAATGCTTACTATCCCCGTTATGATTGTTACTTAGCTGATCTTTCTAATCAAATCAGCATTAAACATCTATGAGTTCATACGTTGTGAACGTAGAGATCACGATTTTCTTTACGTCGTGAACTGTGTGTATTTTTTATAGTATTCATAAGCCTATTGCTTAGGGAAAAAACATTTGTTATAGCTTAACAAAAAATTAAAAAATGTAAATGGAATGTAAAAAATTTGCTTCGGGTATATAATCGACCATATCAAATATAAATACGTCACGGAAGTTACGTTTTGTTGCAGAACGTTTCTTTTTTAACATAATAAAGCAATGCTATTGGTCACTTTAGGATCACAAAAAATAAATTATAGGATCCTTTGTTTTATTTTGTTTTGATATGAGCCAATACGTATTTTGTGACGTTACACTTTCGCGACGATTAACATAGTGCTCATGAAGAAGATATACAGGGTGGTGCATTTCACCCTGCACTGGTGCATTTCACCAATACATCACTTTGATTAACTCAGCTTCGTATGGAGCTATCGCGATAAAATTCGTTACACCCCACTAAGTTGACAACTGGAAGTTTGAATACCCAATTATTATGTTGTTAATCGTCTGGTATGTATGGTCATCATATTACCAATATGTGATTTTTTACAGTAACTTTAGATTATATTGGAGCAAACCTTTGCGTCATATTCTGAACATTTGATACTAATAAAATGAAATTCCGGTAATTTTTTTGCAATTTTCCCGGGGGTGGTACCCCCAAAATTTATAAGGGGACCCGTCCAAAAAAACATTTTTTACTGGCGCAAAATCCGTTTCAGGTCAAAAGAAGTTGTTTGGAGCAATAAAACAAATTTTTGATTTTTTTTGGGGGCAACACCCCCAAAATTTATAAGGGGGAGCCAACCAAGAAAAAAACTTTTAATGGCTCAAAATCCGTTTCAGGTCAATAGAATTTGTTTGGAGCAATAAAACAAATTTTTGATTTTTTTTGGGGCAGCACCCCCAAAATTTATAAGGGGTAACCGACCAAAAAAATATTTTTTTTATTGCCTCAAAATCCTTTTCAGGTCAAAAGAAGTTGTTTGGAGCAATAAAAAAAATTAGACTTTTTGGGGGCAGCACCCCCAAAATGTATAAGGGGGAGCTGACCAAAAAAATTGTTTTTATTAGCTCGAAATCCGTTTCAGGTCAAAAGAAGTTGTTTGAAGCAATAAAAAAAATTAGACTTTTGGGGGCAGCACCCCCAAAATGTATAAGGGGAGCTGACCAAAAAAATTGTTTTTATTAGCTCGAAATCCGTTTCAGGTCAAAAGAAGTTGTTTGGAGCAATAAAAAAAATTTGACTTTTTGGGGTCAGCAGCCCCAAAATTTATAAGTGGGTGACAACCAAAAACTTTTTCGCCCTGAACCACTCTTGTTTACCCAAAATGGATTTTAAGCTCAAAAAAAATTATTAAAATAGAACAAAAAATGACTAGAGACAATCTAGGGACGATTTAAGGTACCTCTCTACCTACCTTGGATCTTCCTAGGTTGTTCCTAGCTTTTTCCTAGCCTTTTCCTAGAATTTAAGGTGCAAAGTTAGGAAAAGGCTAGGAGAAACCTAGGAGAGATCTCTTCCTAGCCCTAGGGACGGTTAAAAATGTTCTAAAATGGACACTAAAGCTAGGAAGAAGCTAGGAAAAAGCTAGGAACAACCTAGGAACAACCTAGGAAGAACCTAGGAGAGATTTTTTTTGAAACTTTTGATCATTCTGAATACGGGCCTAAATGTTAGTAATGTATGAGGTGATTCAATTCGATGTAAACAAACCAAACACATTTGAAGGTTATAACCTGACTTTTTTTATAAATGACGTGTGGCGTCATTGCAAGAATCTGTATAGGCGGTCAACATTTAAAATTACTTTTTCCAATGTTCTTCAATGGCATCAGTTCAGGACTACAACCTAACATTTCATAAAAATTGATTTCATTCCTAAAAACCCTCCATTTGAATCACCTTTTAAATTCTATCAGCTTGCTTTATAGTATGCGGTGTACATTAACGGCATAAATTAATAACATTAACTTTGTATTATGTAAAGTGTAACACACGGCTAAAATCAGTTGTCAGCGAAGGAAAAAAATACCAGGGAGCCAATAAGGTTATTCCTGGATGTTTAACCACGCCCATAATTTCAAATTGGACCAACCTCTTTGTTCCTCAATATATGTATTTTTCCACACTTTCAACTGATTTTAGCCATGTGTTAAACTATAGTAAAAACTTGTTTGACAGTAGAAAAAAACAAAATGTTTTCTAAGACATGGCCAAGCCTGTCAAAACCTTGGCTGAACTTCGGTATACGGTGCACCCTGTTATCAATACTATGTATCGATATATTTTTAGTTTAGAGATGTGACGTAGGAATAATCGATATATGCCTTTTCTTTTACGTTTATGAACATATTTTATTATTTTTTTAAATGTTTTTTTGTTGTTTGTGTTTTTTTTTATTTTTTGTAAAATGGTTTATAACTATTTTCATATTTTTATGTTTTTATAATGTTTTAACTATGTTTTCATAAGAATAATCGATGATACACCACATCTAATTTTATGTTACGCGTATTTTTTACGTATTTTTGTGTTTGTTATTTTCAGGTTTTTTATTATATTTTTGTTGTTAATGTTTTCATTTATTTGTTGTATGGTTTTTTTTAATGTTTTAATTATAATTAATAATTGAACGATGCTTATCTTTTAAGTGCTCAGTTCTCGTTTACGTGTCGCGTAACTAAAAATATATCGATATATAGTATTGATAACAGGGTGCACCGAATACCGAAGATTTACCAAAACCTTAACCAAATCAGTGGCCAGCCCAATGGTGGGGATAAATGTGAGAGAAACGTCCGAGGAGCAGATTGCCGGGAGAGAATGATACAGAGAAATTCTGTTCTAAGTTGTTGCCTGAACAGAAAATTTTTGTTTAGTTCCGTATTTTGCAGATTGCTTTGTTTAATATCTGTTTAAATTTCTATCCCTTAAGTCTTAATGACAAATATAGGAGATATTTAAGAATCGCAAAAAGATACTGTCAGCATGCCGCATGCCCTTTTCACTTGCTGCAAATTATTCAACATAGATTTTCCCATATTTTTCTCTTATTTTTATTTGGAGATGGAAACATTGTTTTAGCAACAATGTGGCACTTATTTTTTAGTGAATTTCCATAGTAAAATCAGCTGAAGAGGTTAGGGTCATAGTGGCTGAAATTAGGTGGTCTCGCACGTCGAGACCAAATATTACCGTTTCAGCACCTATTATCAATCACCACCGGAACCAAAAATCAAAAACAAAACGGCTTCATGATTGTTTGAATCTATACCTGCCTCTGCATCCCCCTACGACTTTGTATGTCGACATCATTCGCAAAAGGTGCTTTGAAAATTCGCTGAAATCGGACTTTGAAGTTATAAGAATGATTGGAATGCTTTTGTTTCATGTTTGGCAGCTGTCTTCTTTAGCAGTAAAGACTTGAAGTTGAGTCCTAACCTTGGATACATAGTAATTCCTCAGTTTCAATGAAAACATTTTGATATATTTTACGATAATGTATTAACACTCATATTTTGGTCTTCATTTAGAATTATATATGACAACGTATATCAACCACTCTAATATTTGTAAGAATTACTACAATAATGTCTTATATTTAGTCAAATAAAATTTATTTCACCCTTATTCCCATACGTTGTTAGGTATTGTGTAAAAAAATATTTATTTAAAAATCTGTTATAATAATATGCTATCGCTTTAAGTCAAGCCTCTATCAGTATATGTAATCGAAAAGCACTGTGCACAAAAATATTAAATAATAAATAAATAATAATAAGGCCGCTGAAGAGACTTGCCTGAGGCGCATTGCGTGTACGCCTTTAAAAATTACTTCATATGGCCATGTGTAAAGTTTGGTCGACATGGTAATTATAAACGTTTTTTCTAGGTTAAAATTATTTTTGCTGGCCATTTAATGCAGGATTTTTTCATAAAAATATATTTAGAAAAACACGGGGCTATATTATATATATTATATATATATATATATATATATATATATATATATATATATATATATATATATAATATATAATGTATATATATATATATATATATATATTATGCACCTATAATTGTTAAGCCTATAGGTCTCGTTCCATGATTGGTAGTTTGTTTTTCTAATATTTTACAATAGTTTAAAAAAAGTCAATAACAAAAATTATTCCAAAGACTGCATTCTTACCTGGTTAAATATTAAACTAATTACTAACTGATCGACCTCATTAATGGACTGTATAGCGGCTTAATTATATTAGGCAATAAGCTAAGTTGTATGATGTACTTACTTAAGTTTAAGAGTAAATCTATATAGAAGGAGATCTGTCATTTCTTACTATGAGTTTTAAACTGTAGGTGATAGTGCTGATTAAGTACTCAGCAGTTTTTAGTTCAGCTTAGTAATTCTTATCGTTTGACATCTATACATTCCATTTTGATAAATTTTCCAATTAGGACGAGCACTATGTTGAAATTTTCTTTTACTTTACTCCCTACTTTACTAGGAGCCAGTTTTAATTTGGATTATTAGCTTTTTTCCTGTTGGTTATTCCCCAACTCCCCTCTCCCCTGTCTTCAATGGCCCTGAAGTGATTAATGGTGTTAGGGCGTGTTTTTTTCCGTAAGAAACTGGTTAGTTTTGAAGTATGCTTTTCTTTATGTTGTACATGAAGCATGAACAATGTGAATTGTTACATGCATGTGTAGACAGTTAGCAGGTTTTTATTTATTGTTATTTATCATGTTTACTTGGTCAGCTTGTGGTTTATATTTTTGGCTATTAACATTTTATCATTAGCCAATTTATTTTAAGGTTTAAATATTTACATTTTGTTAAAATTGTCTGATTTTATTACATTTTCTTTTACCGCGGCGACTTTTCTACAAGTCAAATCTTTAAATTAAAATAAACTGCTATCAAAAATGAAAATAGACCAACAATACTACTCGGTGGTCCCGGTGGTGTATTGCGCGGTTGCCTGCCACCTAGACAGTCTGGGTTCAATACCGGTCGGAGCCTTTGGGATTTTCAACACCTTTTAGGGGCTTTCGTTGTGTATCCTACTTGTATCCTTCAAGATTGAGTTAAGGTTATAATTGATCAATCGTTAATCGAGTGATATAATCAATTGATTCAATCATATAATTGATTTATTCATCGTTAATTGGCCTTAAATTCAAGGCCGGCAAACCCAGCCTAGGTTTTTCGTCGTTTCCTTTGGCTGTTACGCAAATGTGGGGTTGGATATCCTCTGTTATTATTCTGGATTTGCAGACAAAGTTCAGCAGGCCAGTGGAGTGTCGAAAAGATACTGAACCTTCGGACTGAGTATTTTGAAAGTGGAGACCCGGATTTAGTGGTGTCTGTGGTCCCACTACTAGCTTTGGTGATTGGGAATTATGTGTTCGGTTCAGGAAGACGCCTCCTAGTGATCTGCGGAAGTTTAGCTTTCAGGTCAAGGCTATGGGAATGGGTTTACTCACATTAAATTAACTTCAGGGTTGCTACCGGCGTCTCTCCTCGTCGGCTGTACCACTTACTGATACTCGTAAGTATTACCAGTATCTGGTGAGGTTGGTAAAATCGAGTTAGAAGATGAGAGCAGAGTAGCTAGTAGAACTAGAGAAAATATACTAGACAACCTGGTCACAGGTGCAGTCTCGTAAAGGGGAGGATATACAAGTATCGAAGTCTTTCCAGGTTGAAGTGTGTACATAAAATCTAGGGGTTCGTTCTTATTAAAATGGCATCCGGGGAAGTAGAAACGATAAAATAAAAAAAAAAACGCACGGGCTAAAGCGTAAAAAATAATCAAGAATCAATTATCAGGTTGTTACTTTTCGGTTTTCAAAATTCAACCGATATGTCCTCTCTAGTAACAATATCTCAATGACTACTAAATTTTATCTTGCATTGAACGAATTTTCTTTATGTGGACTGCTACGGGTATTAAAAATATGAATATTATATTTCATCTGCAAAGATTTTATAATAATTAAGTCCCTAAGATAATTTTCTTTGATTTTATCACCTATAAACGTTTCCTTGTGTTGTATGTAATGTCTATCTGAGGATGTTTAGTTATCATAATTATTGATGATTAATAATTAATTGTTTTTTGTTTCAGGTATGTATAAGTGGGTCACTTACCTGTTGGTATGATTGATTTATTTAATTAAAACCTGTCTTATTCAAAACTTTATTCAAGAAAGTCTGCTTTGTTTTAAAGATTGATTAATTAATCTTTAAATCAATACTTGCACATACTTGTTCGGTTTATGCAAGGTCCCTCAATAGGCCTTGGTTAATGTCTGGATTGTTGTTCTTTACTATTTATTATTAATGGCTTTAGTCTATAAAGCTCATTCGATACTACCGAGTTTTATAAAAAAATGAATAATTGACACGATACAAATTGTGCGAGAGACACCTAGGAAACAAGCAAAAAGCTGCGCTACATCTGAGAACTGTTCCATCATTCGTCATAATTAATGCTCGACATAATGTCATGTCCCACTCTGTTTTGTTAGGTCTAACTCATCAGGGCGCCGACAGAGCCTGAACTCTCTCTACTCTTCACTTTAAATACCGACGAACATCAAGTGAAGTGTTTACAAGATACGAGCGATGGTCTCTTACCGCTTTCATGCTTTGCTGGCAAAACATGTATTCTTCGATACTTCCGAGTTAACATTATGATGAGGCATCTTTAATGATGCCTTAATGATGGCTCTTGGCCTATAAGAGTAGAGTGAGTTTAGGCTCTGTTGGAACCCTAATGAGTTAAACATAACAAAACAGAGTGGGACATGACAATATGTCGAGTTATCAATGATGACGAATGTAGAATGATGGAACAGTTCCCAGTTGTAGCATTGCATTTTGCTTGTTACAATTCCTAGCTGTCTCTCGCACAATTATATGTATGTCCATAAAGGCTATAGCCGTAGTCTGTGGCGTGAAAATATAGTTTTTTAATTTTTTTCTCGCCTAGAGCCGCAATTATTTAGAAAATTGTCTTCATCCAAAACTTAATATTCGCTTTATCTTTTTAGGTTTATAAATTGATCAGTTGTTCTTTACTCAAGTCGCTCTTTGAAAAAAATAGGTCATAGCTTCTATAAATGAGTTAAAAATGTCCTAATTTTACCCATTGGTTATTAGGATATGGTTATTGGTTACGCCCCTTTCTAAACGCGCAGTTCTTATATATTATTTTAATTAATTTTTTAATACATTAATAATTCACTTTGAAAGGGCCCTTGCATCTGGTGGCATGTATCATGTTTTTAGGGTTAGCACATATTTTAAATAAAACACAGTAATCGGTCTTAAACTCGAGGGTTTAATTTATTTACCTCATCTGTGCTCTCTAGCTACGGCCTCTGTGTGAATATTTTCTCTATTGTCGTGTTTAAATAATATTTATTGCTAAAGTCAAACCTTTGCTTAGTTAAGTATCATATAATACTTATAGTAAGAGCCAAACAAAAGCTTCAGACATCTTTTTTTGTCCCAGAGAGGAAATAAATTGTATTGTTGATCTTTCAATACGACGTAGTTGCAACACCTTTTATTATTTAATTAAAATTTCTTTCTATTCATACTTATCTTCTTTTATAGTTATTAATATATATAATTAGTATAGTTACAACTGCATATACCAGTAGACGTGGAGCAGCACGATGCATAATGATTTTTTATATGGCTCCTATATCTCATTATTAAAGTTTTAAATTATAAATTCAAGAATATGGTGTACATAATCTTTGTATTAAACTTATAATTAGACATTTTAATTGAAAATAATTTAAAACAAAAATAACAGATTCTTACTCAGGCCTAAGACTTTGTTAACTATTTTTTCTCTATGATTTTTATCTTTGGCATGAAATGTGCATAATTCTGTTAAAATACCTTTTAAAATGTTCACGATAGTTATTTTACTGTTAAAATGACGAACGGATAATCAATGTCATGGTTTGTTCATTGAACTAGAAAAAAATGTTATAGAATAATCTGGATGCACGGCAGTACCCACGCCAAGTTTAGCGGTCAATGTCGTACCATCTTTTACTGGAAGGATCTCAAAGCTCGTATCTTTTTATTAAAGACATATGAATATTATTTTAATTAATAGTAACTAAAAGATCTTGTTGAGCTGACCAATTCTACTGAATTTCATCTCTTTGATATTCAAAGGTAATGAGTTATGGAGGCTAAAAGTTAGGCAATTTTGACTCTTACTCACTCAAAATTTTTGAATCGGATTAAGATATAACACGCATGTAGCCATGTATAAGACTTAACATATGTGCCGAGTTTTATCTTATTATCAGCATTAGTTCAATTTTTATTGAATAATTTGTGCACGTTTTTTTAACTATTAAATAATCCATTTGATTTGAAATTCGGTACAACTTTATATCTATACGTAATAAATAAGTTTACTAAGTTTCGTTTCAATACGAAACCCGTTTCAATACATGGAACCCGCAATACACATAGAAGGGGGGGGCAGATGTAAACAAACATGAGAGTGCAAGGTGACGTCAGAGGTAAGTGACCGGGGTGGCACGTGGCCGGCGCCAGGGCTCAGAAAAAGTGCTGACGCTATGTCTGGCCATGGTAGCCGGTATACTACTCAAGTTGATCCATAATTCTTGTTGAATCATAACAGTTAAGCATCATCAAGCGCGGTCAGTTCCTGGATGAGTAACCGCTGGGAATGAAATCGATTTATTTACAATAAATTGCTGGGTTGCAGTATAAATTTTACAACTTGTATATTCTGAGGACGAGCGAAGCAGGGAGGATGATTGTAGAAAATCCGATGTGATGAGGAAAAGTTCTGAGGGACCCCGTACCCGATTTTTTTTGCTATTCCAAAGTGTTGGTGTATAATTAGTTTAAGTAATTTAAGTTTTAAATACAAAAACTTAACTTATGTCATTATAGACAGTTTAGATTTAAACATCCTTGGCTTAAGTTGATTAACGACTTATTCTACGACTATGTAAATATATTTGTATGTATAGATCATGTTATACTTGTGAGTAACAATAGTTAATTTTAACTTATACAGTCATCATGTATGTAGCTGAGTAATTGAATATCTACGTCTAATATATTTTATGGCTTAATGAATGAGTCATTACAATATTAATGTGTAACATACCAAGCCGACATACTTAACAAGCAGAGAATATTAATGAACTTTTTCAATGTTATTGAAAATAAAGACGATCTAGAAAACGAAGAATAGAGTCTCTCCACAAAAATAATTGTTTATTGGCAAAGCGCTTTCAACCTAACATGAGGTCATCATCAGTGCCTGCACAAATAAGTTATTAAAATAAAAACAAATTACAGAACAAAACAAACAAATCAGAAAAGCCAAATAAAGAGAAATAACAAAGAAATAAAAATTAAAAAATACTTTCCTAGTATGAATAACTCCACTTGTGCTCAATCATACTTTAAAGACGATCTGTTGTTTTGATTACCATTTACTCGAAATTTTCGAAGACAAATCGATGACATGGAGGTGGCAGGGACAAGTTTGAGAACTTAGAATAATACTTTATATAGAAGGAGCACTACTGATAACACGAAAGCCGGTTGACTGGTGCAACTAAGTAATGCTGCCAACCTAACAAAATAAAATGTTTTTTTTTTAAAAAGTTGGCAATATTTCCGGTTGTTGAAGTATTTAATTAAATTATTTATTAATGCTTCATTACTTATTAATTCTAAATGTATAAAATGGTTAATTATAATATTTTAGATATAAGAAAATGTATTTGAACGATTATAACAAGAAAAATTTTAATTATGCATTATAGAGATGGCCGACAGTTTGATGCGTCTTGTGTTTACTTAAAATAATGCAAATCATTTACAGAGGCAATATTTTTCATATCATTTTACGACTATTTCTTTCTCGTGTTTATGAAATATAGTTTTTTTTTTTACTAAACAAAATTTGTCCAATAGATCCGTGTTTACCCACGTATGTAAATGAAACAAACTCATTTAGTTTACGAAATAATAATAATGTGTATCATTGTGTTCAAAAAATAGTATATGAGACTATTATTGTATGACGTCAGAACTGGATACTTGCTTTGTTACTGTATTGCTATCATACAATATTTGAATTTATAATAGTGGGGGAGTCAAAATATTTAAATACGACAGGAACAAAAGAAAAATTTAAATAATGGCGGGCTAGCACACCGACTATGTAAGGATGGCAACATAAAAGCAAAAAAATATGTTGTTGTCAGGTTGGCAGCATTACTTAGTTGCACCAGTCAACCGGCTTTCGTGTTATCCTTAGAATAATACTATATATAGAAGGAGCACAGGGCCGTAAACACAATGTAATTCCACTGATAACACGAAAGCCGGTTGACTGGTGCTACTAAGTAATGCTGCCAACATGACAACAAAACATTATATTAAATATTTGTCATAAATATCTATTAACGAAGAAAGATCGTAAAGAACAAATATAATAACTTAATACACCTGCTGAGTATTTAATAAAACTGGTCTTAGATGGCAAAAGGGTGGCGGAATACAAGAATCTACATTTAGTTGACGAGGACTTCTTATTATATATAATTTTAATAAATACGTTAAACTAAAATTTAAAATGCTTTAAATACTGTAATGCACTGATATTTATATTAGTATTTTATGAATAATCAATCATTAATTAGTAATAGAACATAATAATTCAGCAACCGGAAGTATTGCCAACTTTTTTTTAGAAAATTGTATATTGTTAGGGTGGCAGCATTACTTAGTTGCACCAGTCACCGGCTTTCGTGTTATCAGTAGTGCTCCTTCTATATAAAGTATTATCTAAGGTGTTATCTGTAGTGCTCCTTATATAAAGTATTATTCTAAGGTGTATCAGTAGTGCTCCTATATAAAGTATTATTCTAAGGTGTTATCAGTAGTAGTAGTATCAGTAGTGCTCCTATATAAAGTATTTTCTAAGGTGTTATCAGTAGTGCTCCTTCTATATAAAGTATTATTCTAAGGGTTATCAGTAGTAGTGCTCCTTCTATATAAAGTATTATTCTAAGGGTTATCTCAGTAGTGCTCCTTCTATATAAAGTAAGGTTATCAGTAGTGCTAAGGTGTTATCAGTAGTGCTCCTTCTATATAAATATTCTAAGGTGTTATCAGTAGTTGCGGTCCTGTGCTCTTCTATATATAGTATTATTCTAAGGTGTTATCTGTAGTGCTCCTTCTATATAAAGTATTATTCTAAGGTGTTATCAGTAGTGCTCCTTCTATATAAAGTATTATTCTAAGGTGTTATCAGTAGTGCTCCTTCTATATAAAGTATTATTCTAAGGTGTTATCAGTAGTGCTCCTTCTATATAAAGTATTATTCTAAGGTGTTATCAGTAGAATTACATTGTGTTGACGGTCCTGTGCTCCTCTATAGTATTATTAGGTGTTATCTGTAGTGCTCCTTCTATATAAAGTATTATTCTAGGTGTTATCAGTAGTGCTCCTTCTATATAAGTATTATTCTAAGGTGTTATCAGTAGATATTTACATTGTGTTGGTCGGTCCTGTGCTCCTTCTATATATAGTATTATTCTAAGGTGTTATCTGTAGTGCTCCTTCTATATAAAGTATTATTCTAAGGTGTATGCTCCTTCTATATAAAGTATTATTCTAAGGTGTTATCAGTAGTGCTCCTTTCTATATAAAGTATTATTCTAAGGTGTTATCTGTAGTGCTCCTTCTATATAAAGTATTATTCTAAGGTGTTATCTGTAGTGCTCCTTCTATATAAAGTATTATTCTAAGGTGTTATCAGTAGTGTCCTTCTATATAAGTATTATTCTAAGGTGTTATCAGTAATATAAAGTATTATTTCTAAGGTGTTATCAGTAGTGCTCCTTCTATATAAAGTATTATTCTAAGGTGTTATCAGTAGTGCTCTTCTATATAAAGTATTATTCTAAGGTGTTATCAGTAGTTACATTGTGTTGATCTCCTGTGCTCCTTCTATATATAGTATTATTCTAAGGTGTTATCTGTAGTGCTCCTTCTATATAAAGTATTATTCAAGGTGTTTCAGTAGTGCTCCTTCTATATAAGTTATTATTCTAATGTTATCAGTAGTGCTCCTTTATATAAAGTAGGTGTGTCCTTCTATATAAAGTATATCTAAGGTGTTATCAGTAGTGCTCCTTCTATATAAAGTATTATTCTAAGGTGTTATCAGTAGTGCTCCTTCTATATAAAGTATTATTCTAAGGTGTTATCAGTAGTGCTGGTGTTATCAGTAGTGCTCCTTCTATATAAAGTATTATTCTAAGTTGTTATCAGTTACATTGTGTTTACGGTCCTGTGCTCCTTCTATATAAAGTATTATTCTAAGGTGTTATCAGTGGAATTACATTGTGTTTACGGTCCTGTGCTCCTTCTATATATAGTATTATTCTAAGTTTGAGAACTATTAGAGTAGTATTGAGAAGTATTATTGATTTGGAACAGTTTTTTATCAATCGGATGAAAGTTTTATTTAACTAAACGGGCTCTTCTTTGCTGAAAACACGAAAAAAGATTAAGTATGATTTGTTTTAGAAGAAAAAAGTTGTAACAATAATCACCTTAAAGGTTTTTAATTTTCGAACTTTTGTCATCTTAACGTTTTATTTTTTTGATTTATTTATTATTATATAATAAATAAATAAATAGTCCGTTTTAGAGCCTTTCGGCCTAACAGGGTATTCATCCTGCAGGAACAACCTCTGGTGGGTTGCATCTACTATCCTCTAAGAATTAATTAAAGTTGGCGAAATATTTTTAAATACAAATACTACTTATATAATCTTAAAACATATTCCGGGCTGCGAACCCCGGATCTCCGGTGCCGAAATCGAGTGCCAAATACGATCACGGCCACGGAGGCAGAAGTTTCATATTATTTTATTTAATATATATAATTTTTTTTGGTTACTTCATTTGGTACCTCTTAACTAATTTGGGTAGAAATAAATGAATGATGTCCTTTAGTTGCTTGTAAGTACATTAGTACAATCGCATTGTTTCACAATAATTTATTTACAATAATTAAATATTTATCAGTACATTAATGAATAAAAAAAAAGTATACAATAAATCACACCTATTAATAATACATTTCATAAATAATAATACATAATACATAAATAATACATAATAAAAATAATACATAAATACATTTTAACACCTACTAAATTTTATAAATTAGCTTATCCACCAGAATTCGCCAGCATATTTCTGAGTTAAGAAATTTTTAAGGTGTGCTATACTTTTTCATTATTTAGACAAACAGTTATATAACTGAATAGAGCTGTACTGTTGACTACTCTGGTATCGGTTAGTTCTGTGCTGTTTCATTGTCAGGTCGTTCTCAGATCTCGTATTATAGTCGTGGACGCCTTCATTGGTCTCAAAGTTTGTCAATAGTTTTTTATACTTTTCAAAGTTTTTAAAACAAACAAAGATGGTACAGTCAGTAAGTCGAGTTTGGTAAATATAGGCCTACACTTTGCTTTGTACGGAACTCCTACTAATGTTTATATTTTCTTCTGAAGCCTAAGAACTTTGATGGCTTTGCTGGAATGAAACCATAAGCAAATGGTTTTTTAATAGCTACAAGAAATGTTAGTTCTATGTCCTATTTTACTTCTTAAGGCGAAAATAGCATGTCATCTATGAAAGCTAGAAGAAAGGAATCTTCGGCTCCTGACCGCCTTCTCGGTTTCGTGGTTTGGCTACTTCGCGGACATTTGATCCGCTTAGAAATCCCTTGTGTATTAGTTATTGTTTAGTATTATTGGTTGTTTTATTAATATTTGTTATAACAAGGCATCGATCTTTCCCCCACTCATCTCTTTACTGCCAAACAACCTCAACACCTTTTTATAATTTGCTGGTTAAAATTCGATATAAGGAATCGTTTATAATACATTGTGATTCCTAATTATTTAAGTGTAAATATTACGGCGATAATAAGCACGCCGACTGATACTGAGGATTCGACCAATGCTGTATCACTGCTTAACAACCTTAAAGAATTTATATTTGTACAATTTAATCTTACTAATTTTTCTTAGTAAGAAAAATTATAAGGTGTATTCGACGCCTTATAATTTTCTTTATACTATAGCCTTTATGTATTTATAAATTTCTCTAATATATGAGCAGAAGGTAAATATGAATTACATACCTTTGTGGTGCGTCCTCGCCAATCATAAGAATTGGGTGAGTCAGACATTCCCGCCCAGTCCTTCAAATTTCGCAAAATGTAAACCTCAAGAATCAAAATGAATATTTGGCTGCAACACATTTACTGAGTTGAATAAAGACAAATTACTGTTGAATGTTGAAATAACAAAAACTAATTATAAAGTGACTAATTTGTATCTAAAGCATTAAGTAATTGTTTTGTACGATTAGTTTTTACCACAATTAATTTTTGTGTAAAAGAGATGAAACTTTTTTTCTAATAATTAATTTATTAACCACGCCAAGGAGTTTCACCACTGGGTGATTCCTCCTATCAAGACTGTCAAGTCACTTTAATTAGTATGAGCACTATGTCAAATACATTTATTGTAGACAATAATCAATAAAGTTAAAAAAAATTAATTTGGTTTTTTCGACTAAGGAGATAAACACTTGTTTCGAATTCGTTTCCTTACAAACCTGTTTTTTTATCCTTGAATACGCCATCTTCTCTGGTTAGTTTTTCATTTAAAAGATTTTCAGTAACAAACTAGAGCATTACCTTGATAACTGTTTGCATTTAATTCAGATCCCAACTAAAAGATATCGCGTTTCTTTTACTGTCTATCAAACGTAAAATATATAAGCTCCTTAATAATCAGTCTACAAAAACTTTTAAAATAAATACCACAGCAGTCTTGAGATCAATTATTGATCATCTTCTACAAAATAAATACTACAAAATCTACTTAAACGCTTTTGGGGAAGTATTTATTGACATATATATGATTGAATTTGTAAATATTATAAAACCTGATTCTCTTCTTTTTGTTTTCCATTGAATCGTTCGAAATCTTTTAATAATTTTATAAGTTTAATTTTTTGATAAGATTTGTTCAAAGTAATTAAAATTTTAATTAAACTTCTTTATGTCTTAATAAAAAGATATCATTATCTTTCTTTATATTTGTGGTTCCAGTTGTATGTATAAGTTGTATCTTTATGTATGTAGTAAGTGTTATCTGATTCTATGTGTTTTTATTTTCCCTTTTATTTGTACCACACTGATAAAAAAAATTGATGCGTTTGCACAAAAATTCTGAAACCGAGATTTAAACTGAATTATCCGTTTCTGGTGTTTTTAAGGCAACTTAAAAACAAAGGGTTTTCACAAACTTGTGAAAGACGTTACATTCTGATAAACTGTCTGTATGTGTGTGTGTCTGTTATCATCGTGGCTCTCAGTGTATTTACGCTAGAGAGTTGAAACTTGCTACAAAAATCAATCTGCAGGTGAATTTTTGCTATCCGAAAAATATGTTTTATGACGTTATTGACTCTTAATAATGAATCAGCAAAAATATCAAAAATTATAAAACCCGGAAAAATGTTGTGATCGAATTGAGCTATAACACGCATGTAGCCATGTATAAGACTAACATATGTGCTAAGTTTCAGATCATTATCAGCATTAGTTCATTTTATCAAATTACTTGTATACGTTTTTTTTAATGTAAAAAATCAGAAAATAATCTAATTAAGTTGTAATTTTGTACTAGTTTATACCTTTACTTTATATATACAAGTACACCTAAGTTTCGTTTCAATACAAGTACATTCATGATTTTTATTGGATTATAAAAGTTAAGCACCATCGAGCGTGTTCAGTGCCTGGTTGGATGACATCTGCGAATGAAACGAATGTATTCACTATCTGAAGACAAGGTGTTGCAGTATAAGTTTTCTATGAGGACGAGCTAAGCGAATCCAATGTAACAAGGAAAAGTTCCAGGGTACCCCGTACCCGATTTTTTTCAGCATGGTATTGAAAATTATAAACTTATCCCTATAAAAACATCTTTGACAAATAGTGACGGCGCAACTTAGGGAAATCAAAAAAGCAACAGGTTCTACAGTCTTAAAGATTTAAGTTAAACTTTATAAAGATTAGAAAAACGTGTTTAGTATCGTAGCATATTCTAAACATCTCTAGTTAGTTATACTGTCTGTCAGACTAAGAATTCACTATAATTCTTTATCAGCTAGTCAGTTGAGGGAACCACCTTATGTTCGCCCACGTCTAGTTTAAACACCTACAATTATTAGGTCACGTCTATTGATAGTTAATGGTATCAGGAACATATGTGTTAAATGCACTGTCTTAGAGCCAGACTTAAAATAAGCATGGCTCATGGTGCACTGTTTGAAAAAAAATCTGAAATAAATTATTTAAAAAAAAACAACCTGTCCAATACCATCACTTTAACGCTTTAATGAAAAAATTTCAACCTAATTGAGGTTTTCTGAGGTTTCCCTCAATTTTACAGGCAAATGCCAGGTTGAATCATCAAAAGTCAGTCCACAGACTGCATAGGAAACCCTCTTTGACACTCCTGTAAAATCCCTTTACAATACAAACCTATTCAAAACACCATCAAAAATATCATTTATGCAAATCCTGCAAAAAACTCAGAATACCCAACCAAAAAATTGGAAATTATTCTTAACCCAAACAAACCCCCTCACATCCCTAAAAATAACCAAATTTAATACTAAAATTAATAAATAAAAATAAAGAGGCACAAATCACCCCAAACCAATAAATAAAATATGGCTCCGGTTAATAACACAAAATAAATATTGTATACTTTTGCTTACTATTTAAATACTAACTACTAAATACTACTACTTTTACTTAATATTAAATAATATTAGAATATTATTTAATTATATTTGCAATTTTTACTTTTCCTAATTTATAGCGTAGGTATGTAGTAAATGTATTGTGTTCGCACTACATATCCGAAACCGGTATTTGACCTCTCAGCGGATAATTCCGTTTTGGATATATTTATGATCTCGTGCATGAGTTTTTTTTACAAAGTTGTCTGTATGTTTGTGTGTGTGTCTTTTATCATCGTAGCTCCCATTGTTTTTGCTAGCAAGTTAAAATTAGAAAAAAATCAATGTTTCGGTCTGATTGTGCTGTCCGGAAAACAATTCCTTAATGTCATTAACCTTTACTAATGACTCAGCAACAATTTCATAAATTCATAAAACATGAAACAATGATCGGATCGATGTGAAAATTCGGCACTGATTTAGTAATTTATTAGATAATTAGAGCAATATAATATTATGACCAACCACCAATAATAAGACAAATAGAGTAATATAATACGATAATTAGAGTAATATAATACTATGACCAACCACCAATAATAAGACCAATAGAGTAATATAATACGATAATTAGAGTAATATAATATTATGACCAATCACCAATAATAAGACCAATAGAGTAATATAATACGATAATTAGAGTAATTAATATTATGACCAATCACCAATACTAAGACCAATAGAGTAATATAATACGATAATTAGAGTAATATAATACTATGACCAACCACCAATAATAAGACCAATAGAGTAATATAATACGATAATTAGAGCAATATAATATTATGACCAACCACCAATAATAAGACCAATAGAGTAATATAATACGATAATTAGAGTAATTAATATTATGACCAATCACCAATAATAAGACCAATAGAGTAATATAATACGATAATTAGAGTAATATAATACTATGACCAACCACCAATAATAAGACCAATAGAGTAATATAATACGATAATTAGAGTAATATAATATTATGACCAACCACCAATAATAAGACCAATAGAGTAATATAATACGATAATTAGAGTAATATAATACTATGACCAACCACCAATAATAAGACCAATAGAGTAATATAATACAATAATAAGAGTAATATAATAATAAGACCAATAGAGTAATATAATATGATAATAAGAGTAATATAATAATATGACCAACCACCAGTAATATGACCAAAGAGTAATATACTAAGATAACGGAGTAATATAATAATATGACCAACCACCAGTAATATGACCAAAAGAGTAATATACTAAGATAACGGGAGTAATATAATAATATGACCAACCACCAGTAATATGACCAAAAGAGTAATATACTAAGATAACGGGAGTAATATAATAATATGACCAACCACCAGTAATATGACCAAAAGAGTAATATACTAAGATAACGGGAGTAATATAATAATATGACCAACCACCAGTAATATGACCAAAAGAGTAATATACTAAGATAACGGGAGTAATATAATAATATAATATGACAAAAGAGTAATATACCCCAACCACCAAATTATAGGACCTATAGTGTAATATAATAAGATA
>JACMZG010000002.1:6062412-6229912 GCA_018340805.1 Microvelia longipes | reverse complement strand
TTTTTCTAATCAAGATAATTTTATGAGTTAATGGTCAGATAAATATAAAAAAACACAAATTGATCGCAAATTGATCCAAATATTTGTCCACTGAGTCATTATTGTGAGTTATTGACGTAATAAAAAAATTTTCCGCATAGCACAACTTTACCTATAGATTGATTTTTGTATCAAGTATCAACTCTAGCATAAATATGCTTGGAGCTACGATTATAACTGACACACACATTTATACAGACTGAAAACTTGAAACCCAATGTGAAACCCACTCAGGATGTCTTAAACCACTCGGAAAGTCATTTGATAAAAATAGAAATAATGCTGATAATGTGATGCAACTTAGCACATATGTTGATCTCATATAAGACTATAAGCGAGCCAAATCTCAAATTGATCCACATGTTTGTCCGCTGAGTCATTATTGTGAGTTAATTACGTCATAAAAAATATTTTCCGGATAGCACAACTACCTACACCTATAGATGGTGGTTAAGGTACGCGGCCAATACACAGAATGAACGAACTTTAGTCATAGGTTCAATCCCAGCACGGGCCTCTAGGATTTTTATGAGAGGGATAAAAGTTCTGCGTACCACGTTCTTCAGAAGGAACGTAAAGCCAGTGGTTTCGAGCCTGTGCGTTGTCAGGAACTCGTTAAAGATCCCTTACCCTAAATGAAACTGGGTAGAGACAAAATGTAGGACCCTCATTGTAGACTCATTATAATACTGTACTGTTTCTGCCTTTTAGTTTAAAGTGTATAGAGGTTTAGTTTAACAGTAAGGGCACGTGTTGTTCCTAGTTTTCACTAGACTATAAGAGTCAGTGAAAATATGTATGATTGCTTGAAAAAGCATGAGAGGAACCATAGAAATTCACGGCTTTTCTGTCTAGATTAGATGAAATATCTACACTTGAAATTAAAAGGAGTAGAACACTATCTTAGGGAGCTTGCAAAAAGGGCCCAACAACGTGGCCTACTTGCCTCGTTGTTACTACCACTCTCCCCATATTACTAATAATACTACTACACCTATAGATTGATTTTTGTAGCAAGTATCAACTCTCTAGCGTAAATACACTAGGAGCTACGATGATAACCCACACACACTCCCACATACATGCATACAGACAATTTTATGAAAACCACTTAGGAAGCCTCTAAAACCACCTAAAACGGATAATTCAGGTGACATCCCGGTTTCGGATTTTTTTAAAACACTATTTTTTAACACATCAACACAATACAAAGTAAATGAGAAAAGATAAAAATACAATTTAATGTAATGTAGTGAAGTAAGTATCTTGAGGCTTATGGTTAAAAACTTTTTGGACAATTTTCTTGGAGTAACTTTTCTTTATTATAGCTGCCTTGTTAGCTCCTGGTCCTGATAGGTAATGCTCGTTATTTACGGTTATTTTTGCTTTTAAATTACTTTTATCTACTCCTTGTATTGTAAGTTCTACTTACAGTCTTGTTATCTCACACTTAATGTACTTTTACTCCCTAGGGAGGAAAAGTGAAAGTGTTGCCAACTTGACAAAATTTTTTAGTAAAATTTTAGGAATTTTAGGAAATTGTTAGGATTTTTCGGTGTTATGTTGGTACTACGGGTAGAATATACAATATACACACGCTAATGTTTAAATTACAAATATAGTATTACACATTATTCTATTGAAAGCTTACAATAAAATAATGTGAAGATAGTGGCTTTATTCTCTCTTCATCAGAGTAATTGACATGGTAAGAATAAACTAAACTAACACAATAACAATTAAGTAGCTGAAGAATATATTATTAGTTGTTATAGTATTAGTTCTCTAGTCGTAGATAAAATTTAATATGCAACAAGGGATGAAAGTTTTCAGCTATCGTATTATCTCCCTCGTCAAGCCTCGGGAGCCAAAATGTTAGTTAACTCCCTCGGCAAGCCTCGGGAGCTAACTAGTTTCTATCCCTCGGCCTACCGGCCTCGTGAGCTAATGAAGTTTCATCCTTAGGCGCTGCCTTAGGACGAAACTCTAACTTGAGCTGTAAAACTTACTTTCATCCCTTGTTGTATAAAGAACTATTATTACCTTTGTAACCTAAATTAGGGGTTACCTTGAATTGCTTCCCTAACTATAACTGGAGGGAAACATTTTAATTCCCTCACATCACCGATCATTTTTCATTCATTTTTTCATTATTTTTCATCATGTTTGAAGCATTTTTCATCCTCTTTCATAAAATCTTTGAACAATTTTATTTTCTATGTATTTTTAATAACTAGAATAAAATGACTTATAGAACTCTATATGACAATAAAAAACAGCGTATCACTTAATGGTAGCTATATATTTCAGCCAACTCTGTGGCCATCTTCAGGCTTTAAAACATAAATCTTAAGAACTATTCATATCACAATCAACTAAAATTAGAAAAAACACACACATTATACAAAAATTTTAAAAAAGGCTAATAAAGATTAATAAAAATTAACTCGGTCTGACTAGAAAAAGGTATATAAAGGGATTTATGTTTTAAAGCCTGAAGATGGCCTCAGAGTTGGCTGAAATATATAGCTACCATTAAGTGATACGCTGTTTTTTATTGTGATATAGAATTATAAGTCATTTTATTCTAGTTATTAAAAATGTGGAAGTTCTATAAGAGAAGTAGTGAAACCAAAGAGTTTTTGTTTCTATGTATTTATTTTCTATTATTGACATGGTGTTATAATAACAGGTAAATTGTTAAATATCAAAAATTAACCTGCATACCTTTGATTATAGTATTGATATAATCGAAGAAAAGTAGAAAATACAGTAACTGATAAAAAGTTTATATTGCTTAACAAAGCACAATCAATGTGCCAATAGACTACATTGATAAATTTATTACAACTTCAACAAAATATTTGAGCAGGTTACAATAAAGCCACAGAGCCCTAAAAATATGTAACAGGCCTCCTAATAAATTCAAATAGGGTATATATATATATATATATATATTATATATATATTATATATATTATATATATATATATATACCCATATAGGCACTTATTTACTTGGTTCCCAACCTCAATTTATCTGAAAAAATCTAGTGGATTTGGGTATAGGAACTAGGAGGTCTGTCTAAACTCTATTAAAATCCCTCCGTTTCGGGCACTTATTTACTTGGGTCCCCATTTTATGGTGGGAACCAAGGGTACTTTCGCACTATATTATCTTATTTACTTAATTATCAATCTTTTCTTTTTCCCCCTTCTCAACTCCATACAATAGCCCCTTTGCTTTTCAACATCCCCTAATAAGATGTTAAATAATTTCTTTTGTATAATTAAGTAAATATATTGTCGGTACCCAAGTGAATAATTGCCCTATATCGCCATATTTACTTGGGTCCCAACTTTATGTTGGGAACCAAGTAAATAAGTACCCCTGTCAATACACCTTTTTAATAACTTCAGTCTATGTGTCTTATTTATGCTATGTAACATTCGTAATTACGCATTGCCTTCTCTATTCACTATAATGTAGTTATTTAACTTAACCTCCTGTCGTGGCTACAGTTTGATATTTGGTAAATATCTCATGATCCAGTTTGATATTTGGTAAATATCTCAAGATCCAGTTTGATATTTGGTAAATATCTCATGATTCAGTTTTATATTTGGTAAATATCTCAAGATCCAGTTTGATATTTGGTAAATATCTCAAGATCCAGTTTGATATTTGGTAAATATCTCAAGATCCAGTTTGATATTTGGTAAATATCTCAAGATCCAGTTTGATATTTGGTAAATATCTCATGATCTAGTTTGATATTTGGTTAAGGTTATTTACAACTTATTACTCTTTTTACTTTTATCTTTACTCCTCCTTTTTTTTGTAAACACAATTCAGTATTGTGTTTACAAAAAAATCCGAAACCGGGATGACTCCGAAATTTTCATTTCCAGGTGTTTCTAAGACCCCGAGTAGTTTTCACTAAGTTATCTGTCTTTGTTTGTGTGTGTATGCGAGTGTCTGTTATCATCGTAGCTCTCAGTGTATTTATGCTAGAGAGTTGAAATATTGTACTAACACCATTCTATAGGTGTAGTTGTGCTATCAGAAATATTTTTTTATGAAGTCTTAACCATGTATATATTGTGTATATATTATATATATATATATATATATATATATATATATATATATATATATATATATATTAATATATTATGTATTTTTATATTGGTACTCGTTAATTATAATTAATAGACGAGCGAACCCATCTGAAGAAAATGTTACTATTATATTTTTGAGAGACTTTTCGTTTAGCTCTTAAATATCCCCTCTATACCTATGATTTCACTTTCTAAAAACGAAGTAATAAAAGTGTAATCGATGTTTTTACTACAATTCTATTAATAATTAACTTATTCTTTTATAGTTGACAACAAGTTCGTAAAAATACTACAGGGGGTTTGTTTACGTGCGTGTTTTACCTCGTAGAAAACCCGTTTCCCCATACTGAGAGGTAGTGGGCCAGCAAGGCGATCGATAGCCCTCTAGTAGAGCTAAGAAACTTCCTCTAGTACGCACTGATTAATTATTAAAATCTTTCGTGTTTTCGGAAGATTTACTAGTTTCTTATGCTAGCCAATTATATGTCTGTTCTAAATATTTAAAACGTTATTATTATTTTAGGTAATATTGAATTTAATATATTGCTCAAATACTTACAAATTCTTCCACCAAATGTTGATGTATAGTTATCCGACGACATATATATTTTTATCAACTTAAATCTATGGAAAGGTTTCTTTGAAGTCCACTTTCATTTATTTCTAGGAGGAGCTAAATTTTAACCTAGACCCAGATTAAAATTAAATGTAAAATTGACTTGTTAACCCCGTATATAGCATTTTTGTTATTATCTAATAGACTTCTTTTGAGGTTAGGTAGATCCTAAAGGAGGCCTATATCAGGCTCACCTATTCGCAATTTAAAGTCCTAATTGATCTTAGGGCGTATGAACTCAGTAGAATAAAAATTTCATTCAAAAATAGGGTTTTAATTTGTTGTCAGGAGTATTTAAATTGATTGATATGAAGATAAAAATCACAATATAGTATTTTATTTAATTTTTTGTTAATTAATTTTACTTTTGTATAATATTAGCACAAACTCACAAAATTAATTTTTTATTGCATTGAATTAGTTTAATTCAATAAATGTTATTTAAATTATGTTTAAATAACATGTATTTGAATTAACTGATAACAAGCTGCTAACATGAAGTATCCACATATGCTTCCTTGGTCTCGCGTTCAAAATTAAAGTTTCGAACGTTTGCTCCATCGTAATTAAACTTGGAACAAAGATTAATCTTATGGACTTACACAGGTATTGTGTTTCTAAAAAATGGATGACGTCATTAAAACAAGACCTAAAGGGCTGAGGAATGTGTCGTTATTTACGTGCTTCTATTAGGCTGGCCAGAGGCTAGTCAGACACCAGCCTCTGGACAAATCTATTTCGTCTGTCTCCTAGCTTCTTTACTTCGCTTTCACCGGCACTGATGATGAACTGTTAAGTTTGAAATTCGGCTCTGTCAATAAATATAAACAAGTGGAGTGACATCTTTCTTTTTTTCTCCTATTTGGAAACTCCACAACTCATCTTACTATCAATATGATAATACTGTCCACATTCCAATGGTTTTATGTACAGCCTGCCTATTAAATTGGTTTCCATTTCACAATTTTATAACGATTACTTGATTTTAGTATAAAAGAAAGCCATTTTCAGCGTCTCCTGAAACTACCACTAGGACTAATTAGCCTAATCATCTTCATCTTTTAATTAAAGAAGCGAGAAATTTTAACCTTCTCTTTGATCAGACTGAGTAAAACTTTGAAAAAAGAAGATTCATTAGATTAACAAGCGGTTCATTAAGCATTTTATTTCTTACCAGCATTTTTTTTAAACTTCCGCTTTGGACTAGGAGAGAAATTATATAATCGATGACTTGAAATAAATGTATTTTGCTTAACCTTCCTCGAGTTGATTGGCATTTGTATGGAATTAAACTGTTAGCTACCTTCCTCTCTATTATATTCTATTTTATGAAAGTTAATTTGAAATCAATACTATTCTTTTATGTGATTGACAGACGACTTGATGCAATTGTCATTTTTTCCTAGGTTTTGTTTCAATCAGGCAAGTATATTCTGGTTTTTGGTACCCTGTACTCGTTTTTAAAACTTATTTTATTTCCGAACTGTAACACGAAAAGGGTAAAAAATTTCGTAGTGACAATTTATTAAAAAAAGGCACTCATTACATTACTCTTTTGAATACCAAAAGAGTCTTGTATGAACCTATGTGTTCATAGGTATATTGGCTGTTTATCCGATACCACTCCTGAGTTATTGAATGTCAATGCAATTTAGTGAATCAAAATAGAAATCTATATTTCATAAATAGTCAATACTTGTATCTTTAGGAATCTATAGATGGTAACAACGAGCAATTGACGGGCAGTGACATGCACTGTTATGTTTGAATCTATACTTTTTCAACAATGTTGTTTATAAACACAAGTTCGTATCTTTGAATATTTTTCGTGGCACTTACTATTGCAATAATTGTGCCTGGCACATTGTGGTTAACAGTGTGCTTTGCGATAATTAACTACTAGTATCCTTAACTACTATCACTACAGGTTAACAGTGTGCTTTGCGATAATTAACTACTAGTATCCTATTAACTACTGTCATTACAAGTGCCATCACATCTTTTTGATTTGATGACAAACTCTGATTGACTGGATGGATGACTGACTAAGAAAGTAGAGTAGTTGAATAGTATAGAATGTAATAGTGAGTTGAAAAGGTTATCCATTGAGAGAGACATTAACCTGACCTTTAAGTATTGTCTCCTATCTACTGCTTTATTTTTATTACTAGACAAAGAGGTTTCTTCTGTTAAAACCCTAATAACTTAATAATGAAATAGTTTATGAAATTTTAAAAGGATATGTGCTAAAACATTTTAATAATTGCTTGCTTTTTGTGATAATACTTTGAATTAATGGATAAAAGTTTAGCAGAGCTGATTGTAGAAGGCTGCGTATAGTTTTGTATTGCTTTTTTGTTTTAGTACGTAATACGGGTCGAGACAACATCACGGCAAACAAATATTGCCCGAAGCACACAAAATAACTAAGTCAAAATTATAAAATTTAATAAAGAACACAGAGAATTCACAAGATAGTGACCGTTGGCCGAAGACAAAGAGACTATAACTACAGTTTTAGTCTCTTTAGCCGAAGACAACGAGGTGGGTTAAAAACAGGTGGTTTATAGAAAAAAGCAGTGTTGCCAACAAAGACACAAAGTTAAATCTATAAGAAGATTTAGGATCATACCTAAAACCCTATCTAAAGCAATATTAGAAAGGCGCGAATTACAAAATAAAGCGGTCATTTCAACTATATTATCCAATATCCAACAAAATACGTTAAGTATATCTATGTTTTTTTGTTAGATTATAATAGTTAAGCTGCATTGGACGAGGTCAGTTCCTAAATGGGTGACCACTAGGTATAAAACTAATGTAATTATTATCTGAGGACGAGGGAAGCGAGTACGAAGTAGGGAAGATTAGCGTAGCGGATCCGATGTGATAAGGAAATGCTCCGAGCTACCCCGTACCTGATTTTTTATTAAATATCTCTATGTATTTTAATCTTTATTATATATTAAATTGGTCTGCCTCCGTGGCCGTGATCGTAAAGGCGTTCGATTTCAGCACCGAAGGTCCGGGGTTCGCAGCCCGGGCTATGCTCTAAGATTTTATGAATAGTATTTGTATTAAAATGATTTCGCCAACTTTAATTAATTCTTAGAGTGTAGTAGATGCAACCCACCTGAGGTGGTTCCCGCAGAGTGAATCCTGATGGGCCAAAGGGCCCTAAAACGGCATTTTATTTTTTTATTTTTTTATTATTCTTTATATTATATTTATATATATATATATATATATATATATATTATATATCAACATCCTATTTTTCTTTATTCCCAAAAAGTTCATGTAAACCACCCGAGTTAAACCAAGTTATTGATTATGACCGAACAAAATGAACGCCTTTACCATAGGGTTTAATTAATTTCGTAATGCACGAGTAATTTTGTCAGGTATTCTAGTTGAATATAACCCCTACAGTGAAATAGTAGATGTTTTTAATTAAAGGTGCCAGCCCTTGACACTGTAATGCTTCTTGCTCTTTATTTCTATACTGTTTTACTAATGGAATCACTGGAACTAACTATCAGAGCTATTCATGGTATTTTTTTGTGATATATATATATATATTTAATATATATTATATAATATATATTTATTATTTATATTATATATATATTTATATAATATTATATATATATATTATAATATTAGTTTTTATTTATATATATATATGTATATAATATATATAATTATATATATATATATATATATATTAATATAGATTTATTATATTATTGTATATATGTATATAATTTATATTGATTATCTATAATATATATATATTATATTATATATAATAAATATTATATTATTTTTATATAATATATTTATTATTTTATATATTAATATATATTATATTATATTTAAATATCTACTTGATCCGTATGGTATAATTTTCGAATGCCGTGTATCGCTTTTAATTTTTTAATGTCAAATACGATGTCTTCAATCAAGATGACTGACAGTTTTTAACTAACTCAGTTTGGTTCTTGATACCTTTAATGTTTAAATAAGATCTATTCATAATGTACCATAACAAAACTGGTATTCGTAATTTGTATTGTCTAAGACGTTTAAACGTGAAAGTTTTTGACAATGGTAAATCTCATAAAAATTAACTAGTTCTGACTCACGGCAGTCGCTTTTGAAAGGAGGGGTTTGAGGAACCAATGAGGTTGGCCTGATTTGAATTTGAGGGTGTGGTTTTTAACATTCAGACTATACCTCATTGGCTCCCTCGAATTATTCCTACGCTTCAACTGATTTTAGTCGTTAAACGTAATATTAAATTGTAGTTGGACGTTTGTAAATACATGTCAAGTTATTTACAATTAACGACGTTTAGTAGGTACTGTTCTTCATCATCATGGTTTTTGTTTTTTTTTTTTGAGAAGAGATTATTTCGTGTCGTGTAATGTGAGGGTGGGCAGGGGGGGGGCAAGGTTACAGATAGTATCGAAGTGCAGGTTAATTAATTTGACACTTTCCCATTACACATACTACGGTGTCTCTGAAACGAACCTGAAATGGGAGCAATGCCTGCTCCCGACCTTGTGACGAATAAACTTTAAAGAGCTGTCTCAGTGATGTATAATGTCTAAATACGTTGTATCCGTTGTTTATAAAGTCAAAAACGTTGTATCAACAACATATTATGTCCAAGAGGTTGTATTAGTGATAATGTCTAAATAATTTATATCCAAGATGTAAGTCTCAAAATCCGTCTTATATATTTCGTAAATGTCTCCTTAACAAGGTGTATTGTATCACAGATTAAACCAAAAATAGAGTTAATTGTTGTTCGTTTCCATAATTTTTATTTTACACTCGGCTCTATTATCAGCCTTCTCCATTTTATGGACTAATAGTCGTGACCCATGTACAGGATCTTGAATAAAGGATGACCATGAAGAACTTTCTGAACCCTGGAATTTGTATAGAGTTGAGATAGAGATTAGAAGCAAACTTACCCCTTCCCTTGATATATAATGAAATAAGCGCCAAACGCAGTTATGTAGTTGCAGGTTGTCGAGTTTGCTTTTCAACTTTCTTTCTGTGCTTCTTGTGATTGTTACATTTGTGGTGCTTGTTAATCATTTTGTGCTTATATAATTTATTTAAATTTTGGAATATGCTTTGCCTCTTCAGTGAGTGATAATTTAAGCGTGTTTTTTTATAACCTTCTCAAGCAATAAACAATGGAAACCATTGTGACGTAAGTTTGCCTCTAAATTTTAAGACCTGCGCTGTTTTAAGAATTGTAAGCATGCGTAGTTTGTACCAAGCATGTGCAGTTGGTTTTTGACGTGTGTTTCGTGTTGAATTCTTTCTATTTTTTGGTTTTCGATGGGGTCACTTGTTTGTATGGCAAATCGACTTAGTGCGTCATCCCCTTTATTCAAGATCCTTGCCCATGTATCAACGGAAATATTTGCCGTTATGAAATTGATATTTAAAATCTCGTTTGGTATATTTATGGCAAGAGAGACTTAAAACATCATGAACTAGGGGTTTTGAAGAATTTACCTTTTATTCTATAGTTCTTTATATTTTACTTTTACTTAGTACAAAGCATTAAAACTCTTGGTTCAGTGCCTTTTCGAAACACTATTTTTCTCATCAATGCTTTATGTGACTACTGTTTTAAGCATGGAGATATTATTACTAGAGGGGCCTTGTTTTAAGCTTAGAAATACTATTACTAGTGCGGCCTTGTTTTAAGCATAGAGATATTATTACTAGTCGGCCTTGTTTTAAGCATAGAGATATTATTACTTTTAAGCATAGCTAGCTTTTTTAAGCATAGAGATATTATACTAGTGCTTGTTTAGCATGGAGATATTATTACTAGGGCCTTGTTTAAGCATAGAGAGAGGAGCCTTGTTTTAAGCATAGAGATATTATTACTAGAGCGGCCCAGTAGGTTAAATTTTGAAGCATGGACAAAGTAACCTGACCACCTTCGCTTATAAATATAATTAAATAATCAAAAACAAATTACAATAACTGACATAGTAGAACGTTAAAAATACAAATAAAAACACAAACTATGTGTGGGAAGCCAAAATCAATTGATAAATATAACTTTAATTCTCTCTTTTGAAGGAGGTTTTAATGAGGTTACACAAAGCCCCTGAGAGCCCCTAAAATATGCTTCAGGACTTTTAATTTATTGAGATAGGCTATGCCCCCTCTTAGTATACATCACTATGGTTTTAAAATTTCTGTTACATAAATTGTTATGCCAAATTAACATTACATACATATGTCAAAAACATTAATCAGGCTTGTAAAAATGCAGATTAATTTTATCTTAATTGACTTATATTGGGTAAAAGAGGGATTCTAAGCGTCATTTTTGGTTTAGCAAAACCTATCTGCTTTTCTAAACTGGTTCAAACAACTTAAATATTATTATATTGTTTTGATAATACATTATTTTATAATATAGTTTATCGTCTTATTTTATATAGCTTTAAAGGGTTGCTATTGTTATGCCTTAGTTATTGTAAAGGCATTCAATCGTAATGTCTACAAGTCTAAGTCTAGAAGTCTAGTAGTTTACAAATGCTCTATACTTGCTTTAAAACACGTCAATCATTAGCTTGAAAACTTAAAGGTTTAAAAGAATTATATTAATAAAGCTAAATTGATATTAACATTAAAAACTTAATTGTTTTGAAGTATACATTGTTGATTAGTGATTAGGTTTAATATGTAGTGATTTAATATGTAGTACACGCGTATTAACGTAGTTAAGTGCTGTGATCTACTTAAACAGACTAAGGTTACTTGATATCACGTACAAACATGCCTACAAATATTTTATATCAATTGAATAACCTTCCTGTGTTTGTACGTATGTTAAAATACATAACATGAAGCTTTGTTGTAGTATTAAATAATTCAATTTATGCAAGCTGACAAATTATGTATGTTTCCCTGTTAAGTTGTCCAATCGAATTGTCTAAGATACTTAGCTTTCATATGTCTCTTAGCTATTTAGCAATGCCTGATGTTTCGTCACTGATTGACTGAATCACTCATAATTCTCAGGCTCTTCTAGCAATTGTAAAGAGTTGAAGCTATATAGGTTGTAGTGAAACTTTGGTGTGAAGATCGATATAAAAACTATCAAAAACAAGTATTTTCAGTTTGTTATAAGTAATTACCATAGATTAGAGAGAGTATATATGCGTCAATTTAAAAGGGGGAAGCAGTGAAGGGTTTGAAGGGGTATATTTAGGAGCGGAGCAAGACTTAGGCCCGTATTCAGAATGATCAACAATTTAAAAAAAATCTCCTAGGTTCTTCCTAGCTTTTCCTAGCTCTTCCAGCTTTAGTGTCCATTTTAGAACATTTTTAACCGTCCTAGGGCTGAAAGATGTTCTCCTTGGTTTCTCCTAGCCTTTTCCTAACTTTGCACCTTAAATTCTAGGAAAAGGCTAGGAAAAAGCTAGGAACAACCTAGGAAGATCCAAGGTAGGTAGAGAGGTACCTTAATTCGTCCCTTAGTCTTGATGTATTTACTATCAGAGGACGAGCGAAAATTTGCAGTATACATTTGACTAATTGTATATTTGAGGACGAGTGAAAGCGAGCCTGCAGTAGGGAGGATGAGCGTAGCGAATCCGATGAGAAGAGGAAGAGATCAGAGGTACCCGTACCCAAGTGATTTATTTTCATTACAACACATATCAGTCAAATATCAAACATTGACACATTGAAAGATAGTAGTAGTAGTAGTAGTGCAAAGATTTGTTTGCATTCTCAAATCGCGAAAACGGAAATTTCATCTCGTACACGAAAAATAGATTTGTATTAAGTTCCCTAGCTGTATTTTACGATGAAGTTGATATTTGTTTTTACTGTTTTATTTTTTTAGTATGGTTGCCCTTTAAATATAAGAAGCTATTCAACAAACTGTTCACCATTTTTTCTATTATGCGGGATAAACCCGTGTAAGAGGATAGTCATTCTGAAGAGTCTGAGAGTCAATATGTTGTTTTGTCAACAACACTCCAAAGAGTAAACACTCAAAACTAAAAACTCTTTTCTTTTCTCAACACTTTATTGCTTATTATTTTGCATTTTTTTTTAAATTTGTTTCCTGAAATAGAAAATAAATTGCAATAAACAACATTGTTGAACAAATTGATTTCCTGAGGCATTAAACAAATTTGTCAACAACCAGTACAGCTAGTTCATAATAAAAACCAGTTCAGATCGGTAAAAGGCTTGTGGCTTTTGGTTTAATTTTAAAACGCCTCTTGCGACATCTATGGTATTTTAAAACAATTAAAAGTTTGAAAAACCTACATCGACAGGAAAGTAAAGTCATCGGGCCGGTGTTTTCATAGCTGTGAGATGTCAAGTAACCCCCTAAAAAATCCCTATCCCTAAATAAACCAGGGGTTGGTTAAAATTGAGCTTCATCAATGGTAGCTTATGTTACATAAATAAATGTATATTTAATAATATACACTACACATATTAAATTAAGTATATAATTTAATTATGTGTTTATTCAAGCTACTTTGCATATCTTGTTACTACTTAAAGATTCAAAATTTTACATATTTGCCCCTGTTAAAATTTAGCTGATAACACATGTAATATTTGTATGGAACATGTGAAAAAAATAAATGAATTTTAGGTAGGGTTACTACCTTAAAAAAATGGTAGCTTATATACGTGAATTGAATATATTTCTGCCCTTTTGTTTTAAAAGTAGAAGTGCTTAGTGTTACAGTTAGGTACGTGTTGTTTCTGGTTAAAGCTATAGAAACGTAAAGCAAAAGCTTTTCTGTAGATTTAACTCATCATGTCTACACTAATAATAATAAAGTATAGAACATTATCTTTTTAGGAAGATAGAAAAAAAGGGCTTAACAACAGGGCCTACTTGCTAGATGATCTATCACCTCTCCCTAATTACAATCACTATATCACCAATGCTCACTATTTAAATTATCGAAAGATAAGTTAACGTAGAAATCTTTAAACATGTAATAATTGATTAATAAAAACAGCCTTTAGACAATGTTTTACTGTTAAACCAATCAGAATCTCAGAGGGTCAGCTTACAAGACAATGTTTTACAGTTAGACCAATCACAATCCCAGAATGTCGGCTTACAAGGCGTAAATTGATCAGTAGGTCAGTGTATTAGTAGTATTTCCATATTAGGACTTTGACCTGTTAATTCCTCTGCGGGTATTACGCAAACTGAATGTCTACCGCGACGTGGCTTTAATACAAAGTCAATCAATTCGTGACGGAATGATATAATCAGGCACGAGTCTCTAAGTCAGGTGTATAGAGCTAAAGTAATGTTAGAAAGGTTATTATACGATGATAAGGAATTTAGTATATGAGTTGTATAGTCACTTAGCAATACGTAGAAACACTCATTAGCGAATCAAAGATAGTTCTTTGCATTTATCATAGATGTACGATGCAGTCCGCTTTAAAACACCTATAAGTTGCGAGATTGTTGTTTCGTTGAAGAAAAAAAATTGGGTACGGGTTTCTCAACACATCGGATGTGCTGCGCTTATCTTCTGTATTTCGGACTCGCTTCGCTCGTCCTCAGAATATACAATTCACCAAATGTATACTGCAACACATCTTCAGACATAGCACATCTAGATCTATAAAGACTGATTTTTGTACCAAGTTGAAACTCTCTTAGTATAAATTCACTAGGATATACAATGATAACAGATACACAAACACATACAGACAGACAACTTTGTGAAAACCACTTGGGAGGTCTTAAAAACACCTGAAACGGATAATTCCGTTAACACTCCGATTTTTCGATTATTTTGTAAACAAAATACATTTTCTATATACCTGCGGTATAAATAAGACAAATTAAAAAGGTCTTTATAGGAGAAACATTTTTCATTTACTAAGCCTAAAAAACAAAGAAAAGTAAAAAAGCCAAGTCTAGCGTAAAAATAAAGTAAGATCTTATTTTACGCTATCCAAACAGCTTATGTTTGGATAGCAATTCGAATTATGTATAACATAAGTGAATTTTTTTTGGGAGATGGTCTTGTATACTGTAGTGAAACAGACATTAAAAAACCCAATATGTCTTTCGAGTTGCACTCCAAACCTCCGAACGGCTTATGTTCGGACAAAATAAACTTTTAAAGCACGCAGTATATTGAGTTGCTCTCCTAGCGGCTTATGTTCAAAAGAAATAACTTTTTTATGATCGATGGTTTCGTAAACTGTTTGCGAAAGACACTCCATCAAAGCACACAATATACCTATCGAGTTGCTTTCTAAACGGTTTACGTTCGGACAGAAGTAAAAAATTACTTTGTATACAGAAGTAAACAAATATGCGGTTCCAAACTTATAAATATTTTTCAAGTCAATGCCTCTTGTTATAGTCTTGCCTCTTTTATACTTTACTGTTTCTTGCCTACATCTCTAATTAGTACTTCACTCATACTCTAAATTTTTATCTTTGTAATCCTTTTACATTTAAAATTAGTATAATAAATACATATTAATATATTAAATACATATTAAATGTAACCCAAAGAATTACAACTTGTTTGAGGAAGACGGTGTATAATGTAAAGGTAAAGAAGCACTTTTTCACTCCCAAGGGAGAAAATGTTACTTTTTCACTTCCTTGTGGGTAAAAAGTAACTTTTCCTCCCTTAAGAATAAAATTGTTTTCCTATAACAAAAATTGTTTGGGTTTAGAGCCGATTATATCCATTTCTTGGGGAGTGGTATCCTCTAAATTTTTAAAGGAGACCGATCAATTTTTAAACACTTTCCCGGGGCCGGCACCTCAAAAATTGTATAATGGGGATAAATATAAAGCCAATAAAAAAAAATTATTTGTTTTTGTATTGGCTCAAAATCCGGTTTTAGGTCAAAAGGACTTGTTTGGAGCAATATTTCTTTATTTTTTTGTGGGCAACACCCCCAAAATATTTTGGTTCCCTCTGCTTTCGCCTTTGGAACGTACTAAGTGCTCAAGGAAATAATAGCATTCTTTACTCCCTTGGCGCAAAAATAACTATTTTGTATTTAACTTTAATGAAACATTCGCTAGGGCCGGCCTGAGGTCCGCTATATTATTATAAATATCTGGAAAACTTTGCTAACAACAGATGTAGTTGATGTCTTGTGCTACTGGGACTCGTAACACTTCAAACTAGCACTAGGAATTTAATGAATAAATATTGTTCCGAAAAATCTTTGAAACTTTCGAAAACTCACAGTGTCCGAAACTATTTTACGATGCCGTATTGGATTTCTCACAAAATCTAATTAATCCGTTCTTCCTTTCACGATAGTTGAATTTGGGACTAAGTTTTATCAAATTCGGTTGTTCCATTTGACCTGTTCCGTGTTTTAAAAAAATTGCACTTACAGTCACTAGATTGTATTCATCCTAGTGCCAATAGGTGCTGAAACGTGAAAATTAGACGATAATAATTTATGTCAATTATGTTTCTCATTACAATGCTTCTCCCTATCTCCTATATTAATAGGACATAGTCTCCCTATCTCCTATATTAATAGGAGATAGTCTCCCTATCTCCTATATTAATAGGAGATAGGGTAGCAAAAATAGATCGAAATATATAAAAGTATTCATACACATGATGATAGAAAAAAATTGAGGTTGAAGACATCAGTGAAGACAACGAGGTTGTCAAATGACTACTAGATGACAAGTAAATGCGTAATAAATGACGCCTGGAATGCGTCTGAGATGATAAAAGACAAACTTGGCAATTTTTATGATTTAATATTCCATAATTCATGGAGTAAAGGTTTTTCAGTTGCTGTTTCTTTCTTTATATTTTCGTGTACATTTTTATGAAAATGTATTCCTCCGTGCTGCATAATCCAACGTCATTAGTAAGTTGATGAGTATTAAAAAATGGATCATTCATAAATGTCATTACTGTTGAGGAAAAACATTTTATCTGTCTACCTTCTATTGAATGGAAAGGGACCCATTATGATGGCGAAAATGTTGCAATGACTGATTCATGATTCCTATAAAAAATCATGATCTAGGGATAACTGGGTCAAGTCGTTCAATGATTAGTGCGACTCCATCCCTGAAGATATTTGCCTCAGTAAATATTGAGCTACCTTGATGATAATAATAAATTTGCATAAATTAGATATAAGCCCTTTCATATACAAAACTTGACAGAAAGCCATCATCAATACATGCCACATCGTCCGAAAATTTCTATCGACTGACCTAGTGACTTAAGACGGAAAATAAACAAAATAAAAGATATTTGGCTTGGCTTTGCCCGTCAATTTATCTATTTTTTTAGCCAGTATTCTTGTACTGAGATAGAGAAAATCTAAAAACAAATAATAATAATAATAATGAGGTGTTCTGGTTATCAATAAATGACCTTAATTCTTATTATAAAAACCACGCAAGCCTTCGAATTTTAATAATCTTCTAACGAATGCATTTGTAGTGAAGATCATCAAGTTCATTAGAGTTAGGCCTTATCTGTCTGAAGGGTTTCCTGTATTCCCTTTATTAAGGTTTTATCATAAAGCGTGAAATACTCGGCTTCTCACGATCTTAGGCCGGTATTCAGAATCATTTTAAAAAAATCTCCCTAGGTTTTCCTAGCCTTCTCTAGGTTGTTTCTAGCTTTTCTCCTAGCTAGCGTTTCAGAATCCAGTTTTTGAATTCTCTCCTAGGTTGTTCCTAGCTTTTTCCTAGCCTTTTCCATAGGAATTTAAGGTGCAAGCTGGAAAAAGGCTTAGGAGAAACCTAGGAGAGATCTCTTCTAGCCTAGGGACGGTTAAAAATGTTCTAAAATGGACACTAAAGCTAGGAAGAAGCTAGGAAAAAGGGAAACCTAGGAAGAACCTAGGAGAGATTTTTTTTGAAACTTTTGATCATTCTGAATACGGGCCTAAGTTAGGCCTGTCTCTCTCGTCAAATCAATAAATCATCCATTATGTTGTCAGAGTCAGCTTGTGAGAGAGAAAGTCTTTTACAATTACTGTTAGATTCTTATAGTTACGCCGCCGTTGCAATTGTGATATGCGTACTTTAATTCTTATTCTACACTGTTGCAGAGGTTATGCTTATTTTGTTTTTAATCCCGATGTTGTCTTAGCAGTTGTTATTCTAACTTTTTTCTTTAAACGACGCCCTGCTGTTGCAGTTGTTATTCTAACTTTTTCCTTCAAACGACGCCCTGCTGTTGCAGTTGTTATACTTATTTTGTTTTAAATTTAAGCCCGTTGATCGTCTTACCCTTTCTTTGCATATAAAAGATATACTACTCTTTATTTACCAGGTTTCAACTTAAATTTAACAGTTAAAATGGGAGATGGGTGTAAATTGCTTGGAAATACCTTTGATTCTATTTAATTCAAGTTCAAGGCTAATAAATTTAAGAATTTAATTCTATAAATTATACTTTTATTTTAGGTTTCAAACAGTTCAAGCTGTCCTACTCTATGCTTGGGCGTAGCTAGGCATGCCTTTAGAACAGGCCTGGGCAAACATTTCTAGCAAAGGGCCGCTTAGTCTTTTTACAGCCACTCGCGGGCCGCGTTCCCTAAATTTTAAAGTATGCTACACCCGCAACAAATTGCAGTTACGCTGGTGTTTTACTCAAGTCAAATTTATTTCCAAAGAATAAGAATTGGGGAACTTTAGCACTAAACAGAGTATCTTTGTCAGATCTTTAAATATAATTGAAGACAAATTTTGTCTTCAGAATCAAATTTTTACACCTAGAATACTAGGTGTAAAAATAATTTAAAAAAGTATTCCGATGAAATATAAGATCAAAGAGATTGTATTTTATCAACTCCTTTTCGGCAATTCACTGAAGGCAAAATAGCTTTTTTTAACTTATTATGGTGAAAATAAAAATTCGCTAAAATAATTGGAATTCGCCAAATCTGACAATGAGAATTGATATGAAAGGCGGCCGCTCTTTATGCAATTGTTTCTCATCTTACTAGTTTTTGTTTCTCCAAACTTTAAAATTAAAGTAACAATCCATTATTTCCTTACCTTGATATCTAACTTGTCATAATAGTTTTAAATTAACAATTTATTTGCTTTGTACCTAATATTTTGTGTTATTTTTAATTTATTTCATCTTTTTTCTAAACATTGTAATTTTGCCCGCGGGCCACATAAAAATGCTCAGCGGGCCGCATGTGGCCCGCGGGCCGTAGTTTGCCCAGGCCTGCTTTAGAAGGAGCCCATAATATATTATATTATTATATTATATTATATATAATATAATTATATATATATATTATATATATATATATATATATATATATATAATTATATATATATACTTGTGTGTGTATGTATGTATTGCAAACAATTAAAATGAGGTTTAAAATATGTTTTGCTTAAAAAATAAAGCACTTGAAGTGCAAATCAAAAAAACTAGTTTTATTCTATTAAGCTTACAGAATAAAACAAAATACATATTATTATTGAACTGAACTGAATGGCGGACATTTTAGTTTTTATTTTGCTAATAATACCACCACAAAGTGAATACGTCGAACTAATAAAACAAATTTTATTTTTTAAGACAAAAGTTACCTTTAAGGTCTAAATTATTATAAATATAATATGCCTGAACTTAAATTATAAATATGCCTGAACCATAGTTTTTATATAATTTTTGAACAACCTTGCTCGGCTAGGGGGGGGGGGGGGCTGACTACCCCTTGACTCTATGTTTTCATAAACCAAACATACATTTTATTTTCCCAAGCTCTTCATTATTTGATTCATTATTATTTCTCTTAGCTTTTCATTAGTCTTTGCCATTTTTTCTTTTAAGCGATTTTTCTATATATAAGGTACCTTATTTATTACCAGATGCGAGAAAATGAAAGAAATGGATTCCTTTTAGTTGACGGGTCAAGTCAAGGTTGAGTAGGTGTAAAGCTATAAATTCTTCTTAAGATTCTTCAATACACTTCGTTTTTAATACAAAACCCTATGAATGGTTTCTAGGTCAGATGTGTGTTAGGATATCGACATATGTTATCATCTTCCTCCCTTTAACTTCCTCTAAAATTAAGATTTATATCGTTTCTTGTTTTTTACGGCTTTATCTTATAATGCGTTCCTATAACCTCAAAATTATTTTACCTTCACTACTATTCCTTATACCCTTTAAACTTTATAGAATGTTTTAAGTAAGTGGAGTTTATGACAATAGACGTTCTAATGCCTTCTTTCAAAGCAACTCTTTCGGAAAGTCAGCTGTTTGTTTTACTAGCGGAACTAGCTGCAGAAATATTTATAGTTTGCTGCAATTGAAGTTAAATAGAATTAAACCAGATACAAGTCGCTTCACAACTGATTCGCTTGAAACTGTTTAAGAATAATCGAATTAATAATGCAAATATTTATATTAGCGAATTTCAAGAGGAAGTAACATATATATGCTTCTAAAAAGTTTTTGTAAGGCATAGAGATATATGCTAGAGGGCAGGCCTATCTCAATACATTGAGAGGTCTGAACATCTTTTTGTGGCTCTCAGGGCTCTGTGTAACCGCATTGAAACCTCTCCGAGAGTGATTAAAGGTTATAATAACTCAATTGATTCCGGCTTCCCGCTCACTGTTTGTGTTTTAATGTGTATTTTTAACGTTTTGCTGTAGAGGCTTCTGTAATTTTGTACTGATTACTTAATTTTATTTATAAGAGAATGTGGTCAGGTTACTTTTTCATTGTTTCACAATTTAACATATAGGGCCTCTCTAGTAATAATACTTCTATGTTGTAAGGCACGTGATTGCTAGCAAATTTTAATTTTACGCTTATTTCATTTTAAGAAAACTTGTGAGAAGTAACTTTTATTCAGTTGAGTGTGGAACTGCGACCTTCACCTCTAACATCCTACAACCTGTACCTTTGTACCCGAAAAGTGTACCTTCTTTCTACTTGTACCTTAAGACTGCCTTACTGATATTTCTAGATACGATTTGGATTAAAACAGATAACGGGTTCCTCCTACTCAGTGCATTCCCACTTTGAAAACTAAGTGGTTAAGAATTTTAATTAAAAGAGCTTAGGTTTTTTTTGGTGAGCTTTTATTTAATTCATAACTTTATCCTTTATAAATCTCTATTTAAATTCGAATCTAAACAAACACTACATTCCACTTTATCATGTAATCCTTTTTCCATTTTCAGTTTTGTTTGAACTAGTTATATTTCGAGTGTTTCAAGTGGTCTCAAGTATTTCCATTTGAAATCAATGTAGCGTCTGTAATTTTTTAAATCTCACGTTAGTTTATTTGAATCTTTGTATTTTGTTTGTTAATGATTCAAGATTATTTTTACTTTAAAAAATGAAATAGGTTTAAATAACATAAACTATAGAAAATTTAAATAGTTTGACCTCCAATAATTTTCTATCTCTTTAGTATTGAATCCTTGTTATTGAAGCATATTTTAAAGGATACACTAATTGCTACTCTTTTGAGTGCCCTGATTAGGCTTAATAATTTTGCTCTGGGTCCCTTTGTCTTTAGGGTAAAGAAAACATTAGGATGTTTATTTCAGCTTCAATATGAAGTGCTTTAAGACTCAAGAGATCACCTCTACTTGAAAGAACATGAAAATGAGAGAATGACGTTTACGTTTTTACTTTTCCTTATTATACCGTAGGTATATAAGAAAAGTATTGTGTTCGCAAAAAATCCAAAACCAGGAGAACACCGAAATTATACGTTTCAGGTGTTTTAAAGGCATCTTGTGTGGTTTTCACAAATTTGTATGTGTGTGTGTGTCTGTTATTATCGTAGCTCCTAGTGTATTAATGTTAGAGAGTTGAAACTTCGTATAAAAATTAGTCTACCCCTGTAGTTGTGCTATTCGGAAAATATTTTTATGAAGTCATTATTAACCCGCAAAAAAGACTCAGCGAAAATTTTGAAAAATCATAAAAACGCAGAAAAATGATGCGATCAGATTGAGATTTAGCACACATGTGTCTATGTATAAGACTAATATATGTGCCAAGTTTCATCTCATTATCAGCATTAGTTCAATATTTATCCAATGACTTGTGTATGTTTTTTTAATTTTTTTTTAAAAAATCAGAAAATGATTCACTTAAGTTTAAATTTGGTAATAAGTGTACTAAGTTTCGTTCAATACGACAAGTATATTCATGATTTTTGTTGGATCATAAAAATTAAGCAGCATTGAGTGAGGTCAGTGTTGTATGGGTGACCGCTGAGAATGAAACGGATGCATTTACTATCTGAGGACGAGCAAAGCGAGTCCGAAGCAGGGAGGATGAGCATATCCGATGTGATAAGGAAAAGTTCCGAGGTACCCCTACCCGATTTTTTTAATTAAGTCTCCCTCGACATCACCTTCTCCTAATACTATTTCTAATGATGATTATCGTTTTTTGTTGCAGAGCGATACAAGCACAAGTTTTCTAAGAGCTGCCAGGGCTGGTCAATTAGACAAAGTATTGCAACTTATAGAACAAGGAGTGGAAATAAACACATCTAATGCTGTGAGTATCCCACTTCTAGAGACATAAATACCAAAATAGATAAAATATTGTCTCGGGTTTGCAGGTGTACCCACAAATCACAAATCCTGGACGGTGTCCTTCAACCCTCCGTAACTATGACACTGAGGTCTGAAGATACATTTAAAATAAATAATTTTCCGAAAAAGATGTTAAGTAGGATCAAGTTATAGCTTCTAAAGTGTGTCCCAACTATTCTCAAAACTAATTTTTTTTCAAGCCTCTTAAAAAAAACCCCTATTGCCCAAAGAAAAGGTAGTCTTACTCTGGAGAGGATGCTATAGTAGTGGACTCAAGAATCTGTTACTCAAAATGTGTCAAATTACATATGTGCTTATGAAATAATATTTAGAGGACTTAAGTATGTTGGAGAAGGTAGTGGGTAAAGTTTTCTTAGTCTAATAGTAGTGAATTTATCTAGTTAAATCTACCAATGCTGCACAAAATTTTAAATCTAAACTGTATGATGATTTTTCCTCATTAGCCTATGCTTTGTAGCTTTTTTTCTCAACCGGATATAATTTCCTCACATGGTGCATTGAAGAATTTGTTTTGTATGACTGTCTACAAAAAATTCAATACACTTTGTTACGTGTGGCAAAGCAGTATATAATTCATTTTTTTATGTTCCTTTTCAGAATGGATTAAATGCTCTTCATCTAGCAGCTAAAGACGGTCATGTCGAGATAGTGGAAGAGTTAATATCCCGGGGTTGCAATGTAGACGCTGCCACTAGGAAAGGTAATACAGCATTACATATAGCTGCACTTGCTGGTCAAGAGGAAGTAGCGCGTGCATTGGTCGGTGCTGGTGCTCAGGTCAATGCACAGAGTACCAGCGGCTTCACTCCCCTGTATATGGCTGCACAAGAAGGCCATCATGCTGTAGTCTCTTTTCTCCTTTCTAAAGGAGCTAATCAAGGACTTTCTACAGAGGTAAGTTCAATTTTTAGGCCTTTTCCACATTGACAAGGCCTAATGTAGTTAAATGTATGCCAAGTGCAAGTCAAGAGAGCTGCAAAGAGGGAAAACTAATGCTGAATACAGTTGGGTAAGAATACAGTCAGGCAAAGCTAATCCACCTATCAGAGCTGTTAGTTATTGAAAATTCTCTGGCATTCATTCCAATATTAAATCTTTTTAACAAAATAGTTATTGGACTGTTAAGAATTAAATTCTAGGTTAATTAATGAAGACTTCAGTCCTATAGAAATTTTATTTAAATAAACATTAATTACAGATGTTTCGCATGGCGAAGCCAAGCATCTTCAGTGTAAACAAAAACCAAAACAAACAACCAACATTAAATCTTTTTATGCTGATCTTTTAAGGGTTTTATTTAAAAATTGAAATTTATATCTCAGTAGTTAATAAAAATAAAACAAAAAAAAACACATGTGTGTAAAAAAAGAGCCAAGTCTAGCATAAAAAATTGTGAGATCATTGAATAATCCAAGTCATAGGTTCCCAATAATGCTTGTAAATATATGAGGTCTGGCAGTTTCACTTTGTCATTTGGCCATTTCGCAGCTTAATGTAGTGTAGTACTAAACATCTTGTATAGAATGTAGACATACACTATAACAATATATTCAGCCTATTTAATAAGCTTATTATGTATTTCTGTGTGTGCTGCGTAAAGACCAAGCCACTAAGTGAAACCTTCTCACTTCAATGATCTCACAACTTTGTATGCTAGACTTGGAACTTTTTTACACGCGTGTGTTTTTTAGGGATTTCATTCTTTTTGTAAGCTTCAACATTATTCCTTACAAAAATATGCCTTCCTTAAAAAAATTTAATAAGAAATATTATTAAATTATTAGTTAGTTACAGCATATTACACCACTTGTTTATTACTAAACAGTTCCATTTTCTTTAAATAAAAATATAGAAAAAATGCATACAAATATTTTGTTATGTTTTGTCGAAAATCAAAACCCCAAAACTCTCGATATTCTTAGTTTTGGTGTGCTCTACTAGATAGCGCTAGTTGTCAAATTGTTTCTTTATAGTTAAAATTAAGGTTAGGATTACCTTTCAACTTAGGTTGAACATATTAGGTAGAAGAAACTGAAAATGACTTTGACAATGTCTCATTGATTTTCACATCAACATTTATCCATATACCAAATTTCAAGTGTCTACGATTGCTGGAAGTGCCATTGAATTTTGATGAGTGAGTGATTGTCAAAATTGCCTAACTTTGAGTCATTATAAATCAAATCCTGTGAATGGTTAAGATATGAAATTCGGTAGAATTGGTCAGCTCAACAAGATATTTTATTAAATATTAAAATTATATTTTTTAATGTCTTTAATAAAAATATATGAGGGGATGAAAATAGCCTTAAGATGCTTCCTGTATAGGATGGTACACCAGTGATAGCTTAACTTGGCAGGGGCACTGCTGTACCCCAGATAAATATAAAAGTTATATAGTTTACTAGCAGCTACCCGGGCTGTGTAATATAACCTTGATACGATGGTTTCATATTATAAATAATCTTTAAACTGACTTCGGGATTGGAGCCCCTTTTTCATGAAACCTCTCAGATTCAGGCTTAACTTACTTTTCATTTCTTGTAGGATGGATTTACACCTTTGGCAGTGGCTATGCAGCAAGGACATGATAAGGTAGTGGCTGTACTGTTAGAGAATGATTCCAGGGGTAAAGTAAGGCTCCCTGCCCTTCATATAGCTGCTAAGAAAGATGACACCAAGGCAGCTACTCTTTTACTTCAGGTAACTTATTTTGATTTTAAGTGACACATCTATCAAACTAATAAATAAATGATGTGTCTACAGTAATTCGTCAGCACTTGAAGAACATCGATTTAATACTAATAGCTAGTAAATAAGTTTTTAGTTAGAGGTTACAACTCATTACTCCTTAAAAAAATAGCTACATCATTGCTTGTTCTGAAAGCTATGGTACTCATTTTGTCCTGCTTTGCCCTCAGCTGTCTGGGCAGTGTAATATAACTTGATTATAATGGTCTGATATTATACATCATACTTAAAGAGACTTCAAGATTGGGGTGTCTCTCAAATTCAGGCTTAACTTACTTATTATTTTTATTTGTCCTCATTTATACCATTGGTATATAGGAATAGTTATTTATGCCATAAGGCTGAGAAGTGTTTCTTTATGTCACGGCAATTAGATTTACACTATTTTTTTTTGAAGTAGCACTCATTAAATAAACTGCGCTATATACTTAATTGAAAAAAAAAAAACACAAAATTGCCAATTAGAACACCTTTTAAAAACGAAAAAAAATAGTCGACGAACAAAAACAGAAGCAAAATGAACGTTTTTAAAGAAACCTCATGAAGGTTTTACACACATTGTTTTTTTTGAACACGCTACAGTACAGTAATGGCGGCAATATATGAATTACTTTTACGTCCTAGGAGTTTTTTTACATTCATTATTGTCCTCGGAGGTGAAAAGTACTAAATAACCTCCTATAACAATAATGATTGGCTTCTCATCCTAAAAATGGTCCAATAAAGTGCTCAATCAATTAATTACCTTTTGTAAAAAGTAATTTTACAAAAAAAATCTGAAACCGGATTGTCATTTGAATTATCCGTTTTAGGTGGTTTAGAGGCTTCCTAAGTGTTTTCATAAAATTGTCTGTCTGCATGTATGTGTGAGTGTGTGTGGGTTATCATCGTAGATCCTAGTGTATTATATGCTAGAGAGTTGACACTTGCTATAAAAATCAATCTATAGGTGTAGTTTTGCTATCCCGCAAATATTTTTTATGACGTCAATAACTCACAATAATGACTTAGCGGACAAACATGTGGATAAATTTGAGATTTGGCACGCTTATAGTCTTATATGAGACCAACATATGTGCTAAGTTGCATCACATTATCAGCATTATTTCAATTTTTATCAAATGACTTGTTTTTTAAAAAATTAAAAAAAATGTTTTTTTTTAATTTAATAAATGGGTTATTTTGAAAATTGTAAAAAAAACGGAAAATAGTCAACTTAAGTCCAAGTTATATTTCATGGACAGAAGTTTTAAAAAAGTAATGGGTACAAAAGGAAAAAATTCTTCCCTCACTGATTTTTTATTGTCAACTAATCAATACAAACACTTTGACCTTTGTCTATATCCCTTGCGAAAACCATGTAAGAAATAGGCATGACATGTCAGGCATTGTCATAAACTTTTTTTTATTTAGAATGAAACATATTAGATTTTTAGTATAAATTGTTTACAATTTAAATTAAAAATATTTAGTTTTTTAGTTTACAAATTTGTAAATTAGTACATTAACAAATTTAAATGTAGCAAATCATTTATGATATGCTACATAGAACTCTTTGGAGGTTCTGCACTCATTCTTTTTTTAAAAAAAAAGCTTTAGATAACTTAAACTATTCTACACATTTTTAAAGTTTTTTTTTACTTTTTGTTTTTAGGCGGCACTGATGATGACCGTTTATGTTAAAAGTCGGTTTTGTTGGATGAATAAATGAATAAACATTGTGGAAAGGCTTTTTTGTATTGGTTATTATAAAAAATACATTTTAGTACAAGATCCTCGATGACCAGTGATGCAGGATGCTTTATTAACTTAAATTAGAACGAAAATAGATAAAATAAGAAACAGAAAAATAACTGGATGTATAAACACTAGTTTCAGTTAACAGATACACAAAGCTGTGCCAAGTTATTTTCAATGCCAAGTGGACTTTTTTCTATTTTTTTTCTATCCAAGTTGAATGTCTTTTGATCTATTTTTTTAATTTCTTTTGTTATAGCTATAGCTTTAAAAGTTTGTTTCCTAGTTTGTTTACACTTCACAGCTAATTATTTTTTTTAGTTTTGTTTGATATTTTGTCTTGACTGCCTTTGTTTTTAGTTTTTTCCTTCTTTTAAAGAAAAATATTTTTGTAAACTTTAATATTTTTTTCTTTGTGCCAAATTGTTTAAGAAATGTGTTTAATATTTATTTTGCCAAACTGTTTTTAGAATGTGTTCAATATTTATTTTTAATTCCTTATATTGAGAGAAATAACAATTTCATTTAATTTTTTGATGGAATTAAATGACCCCTTTTGCAAATTTTTACATACAAAATATTTTTCAAGGCAAATTTGGTTCTTTAAGGATTGAAATAAAATAGTACTTACGAGACATGACACTAATATAAATATTACTTTTTATATTAATATTTATAGGTTTGAATCCTACTCTATATTATGTCCGAGTACATAATATAATAATATAGTACTGTTCATTATTCATGATCATGTTCAAAATGATCATGATCATGAATTTTAATGAAACTTTACTAAAATGTTCTTGAGTTCATAATTTGTATTGTGTTGTAACTGCATCAGTTTCTTGTAATGTTTCTAATAATGTAAGCAAAAATAAATGTCTATCATGTTGTATTAGGGAATAAAAAACTTATTTACATTTATTTTTGTGCACTTACATAATCCTATCATCTATCTTAAGGTCAAAATATTTGATCTGTTATTAATGTTATCAAATATGAATACAAAATACAAAAAAAAAACTTTATTTTTGCTATAAAGTTATATATTTATCAATGCCACAGGCCCTAGTTGACTAAAATGATTCGGTATGTATTTACCTATTAGGTTTTGAAATGTTTGAATATGAATATAAAAGAAAATTTCTCTTATGTGTTTTAATTTTTGTTGACAGAATGACCACAACCCGGATGTGACATCTAAGAGTGGGTTTACTCCGCTACACATAGCAGCTCATTATGGAAATCTTAGTATCGCTAACTTATTACTTCAGAAGGGTGCTGATATCAACTTTGCTGCAAAGGTAATGATTTGTAATCCTTTTCATTTATTTGATGTTCTAAGAAAAAAGTAACATAAATTTAGGCGGTATCCCGGTGATGTTTAGCATGTGTGCCAATCACACAGACCGTCCGAGATCGATCCCTTTCAGGGCCTCTTGCATTTTCCAAGAACATGCCGTCCTTGAATGGGAACAATAAGCCGGTGGTTCTGAGCCTGTGCAATGTCAAGTACTCGTAAAAGATCCCTAACCCAAAATTAATTTAGGTTTAGGAAAAATTTAAGACCCTAAATAGTAGTTTATATAAAATATATATGTTTCTGCCTTGTGGTTTCAAGATCAGGAGAACTTTGTCTGGCAGTGAGGAAGCAGATAAACTTGCTAGACTGGGAGCAGAAACCCCATTCATTGGACCAGAACCTGTCCTTCCCCTCTCAGCAACACATGCTAAAACACTCTTGGATAGCTGGCTAATGAACACCCTAAAACTTAACTGGCATGCCTTTGCTGGTTGCAGACAAGCAAAAATGTTCATTACTGGGCCAATTGAAAAAAATACAAATTTTCTAATTAACCTCAACAAGCCTTGCCTTAGGAACCTATTTAGTGTTCTGACCGGTCATTGTAGATTAAATAAACATCTTAATACTTTAGGCATAATCTCAGAGGCTAACTATCCCATGTGTGGGCATTATGAGGAGACAGCCTTTCACCTGCTTGCAGAGTGTGAGGCCTATACTTCTCTTCGTACCCGCATATTTGGCGTAGGCCTCTTGTATGAAGAGGAGCTTTCTTCTCTTAGTTGGAGAGATATCCTACAATATATCAACCTTTCCAAGAATTCTTGGTAGAGGTGGTGTAGACTAAGGAATCGGGGCTGGCAAAAAGGGCCCAACAACGTGGCCTATTTGCCTGGCTTTGCCTCCCCACCCTATTATTACTGCTACTACTACTAGTCTGGCAGTGAGGCACGTCTTGTTTCTAGCTAAAGCTATAGAAACTTATAGTAAAGCCTCCGCTCTTCTATGGATTAGACACAAAACACGTAGAACACTAGCTTCTTTCTAAGAGAGTTAGCAAAAAGGGCCCAACAATGTGGCCTACTTGCTGGGTGATCACGTCTCCCTGACTAATATCACAAGTATAAAATAACATAAATGCCTGTTACGTATTCTTTCCCTCCATTAGGGTAATTACCGAAAGAATACCGTGAAACATTCTCTTAAATTGGAGAGTACTACAAATACTATTTATAAAACTGAGACCAGTAGTCCAGGATTTGAACCTTGGACCATAAGGTGATGAAAATAACTGCAAGGGAAGAAAAACCAAACGATAAAAAATCCTTTCATCGGGTGTTTTTATTTCCTAAAATTTGCAAATATAATAACCCCTTAGCCTAAATAATCTAGTGACCAGGTGATCTAGGACCATATTTAATTAACTGAGGAATGGATAATTGTTTCAATCTCTATTTCCATTTATCTTTAAGGGCTTCTCTTTCAAGAAGCCCTTCCTAAGAAAATTAAATTTGTATTGTATAAATATATATTTTAAATTCTTTAATTTTTTTTATAAATAAAGAAAAACTAATTATAGAAATTTTTTGTTTAATTTTATAATTTCAATTAGTTTCTAGAAAAAATTTTACTATAAAAATTCAATAATTTTCAAGATAGTGTGTCAGGACTTTAAATTATGGAACTTCACTTTCCTATGTTGTATTTTAAATTTCAAGAAAAACATGGGCTCCTCAACGGCTCATTCTTTTAAAATTACCTTATCATGAGAACAGTGCTACCCATAGATGAGGTTCGAAATCCTGTAGGATTCAAAATTCTCTGTAATCATTTTAAAACATTTGATTAAAGATATACGTAGCGGTGTTATAATAAGGAATTTGTTTTATATTAATTATAGAATTAAACAAAAAGAAACACTTCATAACATAAATGAAATAAAACACTAAGGTTGGAAAATATCATCTTATCAGTTAATTTAATTTCTTGTTACAACTACTTAAATGGTGTCACCCGTGGTGTAGTGGTTAGGATACGCGGCCAATACTCAGAATGATTGGACTTTAGTCATGGGTTCAATCCCAGCACAGGCCTCTAGGATTTTTACAAGAGGGATAAAAATTCTGCGTACCACGTCCTTCAGAAGGGACGTAAAGCTGGTGGTCCCGAGCCTGTGCGTTGTCAGGTACTCGTTAAAGATCCCTTACCCTAAATGAAACTGGGTATAGGCAAAATTTAGGACCCTCATTGTATAATCATTATAATACTATACTGTTTCTGCCTTGTAGTTTAAAGTGGTTGGAGGTTTGGTTTAACAATGAGAGCACGTGTTGTTCCCAGTTTTCACTACACTATAAGAGTCAGTGAAAATATGTATGATTGCTTGAAAAAGCATGAGAGGAACCATAGAAATTCACGGCTCTTCTGTCTAGATTAGATGAAATATACCTACACTTAAAATTAAAAAGGAGTAGAACACTATCTTAGGGAGCTGGCAAAAAGGGCCCAACAACGTGGCCTACTTGCCTGGTAGTTACTACCACTCCCCCATATTACTATCACTACTATTACTAACTACTTTAATGCAATGAAGAGTAATTTTATGAAATTTAATTTAATTTTGTAATTTTTTTGTAATATTGTGCAAACTAAAATTATTCAAAAGTAAAATTAATTAACAATAAATAAAATAAAACAGTATATTGTGATTTTCAACTTCTTATCAGTTTATTAAAAAACTTGTGACAACCCATTTAAAAGGTTTTTTTCCAATAAAAGAGTGACTTTTAAGGGTAAGAAAGAAAAATTTGAAGGTAAATTGTCAGAAGTATGTGAAAACCTTATACAAGTTTTAACATTGATCTCCCTATTGTTATAAATTTCTTATCAGCAACGGTGGTGCTGCTGACATTGAATCGTGAGTTGAAGACAAAGGAACAAAATTGTCAGTCACTTTGTAAGCATTTATTGTATTTTATTGCAGCACAACATCACACCTCTTCACGTCGCTTGTAAATGGGGTAAAGTAGCTATGGTTAGTTTACTAGTGGATAAAGGTGCTAATATAGAATGCAAGACTAGAGATGGACTGACGCCTCTACATTGTGCTGCTAGATCTGGTCATGAAGCTGTAGTGGAACAGCTAATTGAAGCTAAGGCACCTCTAGCTGCTAAAACTAAGGTATATCTTATAAAGCTGTTGTATCTAATTGTGAATTAAACAATCAAAATTTATTTATTGATGCGCTTAAGTTTTTATAAAATTTATCACGAGGATCTATCTTATCAATAGGAATAAATCTTATTTTTAAATAAAAAGAGTGTAAAGATGATGTTGTGGTTTATTTTGAATTTATTATATTTTATATTAATACATCATGCATATAATTAAATTTCTTACTGAGATCTTACTTTTTTTCTAGGTTAATTAATGAAGACTTCAGTCCTATAGAAATTTTATTTAAATAAACATTAATAACAGACGTTTCGCATGGCGAAGCCAGGCATCTTCAGTGTAAACAAAAACCAAAACAAACAACCAACACCAAAAATATTTATTAAACGTCTGTAATTTAATGTTTATTTAAATAAAATTTCTATAGGACTGAAGTCTTCATTAATTAACCTAGAATTTAATTCTTAACAGTCCAATAACTATTTTGTTAATTACTTTTTTTCTTTTCCAATTATTGTGGCTTACATTTTTCTGAGGATTTTGAAACTTTAACAGTGATCTTCTGACTTGACAGGCATTTAAATCACTCTCATTTCATATATTTTGGTCTTATTTATAAAATGTTAGTTAAATTATTAAATTGTATTGTCTGTAACAATCCAATCAAGTATTGAAGAAGGAGTGACTATAGAAGTTATGTTTTTTGAAGTTATGTCAAACATAAGATGAAAGCATTTCCATTGGTCAGTTTATATTTTAGTATTTTGATATATTGAGCGGAGGCACTGTTTTCCAAAACTGTTATTCTGTTCTAATTCAACTAAGACAGTCCTGGCCCTAGAATAATACTATATATAGAAAGAGCACTACTGATAACACGAAAGGCGGTTCACTGGTGCACTTAAGTAATGCTGCCACCCTAACAATATACAATTTTCTAAAAAAAAAGTTGTCAATACTCCCTGTTGCTGAATTATTATGTTCTATTATTAATTAATGATTGATTATTCATAAAATACTAATATAAATATCAGTGCATTATAATATTTAAAGCATTTTAAATTGTAGTTTAACGTATTTATTAAAATTATATTAAAAGTAGCCCTCGTCAACTAAATGTAGATTATTGTATTCTGCCACCCTTTTGCCATCTAAGACCGGGTTTATTAAATACTCAGCAGGTGTTTTAAATTATTATATTTGTTCTTATGATCTTTCTTCATTAATAGATATTTATGACACATATTTAAAATAATGTTTTGTTGTCAGGTTGGCAGCATTACTTAAGTGCACCAGTAAACTGGCTTTCATGTTATCACTGGAATTACATTGTGTCCTGTGCTTCTTCTATATATAGTATTATTCTAAGGTCCTGGTCTTATTATCTTGCTGACATTGTTGCCATGGCATGCCCAGTCAAATGTTAAGAACTTAAGGGTTCATTAGTGACAGCACTATTATTAACATTTAAATAAAAGAAGCACAGATGCTCTTTCTCTTGGCATTTAACTCACTCATGTTGTTCTTAGGTAACACTTATGTTATCATGAAACTTCTCTTTCAATTGATCACAATCAAATTAATTATAATAATAATAGCCTTTTATTGGAAAAATTACATAGTTACAAAAATTTAAATTTACAATTTCACAGATTAAAATATCTTTTTAAAAATATTTTCCCAAATCGGATTAATCCGAGGCACCCTAAAGGGTTGGAGGATATGATTTAATTTCTTTTTAAAATTAAAATTAAATCATATTATAATCTGAATAATTTAGTATTATCCAGCCCATCACTTAAGAAATACCTGGAGACTCAAAGTGTGGCATAGTTCTTGACCTATCTCCTTATAGACAATTCAAGTTACAACTTTGATCAGTTTTTCTTCTATAGGAGTTGTAATATTGTATTAATAATATAAATTAAATAACACGAGCTATTATCAAGATATATTTATTATCTAAAACTGGCCAGGTGTGCCAACATCTGTAACCTCAGTTATCAGTGTTGTCACAGAGGTCTGCTGTGCTAAATTTAAGAAATGGAGAAGTGTACAAAACTGAGCGTTAAAGAGTGTAAATATTTTGTTTGTTTTTACAATAATTTGTCAGGACATCATTTAGTATGCAATAATTGTGGTGTGGTCGAAAGCCGGGTGAATTTTGTTTGGTGTAATAATTTCTTGGTGAACTTTCTTGTTATATGCTTTATAACCTGAGCAGAGCAGTAGCTTCACAACTTACTATTTAATTTTATATATTTTTTTAAGAAATGTACTTATTTATCCAATAGATGCAAAGACAGGATAGTAGTTATTTATGCCAGAAGGCTGAGAAGTGTGTCTTTATGTCACGGCAATTAGATTTACCGACAAGCGAAGCGAGTCGGGAAAAATTGCCTAGACATAAAGATATTCTCAGCCGGATGGCATACACTATTTTTTTTTGAGGTAGCACTCATTAAATAAACTGTGCTATATTGCAAAACTAATAACTTAAGTTTACTTATAAACTGTGCTTAATTGAAAAAAACAAACAAACATCCAATTAACTCCATATTATCGTCGTCATTGAATTCATCTATAGCTTCACACTTTTACTCTAAAATGTAAAAGCTTTACAAATAAACCCACAAAAATTGCCAATTAGAACACCAAAAAAAAAATTAGTCTATGAACAAAAACAGAAACAAAATGAACGTTTTTAAAGAAACCTCATGAAGATTTTACACAGATTGTTTTTTTTAACGCGCTACATTACAGTAATGGGGGCAATATATGAATTACTTTACCTCCTAGGAGTTTTTTTTACATTCATTAGTGTCCTCGGAGGTGAAAAGTACTAAATAACCTCCTATAACAATAATGATTGGCTTCTCATCTTAAAAACGGTCCAATAAAGTGCTCAATTACGTACTACCTCAAAAAACTAATTTAAATAGATTATAAAAAATTATAGCAATTATTTAAAAAATGGTACAGCACAGCATTATTTGCACCCATTTAATGCTCTGTATATGTTAATTTATTAATAAAAATATTATACTTATAAAGGAATTTATTTTAATCTCTTTAGATATCTAGTTTTAAAGTTAATGATATTTAATGATATTTAATAAACTAAGATTATAATAAATAAATAAAATAATAACAAAAATAAAATAATAATAAATAAAATAATAGCATAAATCAAAATAATAAATCAAATAATAATATATAGAACTGTTATATTAGTAAATAATCGTGTTAAAATAAGTATAATAAATAAAACCATTCAATGAGGAAAAAGCAAATTAATATTATACTCACTTTAGGAAATAGTTTTTTTTAATCTAGATTTAAAAGCTAAATTTATTTTCAGATTATGTTTAATTTATAGCAAACACGTTATGCATGTTTAATAATTAATTCATGAGTTATCTCAATTACTATAATTAAAAAATATAATATATACGTGTGAACTCCAATAAAACCTCTTCAAAGAGGAACCACAGTCCCTTGGCTGATTTGCATGTTTATAAAATAAATAAGTAAAAATAATGCAATTGAAACTTAAAAAAACAATAATTGGTATTGTATTGTATTGTATATGCCAATTTTCAGCTCATTTAATCCCGGAAAAATTAAATAAGTTGAAATGCTACTGCTAAAGCTTATACCAAAAACTTAAGCAAGAAATGGATTGTTAAGCACAGAAATAAACTTTTTAAAGGAAATTAGTTTATGAAATAGTAAAACCATTGTATGAAACATGGACCACTATCACTTATATTAATTTATTGCCTTATAAATATGTTTGTTTTCCAGAATGGTCTTAGTGCTCTTCATATGGCAGCTCAGGGGGATCATGTGGAAGCTGCGAGGGTTCTCTTATATCACGGTGCTCCAGTAGATGACATTACAGTTGATTATCTTACAGCTTTACATGTTGCAGCGCATTGCGGTCATGTCCCTGTTGCTAGGTAATTAACTTAATAGCAATTTCATTAATCATAACTTTTTATTTACTTAATTATCTATAATTATTTTTTTAAATGAAAATAAGGATTAATCACCTATAGACAATACTAAAATTATCCATCTAAAATCCATTCTAAACAAAAAGTAACAGAACAACTAGCACTTGAAAATTTTTAACTGATAGTTTATTATGTGCACAAAACATTTTAAAACACAACATTACCACTAATATTTCATTTTAATTATATTTAAAATAGCATAAATATAATTAAAATATTGTTATAATATTATAATTAAAAAGTTGAAATACATTGATAACATATAAATTAATGTAATCATATGTGATAAGAGTGATTTCCCACCAGAACTTGAGTTTACTTAAAAAAAAACTGTGAGGCGGTTTTGCAATAGACTAAAGCAGCTAGGAGTATGAAAATAAAAGGTACGTTAAGGAATAAAATATAACCCACGAATAGTTCTAAATAAATCCGCTGTGATGCGATACAGTCTTGCCTTGAACAACACGCCCCAACAACAACAGTGAATTTTAAAAATAATAAGAACTCTAAAAAAATGGCAAATGCTATTATTCATTAAATGTAGTATAGTTTTAAATAAAAATATATTTGGCTAACATGCATCTTCCTCATTTGATAAAAAGGATGACAGAAGTGCATTCTCATAGTTGGCATAGTGAAACTACAAAATTACACACTAGCGCTCCTGTTAACTGGCTACAGAACTAACCTTTTCTGGTCTGAAATAATAAATCCCAGGACCATCTTTCTTTACCTATATAATTTCTTTGCTTGGGGTTTTTAAAGCATCAGTATTTGTATAAAAACATTTGTCACTTCAGAGGTCTTGGGTTCACATCCCAGGTTCCACTATCAGTTTATTTATATTATTTTTAATATAAATTATCACCAACTTTTGTTTACATTGTAAACTTTAAGGTTGGCTACCATCTGGAAGATCTGAAAAACTGTTGAAAATCATGTTGCATTGTGAAAATGCTAAATTTTCTTTTCAGGAGAAGATTGTCTCAAAGTGAATATTAATTTGGTGTTAATACTCACTTCATTTATACTTCAATTTATACATTTGGTATATTCTTATTTTATGATTAGACACACTGTTCAGTTAAAACATTAATATTTCATTTTATATTTTTCTTTCTAAAGTGATAAGTTATGCTGGGTTTAGTTACATCTGAAGAGTTTTGCGTTGTAAGCTTGTCAATTTTTATTGAGATGTATCAATATTTGGTAGATTTAATGGAGTGATATTGATTTATAGGCACTGTTCAAACCCATGAATCCCATGGATATTTATCGTTATTTGGACCTAAGCTAACTAAATATTTCCATGTATATAACATTAGGTGATTAATTTATTTGTTTTAGGTTACTTCTGGAAAGGAAAGCGGATCCCAACGCTCGTGCTCTGAACGGATTCACTCCTTTACACATTGCTTGCAAGAAAAACAGAGTGAAAGTTGTTGAATTATTGCTTAAATACGGTGCTAGTATTGAATCCACTACTGAGTCTGGTCTGACTCCTCTTCATGTATCTTGCTTCATGGGTTGCCTCAATATAGCAGCTTTATTGCTAAATGCTGGAGCAACTCCAGATGCTTCTACAGTGAGGGGAGAGACTCCTCTACATCTTGCTGCTAGAGCTAACCAGTCTGATTTAGTCCGACTTCTTTTAAGGTATACTTTGTTTATTAAATTTGAAAAAAATGTGGTTGTTTACACTACACTCTTAATATTCATGTATTCTTCCAGAGCCTAGTGTCTATAAAACAGCCTAGCAGGATTATAAATGAATTGAGAATCACTTGACCAATCATACATCTCTTTGTGTGGTAGTTGGGCTCTATATTAAAGTAGCTTTGAAACAAACAGCTGGATAAAACTTACACCTAAATTTACTATCAACCATTGTTGATATGTTACCAGGGTTCCATTGTAAATAAATAAAAAAAAAAAAATAATAAAAATAAATATGATACTAGGATAAATGTGTTAGTTTTACCTGGTTTTACATACTGTTAAATTATGGTGAACAGATGCTGTCTCAACAATTAAGAACCCTTGTTTAAACATTCAGCTGAAAGTTTCATATCCTAGGGAATGGGCTCATTGGATTTCCTCTCTTACCGTAGTCTTGTATGTGCACATCTTGTTTAAGTTATATTATATTGTTATTTCAGGCACAATGCTACAGTTGATTCTAAAGCCAGAGAGGACCAGACTCCGTTACATGTAGCTAGCAGACTAGGTAATACAGATATTGCTGAGTTGTTACTTGAACATGGTGCTTCTCCATGTTCTACTACTACTGATCTCTATACACCTCTACATATAGCTGCCAAGGAGAATCAATACCAGGTAAACAAACCATTTGTATCTTAACATGACCAAAACCTGATCTTATAATAATACTATATATAGAAGGATCACTACTGATGACACCGAAAGGTGGTTCACTGGTGGTCTTAAGTAATGCTGCCACTCTACCAATATACAATTTTCTTATAAAAAAAGTTGGCAATACATCCGGTTGCTAATTATTATGTTCTAATATTAATTAATGATGATTATTCATAAAATAGTAATATAAATATCAGTGCATTATAATATTTGAAGCATTTTAAATTGTAGTTTAACTTTTTTAATTAAAATTATATTAAAAGTATCCTCGTCAACTAAATGTAGATTCTTGTATCCGCTATCCTTTTGCACATTTAAACCAGTTTTATTAAATACTCAGCACTTTTTTTTTTTTTTTTTTTTTTTTTTTTTTTTTTTTGTTTTTTTTTTTTTTTTTTTTTTTTTTTTTTTTTTTTTTTTTTTTTTTTTTTTTTTTTTTTTTTTTTTTTTTTTTTTTTTTTTTTTTTTTTTTTTTTTTTTTTTTTTTTTTTTTTTTTTTTTTTTTTTTTTTGTTTTTTTTTTTTTTTTTTTTTTTTTTTTTTTTTTTTTTTTTTTTTTTTTTTTTTTTTTTTTTTTTTTTTTTTTTTTTTTTTTTTTTTTTTTTTTTTTTTTTTTTTTTTTTTTTTTTTTTTTTTTTTTTTTTTTTTTTTTTTTTTTTTTTTTTTTTTTTTTTTTTTTTTTTTTTTTTTTTTTTTTTTTTTTTTTTTTTTTTTGTTTTTTTTTTTTTTTTTTTTTTTTTTTTTTTTTTTTTTTTTTTTTTTTTTTTTTTTTTTTTTTTTTTTTTTTTTTTTTTTTTTTTTTTTTTTTTTTTTTTTTTTTTTTTTTTTTTTTTTTTTTTTTTTTTTTTTTTTTTTTTTTTTTTTTTTTTTTTTTTTTTTTTTTTTTTTTTTTTTTTGTTTTTTGGTTTTTTTTTCTTTTTTTTTTTTTTTTTTTCTTTTTTTTTTTTTTTTTTTTTTTTTTTTTTTTTTTTTTGTTTTTTTTTTTTCATTCTTTTTTGATCTTTTTTTTTTTTCTTTTTCTTTTTATATTTTTTTTATTTTTTTTTTCTTTCTTTTCCTTTATTTTTTTTTTTTTTTTCTTGTTTTTTTTTTTTTTTTTGGTTTTTTTTTTGTTTTTTTTTTTTTTTTTTTTTCTTTCGTTATTTTTTTTTTGTTTAAATGAATAGAATATGTTTTTATCTTTATTTTTTTTATCTTTTATTTTTTTTAATTTTTTAAATAAAAATAATAATTTGTTTTCTTTATTTTTCTATCCTTTATTTTTTTTTTTTTTTTTTAATTTTTTTTTTTTTTTTTTTTTTTTTTTTTTTAAATTTTTTTTTTTTTTATTTTTTATGTCAATTTTTTTTTAATTTTTTTTTAAATTTTTTTTTAAAAAATTTTTTTTTTAAAAATTTTTTTTAAAATTGTTTATTTTGTTTAAACTCCATTGTTATTATATTGCTTACGAAGTTTCTTCATAATGGATAATGGTTTGTTGTTAGACCCCTACTTAAGGCCACCAGTCAACCGGCTTTCGTCTTATCAGTTGAATTACATTGTGTTTACGGTCATATGCTCCTTCTATATTAGTATTATTCTAAGATTATGATACAGGAGTTTAAAATTGTCAATGAAGCTCAACAATGTCTCATTATGAAAAGGCTTTTGGTCATTATTATTGCAAGCTTGTTTCTATAAAATAGTTTAATATTAAAATGTAGTTCACAATTATTAGATTTTTTTGGAGGATCATGGAAAAACATTTTTAGAACATATTGAAAAAAACATGTTTTGATATGAAAAAAATTTACAAACTATAAAACAATTACAATAAAACAAACTGCTCAAAGATCAAGAATATTATAAATTTTATGGTTCCTGACCCGAGTCATTTTATCAACATCTCTGATAATTACCACAATTACATGACAATTTTTTCTTTCAATCTTTTCAATTGCTGTTTTTTGACTTTTCCTCATTTATACCGTAGGTATATAGGAAAATTATTGTGTTTGCAGAAAAATCTGAAACAGAGATGACACCTGAATTATTGGTTCCAGTTTTTTTAAGACCTCCTGATAGTTCTCAAACTTTGTCTGTATGTGTCTGTTATCATTGTGCTTCCATTGATGATGCTAGGGGTTGAGACTGGTACAAAATCAGTCTATAGGTGTAATTGTGCTTTTCGGAAAATAATTTCTTTATGACATCATTAACACCATCATCATTAATATAATGACTCAAAATTTTTTTTTAAAAACATACAAAATATTTATAAAAAGTATACATTTTATGCTTATAATATTATATTATCAACTTGTATAGCTTTTATTCTGGGACTATCAAACTCCAAAGTCTTTTGGTTTCTAAATTTAATCACTTAAGTTCAGATGTAAGTATTAAAACTTTTTATGCGTTATATTACAGATTGCAGAGCAGTTGATTGATCACAGTGCTCCTCTTGATGCTTCTACAAAGAAAGGCTTCACACCCCTTCATCTTGCTGCTAAATATGGAAATCTAGAAATAGCTAAATTGCTTCTGGATAACAATGCACCTATCGATGCACAAGGAAAGGTAACCTTACTCTTGTGCTGCTCATTTTAATATTGGTGGGCTCAATAGAGTATTTGCATTCTTCAAAAAAATTTTTTTTTGCTTATAAAATGATTAAATGTGTTTAAAAAATATATTAAGCTGTAAAAAAATATTTAATTTAATTTTAAATAGTCGAAATAAGCATTTAAAGAAGAGGAGAGGAGGGTGTGAGAGAGCGGGGTGAAAACCAAACGTTCTAAAGGTTGGGTCATTTAAAGTACAGATGGGAGTTTTAGTTAGAAATATCGTAAGGACAACAGTTGCTTACAGTTCAATAGAGTGTAAAGAAGACTGAAACAAAACAATTCCATGTTCCAGGTAATACAATGCCTAAGGAACGTGATGGCTACAGCTGTCAGTATCATCTTGTTGACAGTATAGAATAAACTCTAATGAGTGTTGCTCTAGTGAAATTGTACTAAATAGTGGCCGTTTTCCCTCCATGAGAACATGTTTAAATATATTTTACATTTTTTTGCTGTATTATCAAAAGTATAAGTTTTTTCATTCTAATATTTTACAGGTTGTTCTTTTATACGACGTTTTTATTGATAATGCAATAAAAAAAATTGTGCAAATACTCTATTACAGCAACCCCTCTCCCCTTGATATTATTATTTGATGCTATTGTTATATATTTTAATATATAATACTAGAATAGTCTTCCTCAATACCTTTTCTTGTTTTTATTTTCAGATTAAATTTGTTTCTTTATATACAGGGTGGAATATTTCAAATGCAGTAATATTAAATTCTTAAAAATAAGAAAATCATGGTCCTGGTCATTAAAAAATGCTCTGTACCCCTCTGTTAATTGACTCTTGCTAGTTCAAATTTACCAATATTATTTTGGTAACTATTATCCATGTATGGTAATTTTGTTACCACTTTTGGTAACTTTGAAAAGTTAAATTAGAGCATACCGTTATATTGCTTAAATACTGCACTAAATACTAAAAAAATTGCACTAATTTAAGGAATGCACTTATTTAACTTTTCAAAGTTAGCAAAATTGGTAACAAATTTATCATATTGGAGTTAGTTACCAAAATAATAATGATAAATTTGAAAGTCCAGGGCCATGTTTCCTCTTATTTTTTAGGGTTTAATGTTAGTCTATTTTAAATGCTCCATCCTGTATATCTAAGATATTAAGAATCTAATACAAATACTGTAACTGTCGAACAAGTTTCTGAGAAAAAATTTGTCCTTCTGATGATCATTTAATCTTTAGATAATCTGTTTAACTTACTTGGACTTATCCTTAAAAATATAGTCCAAGAGCCTGGCCTAAAAAATGTAACTCATTTTGTACTACTTCAAGACCAAATGTTTCCAAAAATATACCTTAAATTATGAAGGAAAAGCATAGTCTGCCTATCCAGAGTGGAGCCCTTCATATGAATGTGCTCGCTCAAAATATTATAAAATCGCACAAATTTCAGTTTTCTTGCAATAAGTGGTTCCCTGTAGGTCGTGAGCAAAACATGAAGAGGACATTTTTTAAAGCTAATACATTTTTCCACTAAATAACAGTTTTTTCGTCAAAATTGAATCACTACAACTAAAGTTATTACATTAGTTAAATGACCATAAAAATTTACAAAAAGCCAATATTTTTTAATGAAATTCGCTAACTTTGCATAAATTATCATTTTTTTGTTTTTTTTTTAAAGAGCTATAACTTTGGCTTGCTTTTGGTCATTTTATCAGTTTTAAAAAATGTTCTATTCATGTTTTCCACACGATCCACAGGGAATCACTTGTTTCAGTTCTATTGCAAGAAAACTGAAATTTGTGCGGTTTTAAAAATTTTGAGCATTTGCAATTATATGAAGGGCTCCACTCTGGATAGGTAGACTACGTTTTTTTTCTGATAATTTAAGGCATATTTTCAGAAAAAATTGGTTCAAAGTGTTACAAAATGAGTCACATTTGTCAGATCCGGTTCTTGGACTAATAGTAAATAATGTCAAAATTAAGGATGTCTGAAATTAAGATGGACTTGGTAAAGCTTTCCCTCTTCCTTTATACTTTCTAAACACTTTCATATGGTTCATGTGTTTCTAGAATGGTGTTTCTCCACTACATGTTGCAAGTCATTATGACAAAGAAAACGTGGGTATGTTGCTGTTAGAGAGAGGTGCTAGCCCTCATGCTACAGCTAAGAATGGTTTCACTCCGCTACATATTGCTGCAAAAAAGAATCAGGTAACTAATTCCTATGATATCACTACTTTTTTTTATACATTTATTTAGAGCGCCTGCTCCACGTAGTACTACAGGCGCTTGTAAAAATAAAATTACTATCAACTGTCTTTTTTATGCAAATTTTCACCTTTTTTCAGTTGATTGAGCTTATAATTTAGTCTTATTGTTGTAGGTTACTTATAATTATTTTGAACACAATTTTCCCTAATTTTGACACAATTAGGGCAAAATTAGGTAATTCTACATTTATATGAGCAACATCCTAACGACTATGTGTAAAAAACAGGGAATTCTGCACTAAATGTGAGCAACAATCCTAACGACAATTGTGGGTCAAAATCAGGGAATTCTACATTAAACATGAGCAACAATCGTAACGACAATTGTGTCAAAATTAGGGAATTCTACATTAAATATGAGCAACAATCCTGACGATTAGTTATTGATATAATGTATTTTGATTTGAAGATGGAGATAGGTAAAGGTTTATTAAAGTACGGTGCTAGAGCAAATGCCGAGTCCAAAGCTGGATTTACTCCTCTTCACCTTGCTTCTCAGGAAGGACATGAGAGGTTTGCTAAAATGCTGTTGGAACACGGAGCTGATCCTAATCAACATTCCAAGGTAATTTACAGTAGTGTAAAGAATTAGTTGTGTTATATAATTATTTATTCTCAGATTTAGATAATTAAAGATTTTATGGACAGGCAATGTTAGCAACTTACCTTTAGCTAAAGAGACACACTAGTAGCGGGAGGATATAAGGGCTCTTATAACTTGCAGAGTACCTTGATACCATAACTGTACATAGATTATACATAGATTGATTTTTTTCATAATGATTGCAAATCATGTATATATTAAATATCTTTAAAATTATTTTTATCTTATATTATCTAAAATTAATTTAAAATAAGTTTTAATTATTTATCGCATATATTCATTAATTATCTGTTTTGTATAAAATGATTTAGTGTGACATCACTGAAAAATACCCCCTTTTTGTTGGGTGCATTATAAATTGTAGAGGGTTGTGGAGTCTTTAGTTTCCCTAGAGTAGGAGTAAGTACAGTTAGGGTACCTATTGAATATTGTCATACTACCAGATCCCTTATCACTGTGCTATTCCATCTAAGCAAAGAGACTAATACTATTAGAGGGAGGATACAACAGTTCTTATCATTCCTTGGGTAGCTAGGTGCCGTAACAGTACATTGGTGACGTCATTTTTTTTATTTTTCATAATAATTACAATTTCACGTAAATATATTACATTATTTTTCGACTATTTTGTTTCAAATCAAGTAAAATGAATTTGAAATAAGTTTTAATTATTATCTATTGCATGTATTCTTTAATTGTTAGTTTTGAATAAAGTGGTTTAATGTGGCATCACTGAAAAATGTCCGCCGTTAGTAGAGTGCATGCTACAATAGGAGTTGTAGATGAGTGGGGAGTATCTAGTCTCTCTCTTGGGAGATTATAGTAGGGGTAAGTACAGTTACAGCACCTATGGAAACTGTCTCACTTCCAGACCCCTTATCACTGTGTTAAACGGGTTCTGTAATGTTCCCTCTAATAGTATTAGTCTCTTTGCACCCAAGTCTTCCCTCTTGTAGTATAAGTATTTTAAAAAAGATTAAAGGATTTGATAGAAAATCTATTTAACTAAATTTAAGAAGTTTTATGTTATCAATAACATTTACTTTAAATTGACGAATTCATAATGAGATGAAAAAATATGAAATTGTATGAATTTTGGGGGTGAAAATTGTTTCCTCACTTATATTGGTTGTACCTAAATTAAATTGTAATGGTTAAAAATATCAACTTCTTTTACAAATTTTATTATATTAATAGTAAAAATGCTTTAACTTACTTGATTAAACCTAACATTAAAAATTTACAAGGGATACTCCTTCTTTGCTAAAACTATTCTAAGATTGTGATTAAAGCCAATGTTTGATAGAGCTGCTTTAGTTTTTCCACATACATTGGTTCTACTTAAGTATAATTTTAATGGTAATTAATATCAACTTCTTTATAAATGTAATTATTTTAAAAGAAAAAGTGCTTAAACTTACTTGACAAAAAGAAAAAATAAGAACATGTATTTTTTACATAACCTTTCTTGTAGATTTTGTTAGTTATGTTTTCTTGCTTTAAAAGGCAACTTGTTTTTCACTATTGATAGTTATTAGAGAGAGGTGTTGGGTAACCTAGCAAATAGGCTATTTTGTGCCCTCCGTCTGATACATAACATTTGTGTTGTAGAACGGGCTAACTCCTCTACACTTGTGTGCTCAAGAAGATAAAGTGAACGTGGCTACAGTTCTTGGACAACATAATGCTACCATAGACGCTGCTACTAAGGTCTGTTTTTTAATTAATACATATATTTAATTTCTTAACGTGTATTAGACTCTTACTTAATAAGGAAAAATCCTAAGTCTAGTGTTTAATCTAAAAGAGCATAGAAATGACTACCTAAACTTACTGGGAGTGACCCTGGATCTAGGTCTAACTTGGTATCACCACTAGATTTATCTCACAAGCTGTCCTCAGTTTTACTTTTATTAAGGAAACTTGTCTATAAATTAGACGCTGATATTATGCTGAAGGTGTACTATGCATATTTTCATTCAAAGATGACTTGTTGTGCTAGTCTGTGGGTATCATCTCCTAAAGCTATAGATGTTTTTATTCTTCAGAAAAGAGCTCTATTTTTAAATTTTCTCACAATAATAGTTGTTAAGACTATTTTAAAATTAACAGTATATTAACGTTTCCTTCTTAAGTGATCTTAAATTTGTTATTGCATAAGTCACAAGTGCACATCATTATAAGACAAGAAGGAAAATGATGTAAATTTTTTTTGTAACTTATTTCCTTTTTTTTAAAGATTATTGATATAATGCTCGTATTTATTTTATTATTGTAAATTTGTATCATGGTCTATGACCGTTGACTAATAAATAAAGATTGCCATTAAAGCCAATGATTGGAGCAGCTTAAGTTTTTAACTCACGAAATGCTAACAAAATATTTTCTGTAGATTTACATTTATACTAAGTATTCTAATAGTTTCTGTTTGGACCCCCTCTACCAGTAGACCTACTGGGCTTAATAGACCCAACTTAAGGCACCTGTTAGGTCTTATAACTAGACATTGCCCTCTTTAAAAGACGTCTAACATTCAATTAGAATCTCTTGAATCCTCTGTGGGAGGTGTTCTATGAGGAAGAAGGAGACTACATTTTAGGGTACTACTTTTTAGGGTACTGAGAAGGATACAGTAGAATAAGTTTTCAAATTTTTGGTAACACATTCATTCTAAAATTGAATGAAAAATATCTGGACCTTCTCAACTGGCAGAGTATTTATAATTGTATAAATCAAACTAGGAAATTCAAGAGGGAAGGTAAGGTTAGGTACCTGGTAAGGTGGAATAGGAGGATGATGAGATAAGGGGTTAGTAAAAAGGACCTAATACAGTGGTCTACTTTCCAGGTTTGACCTCCCCACCCCCACCACTACTATCCCACTGATCTAATTATAAAGGCAAGTGCCAATCTTAATCTTCTATTCATAATTTACATCGATGTTCATTTATGTTTACTTATTGTAGTATTAGTTTACTTATCTTAATATTTTCATGTGTTTTAGGGAGGTTACACGCCACTTCATGTTGCTTGCCACTATGGTCAAGTAGGTATGGTGAGATGGTTAGTTAATCAATCGGCTAAAGTTGATTCATCAACTAATCTTGGTTATACACCGCTTCACCAAGCTGCACAGCAGGGACATTCACTGGTTATTACCATTCTACTTAAAGCTGGTGCAGATCCCAATGCTACTACTAATGTGAGTCAAATTTTACTGCTGTAAATAATTATAAGTGGCGTTCGCTAGCAGATTCTAGCTTCGTGGTTAGCAACTCAACTTACAACTCATAAGCATACTCCAGGTTCCGTGGGTTGGACCGTCAGGAGCTGTAAAAAATTATATAGTGGGTCCCTTACTAACATGAAACAACAAAATATCTTGAAAACTAGAGTAGGTATAAAGTTTGGATATTTAATGGTAGCCATTAATTAATTTATTTTTAATTTAAGGACTATTAATGTCTAAATGCACATGTTCCTCTTTTTGTATTTTGTACAAAAATCAACCCTGTTATTGTCCCAGACCCTATTGTTAACGAGTATCGTTGAATATAATGAAAGTGTGTTGCAAATAAAGTCTATACAAAGGTTTACAGGCAGCCTCCTCCCTCTGACATTTGCCTTGAGGAGGCTCATCTTTTGTTTTTTCATTAAATGATCCCACAATCGTTTCAAAAATCACAAATTTTCATATAGTGTTTAGATTAAGCTGAAATTTTATGCACCTATACTATTTGTATGGTTTACAAACATACAAATTTTCATTGTATTATCAGTATTAGTTCGGGTTTTATTGGTTGACATATATATGTCAAACAATGCATTGTCATTGATTGACATTGTAATTGACATTAAAACGTGACATAATCACAATTTTTTTTACTAATACATTTGAAAATTTTTTTATATCGTGGGAGTATGCCAGCTTATATAAACCAATAATATGACGAACTGATAAAGTAAAACAGCCATGTGGCCTGAAAGCAGCAAATAGGCTTTAATAAAGAGTACTGAATCACTACGAAATGAGTTTATTATATGTATTATATTATGTATAGTTATAGTTTATATAATAATAATAACTATTTATTATAGCAAATACAAAAATTATAGAATACATATTTTCTTGTAAAAAATATACATAATTCTACTCTTAAATTTAACTTTCAAACTCATAAAAAAATTATAAACAAAAATATTTCTGCTATAAATCGGCCTGTGCCGTGGTCACCTACTAAGAGGTACAAGTTGCCAATTGCATTGGTTGGCATTTACTTATAATTTATTTATTTAATTTAATTTAATTTTTTTTTTAGTTATTTATTTTAAATAAATAAATAAAAAAAAAATAGTTTATCTCTGAATTATTGGTATATCATGCATATTATAGTATATTATGATGCTCTTTGGTATATTAAATCTTATTTTCTTTTTAATTTATATTTTTTTTGCAGACTGGTCTAACACCGCTGGCCATTGCTAACAAACTAGGGTACATCACAGTTATAGAGACGCTAAAAGAAGTAACAACTGTAACCACTGTTACCACTACAACATCTGTGGTAGTGACAACATTAGAAGAGAAATATCGTGTTGTTCAACCTGAGGCCATGCAGGAGACCTTTATGTCAGACTCTGAGGATGACACTGGTAAATACAACATTTTTGCCAATAGTTTTTATTTGATCTTTAAATAAGTTGAATTTTTTATTTATTTATTTATAATCTTCTTATGTATTTATTTTTTGTTGGAATAAAGTGTGGCATTGATATTACAATTCAACACACATTTTTATTTTATTTTAGTGTTGTGTTGATATGATTAGTTTTACTTTTCCTCATTTATACCGTAGTTATATAGGAAAAGTATTGTGTTTGAAAAAATGAAAAAAACCGGGATGAAACCGGAATTATCTGTTTCAGGTGTTTTAAAGGCCTCCTAAGTGGTTTTTGCAAAGTTGTCTCTGTGTGTGTTTGTCTGTTATCATTGTAGCTCTTAGTGTATTCATACTAGAGAGTTGAAAATTTGTACAAAAATCAATCTACCCCTGCAGTTGTGCTAATCTAAAAAAAATCGTGACGTTATTAACCTGCAATAATGACTCAGCAAAAAATTTAAAAAATCATAAAACTCGGAAAAAATATGTGATCCAATTAAAATTTGGCACACATGTAGCCATGTATAAGACTAACTTATGTGCTATGATTCATCTCATTATCAGCATTAGTTTAATTTTTATTGAACGACTTGATGTAAAAAATCTGAAAATAATTCAATTGTTTTTCTTTTATAATTCAATGGAGTTGAAATTTGTAACAAGTGTATACCTTTATGTAATAAATAAGTACACTAAGTTTAGTTTCAATACCACAAGCACATTTATGATTTTTGGTGGATCATAAAAGTTAAGGAGTGTGGTCAGTCCCTGAATGGTTGACCACTGGGGGTTGAAACAAATGTATTTACTATCTGAGGACGTATGAAGTGAGTCTCACGACATGTTGGAGTATAAATTTGGCGAATTTTATATTCTGAGGACTAGTGAAGCGAGTCTGAAGCAGGGAGGATGAGCGTAGTAAATCCGAAGTGATGAGGAAAAGTTCTGAGGTACCCTGTACCCAAATTTTTTTATCAGAAAGAGATGTACCATATTTTTATTACTTTTAATTTAAAAGAGGAACCTTTAAAGCAAAATTGTTGCTTAAAAAGAACTGTAGCATATCTTGATTTTTTTAGAGAGCGAGAGTTGTAGATTATTTTAAAAATAATATGAAAATGTTTGAAAATGAGCATGAATGGAGTTCATCGCAATAGAACGACAGAATGAAAAGTCTCTCCACAGTTATAGATTTTATTAAACGTAAAGCAGAGCGCTTTCGACCTAACAAGAGGTCATCATCAGTGCCTATTAAACAAATTAGACAAAAAAAAATTTTTGTCTTATTTGTTTAATAGGCACTGATGATGACCTCTTGTTAGGTGGAAAGCGCTCTGCTTTAGGTTTAATAAAATCTATAACTGTGGAGAGACTTTTCATTCTTTTGTTCTATTAATATGAAAATGTTTGTGTGTGATGTATTTTTACTAACATATGTGCCGGGTTTCTTTCTGTAGTTCCTCTGGAAACCTGTTTACATTTAAAAACAATGGCTTGGAATAGTGGGGTTTATATCTATTCTGTTTCTCCCCCACCATTTATTTATATTCTTGTGATAAACATATTGGACATATTTGATTTGAGCTTTATGTGTTTTTTTTCATTCTTTTTATCACTTTTCTGGTCTATTGTAATCCTAAAATAAGTGTACTATTGGCTTTCTAGGTGCTATGTACAAAGGAAAAGCTTTAATTATTACTTATTCAATTTTCTCATTAACTGTGTTCACATTTAAAATTCAAATTGGTTTAAACTCTGTTTTTGTGAATCCTAAACTTTTAATTTAGGCGTTTAACCTCTTTATCTTTAAAGAGGTTGAAAATTCTTGTATTGAAAATTTTCAACAAGAAAATATTGAAGGATTAAAAATTCTTGTAAACCTACTTTTCTTAAAACAATAGATTGAGTTGTTATTAACTTTTCAATTCCTCTTCTGTACAGCTTATACCACAAATAATTTAACCCTATATGGCAAGGGCAAATTTAAACTTATAAAAAGTACCAACTTTTTCAAACCATACGAAATTCCTAAATGGATATATTAATTTTAATACATACACTTGTTATTGCTCATCAATAAACATATTTCTGCAGCAATAAAATGCCTCTTTACCGGCTAGGAAAGTAATCTACTATTATTTCAACTTCAAATTTTTTAAATGGTAACTCTTGAATTTCTGAACTACATTTATTATCAATCTATTTATTTTATTTTGCTTGTGAAACTCAAATCAATAAAACATAAGGGACATTAAACTAGTGTTATCTTTTAAACGTCTCTTTAATTTAAAAAAAAATAACCAGGGCTTTAAAAATAATTTCCATTGGTATTTAAAGATGGAGAGAATCAATCAAAAGTCAGTCCACTGACTGCATAGGCAACCCTTTTTGAAAATCCTGCAAACTACCTTTACAACATAAACCTATTCAAAACACCATCAAAAATATCTTTTGACAATATTAAAAAAAATAAAAATAATATAAAAAATAAAATACCCAAACCAAAAAATATAAAATTATCCTTAACCCAAACAAAACCCCACACACAAAAAAAAAAAATCAAAATTTACACCACAAAAATAACAAATAAATAAATAAAATAAAAATAAAGAGGCACGAATTACCCTAAATCAATTAATAAAATATGGCTCCGGTTTACACAAAATAAATATTGTATACTTTTGCCAATAAAGAACTTGTTAAAAAAAGATGGAGAGATTCAATTTCCACATGAGCTAATTTCCTAATGGATTTTTAAAGTTAAACCAATTCAATATGAACATAGTTGGTGAAAGCACTAAAGTTGTAATGGAAGTTTTGCTTATTTTTTAATCTCTGCAGTATACTTAATACCAATGCAATTATACTTACACCTGTCGTTGGTGTTAATTTTGTGTGACTGCATTACATCTATTAATGAATAGCTTTATTAAATTTTAGTTTAATCAGCTTTACTTTTAATTTATCAATGTTATTTTATTTTTTTGTTGATTTTGTGACACTGAAAAGATGGTAAATAAAAGCAGATCAACAGGAAAGGAATTTAATTATTATTGAAAAAAAATTGATTTAATTAATTTAATATTATTTTTTTCTTAAATTATTTTAAGTTATTTTTCTTTGAAAATTTCACTAGAAATTCTCAGTTTTTACTATAAGATCTCAGATTTGAATCTTGGTACCGATGCTATTTTTTTATCGTCTTATTTACAATATATAAGTTAATAACTTTTAAATAATTCTGGTGCGGAGGGGCTGAAACCAGGAAAATTTTCTTTGAAATTATTATTCCAACTCTCCCATAAGCTGTTGGTATATCCTTTATAACCTGAGCAGCAGCATCACAATTTTTTGTTTTTTTCCAAAGAAAATGCGCTAAAAATTACTAAGCGTAAACTGAGCTTCAAATAGGAGTAAATTATGTTGTGCCGTTGTATAACCTTTTGGATAAATTTGCGCATTTTCTTTGAAAAATTCTGAAAAATTAAATAACCAGTTGTGACCCTACTCAGTTATAAAGCATATACTGATAACTTGAACAAGCATTAGATTGATAAGCAAGAAAGTACATAATTTACCAAAAATTTGCCTTGCTTGGAGACCTCCACACCAAAATTGTTAAGGATTCTGATCACTTTTTATGTTACCTTTGCAAGTAGGTTACTTTATTTTAGTTTTAAAGTACTTCAATATATTATATTTAAGAATTTAATCCACACCCTTCCCAAACTTAATCAACTAATTTTTATCAAAGTATCTGGGTTTATAAAGGGTTCTGTTATGTGGTCTTTTATCTTAATTACAATTACTTAAATTAATTAAATATTATTAGTTTTTTTAGTTAAATAGTAAAACATTTAATTAAATTATAATACGACACACGGCTAAAATCAATTGACAGCGCGCCAAAATCTGTGAGGGAAAGAATTCTATTGGTTTTAGACTGACCACGCCCCTTCCCCCTCCATTTCATGCCAATAGATGACAGTCTTGACTTTTTTAAGTCATGAATGCATATTGTGTCATATTATTTTTATCATATGAAACAATACGCATTCATTTATACAAACTTGACACAAAAAAGCAGTTTGTTTTGGGAAAAAGTAATTATAGTTGATGATTTATTTAAATCGTCAAACTTTTATCATAGAATTATTATGATCCATTGGATTATGTAATCAACAACTTTAACTCCACTTAATTCATACTTCCCGAACAAATTTAAAGCAACACTTAGTTGATAAATTTATAAGATACAACAATATTCCTACTTAAAAAGTAAATAAATAATGTTTAAGAAATAAAAATATAAGATATCAAATAAAAACAAATAATAAAATTCAAAATATTACCTGACTTACAGTGTAGCGAGAGTAGGGAATTTTTTTCGTTTCTTAAAAGAAGGGATTTTTTTTTTGTTAAAAAAAGAGAAGATTAAAAAGATTTTATTTGTTAAAAAAAGAAAATTCATGATCTGAAAGGTAACTATCTCTGCTTCTTTGTAAAATATCGAAGGTGAAAGATGATTTTTTTGCCCTGTTTTAACAGAAAAAGACCAATAAAGGCACTATTTAAGAACCATTTTTGTTTTAAGAAATTGTGTCTCTATTTTTGGCTCAGTTGAAGTAGTTGAACAGTAAATAAATAATGTTTAAGAAATAAAAATATACGATATCAAATAAAAACAAATAATAAAATTCAAAATATTACCTGACTTACAGTATAGCGAGAGTAGGGAATTTTTTTCGTTTCTTAAAAGAAGGGATTTTTTTTTGTTAAAAAAAGAGGGTTGAAAGCATTGAGATTTTGGCGGGCTGTCAACTGACTTTAGCCTTGTGTTATATTATAAGTGTCAAACAATGGTGTAAACAAAGATGAACAAGATTGTTTTAAAATATCCATTTTCACACTGCAGGTTGTAATTCACCAAAATAAACCAATACCTTGACAACTGTGCAGTCAACCTACCAGTACAGTACTGTCTTTTTTTTCAAATTTACAGCCTAAAATAAGGTTGTGAATTCACTTGTTGATTCTATTCCACTATATCAAATACAAAAACTTGTTCAGGTGTGGATGACACGATGACTAATAACTACAATTCTAAAACATACTACAGAACCACTCTTGTGCATATTCGTAAGTTATTACCTTATTATGCATCGAGTCTCATGGCTGCCCAGAGTGCTATTTATAATTGAGAACCAGTGATGGAATTCAGCGAGTAACAATTAACTGTAAAATTCGATGAATTGAAACGCGGATCCAGTAAAACTTTACATGGTTCTTAAAGCTGTTTTAAAAAAATCCTTAATAAACATTTCTATCTGCTAAAATTTTTGACAAAATGTTGTTATGGTCATTTTACAAAAGTTTTCCTTGGTTGTAAGGAAGACCAAAATAACTTCTCAAAATGTTTCTGAGACTAAATTTAAGGGATTTCTGCTAAAAATTATCTGAAAGGTAACTATCTCTGCTTCTTTGTAAAATATCGAAGGTGAAAGATGATTTTTTTTGCCCTGTTTTAACAGAAAAAGACTAATAAAGGCACTATTTAAGAACCATTTTTATTTTACGAAATTGTGTCTCTATTTTTGGCTCAGTTGTAGTAGTTGAAGTTTTGAAAAATTAGAACTTTTGATGTCACGCTTGCAACCGAGTGTAATTACATGTAAGTTTCTGGGGAAGTGCCTTCTTAAATTCAAAAACACATATTAATGAAACTTTGGGTATTTTTATTTTCATAAAGGAGCTTCATTTTGGTGCTGTAGTTAACTTTGGGGCTCACATGCAACACTATATATTGTGAAAAAGTATAAAAAAGTAAAGTGGAATGCAAACTTTTATTGGTCTTTTTGGATTCTAGGGATAAATAAATACAAGACATTTTGCATATTTTTTCTAAAATTGTTACATTGGCAGAAATAAGTGCCTAAAGTGAAAATTTAAAATTTTGACTTAAAATTGAAGCATAAGTATTGACATTAAAAAGAATTTGCCAAGAGTACAAATGCCTTCCTTTTGGCTAAAGAGCACAAATATTTCATTACCTTGCCCTCATTTCAAGGTATTTATTGCCACTAATTCTGCTAGATTTAGGGGAGGTAGTAAAAATTGATTCTTTTTAAATTATTTGTTTTCGTGAGCCAAAAATAAGACATTTTTACTTTTGGCAATTTTTTTCTAATGTCATAACTTAAGCTTCAATTTTGAATTAAAATGTCCCCAATTTTCACACTTTGGGTTCTTATTCCCACAAAAAGTACCGGTCCTAGACAATATGTGTGGGGCAAATTGTCTTGTATTTATCCCTAAAAACAATAAAGCCTAATAAAAGTATACATTCCTTTTAACATTTTTTATTTTTTCGAGCAATTCAGTATTGCGACACCCGAAGTTAACCATGCAGGAAGTTCCCTTTACATGAAAAAATTACCCTAAGTTTTAATTTATTATATTTAATGGTTCAAAATTTAAAACAAGGGGTAGGACTATTGGTCCCTGTAAATTACTGAAATGGTAGTTACGTATGTTTATGTTAAACCAGCTTTTAATAACCTATTATAGAACAAATTTGAATCCCATCACTGCATAGATAAAAATCAGTTTATTGGCTGTGCCTGTGGTCCATCATAATTTCATTATAGAACACCAACTAAGTATTATATTTCCATTCCCTACACTTAAGTAATATATAAACCAAGTAGGGTAACTCCTATACTAACCTGTGTAAAAAAAATCAGATATGTGTGGGCAGCTGATAGGCTGGCTCAAAAATAAAAAATAGCTAGAATTGGAATAACTGTGCATGTGCCTCTTAGGATTTACGTTTTTTACTTAGTTTTATTGGCAACCCTGATAACATTAGGTAAGTTTCTTACTTTAACATGTATGTGATAGTTTAATGATTTTGTATTAAATTCTGTGAAATAATTGTTCCAATATATTAGTCAAAGAAAAATTGAAACTATATTAAAGGTAAACTACATGTTTTTATTAAAATTTTGAAGAACATACAGACGACAGTGTTATGCCTTAAATACAACTTGAAATTACGATTGCTTTAATTATATTCAACAAATTAAGATTAAAGTAGTTAAATTACTAATTACAATTAATATTTGAAGGGGAAAAAACAAATATCACTCGCAAAAATGTACTAAGTTAAGTAGTGCACCCAAAAAGAAGGTAAATTAGCTGCTCGTTTTAAGTAATTTAAACAAACCTAGTATTTAAAGATTTGCACTTAAACCTCTAATGGATGTGACAAAATGTATTTTTAACACAAATTATTAACATTTTTTACTAAATTGTACAAATAAGCTTTTATTTGTACAAAAAAAGCATAAAAACAAAAATTTTGAGTACCCTAAATATTTTGTTTACATTTACTAGGGTAAAACGAAATGGCCGCGCCTATAGGGAAATTCGTGCCAACTCCCTGGTGGACAAAATGTGAACTACATGTCAGGTCTGAAAGAAATCACGTTTGTTTCCCTACTTGGTTTATATATTACTTTATCCGACACATTATTTATAGCTTTAAAAAGTAATCAACACAATTCTTCATTAAGTAATTATAATTCTTCATTCTAACATTAAGTAATTATTTTTAGAACTTAAATTATTTCCTTTTTTTAATTTTATTATATTTTAATAAGATACATGCACTCGATTTCGAGTAAACTATATTTCCATTCATATTTTTTTAATACACTAAAATTTAAAAAAAATATTTTCTCATGTACTTGTTCAGTTTAGATACTTTTGCTTTATGTATAAATATTATAGTTGTAATTTTTTAAAAATTAGCTTAGTTAATTTTTTTTGTATTATAATTGCATTTAGACATGCTTATCTGCTCCATGACCTCTAAAATGTAGGATAGTTTTTTTATAGTGCTAAAATTAAAATTAGGCTTAAAGATTGCTTTCATTTTGATCCTAAACTTTTTGATACCTGAACATTCAAAGCCTGTACAGTCTATTGTTTAGTTTAAAAATCCCCATGGTCATAAGTATTTTGGGGATTGACCAATCAGAGAAGCCGTTGCCAACCTCTCACTTAAAAAGAGAAAAAAAATCCCTACCACCATAACCGCTGTAAGGAAAAAATCTTCTTCCCGGCAATCGTTCACTTTGTTTGTGGTTCTTCTTTTGATTACATCGTTTTGAAAACTACTTTCAAATTAATCTTAAAAATTATATTTTAAAATAAAACTACATAAAAGAAATGTAGAAAAACATCGCCAAAAAATACGGGTAAAATAACCTGATTTGTTTACATAGTTTTTTCCCGCTTCCTTCTTGCAGGGATTTTTTTTCTTAAGAATCAGTGGTGTCTAAACTGACCTGTCAAGATTTTTAAACTAAACGATAGACTGTAGTGTTATTGTTAACCATTTTTTTAAAATCAGGTACAAGGTACCTCGGGCCTTTTCCTCTCGACTTAGGATTTGCTTCACTTGTCCTCAGAATGACATGAATATCCAAAGCCTACAGTGGTATTATTTTAGTATCTTTTCGCTCCACCTCAGAATTATTAGGTAACCAAATATCTAGGGTGTTATAGCCTGAGGCGAATCAAACTTTTTTGAGGGCTCTTGTGGACTTGGTGTGACCTTATTGTAACTTACTTTAAGTGTGGGTTAAGGTTATGATAAATCTATAGTTTTTGGCTTTTTAGCATATTGTTTGTGTTTTGTTTTGTTTTGCAAACGTTCCATTGTATTAGTTGCTCCAATTTTTTTTACTGTTTTATGATTTTTATTGTTAATCCAAGGTGTTTGATGATATAATAATTTTACTTTTTGATGTTTTAAAATCAATAATAATAGTAATAGTAATAATAAAAACTACTAGTATACCAAGTCTGGTAGCTCAGTGGTAGGGCGCTAGCCTTTCGACCTGGAAGTCGAGTGTTCAAATCCAGCTGGGGAAAGACCTTATGAGGTTATCCCTTGTATCGTACACTTTGGGAGGTCTTAAAATCAAGCCCAGCCTACCCAGCCAGGGTTTTACGTGGTTTCCTTGGCTGCTAATATGCAAATGCGGGGTTGGTTCCTGTTTCATCTGAGACAAGTCTGGATCCACGTTTCCGTTGTCTCCAGCTCACGAAAAGTAAAGGTTCTGCAGGCTTATGGAGATACAGGTGGAGGTGAAAAATAAAGTAAATTATTCTGTGAAATAAATAAAGTGTCACCTGGAAGACAGACGTCTCCTACTATTAGAACTGCAGAACTTTAACTTTCAGATCAGGGCTATAGGATGAGTTTGTGCACATACTAGTGTTAGAGTTGCCAGTGTTCTCTGTTGGGTGGCACTGGATTAGCTAGTGTCTGGTGATGATTGAGGAGCTGATGAGATTAGTGAGACTGGTTGAAAAAGGGAGGGCCAAGTGAGATTATTGTGATCAGAGGAGCTAGTAAGACTAGATGAACTAATCACACTGTGAACTAGTTGCGGAAACTAGCCAGAGGGGTGAGTTTGGATAGAGTCTGGTTGAACTAGATGAACTAATCACACTGTGAACTAGTTGCGGAAACTAGCCAGAGCGTTGAGTTTGGATAGAGTCTGGTTGAACTAGATGGACTAATCACACTGTGAACTAGTTGCGGAAACTAGCCAGAGCGGTGAGTTTGGATAGAGTCTAGTTGGGCTAGATGAACTAGACACAATGTGAACTAGTCGCAGACACTAGCCAGATATGTGAGTTGGGATAGAGTCTAGTTGGGCTAAATGAACTAGGCACACTGTGAACTAGTCATATGTGCCGTCATGTACAGAGGGTGTGCTTCCTAGATTATTGAGAGTGTACAAACTCTGGGGTGGATTAATTGAGTGAGGGGAAAACGCTACTATGACCCTATGGGTTTAAGCGTAAAAAACAGTACTAGTAATAATAACTTTATGATAATTATTTCTTTGCTTGAATTAAGAAACATTTTAAAAAAATGTATCCATTGTTCATACCTTATGGGAACAACACTTTTTTATATTAAATTTGTATAATTAGTACTAAAAGTGTATTAATGTTCAATTAAAAATGAAATAAATAAAAAAAGTGTTACAATTCTGATAAAAATTAACAATAATAATGAAATAACATATAATAATTTGCTAGCAATATTTTGTTGAGATATCTGGTTGACTAGGTAAACACAGCTAGGTTTGGTCTGATAACAGACTCACAACTCTTTGCTTGTTATCTTGTATTTACTTTAGTTTTGATGTCTTTATTCTTTTCTTAGTTTGACTAAATTTAGTCATTTTATAGATTGTGCTTACAGGCATTTTATAGTTGCTTTGAGGCAAAATTTTTGTCAATAGTAGATTATGTGATGTATTAGTGCTTTATGTGTGTGTCTAAGATTGGTTTTATTAAGAAAAATAGTTTATCCTTTCCTATTTTTTAGTCAAACAATTAATAACATCCTAGTAAATTTATGAAGAGTTCTTGTTGAAATTTACTTGCATAAAATAAATCAATCATAAGACTATTGATTTTCTTGTGTATTCATATTTTAATTACCTTTAACTTTTAGTGAACATTTTCACTAAAAAGTAATAATATTAATAAAAAAAGTAATATTTGTTTTACATTGTAAAATTTAATGAAAAATAAAGAATTATTACTATTATTATTATTATTTTAATTTAAAATTAACTTAATATTGTGCCTAGACTATTTTTTGTGTGTAAATTGTATGGTTTTTATTACCTGAAGTATTACGGTATTACTTAAAAAGCATCATGTTTTCAAACAAAACCACTGATACAGGTAACGCATAATGATCTCTATTAGGACTTCATGAAGGTAAAATTGACTGTTAAGTACCTTAGCATGTGACATAAAGCCAGAGACACAGGAAGTGTAAATAAAACAGAAATGCTGGTTAATAATATGAGGGTTTATTATAAGAAATAAATTAATGAATATAGAAATGATAAGAAAAGTAAGTGCTAAGCGTGTAATAAAGTTTAATAAGTATAAATAAGTACGTGCTTTAAGATTAGAAGCTATAGTGTCTAAAACACTATAGCTTTTCGTTGCAATTAATATTAACATGTTTATCCTTAGATTTAAGTAAGTGCCACACAACACAGGATTTTGCAATCCTCTAGTGTGGCACTCAATCCTTTATGCCATATTTAATTATGTATTATGTACTTTATAAAATAAAGGAAATTTATTTAAAAAAAAACTAAGCTGATAATGGCTCGGAAAATAAATAATAATGGTAATATATATATATATATATATATATATATATATATATATATATATATATATATATATATATATATATTAAAGTTAGATGAGAGGGACAAGAAGGACATAAATTAAGCATAAAGCACAGGCAAGAACTTGATTATTTCAAAAGTAAGCAGGTTAAAGTAGTAACTAGCACTAATGGCCATAAATCTATTTAAACTAATAAATATGAGTGAAAGCATAACATTGAAAGACTTACTGGCAAATAAATAATATAAAAATTTAACAACCTAACTAGAAAATCAAAGGGTAAATAAACAGATAAATAAATAGGAAATAATATAAACAGAGTAGATAGAAATATATGTTAATAAATAAATAAATGCCTGTTTTAGGGCCTTTTGGCCCTTCAGGGTATTCGCCCTGCGGGAACCACCTCGGGTGGGTCACATCTATTATGCTCAAAGTAAAGCTAAAGTTGGCGAAATCTTTTTACATCAAATTCTATTCATAAAAACTGAGAGCATAGCCCGGGCTGTGAACCCCGGAGCTCCGGTGCCGAAGTTCAGTACTATACGACTGCGGCTACGGAGGCAGATATATATGTACAAATAGATAAATAATCTGCCTGTGTCTGAACAATCTCAATGTTTAAAATTGAAACTTTCAATAGGGAATTTAGGTTAAATAGTCTGTATCTGTAATAATTAAATAAAGCAATGTAGTTGGGTCCAGTACCTCTTCCTTAAATAATGGGTATGAGCTTCTTTTGTACTTTTTCTCACTTTATCAGATTTGCAGGGCTTATCGTCACTACTACGGACTCGCTTCGTTTGACCTCACATGTTATGTTTATCCAAAGTGTTACTTTTGATATTATGTTATATTAATGTTACTTTGGTCTGGCTACACTTACCATCAGAGTAATAAAGTAAACCAATCATTGCCTAGGTAATTAAAAGTTCAGACTTACTTCTCTGATCCGAATGTTAAATATTTAATTTAAAATTAATAAATATAAGGAAAATAACGTAAAACGGACACACATTTTAGTCGAACATATGATCTATTTCAAGCAACAGTGTTGCCATAATAAAAAAATACATAATCAAATAATATAATAAAATAAACTAAATTAAGAATTACTATTCAAATTAACATCACCTCTTAATTCTTGATTTAAGTTATATCACTTATACTTATATAACATAGTGATGCTGATGATGATAATATGTGTATGTGTGTGTGTGTATGTATGTATAAACAAAACATATTTAACTTTAATAAGCAAAACATATTTTGTGGTTGGGGACATCTAAAACGGATTTTGGTCACACTCCCGGGGGGCTCCCCCACCACACTAGCCATCTCATTAGCAATTTTTTTCAAAGAAAATTTGCTAATAATAAACGGCTTCATTGTGATCTTAAATCCTAATTTTAAATTAACAAAAACATACAAAAGTAGAATTTACTCAATTGCTTTGTTAACTTTATCATCTTAAATTAGATTAATTTATTTATAGATGTATTTATTTTTGCTTTTGTTCTTTATTCTTCATATCAATTATTTTTTGCGCAAATTATGACCACTTAAATTTCCCAATAAATGATTTTAGTTTATTTAATGGAATCACTTTGATTAATTTTTAATGAAAAATTAGTTCAATTAGCTCAAGAGTTGGGTATCTTAAGTGGAAAATATCTCTGTTCTTCTATGTTCAAGATTTATGTATGTATGTCCATTAAATGTTTTTTAAATATTTTTCAAAGCAATCTAATTCATTTATGCTTTTTATCCCTTAAAGTTGCAAAATACATTTTATTTACTGTTCTTGTTTGTGTCTAATAAAACTATTTACTTTAAATAAATAGATATGAGAAATAACTAGAAATTAAATAAATAAGTTGTTATTATTATTTTTAAAGTGTTATTATTGATACTGCGTTATCTTGTCTTTATTGTGTCAAATAATTGTATAATTTTTCTGAGAGATACAGTGTTGTTAGTTTAGTGAAATAAATCCAACAATAAGTGTCTTAACCTGTTTTAGCTCTTCTTGCAACACCTTATCTTTTCTTTCTTAGTTAGTTTCTGTTTTTTTTTCTAATCTTTAGGTTTAACTTATACTTGTCCTCATTTATGCAGTAGCTATATAGGAAAAATATTTGTGTTGGTATTAAAAATTCAAAACTGAGATTTAACCTGAATTATACATTTCAGTGTTTTGAAGACCTTCTGAGTGGTTATCACTAAGTTGTATGTGTGTGAGTGCCTGTTATGAACGCAGCTCCCAGTGTATTTATGCTAGAGAATCAAAACTTGGAAAAAATCATACTTCAGGTTTTTAAGAAGCTTTATAAACAAAAATATCTTCATAATTTTTGTTTTTAAATAAAAATACCGTTTCCGTCACTTAAAATTGTCTAATTGAGCTGAAACCAGTCGCAATATTTTTAGAATAACATCGACCGTATAAAGACTACTTCGAGATTCATCCGCTTTACGGGCCTGCTTAGCTCGGCGTGGTTTAGTGGAAGCCATTTTTGTCCTGTCTTTCTGGGACAGCAGGCTTACCAGGCCCCCCTTTAATACTATATCCTCACCCACTAACACTACTGAACCTAACAGATATCGTGCGAGTCTTTGACCTAGACGTATACATATATACAACATTATATATATATGTATACGGTTTGCGCCATTTGTGATGGTTCAATTAAGCTGAAATTGGTCTTAATCGATTCAGCTAGCCGTCTACCTAAACACGAAATACCTTGTTTTAACGCCATTTCAAGTTTCAAAAAAAAAAAAAAATTAATGACGTCATAACTTTGATTGATGACGTCATAATGTTTTTATGAACAATAGGCCTTGTAACCTCCTCCGTCATCCAAACAACCTCATAAGTGTCATTTTCATAATGAAAATTCGCTAAAAATTGTTAAAAACTTTGACCTCTCAAATAGACATTAGACACAATTGTGCATCTACAGGTGGTCAATCGATCCACACAATTTAATTTTGATATTGGTTGCCATTTTGAAGTCATAACACTCTAGACTTTTGATATCTCCTAATACAACATGGATTAGTAAAACAAATCTATTGTAATAAATAACAAATAAATTATCTAACTCAAGAAAGTTTAGGAAAAACCCTCTTAAAATAGTTAATACAATATAGCATCTTAATAGAATGTTGTCATATTTGTAAAATACATAACAAGTTACAAGATTTGATTACTAAAAACACCTCATTTGTAATTTTTCAATAAAAGTTTCCTTTTGCTACAAGAAAATCTTGTTTTATTGTTAAAATCTTAACAATATAAAATATGATGTAATTTAGCTGGTTGTTGTCCTTGGGTTTGCCTATTTCCATTTTACCTGTTGTGTCTTAATAGATTTGCTGTAATAAAGTCAAGAGTTTAAAGTATGCACAGATTGCTTTGTTAAAAATATTCTCTAATTATTATGAAGAATTTTATTCTTTATATAAATAACTTAATTTAAAAGTAGAAATGGAAAAAATGAATCTAGTAGTATTATCGTTTAAAACCTTTAGATAGTCAATGTAAGATGATTTTGAATTAGTCAATGTAACTTTACATTAATAGTTATTAGTATATAAAATATTTTTTTATTATGAATGCATATTAAAATGTTAATAATTATTATATAACAAAATACATTTGCATTTTAGACAAATAAAAACTACCGCTACAGAAAATAAAAAAAATGTCTTTTGATTATTTTTAAAACAAAACAGATTAAAGGTCCAATTCAAAAGTGTTATGGAATTATATATATCAATTATTAATTGCTATAAACAAAAAATAAGAATTATATCAAAACACCAGAAAACAAAATAGACATCAGAAAAAAAATAATAGGAAAAAATTAAAATAAATAAAAATGATTTTGAGTATTACTTATTAATATAATTATATCATATTATATAATTTATCATAATTATATTATTAATTATTCATATTATCATAATTGATTCATTCATGTTACTAAAAATATTTAACATAAACCCAGAGACTCCATGATTCACTACCATTGTTCCGTATGTTAATTCCCTTAGTAAACATGTAGCTGTGTAAAACTAGTTGATTACTATGATTGTACTTGTTTAATTAATAGTTTTTATCTAATTGCTTCTGTTGGTATGTCATGTGTTCAGTATGAGTGAGGTCATAGCTTAGTTCTGTCATTGCTCTCTTGCATCAAGTTGTTTTTCTAGATTAAATCTATTGTTCTAATGTTGCTGTAGATCTATATATTAATTTTTGGTTTAAACTTTAAGGAATACATGATAATTAATACATTTTATTTTTAAATAGAGACCGTTTCCTTCCTTATTTAAGTAGCTCTCATTAAATTTAATTATATATATATATATATATATATATATATATATATATATTATATATATATATATATATATATATATATATATATATATATATATATGCGTGTGTGTGTATGTGTGCGTGGGTGTATGTATGTATATATTAACAAAAATAATGAGGCAGCGTAAAACATATTAGCAGTGAATTTTATGGTTCATATTTTATTAAAATAAGTATTTTAGTATAATAATTTTTTAAAGAAATTTATGACTTAATTTATTTAAATAATAGTTATTGTTAAATACTAAATGACTTGTTTATCAATATGTTTAAAACAGTGTTGTTTAAATTATTTGTCCAAAACCAGTAAAGTATATTAATTGGATGAAAATATGTGAATAATAAGTTAATAAAAGTTTTTATTAACTTATTCATATCTAATAAATTAGTGCATGTTTCTATTCATTGCTAGTTTTCGTTCTTTTATTTTTTCCTAGGCTTTTTCATTTTAAGCTTAGTAAGCAATAACTCTGTTAGTTATTTTATTTTTCAAAATTATTGCATTTCCTGAAATTAGGTATAACTTGATAAACTAGTATTTGTTTTAAATTAGCTAACTGTATATATGAATGAACCAATGAAAAAATGATTTATTTACAAAATCTTTATAGTACGTAACAAAATGCTTATATAAAAATATTTTTTAAATTTTTATTATTTTTTTAAAATTACATTCAAAGATTAACCCTTTTAATAACCCTTTTAAGGAGACCTTGTCAAAAGGGGATATCAGGTAAAGATATGAGAGTTAAGTAATGAGTATTAAAAAACAATACTATTTGCTTAAGTAATTTAAATGAACTAACTGTATGTATAGAATATAAAAAAACCCATTTTAGGGCTTTTCCGCCCATCAGGGTATTCACCCTGTGGGAACCCCCTTCGTGTGGTATGCATCTACTATCCTCTTGTAATTAATTAAATTTGGCAAAATATCTTAAATACAAATACTATTTATATAATAACTAAGATACTGAGTAATGGAGTTAACTCATATAGCCAAACAAAACACCAAAATCTCTCCACAATCAAGTTGCTAATGAGATGAGTGACATGTTTAGTAACTTGATTCGCTAAAATGAGAGGCACTGATGATGATCGAGCGATCGAAAGCCGGCTCTATTTATGTAAAGAATAAACATTTTGTTTGGCTATACTATTTATATAATCTTAGAGCATAGCCCGGGCTGCGAACCCCAGACCTCCTGTGTCGAAATCGAGTTAATTTAATATTTAAAATATTAATTGTTATTCAAGTAATACAAAAAACTTTGTAGAGACCTCTATTTTAAAATATTAAAGCTTTTGAGGAGGAATAGGTCCAAATAATAAATAAAACTAATTTTGCCGAGGTTTCGATATAATTGTACCTTTTTCAAGGCTTAACATAATAAATAATAAAAAACAGTTAAATGGTTGCTAACAAAAGATGTTTAGACAACAACTGTTAGCAACCATGTAACTGTTTTTTGTTATTATTATTTATTATGTTAAGGCTTGAAAAAGATAAAATTATATCAAAAACTCGGCAAAATTAGTTTTATTAATTATTTGGACCTATTCCTCATCAAAAGCTTTAATATTCAAATAATGTTATAATACTCAGATGTTGTTTCTTGTTTGGTGCTAAGCCTTTTTACTTTTCCACAATTATACCGTAGGTATATAGGAAAACTGACTACCCTATATTAACAAACTAGACTACCCCGCCCATCCAGACTACCCTGACTAACCGTTCACCACTCTACATGTCTCATGTTATAACCACCTTCCAGACTCCATCACTTAACTTCCACATCAACAATTTAAAGCAGTTCTTAAAAATCTTCTTCTATGGAAAGCCTTTTATTCTGTTGACAAATATCTTTTATCAAAGATATGATTTTATTTAATTTAGTTTAAGTTAGTTTATAAGATTTTCTGACGTCACTAGACAATGCAGAGACATTTTAATGGTGGGAACAAGAATTATTATTATTAAAAGTATTGTGTTTTTAAGAAAATCCGAACCCGGGATGTCACCAGAATAATCCGTTTAAGGTGTTTTTAAGGCCTCCTGAGTGGTTTCTAGGAAGTTATATGTCTGTATGGGTGTGTGGGTCTGTCGTGTAGTAGCTAGAGAATTGTAAATAATCAGTCTATAAGTGTAATTCTCCTCCCTGGAAAATATTTTTTCTGACGTCAATAACCTACAATAATGACTCAGCAACAATTTTGGAAAATTATAAAACACAGACAAATTATGTAATCTGATTGAGATTTAGCACGCATGTAGCCATGTATGACTAACATATGTGACAAGTTTCATCTCATTATCAGCATTAGTTCTATTTTTATTAAATAGTTGTAGATCAAAACTAATATTAGAAAATATAATTTTTGATTCATTAGGTATGCTAAACCTATCTATATTTTTTTTCTGAAGGCATATCTATCTATCTAAAATGAAAATTATAATAATAATTTTTTTTAATATAAAACTAAAAAGTATATAAATAGATTTATTCGAGAGTTAACTTTCTGCCGCATCCGGCCATCATCAGACATTCTCTGGAGTGCTAAGAACGATCGTTAGTAACGATCTCTTTCCAATCTTTATAGCGCACTCTAAAGAGATTGTTACTAACGCTCGTTCTTAGCACTCCAGAGAATGACTGATGATGGCCGGATGCGGCAGAAAGTTAACTCTCGAATAAATCTATTTATATACTTTTTAGTGGAGAGACTATTTATTTATCTATAAATTTTTTTTAAGTTTGTGAATTATTCTTTAGTAATTTGAAACATTGTCTTGTAAAGATAAGTTTGCTGTGTGTAAAACAAACCTTGTTAATAAAGCCAGACATTCATATTTTTGTAATTGATGAACTTTAAAATAAAATTTATTTAATATTTGTGTAGGTGAAGACTTAGTAGACCATCATCAATACAGATACATGGCTGGTGATGAAATGAAATCTTTGAAAGATGACTCAGCACCTGACTTTCACCAGGATGATCACCATCACTACAGAGAGTCTTATGGTATGTTTTCTCTCTCAACCCTAGAGATATAGCTCATAGAGACGACATTGGGGGTGTAATTTTATAAGAATAAGGTTAGGATATTTGAGGAGTTACTTTACTTATTAGTCCAAATAGAACTGCTTTAGACTGTCTTAATGATATGAAATATGCATACTTAAATCTTTTTGTTTTCAAAAGTCTTCTCTATTTTTACCATTTGTTTTTCTTTAGTGGTAGTTTAACAACCTCCAAAAGGCAAAACTTAACCAATATTTTCTTAACTTGGCTTCTTTCCTTGAAGACCTCGAATCTAGATAGCTTTTGGTATTAAGCTCAGGTTAATACCATAAAAAAATATGAAATATGAATACACAAAGATGTATATTAACTTCGAGTTTTATTCTTCCCTTATCATTTTAAAAATTATATTAACATTTTTTAACATATCCTGGGATATTAGGTGACAGTAGATAATGCATAATTCTTGCCTCATACATTCTATACTAGGAACTGGAAAAAATTGTCCAAGGAGTTGATACTATGGACTATTTGTAATTCTTTAGGTATCATTCTTTATAAAGTTTTATTTAAAGCTCATTATTTTGTTTGAAGAAAATGTTTAAGAGCAAGTCGTATTGACTTTAGAGCAGTTTTATTAAAAAAAAAGCCCCTGACTTTTTTCTCGGAGGAAAAGTTTAACATTGAATTTTGTAACCCGGTTTGCTGACTCAGCAAACTGGGTTAATGACGTCACAAATCCCTGGTTTTCAATATAACAAATCTATTTTCAACGTGTTCGTGTCCTCTCCAAGGTAGAATTTTGTACCAAGTTTGATTAAAATATATTTTTCTGTTTAAAAGATAACGCAAACCAGTGACGCAAACATAAAAAAAAAAAAATTTGACCTTGTGGGAGAAAAGTTTAAAATTGACCCCTAGTCTATACCATGTTTTTTGTAGCCCTTGAGGCATAGAATCGCCCCATTCATTTTTTACATATATCACCTGTATAAACCACCACCCCTGTATAAACTAGTAATGACAAACTGATATAGGACAACTGATATAGCATGCCTTGTAGCGGCCAAGAGGTAGAATGTCTCTTGTTTTATAGGCAGTGAGGGTGAAGTTCCCTGTTTGCGAGCGTCCTTGGTTGGTTTATTTTATATACTAAACCTGTATCAGCAAACGGGTTGCAAAATAATTTAAATCCCATCTCTGCCTATTGACTTTGTGGTCTATCAAAGCTCTCGCTCTTTAAGACTATTCCTAATCTTTTCTGTAGAAGAACTTAATACTAGTAGAAGTAGCTGCTTTTGAAACGCCTACTTAAAGACAACAGAAAGTCTCCAATTTTCTCCTATTGTAGAATTTTATCGTCTGTCTGTTCATAGCTGATCTGTTTACAGTTTCAAGCACGGATGTGATGGCAGAATTACATGTGAAAGATCAGATGACTCTTAACACTAGTCAGCCTGATAATGTGGACATAGTCAGAACACCTGTACATGTTGGGTAAATACCTTTGCTAGCTATTTTAAATCCTTTTCTATTCCAAATGAAAATGTAATTCAAAATTTTTATAAACATATCATTTGGTGATTAATAATATGTTAAATTTGAAAGTTTTAGGTTAATTCATTGGTCTTCTGAGTCAATAACATCAATTATTTACTTCAAAGTAAAGACTTTGTACTTTGATCACAACTTTAGTTTTTATTAGATCTGAGTTAACTATCTAAAAGCAATGTTCTCAAAATATAATTCTACAAAACAGAATGCTCAAAACCACACCAACAAGTTAAAATACGAGAACCCTAAAGCAAGACTAAAAAAAAAATAAAGACTGTACTCTTTGTTGTATTTGTAAAAATTTTTTAGTTTAACAGGCAAATGCCAGGTTGATGTGCCACATATCAGTCTGCAGACTGCCTAGGAAACCTTTTTGATACTCCTGCAAATTCCCCTACTATACACCACCAAAAATTTATCTTTCAACAAATCTGAAAAATAAATATATGAAATAAATTAAAATCCCAAACCAAAAATATTAAAATCGTCCTTAAAATAAACAACCCCCTCCCTCCAGAAAAATCATACTCCTTCCAAAAAAAAGGCACAAATTACCCCCAAACTAATAAATATATTAAGGCTCTGGTACAACACCAAATACATGTTGTATATTTTTGCCAATGAAGAATTAATTTGCTTTAAAAATACATATAGTTTTAAATGATAATAATAATAAGGTGACAAATTATTTTAATACATAAAAAGCAAGTCTATTTAATAACATTAAAGGAGAGTAACTGTTGTACATAAGTAAAGGCTGAAATTGTGATACTTTATTTGACTTTCTAGCCTTTGCTATGAATTTGGTATAGTGTTAGAGTCTGGCCAAGAAGGGGGGGGGGAAACAATGGAACCTTAAACACTTGCTACATACATTTCTGAGTTTGAGTTAGTATGTTGCAACCCAGCCTAAATTGAATTTAGAACAGAATTACTAAGTTTTAAAAATTAAAGCTCCCATAATAAATAACTACAACTCATATTATTTTGATTTATTTTGTTATTAATATATAATTTTATATGGTTCTGCATATTGATCTATTAATAATTTATTATTTCAATGTGGTGAAATACAGAGTGGTTTTATTCATGTTGTTTCACATACCTTCGTTTTCTCAAATAAAAAGAAAAAAGTCGTCTCAAATAATAATACTTAGATCTCTCTGTAATTTACTCTCTATATTGACTCACTTGTAAATAAACACTTAATAACATAATGTAAGTCTTTTTGTTTAGATTTCCCTCTATAATTTACAGAAGAGTGCACCACTGCATGCCTGTCTCTAATTTCTTTATTTTATTTCTTAATTTAGATTGTATTTAATCTAAAGAGGGCACAGGTTTGTTCTTTTGTTTCTGAAACCTAACTTAGTTTATCCTACTAAACATAAAAAAGAGTTATTTCTTTTAAATAATTGAAAGAAATAACTAAAAATAGACATAAATTACTACAAATAGACGTCTTGTGCCTTCTATAATTAATATTTAAGATATCTGTGTTAAAAAATTGTAAAGATTTTGTAAAACAGATAATAATACTGCATGCACTAGCAAACTTACCATAAGTGACAAAATATATGAATGGGCTAGTATGTAATATATTTAAATGGGCTTTTTGATATGATTGGAATCAGCTCCCGTGGTATTTTCGCCCTCTTTCTTGTAATTTAAGCATAAATGCTGTTAAATGCATTATAATATTATTTCTATTAGATAATATGCCAGGTAGTGTCACTGGTTTGCTTGCTGTTTGCTGAAGCAGCTATAGTTTTTGTCACTTGCTGTATCTTTTGCTAATGACAGCAGAATAATTTCATATAATTTTTAAATAACTGTTAAACCCTAATTTAACATTTTCTGTCTCTTTGTGCCTAAAACAAACCCAAAAGAAATCTTATGAGCGTTTAACTGTCTTAAATATTTTTCATTTTATTTTCTTATGGTAAAACAATGTTAAAAGTTAAGATAAAATTTGAACTCTGTACTGACAAATCCTTGTTTTGTGAGGTAATTCATAGTTTTGACAGGTGTCTAAATCATAATTTTGGAAGAAATCTAACATTGCCTCTATTAATTAAGATAGCCTCTATCAGCCATAATAAATAAACAAAAAAAATCTTGAATCAAAGTTTTTGAGAAATTGGAGTTCAAACAGTGGCCAATGCTTAAGAGATAAAGGAAGTCAGTTACACATTTGGCTGTCTGTTTTTTGCACTGTCTATTCTAATAACTTGTTTTTTATCTATTGGTTACACTTTTTAATCTTTAACCATATCTATTTAATTTAATAGTTTGTGTGGAAATATTAACTTAGGGTTTCACTCTTCAATTTATTTATTTATATTTTAAAAGATTTTTAAAATACTAACCACTGATTACGTGATCTAACTTTGGTTTTCTTTAATCTGGTAATCTAGGTGTTAAAATGCAATTAATGTTTTTATTAATAATTATAATTTAAAATTTTGATGAAGAACAATTTTACTTTGAGACAAACAAATTGTAAACTGTAATTTAAAATGTCTCATTATTAACATTGATTTTGTTTGGTCAGGGCATAGAGATATATACTAGAGGGGGCATAGCCTATCTCAATACATTGAGATGCCTGAAACTTCTTTTTGGGGCTCTCAGGGGTTCTGTGTAACCTTGTTGAAATCTCCTTCATGAGTGAGTTAAGGTTATAATAAATCAATTGATTTTGGCTTCCCGCGCATTGTTTGTGTTTTGATTTGTATTTTTAACATTCTTCTATTGTACTGATTATTTGATTGTATTTATAATCGAAGGTAGTCAGGTTACTTTTTCGATGTTTCACTATTTAACCTATAGGACCTCTCTAGTAATAATATCTCTCTGGATCAGGGTTAAAGTAAACATTCTTGTTTGTTCTATTCTGAAACATAGTATACATTTTTATCAATGCAAATTGATTTTGTGTGGGATCTATTAGGAAAATTAAAATTGTGGTTTTGAACTATTTGGCGGAAATAGGTTTTTTAAAAATTATTTTCTGAATCCATGCTTCCTCTGTATATTCTTATAATAATTATTTTCTGTATTCTAAAAAATGTTTTGTTAAATATATTTTCTCAAAGAATGTAATTGTTGTGAATATTGTTCAAATTTGTTTGATAATAAATTCAACTTTAATTAATTGTATTGTTCTCTTTAGCGAATTTCTAAAGGTAAAATGAGTTTATAAAGTTAAATAAGAAAGAAATTTGCTAATATTGTGACAATATGCCACTTACATAAACTAGTTTATATAAAATACTGATATAGGACAACAGCCATGTAGCTGCCGTTGTAGCAGAGCGGCCAAGAGATCAGAGGGCTCTTGTTTTATTTATTTATTTTATTTTAAAATGTGTCAAATACTTATAGCTTGGTCAGCTCTTTGGTATCTGTTATAAGAAATGTTAGAAATAATAGACATGATATTACTAGAGCCTACACAGTCTTTGTTTACATTGGGATGCTTAAAAAATCTCTATATGGGGCTCATATGTTGTAAGTCGGTCTCTCAAAACCCTGTCCTCTAATCTTCGATCATTCTCTTTGTTAATTATATACGTATTGTAAAAAGTAAGTTGGGCTAAAAAGTAAAAATGACAATTTACTGATAATTCATCAGTTACATTGAAAACTAAAAATTCTTTTTCTTATCAATGTAAATAATTCAATAAAAAGTAATTGGTCATTCCTCATCAAATCAGCACAGGTAAAAACACGGGATATCTCCAATTTTAGTATAATTTGGCTGACAGGTAGGCACTATAGAAGGAAGAAAACATCCATAATTTTGGCTCATTTGGTGCAGCCATATTGCCGTAGTAAGGTGGTGAATTTTCCAAAAAAATGTAATTTTTCAACATTTCTTTGACTAAAAAAATGGCTGTATGTAAGATTCTGCATAGGGTATGACTTTCTTTTTGGTAGCATTTGAAAGCTTAAACTTGGCCCTTTCAAATAGTTTCTGCATATTTGTGGATAATTAGTTGCAAGTTTTTATTATGAGCAAATATAAAATTCTAATATCTCAAAAAGCCAATTTTTAAAATTTTTGAAAAAATCCCTAAAAAGAGCTTTAACTGTTAGTAAATGTCCACAAAGTTTCATTTTGGGACCACCATGGGATTGTACACAGTAAGGCATAAGGTATGTCAAACCCAAAAAAAAATATATATTGCATAATCATTGATAAAAATTGCAAAAACAGTGCCTTTTTTACAGTTTGTCGTACCTTTTCGGAAGCGAGTCCAAGGACATGTTGTAGTGTAAATTTGGGGAATTGTATATTCTGAGGAGGAGCAAAAGTGAGTCCGAAGCAGGGAGGATGAGCGTAGTGATTCCAATGTAATGAGGAAAAGTTCTGAGGTACCCTGTGCCAATTTTTTTGTGTTGATTTGACATGGAATGGCCCTTATGAACGATCAGTTTTATGCATATATTCTTTATTTTAATAATGGAAAGTCTGATATTAAATGTTCCCCTTTTAGAAAAGATCTCTAAGAATTGTACTATTTAACATTGGATTAGGAATCACTTTTGAACCAACTTACATAGAAATTTGATAAGCTAAGATGAAATCTTATTTTCAAGTTTTGCACACAATTTAAATTTTCAATTTAAATAATACTAAAATGTTGGTGATTTTCATATATATTGAGAGTGCACTATTATACAACGTGTGCCACATTAGATGCTCAGACTACATTTTTTCCTTCACCATTTCTCAGACTATATTTTTTCCTTCACCATTTCTCAGACTATATTTTTTCCTTCACCATTTCAATTATTTTTTCATCACAAATATGGTCAACAATATGAAATGAGTCACATTTTTAAGCTTCTACCTATATGCTGACTCTTTATAAGTAATAATATCATCATGAGAAATGTCTGTAGATAGCTTTTGAACAGTCGATATTATGCAGTGTTGCCATTTCAGGTTTAAAAAAGTTGTATTGTCTCGATGATTCTTAATTGTAATAAAATAAAGAAAGATATAGCAACACACCCCATTCTGATATTTCTAGAGATATCAAGGATCTGACCTGAATATAATTTTTTTTTCTGGTCATGGTTTATCACAAGCATTTTCAATGAATTGTAAATACTTTTATTTGGTACCGATTGTTTTCTTAATTATTAATACTAGTTATAAAATTTAATTCATTACAAATTGCCAACTGATGAGATTCATACTATCACATTAAAAAATGGTGAGAAAGAACTAAAACTGATCATGTTATTTCTGAAAAGAAAATTAATTTTGTATAAAAATTAGCAAACTATTTACTAATTAAAATTAATTTCTAATTTTATTGCATGGTTAGAATAACTAATAATTGATTTTTATAATTTTCTGAGAGTAAAGAGTAAAACGTTTGAGATGCAGATTAAATATTGAAAGATGTGGAGTAAAAATGGTCCTTGTATTTGATTAATGGCCTCAACCCTCGGTAAATGGTCTCTTGTAAGTTCATTTTTACCATTTTTTATACATATTATCCATTTACCACTTTTGGTACCTAATTTCATTACTGCTTTCAGTAACTTTGAAAGGTTAAATTAAAGTATAAATAATATACCTTATTAAGAAAATCACAATAAATCCTTAGACATTTAATACTAATACCACCTTATTTCGGTGATTTTTTACCTACCAATTTTTAGATGTACATTAGGGTTGTTTTATTTTAAAACTAACATTTTCAACAAAAATCCATAATTGTTAAATTTTTAAACAAAAAATTTTGTTTAAAAGGTTATTAACCACCTTTAGTTAATAACCTTCAAAGAGACAAACTATTAGAGGGAGTACAGGACCCGATTAACACAGTGATAAGGGGTCTGGAAGTGAGACAGTTTCCATAGGTGCCGTAACTGTACTTACCCTTACTATAGTCTCCCTAGAGAAAGAATAGATACTCCCCTACCCTCTAACTTCTATTGTAGCATGCATTCTACTAACGGCAGACATTTTTCAGTGATGCCACATTAAACCACTTTATTCAAAACTAACAATTAAATAATATATGCAATAGATAATAATTAAAACTTATTTTAAATTCATTTTACTTGATTTAAACAAAATAGTCGAAAAATAATGTAATATTTACGTGAAATTGTAATTATTAGGAAAAATAAAAAAAATGACGTCACCAATGTACCGTTACGGCACCTAGCTACCCAAGGAATGATAAGATCTGTTGTATCCTCCCTCTAATAGTTGTCTCTTTGATAACCTTAGTTATTCATTCAAACAAGGTTATGTAACAAAAAACCTTTGTTGTGGTTATTTCCTTTTAACAAAGGTTATTTGAATAATTCCAAGTACTTAGTAACATTGGTATCGTAACTCTTAGGATTTATTTTGGTTTCTTAAACAGTCAATATTATACTGTTCTCCAATTTAACATTTTATAGTTAATAAAAGTGTTAACTAAATTACCTTATATGAGTAATAGTTACGAAAAATGGTACATTTGAACTCATAAAATTGGTAACTAAATTACCTTATATGAGTAATAGTTACGAAAAATGGTACATTTGAACTCACAAAATTGGTAACTAAATTATCTTATATGAGTAATATTTACAAAAAATGGTACATTTGACCTCATAAAAGTGGAAACTAAATTACCTTATATGAGTAATAGTTACAAAAAATGGTACATTTGACCTCATAAAAGTGGTAACTAAATTACCTTTTATGAGTAATATTTACAAAAGATTGGGTACAGGGTACCTCGGAACTTTTCCTCATCACATCGGATTCACTACGCTCATCCTCATTGCTTCGGACTCGCTTTACTCGTCCTCAGAATATATTATTTGCCAAATTTATACTACAGCATGTCCTCGGACTTGTTTTGCTCGTCCTCAGATAGGAAATGCATCCGTTTCATTTTCAGCGGCCATCCATATAGCACTGACCACGCTCAATGTAGCTTAACTTTTATAATCCAACAAAAATCATGGATATAGTTGTGGTATTAGAACAAAACTCAGTGTACTTATTTATTATGTAATGGGATACACTTGTACAAAATTTAAACCTAACTGCATTATTTACAGATTTTTTTAAATTTTAAAAAAAAATGTAGACAAGTCTTCTTATAAAATAGCGAATTTTATTCCCAAAGGAAATTCGCTAAAAATGATGAGTTTAGTGAATCCAATAATGTGAGGACAAGTTTTGAGGGACCCTGTACCAATTTGTATGACTGTTCCACACTGTGTATTTATAATTCATCACAATTCTAAATTTTATAAATAAAATATTGTAAATTAAGATGTATGAAATGGTTTAGGTTAAAAGAGCTTGATGATTCCCTCAAGAGACTGGGAAAAGGAAGAAGTCCAGGCATGTGCAGAGACAGGTATATTGTGGTGCATACCTTGTATATGTTACAGTGAAAGTGATTGGTAACCATGTTTAATATCCAGCCATTATCTATAACAGCCAAAATGCATGAACAAATTGTGATTATTATATTACTTTTGCTGATATTATTTCACTCATAACACCTAAAGTAATAAATATTTTAAATAAATAATCATTTTGTTCAAATTAAGTTGGCCAAAGCAATTTTAAAGAGCGAAGAGAAGGAAATTGCTTATTCCTTAACTAATAAAATGATTTGAAAGTAAAGCAAACAAGTTATGACGGTTTAGTTGGTTAATAAATTGTTTGGTTTATTAATTTGTTATGTAAAAGATACTATTATTGACAAAACAATCTCTAAAACAGGAAGCTAAAAAAAATTATTCCAGTTACTGCAAAATATCCCTCCATCCCTTGATACCCGAGGAGCAAGAGGCAGTTACAGAAATATTTTTCTGTCACTGTAATTTTGTCTGGGCAGACAAATTTTGACACAATATAATTGTGCGAGAGACACCAAGGAAATGTAACAAGCAAAATGCAATGCTACATCTGGGAACTGTTCCATCATTCGACATTTGTCATCATTGATGGCTCGACATAATGTCATGTCCCACTCTGTTTGTTACGTCTAACTCATCAGGGCGCCGACTGAGCCTGAACTCACTCTGACCTTCAATCAATTCCGAAGAATATAATGTGAAGTATTTACCAGAGACGAGCAGTGCTCTCTTACCGCCATCATGTATGGCAAGCAAAACATATATCACTTTGATACTACCGAGTTTTGCAAAACATGAATAGTTAACACAATATAATTGTGCGAGAGACACCAAGGAAATGTAACAAGCAAAATGCAATGCTACATCTGGGAACTGTTTCATCATTCGACATTCGTCATACTTGATGGCTCGACATAATGTCATGTCCCACTGTGTGTTCAGGCTCTGTCGGCGCCCTGATGAGTTAGTCGTAACGAAACAGAGTGGGACATGACATTATGTTGAGCCATCAATGATGACGAATGTCGAATGATGGAACAGTTCACAGATGTAGCATTGCATTTTACTTGTTACATTTCCTTGGTGTCTCTCGCACATTTATATTGTGTTCAACTATTCATGTTTTGCAAAACTCTGTAGTATCAAAATGATACAGACAAATTTTCTTAAAATTTGGTCTGACAATATTCCCTAATCCCAGCTCCCTTTATTTGAAGAGTATCATTGACCAAATAAGGTTTGATATTATGTATAATAAATAGCAAGTCAAAGTGATAAATTAAGCAAATTGGAGTGTTATAGATAATGGCTGAACACTTTTGATAGCTGACAAATATATCACATTGACTGTAACATATTTTCTACAATAATAACTTGGTAATTTATTTGAGTTCTATGTGTTATAAGTGTTTATTTAAACTAGTAGAGATAACCATTTTCATCCCATTTAGTCCATGTTTGTATTTTATCTTAATTATTTTTATTAATTTATTTAAACAGGAAGTCGAGTATGTTTGATGCCTCTACTATCTCACTATTGTGAACTATGTAACTTTTTTGTTGGTGCTTTTTTAAAACTATGTTCTAAGAAAATTATTTTTATAGACAAAATAATAATAGGAATAATTATAATCTATATTTTGTTAATGGGTAACATTACCTAATTTTAATTTGTATTTTTTTTAGCTAAATTTAGACCTTGGTTTGAGTAAATTAATTATCTGAAATATCAATGACTAAGGCATTTCTTAGTTAATACATTTATTCCACTATTTCCTGTTAAATTATTTACTAGGTCCCTCTTAAAATTTTTACCCTAACTTACATAAACCTGATTTCTTTAATATAAAGAAAATAAATAGATGTGGTAGTTTATATCCAACACGTCTATTTCTTACAGAATCTAGGGAATAGCCTAGTAGGAGTTATGTTATTAGGATTATAGCAGGAGAGATGAGAAAGTTGCTAAATCATTCCCTCCTTCAAATAATGCCCCTATGACAAAAGAAGACACATTGACAGCGAGCTTATACCCATGGCCACATAGCCTTAGGGAATACTTTCAAGGTCTGGCTACTGACTAAACTTTAGCCACCTTTCCATCTGCACCAATTCCCCAGTGTATCTTGTATTCTCTAAACAAATTTCAATTCCCATGTTTTGCAAGAAAGATACAAATGTCATTCTTTATAAAAAACTATACCTGTCTTTGTTTTTATGGGACATAGACCTAGTAGAGTGTTTGTCTTGTGATAAGAAGGCAGAATAAATTATACCTTTCTATGTTTTATGGGACATGGACCTAGTAAAGTGTTTGTCTTGTGATAAGAAAGCAGAAGAAATTATACTTGTCTATATTTTATGGGACATGGACCTAGTAGAGTGTTTGTCTTGTGATAAGAAAGCAGAAGCTCTATTAGTACTTCACACTGACCCCTAATGACAAGAAAATAAGTTTAATAAAAGAAAAAATATCCTTCAGTTCAAGTTTACACAAAAATAGAGGCTGGCAAAGGAATCTTTTGATTTTTATCAACTATTTCTTGTATTTATACTTTACCTTTCTTTGTGTTAATCGCCTTGTTAAGGGCTTTAAAATATTTTCACATTTTATGTTTAACTCTCTCTTATTTTCTCCTCTGATAACACCTTTAAACGCATAATTTGTAGTTCCCCTTTTATTATGTACACCATTTTGTGTTGAATTTGATCTTTTTAGGTTTATTTTAACATTTTATTTTTACCTGCTGGTATTACCCTTTAATTGATTATTTACTGTCTGCAACTATAAGATTGTCCAAATAATAATGTTAATATGTTTGTTTTTCCTAACAGCAAAGGTTCCTGGACTAAGTAAGTTTTGAATTTCCTTTTTTCCATCAAACTTATGCATCTAAAAACTCAGTTGTGTTCTAATTTTTTTGTTTTGTTTTTATATTTTATGTTTTTGTTTTTCACTTACTAAATAGTTAACTTCATTTATTTTAATGTTTCATCATCGGTTGTTGCTTTTTATTTTTGTTTTATTTAGTAAATTTGAATTTTAAGTGATAACTGGTATTACAAATTGTTTGATTGAGTTTTTAAAGTGATTATAATAAAGTATTAGTTGTTTGGAAAAATTTGGTACCTCTGTTTTTAGAGTTAAGAACAAAAAATCATTTGCTCCATAGCCTTGATTTATTGATTTACTAAGGTTTGCTTTGATTTGTCCAGAGGCTTGATACTTATCCCTCCCCCTCTTCCATCATATAAACTGCCTCAGATTAAAATACAGAAATAAAAGACACCCCTTAGGGTGGGTGGAAACAAATATTTTTGGTGGCACCAAAATCTCTACCCCTCTAAAGTTGCACATACATAAGAGAACATTGCATGCAAAATTTGAGCTTGATCAATTAACATTTAGAGTTTTCATAAATGTTTTGAAGTTGAAAAACAACAATTTTCATAAAAAAAATCTGTTTTTTCCTTTCTTTTGCAAATTTTTCTATAATTATGTATTTTATTGAGAAATATAGCAATAGATATGGAATTGACGATTGCTGAGGTTGGAGAAAAATTGCTATTAATGCTTTTTAAAGGTTGTCATAACAGATTTATTGTATAACATATATATTTTATAAGATTTTAAGACCCAATGTGACAGTTTTTGCCAAGCTATTTATAACTTAACTATAAGTTTTGCCAAGCTATATTACCAAAAACTGTGTTTTAGGAATTTTTCCTCTGCAAGGTAATGTATAGCAGATTGTTCACCATTCATAGTTTTGGGAAGTATACACTATTTTAATGGCTTAACAATTATTATTAAACAAGTTATGGCTATTTAAAAAATTGAAATTTGGTGTTATCTAAACGGCAATGTCACACCAAATTGTATATATGTTATTCAATAAATCTGTTACGACAACCTTTAAAATACAATACTAGCAATTTTTCTCCCACCTCAGTAATCGCCAATTTCATATCTATTGCTATATTTCTCAATAAAATATTTAATTTTAGAAAAATTTGCAAAAGAAAGGGATAACAGATGTTTTATGAAAATTCTTGTTTTTAAAGTTCATGTTAATTGATCAAGTTCAAATTTTGCATGCAATGTTCTCTTATGTATGTGCAACTTTTGAGGGGTAGGGATTTAATTATGTTTATTTTATTTATTGTTTTTTGGAAATTTGCTTATATTGTGGCAACACGTCTCTTAAAAAGTGACATGACAAACTCATACAGGACAGCAAACCATGTGTCTGCAAAGCCTTGTCCCAAGAGGCTGAAGATCTCTTATTTTATTTAATATTCAGTTCAATACCGTTTCTGTTCCATTAATTTTCAGCTAAACATTTTCTAGTCAAACTTTAATTTTTTAAATATTTAATAATCACTTAAAATTCGTTTTCATTCACTTTGTTTCTCACCAGAAGGGTATTCGGAGTGGCTTTAAAGTTACTTTTTTATTGCTTGAGTATTGTTTAGTTTGTGTTTTTATTACCACCGAGTCATTTACAAATGGGTAATTTGTCACCTAAACAAATTGCTTTACCTCATCTAAAATAATATTAATAGTTGCTTTTCACTCTCCTCAATCACCCTTCCAGTAATAATTAAATGTGATGATTATGCCCGTTTAGAGCCATGCGGCTTATCAGAGATAAACCCTGCGGGAACTACCTCGGGTGGTAGTAGCAACCGTTACGCTCAAAGTGTATTCTAAAGTTGGCGATAATATATCCAAATCAATAATTTTATATAAACTGAGAGCGTAACCTGGGATGCGAACCCCAGACCTCCATGGTGTCAAAGGTCAGTGTAAAGACTAACGACCTCGGCCACGGAGGCGGATAATTAAATGTACAAGCCTTTAATTTTTATATAACGGTATAATAGTTTCGTTTGTATCATTTGAACGTTTGTATAACTTTGTCTCAGGGTCTGAAATATACCTTGTCAAACCTGAGGTTTAACAGTATATTAATAATTAATTAAATTAGTCATTTACGTTGCGAATATACGTATTTTTTATTTCAATCCGATATAATGTTGTTGATAAATCTGGTTGAAAATCCTAAATCAAGTTTTTATCATAATCATCCGTTTCAGGCATTGTTATGATATTCTTAGGGGGTTTCGTCATGCTGCCCGTCTGCATGTGTGTGTCTGTGTACCTTATAAATTCTGCTGTGTACAGACTAGAGAATTAATACTTGTGCTGCCTGAAAGATCGTACTTTATAGACCACAATATCTTATTTTGCTGAATCATCAGAAATGTTAAAAATTCATTAAAAATAGAATACATTTTATCTACTCCTTGTATTGTAAGTTCTACTTACAGTCTTGTTATCTCACATTGTAAATGTTCTTTTACTCCCTAGGGAGGAAAAGTGAAAGTGTTGCCAACTGACAGAATATTTTAGTAAATTTTTAGGAAATTTTTAGGATTTTTCGTGATATGGTATTTCGTTCGGGTAGAATACAATATACACACGCTAATGTTTAAATTACAAATATAGTATTACACATTATTCTATTGACAGCTTACAATAAAATAATGTGAAGATAGTGGCTTTATTGTCTCTTCATCAGAGTAATTGACATGGTAAGAATAAACTAAAACTAACACAATAACAATTAAGGAGCTGAAGAATATGTTAATAGTTTAGTATAGTTCTCTAGTCGTAGATAAAATTTTAATATTCAACAAGGGATGAAAGTTTCAGCTCTCGTATTATCTCTCGTCAGCCTCGGGAGCCAAAATGTTAGTTAACTTCCTCGGCAAGCCTCGGGAGCTAACTAGTTTATCTCCCTCAGCCTACCGACCTCGTGAGCTAATGAAGTTTCCTCCTTCGGCGCTGCCTTAGGATGAAACTTTAACTTGAGCTGTAAAACTTACTTTCATCCCTTGTTGCATAAATAACTATTGAATAGCTTCTAGCACAGATAACATAACCCTATACGGCAAGATTGTTGACTTCCCTCTCCTTTTACCTTTGACACTTTACTAACGCTGATCCTCTAAAATAGCGGTAAAAATGGGAACATAAGTGACTCCCTCCTGCCTTTTTACTAATCTGTACTTGATCTTTTGTAAACTAGCTCATAATAGCTTTTCGAGATGTATTGGGACATCCCAAAACGGCAAAGAGTACCGTTTTTCTTGTTTTATTTTCCATTAATAAATAATATGCTAAAGGAAAATGAGACTACATAGTTAAGAAATTTGGAGATCAGCTGTATTTTACGGTAACAGCTTTAAACTTTAATATTTTTTTATTGTCATGTAACACAAATAATAAAAGCATATACTTATGCCTCATTGAAGTTAATTAGCAAAAATTAATAGGAATTCAAAAGAAATTATCCAAAGGAAAAACTAAAAGAAACATTTTCAATCAAACGTACACACAAAGTTAAAAAAACAAATTTTTGTTTAATCTAGCTTAAACTAAAATTAAACAAATATCATACAATATTAATTACAAAATAATAATAAAATAACAAATTAAATTATTATTAAAGTAATAAGCTTTATCAACATCTAAAAATAATATAAAAATAATTTCCAAAGGTCTAATAATAAACAATTTCCAAGAAAAGAAAATTTTCTTTTATCTAGATTGTAACTAATTAATAATGAATCCATGATATTAAAAGTTCTTTTAACCAGTAAATTATTTTATTTTATCAAATTTTAAACAATTTTTATTATTTATTTAAGTTATAAAAGTATAATATATATATTATATATATATATATATATTATATATATATATATATATATATATATATATATATAATATATATATATATATACCATGGCTGTATGGTCCTAGTAGACCAATGCCAAAAAAATTGTCTTAACAATTGTCTAGTAGTCACAGTAATATGGGGGGGGGGGGGGGTAGTAGTAACTTCCAGGCAAGTTGGCCAAGTTGTTGGTCCCTTTTTGCCAGCTTTCCTTTTTAACCCTTTCAATTTTTAACAAATTAGACCGACAAAGCTCAATTAGATCGAATGTAAAATTTGGGCCAAGTTATAACACAACACATAACTCAGACTTAAACAGACTTACAACAAAATGAAAACTACACAGTAGGTCTTAAAAATGCCTAAAACGGATAATTCTAATAAAATCTTGGTTTAAAATTTTTAGCAACGCAATATTATTTCTATATACCAACGGTTGTAGGCGAAGAAAATTAGAACACTGCTTGAAATGTCAAAAATTTCCTTCACCCAAAATTTTGGTTTTCTTTCACTGCAATGAATTTGGCTTCACCCTCACCACATTAAAATGGTTGGGATTTCATTGTTTGACTTTTTTTTTGTATTGAGTTTTTTTATTGTTTAATATTCATTCTATTCATATTGTTACTGGTGAAATTGTGTCATTTTGTTCATTTCATTCAAATTTCAATAGCTCCATGGTAAAAGTTGAGAGCCATTTGGTTGGGTTCTCAATGTCTATCATATTTGTTTGGCTTTGTGTGTTTTGATTATTTATTTAATTTTTGCTTTTCATGTGGGTTTAAAGAATTTTTTGATTTCTTGTATTTTTTTTTAGGTTTTGTATATTATTTAGTATTTTTTTGTTGTAAAGTATTAATTTAAGTTTTTATTTATGTAGTATAACTAAACAATTGAATTCTTTATTTTATGACCTTGGAACTGCAACGGTTTTATGAGATTCTGGACAATTTTATAGAACAGTGGTTTACAACTGGTGGTCCTTACGGAGGGTTCTTCTTTACAATTTCAGGTCTCAAATTGTTCACCAAAGCACTGCTCCAAACATTAATGGATAGTTTAAAAACAAGTATCTTGAATAAAATGGATGACGCACTAAGTCAATTTTATTAAAGATAAAATAATACATCCAATTTTATGCAAGATATTTCTCAATCATATACAGCATACATTGGGTCAGAAAAGTTCCTTCATGCTTCATCCCCTTTATGTAGGATCCTTGTTTAAAAATAACAATAATATAATAATAATTATAATATAGGGGGTTTCGATGGTGTAATGGTCTGCCTCCCTGACAGTCTGGGTTTGATCCCTGTCATGGTCCTACATGTGTGACACAGTCAATCACTGACTACATGGCGTGAACCCAACAGTCTGGGTTTGATCCCTGTCAGGGTCACACATGACTACATGGGTGACCCCGACAGTCTGGGTTTGTCCCTGTCAGGGTCACACATGACTAAATGTGTGACCCTGACAGTCTGGGTCCATCCCTGACAGTCTGGGTTTGATCCCTGTCAGGGCCACACATGACTAATGTGTGACCTGAAGTCTTAGTTTGTCCCTGTCAGCCAACATGACTACATGTGTGATTCTGAAGTCTTAGTTTGATCCCTGTCAGGGCCACACATGATGTGTGATTCGATAGTCTTAGTTTTGAATCTCCCTGTCAAGGTGATCACATGTGTGATTCTGATAAGTCTTAGTTTGATCCCTGTTGACTACAAGGTCCCACACACATGACTACATGTGTGATTCTGATAGTCTTAGGTGATCCCTGTCAGCCAACACATGACTACATGTGTGATTCTGATAGTCTTAGTTTTGATCCCTGTCAAGGTCACACCATGACTACATGTGTGATTCTGATAGTCTTAGTTTGATCCCGTCAAGGTCACACATGCTACATGTGTGATTCTGATAGTCTTAGTTTTGTCAATGTACACACTATCACATGACTACTGGTGATTCTGATAGTCTTAGTTTGATCCCTGTCAAGGTCACACATGACTACATGTGTGATTCTGATAGTCTTAGTTTGATCCCTGTCAGGGCCACACATGACTACATGTGTGATTCTGATAGTCTTAGTTGATTCTGATAGTCTTAGGTTTGATCCCTGTCAGGGCCACACATGACTACATGTGTGATTCTGATAGTCTTAGTTTGATCCCTGTCAAGGTCACACATGACTACATGTGTGATTCTGATAGTCTTAGTTTGATCCCTGTCAGGGCCACATTGTGATCTGATAGAGTTTGATCTGTCATGACTACATGTGTGATTCTGATAGGTCTTAGTTTGATCCCTGTCAGGCCACACATGACTACATTGTGATTCTGATAGTCTTGCATCCCTGTCAAACACATGACTACATTGTGTGATCTGGATAGTCTTAGTTTGATCACTTCATGACTACATGTTGATTCTGACAGTCCTTAGGTTTGATCTCTGTCAGGGCCACACATGACTACATGTGTGCCTAATCCCAAACTAACTAACTCTTTTTTAATTTACTCTTTAGATATCAGAAGGACACCAGGGAAAGATTATCTGGATTATGGTGGTAACAAAACTATTGGTTTGGACCATACCCCCACTTTTTAAATACATGTACATCAATAAGAGCCTATAAATACTTTGTATAATTTAAAATACTTTTTATAAATTTCATAAATTAATCTTTGCTTTAATTTAACTAATATAGACAAATAACAATAAATAGGATAAACAAAATTCATACAAAAAATAAATAAAAGTGAGAAAGGTACAAAAAAAGTAGTCAATATAATATGGCTCTGGTTTGAAAGATTTTTTTTATACTTTTGTCAATAAAGAAATTGATTGTAAAAACTGTTCAAAGTGAATACAAACAATGAAATAAATAAAGGTTGTTTATTTAGAGATTTGGATGTTTGTTTAGTTTCTTGGTTAGTTTCCTGGTTGATGCTCGTGGTGGTGCAATGAGAGGTTGTCGTAGATCAGGTATTAACATAGTGGTCCCTCCTAAAGCTGCACCGGCTCCTATAAGACTGACTTGCAGATATTTGAGGAATAGACCTGGCATAACTCCTCCTCTATCAGAGGCACAGGCGCTAGCTACCAGGGTACTAGAGTTCTCTCCTGCCGGCACTGTATTTCTTGGGTATGTACTCTTTTTTTAATTACTATGAACAATTAAATTATAACTGAATCCAGCAAGTTTTACAGACTCAAATTGTGCGGGTAAAGTAATAATGACACTAAAGTTATATATAAACTAACTAGGGTGTAAAATCAATGCAAAATGTGTCACAGAACTGCTTGCATATAGTGCATCGCATATTGTCACACCAGAGGTAGTTGGCTCAAATTTTCCCTATGAGCCAGCTATCTGTTTTACCCTTGTAAATGTCAAAAAACTATTTATGGTACTCAAAATTTGGATTTTATTGCAATTTGTAATAAATATGTTTTGTCACTTCCTCAATGAGGTTTAAGTGTGATAATCAATCAAAGTATCAGTCGAAACTTGCAAACAGTTCTAACGAACTTAAATTTAAAACGAAAAAAAGCTATGTAAATACGCAATAATTTATTACGTGCCGGCAGAATTTACCCCTGTGTGGCACCTGTAATTAGAGTAGTGTTCCTACTTATTTTTCCAACTGAAAATATCTGAAAGATTCTAAATATTGTCTATATAACCGAACTTAAATGCTTTTCCAGAAAAGGGTAAACGATTATTAAAATGTGAGGACCCGCAAACTTTCAAGGAATTAACCAAATGGCACTTCAGCCCTGGTCTCTAAGGAACAAATAATTTCAATTTATTAATCTGCCTTATTTATTTTGCATTCTGTTTTACAATTATCGATGTAACGATATAACTAAAGTCTTTCAAAAACAAAGAATTCGGTTACCTCTGTTTAATTTGCATAGTAAATCGGTTTATAAATTGAGTTCAGATATCGCTGAACTTTCTGAAAAAATCAATTTATTAAAAGATCGGTGAATGGAGTAAATAACACTTAGACTTGTCTCTGAAGCATAAAAATCGAGTTCTATATCAAACAATTTAAAAAAATCGTAAGAATGGTTTACGATACGAATTAATTTAAAAAAAGTTTCTCGAGTATGTAATTGCAAGTATGAAGACATTGATGACGCAATTTACAGTGGGGGTGACAATGAGTAAGGACAAAATATACCTGTGACAGGACCGCTAATAAAAGAAAAAGCTTGCTGAATATGCAACTGCGAGGTTTATTATTCATCCTATATCATCCATTAAACTATATATCAAAAATAGTTACAGTTTTTTATATTTTTTCAATTTATACAACGGAAATTATACACGAATGTCTATATTGAACCTAAATTAAGTTTTCGTCTAATATAAGAGCGTCAACGACTATTAGTACTAGTGTTTGTAAGATTGTACTTTAAAAAATCACTAATTTACTCATCCCTATGTTCAGGTAATTTAACTTGCTAGTAGTACATTTTTGCATGTGATATTTATTTTTTATATTTAACAACTTTAACCTAATTTTTTTAAAATAGTAAAAGCAATCGTAATTTTAAGTTATATTTAAGGCAATACCCTGTCGTCTGTATGCTTTTCAAAATCTTAATAAAAACATGTAGTTTACCTTTACTATATTTCTCTTTTCCTTAAATAATTATTGTCCTTAACTAAATAATTACAATTATTTCACAGAATTTACAAAACACTTTATACAAAATTATTTAATTAAAATAAAAAGTAAAAATCACCTAATGTTATCCAAAAAAATTAAATAAAAAATGTAAATGCTAAAAGGCTCATGCACAGTTATTCCAATAACTGTTGTTTTAGCTGATCATCCACAGTTGTTTTAGCTGATCATGCTTATCTGAATTTTTTACTTAGGTTAGTATTAGGAGTTTCCCTTCTTGGTTTATTCATTACTTTAAATCACACCAACTAAGTATTTATGCTTAAAACCTTTATTTTACAAGTCTAAGTTCTCTGAAATCCCACCTTACCCACACTGTAGATGGTATTATTGCCTACAGCCTTATGCAATTTTAAACTTAATGAAATTATTTGATTTCCCTGACAAAAGATATGGGCGGGTGTAGTTTAAGGACAAGATATAATATATGTAATTAGATATAAGTAATTATATTTAATATAATTATATAATATGTAAATAGATATAAGTAAATTGAATTCCCCACCAATAGCACGAGTGTAAAAAAGCCAAGTCTAGCATTTTTACACCAAGTCATTTCTCCTTCACACAGCTAGAGTTGGTTTTTTACAAAAGTGTTTTTGGTGGAGATTTTATTACTTTTTGTAAGTTGACTATAAAATCCTTTTTTTTTATATTTTAACTTCTGTTTCATAATTTAACACTCAAAAATTTTAGTTTTCATCAAAGACTATAAATACTTAAACAGTAAGACAGTCAAATCAATGGTGGGACCCTAGCGCCGCGGCAGACCTACTTTTCAACTAAGTATGCACAGCTTGATTTCCCGCTTTTTGTCCACATTCCATTTGAAATTAACTTTTTAAACTTTCTAGTCATACTTCTACAAAGCTGAAGCGCTTTGCGTGGTCTTCGTCGTTTTAAACTTCCACAAAACCCTTCTGATAGCAAATAAGTTTACATTTTATTCAATTTATTTAATAATTTAATCGATTTAATCAGGTAAACATTAGTGGCTAAATTATGCACAGTAAAAGGTAGATTTTGGCATTTAATGCAGCCTGAAACAATTTAAAAAAATGTTTTTACTTTTTTTAAATTTAGATGACCATATGTGATTACCTGGATTATATCGATTAAATAATTGAATGAAATAACCTATGTAATAATTATTGGGGCATATGGAAAATAAACGGCTTTCTAAACGGGTTACGTTTAGATGGAAAAAAAATTGAATGAAATGTAAACTTACCAGCCATCAGTAGCGTTATGTTGAAGTTAAGTTTGAAAAACTTTTTTTTTACAATTAGTTTCTGAATTCTTGTTATACAGAACATGACAATGGCAAACCATTTTTATTAAGTTAAAATAATGAGGAACGAAAAGAAAAATAATTTTATTATTACAATAAATGCAGCTGTCATAACCAATAGTTCCCATGGTTTACATAAATTTAAACTTTAAAAATATAATCGGTCATTTTTTGAAAGCTTTTAGAGTTAGTTCATGAGTAGTCCACACAGGTCCGCCGCTGCGCTGATTTCTAGCAGCTTGTGATAATCAAATCCAAAATGTTCCTTATTTAAGTTACCCCCCCTCTGGTTTTGATGTTCTCTATTAGGTAGTTCAAGTTGTAAACATTTTAATGTATTTAACACTATTTAAATAAATAAATACTTACCTGTAGACCTGTATTTAACACTATATAAATGAATAAATACTTACCTGTAGACACGCTGGTTACTGTGTACAGAGCATTGGTGGAGAGTAGGATCTGTTATGGCATACTTCTCTGGGGACATGTTAACACTGAGAGTATATTATTAATACAGAAGGAAGAAAATATTGAGAATAATTATGAATATGAACAACAGAAAAACTTGTAAACCTGTATTCAAACAATTAGGTGTTATGACTGTGATAAATTTATTTATTTTACATTCTTTAATTTATATTAAATCTAACATTAATAGCCTTAGGAAACCTAGTCATAAGTATAATACTAAGAATGTTAATAGCAATAATTTAATTATAGAACTACATAGATTAAGTAAATCCGAGACTGATCATTCAAATTTAGGAATAAAATTCTTAAATAGACTCATCATACTAAAGAATTAGAATTTAGTGATTTTAAAAAACTTGTTAAAGAAAAACTTACCACTAATGTATTTTATAGTATTGAGGAGTACCTAGTCAAAGGAATTTAAAATAATAATTGTGATATAAGTGTGTTTTTCAATGTTTGTTTGTTCTGTAAGTAATGCTCTTTGTTTTTAGTAATAAGTTTTATAATGTTATTTAATTGACAAATTTCTATTGTTTTTATGCTAAGGCTATACTTATAATGAAATAATAAAGGTTTATTTATTTATTTATTAAATAGCATCAAAAGAGAAAATATTTTTTTCTGTACTATACTCTCAGTATACTTAGGCTATTCAAAGACGTTTCCTAACATTTTCCTAACATTCTCCTAACTTTTTCCTAACGTTCACCTATCGTGTTTTAAAAGTCTTTTAGAGGCTTCGCGTGATTTATTTAGTAAGAACCTAAGGTAGTTATGTCAAAGTGATACCATTGTAAGTAACGTAATATATATATCGCAAAATATCAATGTTATTAACTTATTGCCTGGAATTACGACACACTTTGTCATAAACAACAATGCGGCCTTGCTTTGGCGAATGTTAAATATATTAGAAACTTTATTTACATATGTTTTCAGTAAACAGTAGAGTTAATACAAATACAATGTTCAATATGTAAACAGCTTTCATAAATAAAGCAGTATCAAGCGTTCAAGTTTGAACGTGGACCAGGTTGTACAATCCAAAGGTGTCTAAATGAAGACCTGTTAATCAGTGCAACACTGTTTTCATTTTGCTAAATCATTTACTTTTTAATAAAATAGGAATAAACTATCAGCTTAAAGTTCTATAGGAAAACAAAAAACTATGTAATTAGCTATATATTTCATCAAACATTGTTGACATCTTCAGGCTTTAAACACAGACAAGACTTACATAACTGGTTGACTAGATTAAAACTTGACAAAATCACAAAAATACTAAAACTAATCACAGTTAATAATTAATTAACACAGTCAAAAAAGAAAATAAAACAAATAATCATAGATAAAAAATTAATAGAGAAAATTAATGATAACAATTAAAATGTCGGAACTAACTAAAATAAAAAAAATAATGAAATAAAATAAATAATAAGAATAAAAATAATAACAATAATAAAATAAAATAAAACCATAAATATTAATTTAAAAGAAAAAATTGTTTAATTAAAACTTAATAATAAAATAATAAATTTTATAACCAATAAATAAATTAAATAAAATGTAAAATATATGTTGGACAGAAAGTTTAAAGAATAACAATAATAATGATACAAATATATGCATTAAAATCATAAGCACATAGCTAATAAAAACAATAATTTAAATTAAAAATAATAAATAAAATAAATATATTTAAATAAATAAATAAAAAGATCCATAAAATAAATAAATCAAGTGGAAAAATACAGATTAATTATATCATAAGAATATTGTAGGTAATGATTTATAAAATTTATTAAAAATAGGTGAATTGACCACATCCTTTTGTTCATTAAGGGTATTAGTATCAGGGTTTTATTTGATAGATATACTCTAGAGACTCTAAAACATTTAATCTACGACCAAACTTTCAAAAACTTACAAAAATCATTTACAAATTTGTTTTTCGTATTTTGTCATCAAATTCATTTTGTTTGTGTAAAATTTTTTTGGTATAATAATGGCTGAATTATTCACACCGGACCAACTGAATTTCCTCTTTGAATCGATAGCCACCACAAACAGACCATAGAAAATAAAAAATCTGATTGTGTTAAAAGAATTTCAGGGTGAACTCCCTAATAGTAAGGTAAGTGGATTAACAGTATTATGTAAATTTATGTCGATAGTTATTAATACAACAAAGTGTGTCGTAAATCCAGGTAATAAGTTAATAACATTGATATTTTGCGATGTATTACGTTATTTGCAATGGTATCACTTTTTGACTTAACTACCTTAGGTTCTTACTAAAAAAAATCATGCGAAGCCTCTAAATGACTTTTAAAACACGGGAACGATCATTTAAATTTCGTGGCTTAAAAACATTTCCCTTACGTAAACCTAAAAGGTGGAGTGTTAGGAGAATGTTAGGAGTTAGGAGAAAGGAAAAAGTTAGGAGAATGTTAGGAAAATGTTAAGAAAACGTCTTTGAATACGGGCCTTAGTTTTTGAGTTCTTTACTAGGTAGCGCTAGTAGCCATTTTCATTATACTTGAACTTTGAGGTTATGATTACCTTTTGTCTTAAATAGTACATATTAACTTGAAGTAACTGAACATGTTAGGTTTTTATAATTATTTATAGATTTTTATTATTACCACCTTAGTTAATATAAATATTAACAAAAAATAACATTTTTAGTTGATCAAGACGTTGAGCTGTATCCCTTTTAACTTATTTTAATGTTGTAGTCCAAGAATGGGATAATAAAAAAAAAAAAAAAAAAAAAAAAATGAATTAATGTGGCGACGTTTCGGCCAAGCTGGCCATAATCATGCCTAAAAAGAAATATATTTAATTAACATAAATACAACCAAAAAAAGAAATTAATGAATTAGAACTACTCAACCAAGCAAAATAAATTTAAAAACACAATAGTTACCTTAAAAAGAAAAAGCAAAATCCACCCTGTTGTAAATGTAGGGTTTTTTCAGAAAATAATTAAAAGTTAAATAAGGCATATTAAAAAACTAGCTAACAAGAAATAAAACAATAGATAAAGATAAATTAGAAAGGAGAGAGAGGGCAAAAAGGGGAGGGAAATTCAAAAAATTAGAAAAATAAAAAAATAAAATAAGTAAAAAGTGTACAAAAATTAAATTAGAATAAGAAAATACTGTATATAAATAAAATAATTATGAGTAATAATAGTTTAGAAAAAATTAAAATAATAAAATAAAATAATAAAAAGGAGAGGGAAAAAGATAACAGAGATAATAATCCATAATTAGCAATACAAATATGTAAAGTAAAATAATATAAAAATAAAAAGAAAGGGGGAAAAAAACAATTAAAATAATCAGATAGCAAAACAGTTATGTAATGCAGGTTAAACATAAAAATAAAAAATCAGGGGTTATAATAAAAAGTAAATACCAAAGACAAAGGAATATACAACAAAGGAAAATAACCATATAAGAAAGGAATAAATAACAATAATAAATATAATAAATAATTATAAATATGAATTAAAGAAAGTAAAGTTAAAAAATAAAAATCAAAGGAAAAAAGATACCATAAAAAAGTTAAAAATAAAGTTGACCTCAATTTATCTATTAAAAAAATAGTTAAAAGAAGTTCAAGATTAAAAATAAAAACAAGAAAAAAATATAAGATTAAAAACTCAATTTGTCTATTAATAAAAATAGGCAAAAGAGTATAAAGTAACAATTAAAAATAAATAACAACAATTTGAATAAAAAACAATCCTAGTTCTAAAAAGACAAGAAAATAGATAGTACTAAAAATAGGCAAAAATATATATAAAATATATATCAATATATATCACCAATATACATATTACACACATACACATATACATACACATATATACATATACATACATATAACATATACATATACATACATACACATATACATATACATACACATACACACAAATACAACATACACAGATACAATATTACATAATATATATATATATTAAATATATATAATAAAAATAAAAATAAGCAAAGAGTATAAAGTAACAATTAAAAATAAATAACAACAATTTGAATAAAAAACAATCCTAGTTCTAAAAAGAAAAGAAAATATATAGTACTAACGATAAAAGAAGTAAAAAATAAATTAATATAAAAATAAATAAAAATAAAAGACTGGTGAAGAAATAAATAAAAATAAAGTGGTGAAGAGGATAAATGAAATAATAAGTAAAAAATAAAAATTATTTAGCTTTAAAATGTGAATAAACACCAGCGTAAAATTTATTAAGGTTCTTCATGTCGGTTTTCTTATTAACAACTGAATCTATATTAACAGATATATGAAGAGCTTCCAAAATTTTCCTTTTTACAGTATTATTCTCTTTATCTATTATTGATGGATTTTCTAAACTGAAAATATGAGAATTCCTTTTGGATGTGCTGTACCAGTTGAAGAAGATGAGTCTGAAATATTATATTTATGACTTTGAATCCTGTGTTGAAGTAATTGACCACTCTCCCCAATATATGATTTGCTACACCCTGTGCAAGATATTTTGTAGACTGTTCCTTTTTGATCCATCAGAGGTATTCTATCTTTTAAATTAGTGTAGAGGTTAGAGGTTTTATTGATAGGTTTGAAGCCAAATGAAATTCCAGGACAATCAAAATTATGCACTAATTTTTGAATATTCTCGGATAATCCTTTAACATAGCTCATACCAAAAAATTTTTTGTTAAGGATAAGATTAGAATCCTGATTTCTAGTAGGTTGAGTGTTTCCTGATGGTCTTAGATTTTTGTACCATAATTTTTTAATAATTATTTTAGGATAGAAATTTTCTTGCAATTTATTAAAAATTTTGTCTTTTAATTCTTTTTAAGAATATCTGATCAGTGAGATCTATTGCCCTACGAATTAAAATTATTTGCAGTATTCAGCTTCTGTTGGTATGGGTGGTTAGATTTAAAATTCAGAAACCTATTACTTTTTATCTCTTTACTGTACCACTTTGTAATAAGCTTTTTATTTTGTAATCTAATTATGGTCATATCTAAATAGTTTATTTCATTATTTAATTCAATCTCACTGTGAACTTAATTCTAGGATGGAAACTACATAAATCTTGTTTAAATTCCTCAATTTTCGTTTTTCTTTAAAATTAGGAATAAGTCATCAATATATTTAACTATAAGTTAGGCTTAACATTAGTTTTAACATGGGTAAGGAGATAATTCAAGACTATTCCAGCAACATTTACTGATAAACTGGAGCCCATGGGTACTCCAAATAAAATTTTATAAAATTTATCAGCAAATTTAAAGTATCCATTGTCTAGGCATAACTTCAAGCATTCCAAATAGAGATCTTTGCATTTAATATTAGTGCATGGTTCTATTTTATCCCATTCTTTGTCAATGATATTGTAAAAAATATCTAATGGGATATTAGTAAAGAGTGAAGTGACGTCAAAGGACCATGATTTCATCTTCATTAATTTCAATATCATTAAGAATGTTTTAAGTTCAAGTGAGTTTTTTTACATCAAAAGGATACCTCTGTTTAATTGGTCTAAAGATTTATTTAAGAATTTACTTAATTTTCGCAAGGTGAGTTGATTTGACTTACTATTGGTCTTAGAGGAAACCCTTCTTTGTGAGTTTTAATTAAGCCATAAATCCTGGGTGCATAGCTATGTTTATTATTTAAGGCTGTTTTTCTGCATTAGTGATGTACTTCTTATTAAGTAGTTTATCTATTAATTTACCGTATCGGTAGCGGAGACTAGGTGTTGGGTCCTCTTCTAGTTCTTCATAGGTAGCCGGTCACCCAGGTGATTCAGCAATTTTTCTTCATATAGTTCTTTATTGAGGATAACAGTTTATTTGTTTTGTCAGATTTTGTAATGTAAAGTTCAGGATTAGAACGAAAAATCGTTTTGTTTCATTCATGTCATTTAAAATCTGTTTCTCTAAGGAACCATACTTATAGTTATTCTTATACTTTTTTTGATAATCAAGTATTTTGCTTACTATATGACTGCGGAGAGCATTAATATGATTTTCTGAGGTCTCTAGGTTTGTAAACATATATTCTAAATCAACTATAAGTTTTGTAATATTTTGGTCCAATGAGATGGGCATGGTGTTAAAATTAGGTCCTAAACTTAAAAAATTAGCAACACATTTAGGAATCTCAATATTGGTTAAATTTTGAATCCATTCTTTCTTGTAAAGTTCTTTGTAATCTCTTATATTAGGGTCCTCCTCTTCATAATTTTTGTTATAATTTTTACTGATCTTCTTCTGATGTTTTTCTTTAAGGGCGTTAATAAAAGAGTCTTTAAATAATTTAAGAGTTTCCAGAATTCTTGAGTTAAAATTTCATTTTTCAGATTAAATTTGGTTAACCAAAGAAGAACGATTTCTTCGTTCAACCTGAACTTTAACATTACAAAAATCTGACAAACAAAGTAAAACGTTATCCGTCAATAAAGACTATATGAAGAAAAATGCTGAATCACCTGGTGACCGGGCTACCATGAAAGACTAGAGAGGAACCCAACACTAGTCTCCCTACCATACGGTAAATTAAAGAGTAAACTACTTAAAAGAAGTACATCACTAATGCAGAAAAAACAGCCTAAATAATAAAATAGCTATGCACCAGGTTTATGGGCTTAAATTAAAACTCACAAGAAGGGTTTCCTAGACAATAGTTAGTCAATCAACTCACTTGCGAAATTAAGTAAATTCTAAAAATCTTTAGACAAGTAAAAGAGAGGTAATCCGTTTGATGTAAAAAACTCACTTGAACTTAAAAACATTCTTAATGATATTGAAATAATGAAGAAATGAAATCAGGTATGCCTTGACGTCACTTCTCTTTACTAATATCCCATTAATCATTTTTTACATAATTAAAGAATGGGAAAAAAGAACCATGCACTAATATAAATGCAAAGATCTCTATTTGAATGCTTGAAATTATGCCTAGACACAATGGATACTTTAAATTGCTGATAAATTTTAAAAATTTTTTATTTGGAGTACCAGGGCTCCAGTTTATCAGTAAATGTTGCTGGAATAGTCTGAATTATCCCCTTACCCATGTTAAATACTAATGTTAAGCCTAAACTTATAGTTAATATATTGATGACTTATTCCTAATTTTTAAGAAAAACGAAAATGAGGAATTTAACAAGATTTATGTTTTCCATCCTAGAATTAAGGTTCAAGTGAGATTGAATTAAATAATGAAATAAAATATAGATATGACCATAATAGATTACAAAAAAAAAGCTTATTCAATGGTACAGTAAAGATTAAAAAGTAATAGGTTTCCTGAATTTACAATCTAACCACCCCATACCAACAGAGCTGAATACTGCAAATAATTTATTCGTAGGCAAAGATCTCACTGATAGTATATTCTTAAAAGAATTAAAAGACAAGATTTTAAAAATTGCAAAAATTTTCTATCCTAAAATAATTATTAAAAAATTATGGTAAAAAATCTAAGACCATCAGGAAAAACTCAACCTACTAGAAATCAGGATTCTAATCTTATCCTTAACAAAAATTTTTGGTATGGAGCTATGTTAAAGATATCCGAGAATATTCAAAAATTAGTGCATAATTTTGATTGTCCTGAATTTCATTTGGCTTCAAACCTATCAATAAAACTCTAACCTCTACACTAATTAAAAAGATAGAATACCTCTGATGGATCAAAAGGAACAGTCTACAAATATCTTGCACGGGTGTAGCAAATCATATATTGGGAGAGTGTCAATTACTTCAACACAGGATTCAAAGTCATAAATATAATATTTCAGACTCATCTTCTCAACTGGTACAGCACTATCACAGCATGCCAAAAAGGAATTCTCATATTTCAGTTAGAAAAATCCATCAATAATAGATAAGAGAATAATACTGTAAAAAGGAAAATTTTGAAGCTCTTCATTATATCTGTTAATATAGATTCAGTTGTTAATAAGAAACGACATGAAGACTTAATAAATTTTACGCTGGTGTTTATTCACATTTTAAAGCTAAATAATTTTAATTTTTTACTTATTATTTCATTTATCCTCTTCACCACTTTATTTATTTATTTCTTCACAGTCTTTTATTATTTATTTTTATATTAATTTATTTTTTAATTTTATCGTTAGTACTATTATTTTTCTTTTCTTTTTTTTAGAACTAGGATTGTTTTTATTCAAATTGTTGTATTTATTTTTAATTGTACTTTAACTCTTTTGCTTTTTATTTTATAAATATATTATTATTAATTATAATTATTGATGTATATTGTATTGTGTATGATGTATTATGTTGTATGTATGTATATGTATATATGTGTATATATGTATATGTATAGTATATGTATGTATGTATATGTATATGTAATATGTGTATGTGTGTAATATATAGGTGATATATATGATATATATTTTAATATATATTTGCCTATTTTTAGTACTATCTATTTTCTTGTCTTTAGAACTAGATGTTTTTTATTTCAAATGTTGTTATTTATTTTTAATTGTTACTTTATACTCTTTTGCCTATTTTTATTAATAGACAAATTGAGTTTTTAATCTTATATTTTTTCTTGTTTTTATTTTTAATCTTGAACTTCTTTTAACTATTTTTTTAATAGATAAATTGAGGTCAACTTTATTTTTTAACTTTTTTATGGTATCTTTTTTCCTTGATTTTTATTTTTAACTTTACTTTCTTAATTCATATTTAATTATTTATATATTTATTATTGTTATTTATTCCTTCTTATATGGTTATTTTCCTTTGTTGTATATTCCTTTGTCTTGGTATTTACTTTTTATTATAACCCTGATTTTTTATTTTTATGTTTAACCTGCATTACATAACTGTTTTGCTATCTGATTATTTTAATTGTTTTTTCCCCCTTTCTTTTTATTTTTATATATTATTTACTTTACATATTGTATTGCTAATTATGGATTATTATCTCTGTTATCTTTTTCCTCCCTTTTTATTATTTTATTTATTATTTTAATTTTTTCTAACTATATTACTCATAATTATTTTATTTATATACAGTATTTTTCTTATTTATTCAATTTAATTTTGTACACTTTTTACTTATTTATTTTATTTTATTCTTAATTTTTTGAATTCCCTCCCCTTTTTTGCCCCTCTCTCTCCTTTCTAATTTATCTTTATCTATTGTTTTATTTCTTGTAGCTAGTTTTTTAATATGCCTTATTTAACTTTTAATTATTTCTGAAAAAACCCTACATTTACAACAGGGTGGATTTTGCTTTTTCTTTTAAGGTAACTATTGTGTTTTTAAATTATTTTGCTTGGTTGAGTAGGTCTAATCATTAATTTCTTTTTTTGGTTGTATTATGTTAATTAAATATATTTCTTTTTTAGGCATGATTATGGCCAGCTTGGCCGAAACGTCGCCACATTAATTCATTTTTTTTTTATTATCCCATTCTTGGACTATCAACATTAAAAAAAAAAAAAAAAAAAAAAACATTTTTAGTTAAAATGTTATTTTTATAAGATTTTGTTTGGTGATTAAATGATTTTTTTCTGCTATTGCAGGCCTATTATTATAGAAGTACCACATTTTGTGTCTCTGAGAGGAAAGGAGAGAGAATTGGTTGTTATGAGAAGTGAAGATGGCACTACATGGAGGGAACAGAGTCTAGAGGGCTCAGAGAATGCTGTTCAGGACATCCTCAACGCGAGCTTTGAGGGTAAACTTAATTACTTAGTGTTTATTAATTCGGCCAATAATAAACAAACGTACAATTAAGTCAATACAATTTGTGAGAGAGACCCTAGACTTGTGATCTGTTTCATCGCTTGACATTAGTTAATTGTATGTCCCTCTCTAGTTTTTAATGTCTAACCATTAGGTGTACTTAAATGTAACAAAACTTGGGACATGATATTGTGTTTAGCTATTGGTATAGACACAGGACATGACCATTTTACAAATGTCATATGATAATACAATTCCAGGGTGTAGCATATACGTACCCAATACGATAATTACATAAAAAATTAAACTAATTCAAATATTCTTATTTTTCGCAAGCGTAATATTTTTGCATTTGATTTTATTTTTCTGCGTCAATTTAGAGGAAATACTTAAGAAGCAAAAAAAAGTAATAAGAATAATAGCTGGAAAAGATCGATATGAGCATTGCAAACCTCTCTTTAGAGAACTTAAAATACTTACAGTTATCAATTTATATATTTATACATGCCTGAAGTATGTAAAAAGTAATAGCAGTCAATTCAACACGCATGAAGAGGTTCACAGTTACGACACTCGGAATAGAAGGGATTTGAAAGGAAGTAGCCACCGACTAAATAATCTAAAGTAGGATTTGCCCATTTAGGCATTAAAATGTACAATAAGTTAAACGATGCTGTTAAAAACCAGAAATGACAAATTTAATAAAATAGTCAAGGACTACTTACTTGATAATCCCTACTAAGTTTAAATGAATTTTTCAAAGATAAAAAAAGATATATTCAAAATCTAGGAGTGAATATCCAGTGTGAATATCTTGTATTGTATGTAATGACGAATGTATACCCCAAAAAGGGTCTTAACATAATAAAGATTTTATTTTATTATTATTTATTTATTATAACCAAAAAAGCCGCGGCCAAAACATTTCTTAGAAGTCCTTTCCCGACAGAGGCACCCGCCTCTATCATAATCTTGCTAACTTTGATGAATGTTTATATCCTATGATATAATACTGTGTTTAACAGTTTTGTATTACTTCTTTTAAAAGTTCGGGTTATTAAAATTATGTTCAATTACATATATGTGACTTTGGTTCTAACAAACATCAACATAGTTTAATATGGCGTACAATTTTTTAATTATTATTGTTTCATCCTTTATTTATTTATAGTTTTGCGTTTTAATCAAAGTAGTGAAATGAATAAACAAAACACGACTTGACTTATTAGTGAAAAACCAACAGCAACAAATTAGTCATTGATATGATACATATTTTATTCTTTTTTTTTTTTGTTTACTATATCATTATTGATTTTTTAATAATAAAATAAATGCTCATTTTTATATTTTATTGCTATTATATATTTATATAGTAGACTTCTTTTGAACTCCAATTAGTGTGTAATTTTCTATTTAGGTATAAAACCTCTTGAAAATTATGATTTGACAATGTCTGTAGGATCATAACCAGTTCGGTAATAGATAAAAACGCCTGCAATTTCCAGGTTATGCAAAATAAATGAATTTGGGTCGCCAAACTTAAGAAAAGCAAATTATAGGGTCGCGGTACTGAAAAGGTTGGGAAACGCTGTTATACACCATGATTTATGTTAGTTCATAAAAGTTAAGCAGCATCGAGCCTGGTCATTCCCTGGATGGGTGACTGCTGGGAATAAAACGGATGTGTTTACTATCTGAGGAGGAGCAAAGTGATTCCGAAGACATGTTGCAGTATAAATTTAATGACTTGCATATTCTGAGGATGTACGAAGCAAGTATGAAGTATAGTCTAAGAGCCAGACCTGAAAAATGTGCCTCATTTTGTACTACTTCAAATTGAATTTTTCTGAAAATATACCTTAAATTATGAAGGAAAAGCATAGTTTGCCTTTCCAGAGTGGAGCCCTTCATATGATTGCGCATACTCAAAATTTTATAAAATCGCACAAACTCCATTTCTCTTGTTATAAGTGGTTCCCTGTGGGTCATGCGCAAAACTCGAAGAAAACTTTTTTAAGCTGATAAAATTACGTATAAAACAGGCGTTGTTTTGTAAAAATCGGATAAATACAACTAAATGGCCAGAAATGCACAAAAAGCCAGTATTTTTCTTAAGAAATTTTCTGACTGCATAAATTAACCATTTTTTTTCTTGTTTTTGAAAGAGCCATAACTTTGGTTGCAGTTATCCGATTTTGGTGATTAAACACTCGTTTTATAGGTAATTTTATCACCTTCAAAAAATGTTCTCTTTATGTATTGCACACGACCCACAGGGAACCATTTATTTCAAGAAAACTGAAAGATGTTCGATTTTATAAAATTTTGAGCATGCGCAATCATATGAAGGAAAGGCAGACTACGTTTTTTATCATAACTAAAGGTAAATTTTCAGCAAAATTTGGTTTGAAGTAGTACAAAATGAGTCACATTTTTTCTGGTTTGGCTCTTGGACTACTAGGGAGGATGAGCATAGTGAATCAATCCAATGTGATACCGTACCGTATGGTGAGAGGTCTCATGTACTGGTTATGAATCTGCTTTATTTGGAAAAAAATTAATTTCTGAAAACAGTATATGTGATTTGGCGACATTTAAACGTATTGGGTGTTTCGTTAATTATTTTTATAACATTATATTCTATGTTTTGTTTGTATTTTTACCTCTTACTAACTATAAGAGGTGTGTATTAAATTTCAATGAAATTTACTGCCCTGTTTTTTACCAGAAGAAAAAAACTAATCCAAGGTGTAAATAACTTAACATAATTTTTGAACTAAAAGAACTATCCATGACGTCTCATTTCTTGTTGGTTAAATTTTCTTGCCTCTCAAGCTATTTCAATTTACTGCCTCTTTTAGTCAAACTTTAAAAATTGATTAAAAATTCAAACAAGCATCAAATCAACTTTTTGTTGGAGTTTGAAGTTGAAGATAAACACTTTAAATTTTGATCAAATTAAAAAAATACATGTTCCTCATTCTTTCATGGCAAAGCAAATAGCATAAGTGCGCTTAAAACTAGCTGCCAAATACCGTACCGTACCGGGGTACCGTACCTTACCCCGTACTCGATTTTTCAACTTCCATTGAAAAAAGCTGCCGATCATAAAACAAGGCTTCCCATAATTATAATTATACAGTTTTTCCATTTAAACTTCTTGTTTGCAAGAGAAAACAAGAAGCACGTTCATTAATTTACAAATCTCTAGAACTGTGCCAGCCACAGAAAACTTAAAAACATTATTAGAAAGACTTTTTATAAAAAAATACGACTTTTTAAAAGTCATATTATTTGGTATTAGGTATTTGTTTAACCTCAAAATGTAATCAGTTTTCCACTACCACTATATTGATGTAAAATTATTGTTATTTTAATGATAATAAGTTGTAGATAGAAAAATAGTTTTAAGATTAAAAGTTATCGGCCATCAAAGTTTGAAAATTTATAAGTCAATATTCAAAATATCAACAGCTAGAATGGTGGTTGAGGTCTCTTTGTATTCAAATAACTTCAGGATATTATTAGAAATACTTTTCATCTAATAAATTTTCTTCATGATTTTGTGTGATTTTTTAGTTTTGAAGTGACCATTTGGACTTGATTTTTGGGTTAAGTTTCACTAAAGGATCTGCTGTATCCATACAGATACCTTTTTTTAATTTTTGTAGTCTATGGGTGCTTATAAATAATTAATAATAAATAATACAAATATTAAAAAAAAAAAAAATAATGCCGCCTCCGTGGCTGAGGTCGTTAAGGCGTTAGTCTTTACACTGACCTTTGACACCCATGGAGGTCTGGGGTTCGCATCCCAGGGTTACGCTCTCAGTTTATAGAAGATTATTGTTTAGATAAATTATTGCCAGCTTTAGAATACACTTTGAGCATAACGTAGCTACTACCACCGAGGTGGTTCCCGCAGGGGTTATCCCTGATGAGCGCAAGGCACTAACGGGCATTATTATTATTATTATTATATTAAAAATAATTATTTACTTTAAATTAATAACATTTACATGTCTTAATAAAATTTCAAAATGAATTAGGGTTCCTTGATTTACAGTTAAATTTTTTTTTCTGTCTTTTGATATTCAGGTGAGAGAGTTCTGCGAGTAGTAACTACTACACTACCCCAGTATTTAGCTGTCGTATCTCGTCTCCGTCAGGAAGTCCATGCCGTTGGTCCCGAGGGAGGTGTAGTCGCCAGCACAGCTGTTAGTGATGTTGAAGCAGTTTTCCCTCCAAATGCTCTTACTAAGAAAATTAAAGTTGGACTTCAGGTAAGTCATATATTTGTTTATTTTTCTATGGTATCAACTTTTATGTTTATATTAAATAACTGATATTACTTAGTACACCCTAAACCAAAACATTACAAAGTATAATAATAACCCAAGTTATACTGTATCCATTACAAAATTTCAATTTACATTACATAGTTTCAATGTAGACATGAAATGATATAATAACCTCTCAGTTAGCTTGGATCCTTTTTGAACTTATCTTTGTTTAACTATAATAATGAAATTCCAACATCTTATAAACATAACTTGTTTTTTACTATGAACTGTAAAGTACAGGTCCATGAAAATAAACTCTATAACTTACTTCACAATTTTCTATAAAGATAAATTTTATTGATTAAAATGAATAGTCTTAGTGAATGAATGTCCAAAGGAAAAATTATGATGTGTTCTACAATATATATCTTGTTCGTGTTTTGGTGTAAGATTGGGGACTTTAGAATTGATTGGATACTATTACTTCTTTTACTTGCTGGGTTTTGCAAGGGGGTCAACCCTGTATTCAACCCCCTTGGAGGTTCAACCCCTACTATACTCACAAAAGGGGTTGCTTTTTTAACCTATAGTTTAAAGAGTTTCAGGGTTGAACACCAAGTTCAATTCCGTTCACTTGACAACTGCTGTGGAGGTTGAACCCCCTAGAGGGTTTAACATGGGGTTGAACCCCCTAGAGGGTTTAACATGGGGTTGAACCCCTTAGAGGGTTTAACATGGGGTTGAGCCCCCTAGAGGGTTTAACATGGGGTTGAGCCACCTAGAGGGTTTAACATGGGGTTGAACCCCTTAGAGGGTTTAACATGGGGTTGAATCCCTTAAGAGGGTTTAACATGGGTTGAGCCACCTAGAGGGTTTAAGCCACCTAGAGAACATGGGGGTTGAACCCTTAGAGGGTTTAACATGGGGTTGAGCCCCCTAGAGGGTTTAACATGGGGTTGAGCCACCTAGAGGCTTTACATGGGGTTGAGCCACAGAGGGTTTGGGAACCCCTTAGAGGTTTAACATGGGGTTTAGAGCATGGGGTTGAGCCACCTAGAGGCTTTAACATGGGGTTGAGCCACCTAGAGGGTTTAACATGGGGTTGAACCCCTTAGAGGGTTTAACATGGGGTTGAGGGTTTAACATGGGGTTGAGCCCCCTAGAGGGTTTAACATGGGGTTGAGCCCCCAGCCAAACCCCTTGTGTGAACGAAGCATATGTGAATAAAATTTTACTTAAGTCAGATAATATAGTAGTAACGTGTTAAATATGACAGTTAAAAATAAAGAAATTGTTATTCATTCATGCCTCTGTAATATTAAAAACTGGGACTCAAAAGTATGTAAATGTCAAAAGAAAATAACTAGAGTAGAAAGTGTCAAATATTTAGGTGTTATAATTGATTATAGATTTCATTGGAAAAATCATATAGACTATTTATTAAACAAATTAAGGAAATTTATTTATTATTTTAAAATTCTTAGAGATTTCTGTAATATATCAATATTGAAAAATATATATTGTGCGTTTGTGCAATCAATTATTCAGTATGGAATTGTGGCTTGGGGCGGAGCTTGCCCGACAGTCTTAAATCCTTTAGAAATCTTGCAAAAATATATAATAAAAATAATACTTAAAAAACCAAGAGATAACGCAACGAAACAACTATTTATTGACTTTCCAGTCTTGATGATTAACCAAATACCCAAAAAATACATACTAGTACAGTATTTCAAAACAGAAAATATGAGACAACATAGTTACAATTATAATACAAGACAAAAGACTAGACAAGACTTACTGACGCTTAAAACTTTCTCTTCTTTTGCTCAAAGACATGCATTTTTTAGAGCCAGAAAATTATTTAATACAATTCCAACAGAAATTGATTTTTTCTGAAAGAAATCAAACCTGTGCATGAATTTAAGAAGGAAGTGGATTAATGGATAAGAGAAGGCTCCTAGTAAATTCTAATTTTATTATTATCTTTTCTCACTATTCTATTTGTTTTTATATCCAAAATAATATTCTATACATTATTTTAAATTTTTTATTTTTATTTAATTGTTACTTTTTTATGTATTTTGAACTTAGTAATTAGGTATTATAGTAAATTAAAAAAAATAAAAATATATGTCACATCAAAACTAAAATAATACTAATTTGAACATTATAAAGAATAATTAGAAAATCTATAAATTGATTAAATAATAATTAATAATAATTAAAATAATATTGATTTAAATAATAACACATAATTATTTATGTAGGACATATAATTATTAGGTAAAGTAAAAAATATAAATATTTAATTCCTAAAACTACATCTCCAGGTTCAAGCAGTATTGCTGTTTTGAAGACGTAGAAAAGAAGCAGTTTTTCATAAATTAAATTTATTGTAAATGAAAAATTATTCAAACAAAATTAAAACAGAGCAATTAAAAAAAATGTAAAATTTACTTATTTTTACTATATTTGTAATGAAATAATTTTGATGAGATAAAGATATTATTATTATTTAGATAATAGATAGACTATATAGACCAGGGGTGTTTTGTTAATAAAAAGTGTAATGGCTGGAACCGTCTCAATTTTTCGTAAATACCTTCCTGAACAAGGATCTGCAATTCTGCCGACTCGTATCGGATGGTGTCCCAGACAGAACCTTTGACCCCTAAAGTGCGTTCTGCCTGGGACACCCATCCGATACGAGTCGGCAGAATTGCAGATCCTTGTTTAGGATGGTATTTATGAATAATTGAGACCGGTTCCAGCCATTACACTTTTTATTAACAAAACACCCCTGGGCTCTTGGTCTAATAAGTTTAAATCTAATAATTTGTGAAGTCTTTGGTTTTGTATTTTTAGTGTCCGCATATTTTTCTAATGCAAACCTGCGATTGTAGGTAAGAGAAAATAACATTTTGAAATTGTCTATATAATAACAATTTTTTATTGTTGTAGGCTCAGCCAATCAGTGCAGAGCTTGTAAGTAGACTATTTGGTAACCGAGTTGCTGTATCAGCGATAGTAACAGTGGAACCCAGGAGAAGGAAATTCCACAAACCAATAACACTCAGTCTTCCCCTACCACACCCTGTCAACAGACCAGGCAACTATACCGGAGATAACCCTTCACTCAGACTTCTCTGTTCTATAACAGGTTACTTGCTTCTTTAAGACTTAAATTTATGGAATGGAGGGACAAGCTATCCCAAGCTTATTAAACACTGGGTGTTTCAAGGCTCTGTTCATAGGTCCCTGCTGATCTTAATTATATTAATGATCTCCCTGAATATGGTGTATTGAGTTTAAGATTTGCGGACCTTACTATCTATCAGAGCAATAAAATGTCTCTCCACAGGTGTAAAAAATGTATTTAAAATTGTTGACACCTGTGGAGAGACATATTTTATTACTCTGATTATGATGAACTCCCCTAGCGCTCATTTTTTGAATTCTGTTACTACCTATGTATTTAATAGGAAAGAGTATGTTAAAATAGATGATATTGTAAAATGTGCTAATTACTGATTTGTTGTAAATAAGTTATCTTTAAATCAATCAAAAACCAAATCATTACTCATACTTTTTATCATAGAGATATTATTACTAGAGAGGCCCTATAAGTTAAATTGTGAAACATCGAAAAATTAACCTTACCACCTTCGATTATGAATAAAAACAAATAATCAGTACAAAATGACAATAACTTATATAGGAGAATGTTAAAAGTACAAATCAAAACAAACAATGTTTTGGCTCTCCGCAAAACAAATTGATTTATTATAATCTTAACTCGTTCTTAAAGGAGGTTGCAATGAGGTTACACAGATCCCCTGAGAGCTCTAAAAAGAGGTTTCAGGCCTCTTAATGTATTGAAATAGGCTATACCCCCTCTAGTATATATCTCTATGCTCTTAAAAGTAACAATCCTTATTCTGATACCAAAGAGACTAATACTATTAGAGGGAGTACAGAACCTGATTTACACAGTGATAAGGGGTCTGGAAGTGAGACAGTTTCCATAGGTGCCGTAACTGTACTTACCCCTACTATAGTCTCCCAAGAGAGAGACTAGATACTCCTCCACCCCTCTACAACCCTTATTAAGGCACACACTCTTCAAACGGCGGACATTTTTCAGTGATGCCACATTAAACCACTTTATTCAACACTAACAATTAAATAATACATGCAATAGATAATAATTAAAACTTATTTTAAATTCATTTTACTTGATTTAAAACAAAATAGTAAAAAAATAATGTAATATTTACGTGGAATTGTAATTATTATGAAAAATAAAAAAATGACGTCACCAATGTACAGTTACGGCACCTAGCTACCCAAGGAATGATAAGAACTGTTGTATCCTCCCTCTAATAGTATTAGTCTCTTTGACTGATTCCTATATTGAAATACCAGTCTGTAACACTCTTAACTGAAAAGCTCATGTAATCTAACTAAACAGTAAACTATTATAGTGTTCTGTACTTGCTCTATAAAATTAGTTTATAGAGAAATTAGAAACTCTATGAAATTCGAAACTAGCCTACTATGCTCATTTTCACTCCGGTATGCTATATTTTATTAAAGAATGGGGAGCAGCCCCTGCAGGTAATAATTTTTACTCTCTAGAAAAAGCCATTTGAATTATCAATCATGCTAAATATGATTCTGAACGCAGACAGTATTTTATTATTATTATTACCATTTATTGCATAAAAAACATTTTTACAAAGATATTCTAAATATTAAAAAAAAACACATGCAAATCAGCAATATTGCTGTGGTTCCTCTGTTAGAGGTGGTTGGAGTTTATGCCAACATATTTTACTTAATTAGTCTATTACTAATTATTATTTAATTATTAACAAGATTATGTGGTTACTTATCATTACTATATACATTCAATGACTGATCCAATTATTATATAATATTACAATAAATTAAGCATACTTTATTTTAATATTAATTATGTTAGTTTGTTAATTAATTAATTATTTATTTTTCATTGATTAATTATTTTACTTTAAATCCATAAAAAACATATAATTTTTAACATGACTATCTAATAATTATTAATAACTATATAAATATTTTTAAATTTCAACAAGATTATATATTTACATATTTTACTATCACAAAACTATATCCTAATGTTAATATTATATCACTTGTTATTATTATAATCACAGAGTTATCATTATTAAAATAATTTTTATTTATTTATTTTTTTTATTACTACATTTTGTAACTACAGTTTGAGGTTTTTATATCACATTTATGAGGAAGGCAAATAGGCTTGGACATAAACATTCGATAGTCTTTTCCATTCTGTTCTTTGCTCAGCAAGTCTCATCCACGTAACCTTATCCTCACACACCAATTTAAAATCGTCCTCCCATTTTCTTCTTGGTTTGCCTTGTTTCCTTTTACATTCCCTTGGGCACCACTCTAGGATTTTCTTGGTCCATCTCTCATCTTCATTTTATTAATAATGTGATTTTTACTTTTTTATAAGCATATTTTTTTCATTGCTCTTGTTTGTGTAAGATTAAATTGAATGCTGAAAAGTTTTTACTTAACATTCACCCTCTGACAGGGCATTTGTCCACCCCTATTTCTAAACCAGTGTCCAATTTCTATGTCCACCACTGCATGTTACCTGGGTTTACACTGATGAAACTAAAGATGAATCAGTATATGAGATACTGGCTCAATTGTCTAACAAAATTGGCTTTCAAAATATAGAGCAAGACATCAGTGTTGCTCACCGAATTCAAACAAAAACTCGTAAAGGGCATAAACCTATAGTGGTCAAGTTTACAAGAAGAATTAAACGAGATCTTTGGATGAAAATGTTTAAACTAGAATCAATGAAACCTGCAACAGAAACTTTAGATGTAGGATCTGGTTCAAATGAGAGCTTAAATGGATCAAAGGGGGTTGTGATAAAGAAAATGGACTTATTTCCACTGTGTTGTTGCCAAATTATCCTGTTAGTTACATAAAAGTCAGTGAGCATCTTACTAAGTACTACAAAGACTTATTGGATAAGACTTGGATAGCTGCTAAGGAAAAGAAATACAAATATGTGTGGTACAAAGATGGAAAGATTTTGGTAAGAAAGGAGACCGGTGCTACTGCTGTTGTTATCACTAAATCTGAAGACATCAACCAACTTTAACTTTAAAAAAAAAAACAAATTAATATAAAAAATCCCCCCTTAACTTTCTTTATAACAGTTTTTTCTTATAATTTTTCTTTAATTACAGTTTTTTTTTTTTTAACCTATGAATATTATTAATGAATTAGATGATATAACAAGTTTGAAGAATGGATTACTGATGATTTAAATGATTTGAATAACCAATATTTAGAAGTATTTAGTTCTGGTGTAAGTTGTCTTTATCTAAATATTAGAAGTATTTCTAAAAATATTGATGAACTGCAGGTACTTATTTCTCAATTAAAATTTCAGTTTGACATTATTGTTTTGGGTGAGTGTTGGTTAGGTGGGAAAAGAGACCTGCCTATGACTTTATTTAACATTCCAGGTTACCAACTATTTTCAACAAAAAATAATTTTAATCAGAATAGGTATGGTGGTTTACATAAATAATAATCTCTCTGATAAAATTAGTATAGAGGAATGTATCCTCACTCATTGCAACTGTTTCTTCATCAAATTAAAATTTAATAACAAAAAAATTAACATAATAGCCTTATATAGGTCACCTTCTGGAGAGGCTCAAGTATTTATAAATGAAATCAGTCCATATCTAAAATCAGATACTATTCTTATTGGAGATATAAATATAGCTATTGATGATGTCAATAGGAGAGAAATGGGGTGAAAAAATGTCAACAAAGGGTTTCATGAGTAGAATTAATTCAATAACTCATAAGAGTGCATTGCCTGTTGAGGCTCATTCGGGTCTGGTTAACCGGGGTTCTTGCATATTATATTTAAGCAATCAATCATCAATCTTTTACAGTCTCTTTTAAAATATCATGATTTTTGCTGTATGCTTTACTTTGGTCAATGATGCATCGGGATCAGTTTCAACAGACAGAATGGAATATAAAAAGCTAAACTATGAAACCATTTGTGACTCAGTGTCCAAAATTAACTTTCAAGAAATTTACATGAGTGAAGATGTTAATCTATCCATGCAAATTTTTAACAAATCAATAGCCATACAAGAAAATACTGAATTTATAACAAAAAAAAATACCTACAAAATTACTTAACATAAAACCTTGGATGACCAAAGGCCTCATGTTATCTCTTAGAAAAAGAGATAAATTAGCTAAAAAATTATCTTCTCAGCCTTTTAATGTCAATCTCAAAACCTACTACACTAGGTACAAAAATAAATTTAGAGAAATTATTCGTAAAACAAAAGATAATTATTATAGAGCTAAGATTGAACAATCAGGCAATGATTCAAAAAAAATGTGGAATACAATAGGTGAAGTCATAGGTAGCAAACAAAATAAATTTTTTATAAAATCTATAAAAATTAACAATGACCTAATTAAAGTTAAAGAGGAACCAATTAAATGTGCTGAAGCTTTTAATGAATACTTTGTCCATGTAGGGGAAACTATGGCAGCCACCATACCACACTCGTCAGCTAAAACCAGAGTTGGTTCAGTTGTAGAGGGCGGTACAGAAGGTGTTTCATCTAGATTTATGTTCGCATCAGTTACTGAGGAGCAGGTCTCACAGGTTATAAGTACATTAAGAGGAGGATCAGGTCCAGGATGGGATGGCATAACTGTAAAATTACTCAAACTAATCAAACCATTTATTCTAAAACCGTTAGCTTTTATAATTAATCAAAGTTTACATACTGGCTGTTTTCCGGATTCATTAAAACTGGCGTTAGTGACACATATCTATAAAAATAAAGAACATCATCTGCTCACCAATTACCGACCTATCTCTATGCTCTCTAATTTATCAAAAATATTTGAAAAATTAGTAAAAATCCAACTCATCCATTATCTCGAGAAAGAAAAATTAATAACTCCTAGACAGTTTGGATTTCGTCATGGAATAGGTACACAGGATGCAATTGATGCCGTAACCTCTGAGATCTGCTCCTCTCTTGATGAAAGACTGAAACCAATAGGTATATTTCTAGACCTTGCCAAAGCCTTTGATACAGTGTCTCATGCCTTGTTGTTAAGAAAACTTAAACATCTTGGAGTCCACGGAAATACGTTATTATGGTTTAAAAATTATTTAAGTCTGAGACCTCAAAAAGTCAAATTAGGAGGTGTTATGAGTTCACCTTTAAACTCTACAGAGTTTGGGGTACCTCAGGGTACGGTCCTAGGGCCAATTCTTTTTCTAGTCCTTATTAACGACCTTGCTAATCTGGAAGATGACATTAAAGGTCATATTTACATGTTTTGTGATGACACAGTTTTACTGTTCACTCACACTTCATGGAAACACTGCCACAGCTTAGCTTCCCGTGGACTCCAAATGGTTAAAAGTTGGCTGGATAATAACAAACTGTCACTGAATGTAGAGAAAACAAATTATGTAACCTTTTCGTTATATGATAATGGTCAACCAGAAAAAGATTTTAATATTATCCTTCATTCAGAGACATGCATTGATAAAAACAACTGTGCTTGCAAACACTTGACAAAAGTTAGACAGGTAAAATATCTTGGTATCATAATCGATCAAAATTATAATTGGAAACCTCACATAACTAACCTTACTAAAAGACTCAGACAATTGACTTTCATATTTGGAAGACTTAGGACAGTTTTAGCTACTAAATTCTTAAAGACAGTATATTTTGCTCTTGCTCAATCAATTCTTTTATATGGGATCATAGCGTGGGGGAGCGCTTATGACAGTTCTCTTCAGGTAGCTCAAGTAGCTCAGAATAATATTTTAAGAGTCATTCTAAAAAAGAAAAGAATTGATTCAGCAACAGACTTGTACACTGAACTTAACTTACTAAATATTAAAAATCTATTCAGACTGACAGTCATACAAAGAGTTAATAAAAAACTTAAACAATTTAAATTTGTCAAGCATGGACATGGGACCCGAGGTGAATCAGGTTCACGCCTTTTGGTACCTTACAGATTAACTACACAAGGCATGAGACATTGGCGTTGTGTCGGTGCTGCCCTCTATAACTCTATTCCAACTCACCTTAAGTCAACTGAAAAATTTTATAAAAAAATTAAGCAATTTTTCTATGACAAGAAAAATTGTCTTGATTTTATTTTTTCATCTTAGTAAATTATTTTTTTATACAAGAACTAATGCCTTTTTTCTTTCAATTTAAAAAACAAATCACTTAAAAACAATATTATTCTATATTTTTTATTTAATAATATTTTTTTTTTTCACTGCTGTCGTCCATTCTTCAATATTCAACATTGAGATATTATTACTAAAAGGGCTCTATTGGTTGAATTTTACAACATGGAAACATAGCCTAAACACCTACTATTATATTCTAGAAAAACTATTGTAACTTACATAGTAGAACGTTTAGAATACAAAATATAAACAATCAGTTTCATCCCCCCAAATGATCCAAACTCATTCCCTAAAAGATGTTTCAAGCCTCTTAATATGATGAGTGAGCTATGCCCTCTCTAGTGAAATATCTCTATGTATACAAATAATTAAAAACAATAGCCTTTTTGTGATACTAACTGTGTACATATTGACTCCAACCCTATGCTCTGGATGTCCATTGTAGGGTTGTAATTTTTATGGTTAAATATTTGTAATCATATTGTATGTTTTTATTAAAAATAAAGTATTTAAAAAAAAAAAAAAAAAAAAAAAAAAAAACACTTCTTAAACAAACTAACATGGTTGCATTACACTAAACAAAAACTTTTAAAGGGAGCCATCGTATTGGAATCCTCCAACATTTACTCGATAAGAGGTCTAACTTCACTCTTGATAACAAATTACTCATTTACATAACCATAATAAAACCATCATGGTCATTGAGTTTGGTGTGATATGAAATTATGGGCATGGTTTAACATTCAGGACTAACCTCATTGGCTCCCTCACTTCATTTTCTCACGCTGTCAACTGGCTATAACCGTGTGTTTTACTAAAATATGTATTTTATTGGTAGGTGGTAATGCAAAAGCACAATGGGAAGACGTGACTGGTTCGACACCCCTAACTGTAGTAAAGGACTCTGTATCCTTCACAACCACTGTATCAGCAAGGTTTTGGCTCATGGATTGTCGACCTGTCAGCCAGGCATCAGCAATGGCATCACAGCTCTATAATGAAGCAGCACATGTACCATTTATGGCTAAGTTTGTTGTCTATGCTAAACGGATAGACCAGACAGAAGCCAAGCTGAGGATATTTGTTATGACAGATGATAGGGAGGAGAAAACACTTGAACAGCAGGAACAGTTTATAGAGGTTGCTAAGAGTAGGGATGTTGAAGTAAGTACTCAACTTCTCTATTAGTTTCTAGAAAGTAATATATAAACCAAGTAGGGAAACAAATGCAATTTCTGTCAGACCAGGCATGTAGTTCACATTTTGTCCACCAGGGAGTTGTTTTAAATTTTCCTATGTGCCCAGCTATCTTGTTTTACCCTAGCTAATGTAAACAAACTATTTACGGTACTCAAAATTTATTGCATTTATTTGTACATTTTAGTAAAAAAATGTTAATAATTTGTGTAAGAAATATGTATTGTCTCATCCAATAGAGGTTTAAGTGCAAATCTTTAAATACTAGGTTTGTTTAAAGTACTTAAAACGAGCGGCTAATTAAACTTTATTTTTCGTGTGCACTACTTAATTTAATACACCAACATGATACATTTTTGCTAGTTATATTTGTTTTCCCCCTTCAAATATTAATTGTAATTAGTAGTTTAACAACTTTAACCTAAAAGTTCTGAATATAATAAAAGGAATCGTAATTTTAAGTTACATTTAAGGCAATACACTGCCGTTCTGTATGTTCTTCAAAATCTTAATAAAACATGTGATTTACCTTTACTATAGTTTCTCTTTTCTTTTACTAAATTATTGTAACAATTATTTCACATAATTTATTGCAAAATCATTAAATTATCACGTACATATTAAAGTACAAAAACACGATAAAATGTAAAACTCTCCTAATGTTATCAGGGTTGCCAATAAAATTTAGTATAACATACACAAATCCCAAAAGGCTCATGTGCAGTTATTCCAATTTTAGCTATTTTTTACACAGGAAAGTGTAGGAGTTTCCCTACTTGGTTTATATATTACTTTAGTTTCTAGTATAGAGCTTCAAGTATATTCAAGAACATATTTGCTCTATATGTTTCACTTATCATCAACTATGTTGGTAGCAGAGATTGTGAAATGTTCACTCACCAAATACAGTGTTGTCTACAAAGTGAAGCCTGCTTTCAAGAAGGGCACAACTACTTGGTCTATTTGCCTGGCTTTGCAGTTCCACCCAATTAATGCTACTAAAATACTAATTTTATTGAGTATATTTTATAAATATATCATATAAAATATTTCCACTAGAGGCATGTCCTGTACTGTTAGGTTTTGTTATGAAAGGATTGTTTTCTTACTTAATAATTCTAAAGAGAGCTGTTATTCTTTCTAATGTTATTCTTTTTATTTTTTTAGGTTGTTGAAGGGAAGCCTCTATTTGTAGAATGTCTAGGAAATCTATTACCCGTTACCAAATCTGGGGAACAACCCACTGTAGTATTCCATTCATTTAGAGAGAATCGTATTAGTCTGACGGTTCGATTACGACACCCAGATGAACGACCCCAGGCTCGATTGTTGTTCATGTCATTACCCAGGGTTTCTCAACATAACCACCAACCTGTGTGTACTCTCAATATATCTTTACCTGATTCTGACTATTCTACATCACCAGGTAATTATCACCTATTGGTCTAGCACTGTATTCTATTATAAATATATGTATCATTTTTAGAAAACTACAGGAAACTCATTATTTTATTTTAAATTACAAAAAGTTTCACATTATAGCACAAGAAAATTTAAGTTTTGTTTTTGAGTTGTTGTTTACTGTCTGTTTATTTTATTAATATATATTAATGGAAAATATTAAATAAATGATTTATTGTGAGAGACTTACAAAAGTAAGTATACAATAGTCAAATAATAGAATGGTTTAAAAGAATGAAAAAAAATCTTCAATTTTATAGAAAGGATTTTCAAGTATTAAATTTTTTATTCTCTTGTCAAAACCGATCATCTTTCTATTCATTATATTTATTTGATAAAATTAAAAATGAATAGACTAATTGCCTGACTTTCATTTTCTGTTAAAAACTACTTGAATCTTGCCTTTTATTTTTTAAGTGTTACATTCTGTTTAGAGATATAAATCCCATCACCCCATCTAATGGGCTTCCCTGTTTTTAACAAAATAGTTATTGGACTGTTAAGAATTAAATTCTAGGTTAATTAATGAAGACTTCAGTCCTATAGAAATTTTATTTCTATAATAACAGACGTTTCGCATGGCAAAGCCAGGCATCTTCAGTGTAAACAAAAACCAAAACAAACAACCAACACCAAAAAAAATATACTGAAGATGTCTGGCTTCGCCATGCGAAACGTCTGTTATTAATGTTTATTTAAAAAAAATTTCTATACCCTGTTTTTTGTCTCTGTCTTTGTTTACATTTTCATCTATTTTTAATAATATCTGAAATTAATTGTGTATTTTCGTTCTCTGTTAGTGATGTAAATACAGTTCTGTGAAAGTTGTATAAGCTCATTGTTGTTTATCACTGTAACTTCCAGCTTTAGTTGCATTTGACCTGGAGGTACTTACATGTTTTATATATAAGGTTATTTTATTTGTTTTTAGAAGACAGACTAGTTAAAGGCAATATAGTACTAAGTGAATTATGTAATTCTATTGGAGAAGATTGGGAGACACTGGGGCAAGCTTTAGGACTCTCCCAGCAAGATATTCAATTGATAGCTCACGAGGGAGATGACAATGTACAGAGAGCAGATCTGACTCTCAAGCTATGGAGGAAATCTCATGAAAATGAAGCAACTGGTAAAAATATCAGTTGAAATATTTGTTTATAATGTAGAACAAAGAGACTAAAACTATTAGAGGGAGTACAGAACCCCATTAACACAGTGATAAGGTGTATGGAAGTGAGACAGTTTCCATAGGTGCCCTAACTGTACTTACCCCTACTATAGTCTCCCTAGAGAGAGACTAGATACTCCTCACCCCTCTACAACTCCTATTGTAGCATGCACTCTACTAACAGCGGATATTTTTCAGTGATGCCACATTGAACCACTTTATTCAAAACTAACAATTAAAGAGTATATGTAATAGATAATAATTAAAACTTATTTTAAAATCATTTTACTTGATTTAAAACAAAATAGTCGAAAAATAATGTAATATTTACGTGAAATTGTAATTATTAGGAAAAATAAAAAAATGACGTCACCAATGTACCGTTAGGGCACCTAGCTACCCAAGGAATGATAAGAGCTGTTGTATCCTCCCTCTAATAGTTTTAGTCTCTTTGATGTAGAATAAGTGGACAAATGATAACATAAATCTTTGCTGGTGAGGCTCAAATTGTAAAATAGATTGTTGTAAAAGAATGAAAGGATGAATTTTGCCATTCTGACTATTTCATAAGCATAATAAGGTTTTCATTGAAATTTGCATTTGGTTTTTATGAAATTTTCTTAGCAAAATTTTATTTAGCTAAGAATTTTATAATTTGTCTATCAACCTTCTTCTAATGATTGACCATTTAGATAAAAAATATTTTTTAAGGTTTCAAATTAATGTCGGTGTCATAGTAGATGATCGTTTATTTCATAAACATAAATTTGATCTATACCTTCATCAGAATAACCACGGAAGCTTTACCCAGTTTAGTGACTTAACACTCTTTAACATAACAATATTTAAAGGTAGAGATGGTAATTAGGGAAAGATGATGAATCACCTAGCAAATAGGCCAACTCTCTTAAATAGAAAAATAGTGTTCGTATCTTATCAGTCTGATTTTTTACACTTAATCCCTAGAAGAGCTGTGACTTTACTATAAGTTTTAATAGCTTTAATTAGAACCAACACGTGCTCTAATGTAAGACCAATCTTTCCTGCTTTTAAACTATGAGGGAGAAACATAAATAAAATAAATAACCTTTAATAAAATCATTACAATAAATAATATTATCTTTATAATCATGCAATTTTTTAATATAACATACAAACTTTATAATGATTCTATATCGGCTAATGCCTAGGTATCCCACTAGGGGTTGAGTTACTACTGCTAATGTAATAAATAAATTAGTCGATAAGTATACTTAATACCTTTATATTTATGATTTATAACAATTTATAAACTCTATATTTTATCAATTATTATATATATCATTTAATTAATATATTATATATTATATATATATATATAATATATATATATATATATATATATATATTATTATCTCCTCTGTATCTATATTTTATAATAACTACATATATCTATGATCTCCTACATACATACATACACACACATACATATACATATACGTACATACAGGAGGGAGAAACATAAATATATTTTATATAAGCTACCAATAAGGGTCCTAAATTGTGCCTTAACCCAGATTCATTTTGGGTTAAGAATATTTTATGTGCACTTGACATTACAGAGGCTCAAAACCACTGGCTTAATGTCCCTTTTGCTGGACAGCACATTTAAGGGTTTCCATACAACATTTTTGTATACGACAGGCCCTGACTGGAATTGAACCCAGATTGTCTGGGTGAAAGGCACACATGCTAATCATCACACATCTCCCCCCCCCCTACATTTAAAACTAATTTAATAGTAATATATTGTCAAATATCTGTTGTTATTTGTTCAGGTAATAAGCTAGAATCAGCGCTACGTGCTATTGGTCGAAGAGACCTAGTAGAGAAATGCACTACAGACTGCCAAGTAGTGACAGACTCAGCAGAAAGAGCCATGGCTGAAATGACACTAGAATCACATAACTTGGATCACAGTGGCTTCCAGTCCCTCACTGACGAACTTACATTCCATAAAAACAATGTAAGCACCTGCTGTGTATTCAATAATTTATATTAATAATGAATTCAAAAAAAATATTTCTTTAATGTTGACCAAAAGTGTTTCACTCCTATCCAAATTTGAACCCGTTGTCATAAGTTAATGGAAATTGGAGTTGTGTAAAGTTATTGGTTATTTTCAGATGCCTCACATTAATGAGCTTTCCCTAATATAAAAACTCCCTTTTAATGGAAATTTTGGATTTAGGGATTCTGTTGTATATTTATATACAACTAAATTTATGTATCCCATCCTCGTCGCCATTGATAATTACGTAATTGTAGAAATAACATCGAGTATGTAGTGAGAATGGTGAGAATATAATTGTATATTTCTTAATAATACTGACGTAACAAATGTAAATATAAAAAGAATTTTACAAAATGGTTGTCATGGTTACTAAAATGTGCATGGGCTATATAAATATACAACAGGGATGATTTTGAAAATTTATTTTTTTGAGGTAGTACGTAATTGAGCACTTTATTGGACCGTTTTTTGGATGAGAAGCCAATCATTATTGTTATAGGAGGTTATTTAGTACTTTTCACCTCCGAGGACAATAATGAATGTAAAAAAACTCCTAGGACGTAAAAGTAATTCATATATTGCCGCCATTACTGTAATGTAGCGTGTTCAAAAAAACAATCTGTGTAAAACCTTCATGAGATTTCTTTAAAAACGTTTATTTTGTTTCTGTTTTTGTTCGTAGACTAATTTTTTTATTTGTTTTTAAAAGGTGTTCTAATTGACAATTTTTGTGTGTTTATTTGTAAAGCTTTTACATTTTTGAGTAAAAGTGTGAAGCTATGGATGAATTCAATGACGACGATAATATGGAGTTAATTGGACGTTTGTTTTTTTTCAATTAAGTATATAGCACAGTTTATTTAATGAGTGCTACCTCAAAAAAAATAGTGTATGCCATTCGGCTGAGAATGTCTTTATGTCTTGGCAATTTTTCCCGTCTCGCTTCGCTCGTCGGTAAATCTAATTGCCGTGACATAAAGACACACTTCTCAGCCTTATGGCATAAATAACTATTATTTATTTTTTGCTGATCAAGGAACCCTAAGCTTCCTACTTGGAAGCTAGCTTATGGGGGGAAAATTTGTCCCCCATAATGTTATGAATGTTGAAATGATAAGTTTAGTAATTAATGTATGGTTTTGTTTAGGATTCAGAAAGGATAGACTCCTCACCGGAACCAATCAGACAAGATAATCATTCTGACAAAGAAGACATAGTTTGTAAAAATGATCAAATAATAACTAATGAATTAGAGAGTAATAAATACGACTGGGAAGAAAAAAATGTAAATAGTGATTTTATTGCCCATGAAGCCTCACAGCCTCCACTCAGTAAGTAATACTGTCTCTATCCATGGTTAAAATCAGCTGACAGCTTGGGAAAGTAGTTTTGAGGAACCAATGAGGTTGGTCTGATATTAAATTGTGGGCGTAGTTTAACATCCAGGACTCACAAGTTACTATATCATAGCCTACCTAAAAAGATAAAGCTTATTATAATTATAAAGAGTTCCTAGAAGATACTGTTACATTTGATATAGATAAACTAGTAAGTGTCAAGTCGTAAGTTACTGTACCTGTTCCTCTTTTTGTTTGTCTTTCTTTTATTTAGCAATTAAGTAAAATAGTCAGTATGTATGTGTATGAATATAATGTATGAGTGTGTTGTGTATGATATATATATATATATATATATATATATATATATATATATATATATATATCTATTTTGAATCTGTGACGATGAAATATCAATTAATTAATTTTCATTTAATTATTGATTTTATTTATCATATAATTGATCATTATATATCATATTTTATATTGATTGGCAAGAAGCTATTGATTAAGTATGTAAAAAAATGACGATTTCTAATGTTTTATCCTATATAAAATCTAATGAAATAAAGTATTTATTTATTTGTTTAAAACCTCATTGGCTCCCTCGCATTATTTTCCCACACTGTCAACTGGCTACAAGCGTGTATCATATTATAATTGCTTGTTTGTGGTATATTGAGTAGTTTTTGACACCCAGTGCTATATTTGAGGGCATGGCAATCCTGATTTTTTTGTTAACACAATTCTTTACCTACAGTATAAATGAGGAAATGTAAAAAATGACAATGATCTTTAGAATTTTGTTAAATCATCAAGTATTGCTTAACTTTTAAATAAAAGGTAACTTCACGTAACATTTACATCTCTATGACATCCTCTCAACCAGAAGAATTAATTTTGAATAATTATTAGCTGTGTGTTCCTGTAATAGAGATATTATTACTTCAAGGGCTCTTTTGAATGAATTATGAAACAATGAAAAAACAGCAAACGTTAAAAAATAACAATGTTTAACATACAAATCAAAACACAAACATTGTACAGGAAACAATTGATTTATTATAACCTTAATTCACTATTTAAAGAGGTTCCAATAAGTTTACTCAGAGCCCTTGAGAGCCCTAAAAAGATGTTTCAGGCTTCTTAAGGTATTGATATAGGCTATGGCTATATCATTAAGCTATTGATATAGGTTATGGCTATATCAATAAGCTATTGTATAGGTTATATCAATAAGCTATTAATATAGGTTATATCAATAAGCTATTGATATAGGTTATATCAATAAGTTATTGATATAGATTATATCAATAAGCTATTGATATAGATTATATCAATAAGCTATTGATATAGGTTATGGCTTATCAATAAGCTATTGATATAGGCTCCCTCTATAGTGTAACACACAACTAAAATCAATTGACAGCGTAAAATATTTGTTGTGTATTTATATCACTCATCATTGTAAATAATTTGTTAATAACTTTTTTTTATTGGTGAGATAAGACTAATTTATAATTGTCTTTGCTAGATGGTACAAATGGTTTTGAACCAGGAGAGTGGAAAAATGGAAAGGCTCTCTGGAGATCCCCCTCCTCAGAGGGCATCAGGGATGGTATGATATTTCCTATTTCATTCTTTTTAGCAAATATCCAAGAGAATTTTTATTTGCATTTTTAAGAAATAATTAAAATAATCATACTTGTCAGTATGCAATTAAACTCTAGACAATATCTAATTACTATCTGGAGCTTACATTGTTATTTTTAATCAAAAACGTTTTGACTTGACATAAAAAAACTTGATTAAAAGTTTCTTAATCAAATGTTTTTAATTAAAAAAAACTTAAACAATTTTTTAATAATATTTTTATTCAATGATTTTAATGAATTTCATTAACCTGATAACAATAAATATATTTTTTACACTTTTTTGAAATATATACTTTCATTTTAAGAAGATTTAATAAGATTGTTTAAAAATCTTTTTCTGATTTTTCAATTTTTGAAATGCCTCAGCATGAAGTATTTTTTACTAAAACATTTTTTTACTTCATTATGTTTTTAATTAAACAGTGTACAATTCAATTTGATTACTAGTATTTTTTTGTATATTGTAATTTTAGTTTTTGCTTTAAATTTTATCGTAATATTTGTTTTTAGTTTGTATTGTATACTTCTTTTGTGAAATAAAGAGCTTTTAAGAGGTTTGGAAAAAAAACTCTGATGTTGATTAAAAAGTAAGTTGATAAGTAAAATTATTGGGTAATTTTTTTCCGAGATATGTGCAGGAGGTATTGAATAATTTGGTGGTTTAGTTAGGAAAATGACTTCAGTAAAGTAATTACTTATAAATAGCAATATATTTTGACTATCACATCATCATCAGGCTCCAAATAAAATAAAACAAAAAGTTACTTTATAGTATCCATTAAGGTTATATTAATAATATCTATTATTTTTTTTATAGCATCCAATATACTATTCTTTTTTATATAGCATCCATTAAGAATATAATAATAATATCCATTATTGTTTTTTATATATCATCCATTAAGAATATATTAATAATATCTAAAAATTTTTTATAGCAACCAATCTATTATTTTTTTTATAAAGCATCTATTAAGAATTTAATAATAATATCCATTATTGTTTTATATAGCATCCATTAAGAAGGGATTATTATATTTGACACCATATATTCTGTTGTAGCTATTTATTATTTTTTAATTGCTATTTGATAGCATCTATTATTTTTTTATGAAGCATCTATGAAGAATATAATAATAATATCCATTATTGTTGCTATCTATCCATTAAAAATATAATATTAATGTCCATTATTGTTTTCTATATGTAGACCAAGAGCCCAGGGGTGTTCTGCCGACTCGTATCAGATGGGCATCCCAGGCGAACGCACTTTACAGGTCAATTTACCATCCAAGTTAACAAACAGTGATGTAATGGCTGGACCGGTCTCAATTTTTTGTAAATACCTTCCTGAACAAGGATCTGCAATTCTGTCGACTTGTATCAGATGGGTGTCCCAGGCAGAACGCACTTTAGGGTTCAAAGGTTCTGCCTGGGCACCCATCCGATACGAAGTCAGCAGAATTGCAGAGATCCTGTTCAGGAAGGTATTTACAAAAAATTGAGACGGTTCCAGCCATACTCTATTTATTTAACAAAACACCCCTGGGCTTTGGTCTAATAGCATCCATTAAGATGTGATTATTATACTTAACTCCAGGTATTCTGTTGAAGCTATTTATTATTTTTTAAATTGCTATTTGATAGCATCTAATCTGGCTTTGCCTATCATTGTTTTTTAGAATGCCTGTATGTGTCAGAGCGAGGTCAGATGTCCAGTGATAGCGAGAGTGGTGTACTAATTAGCAACTCTGCCATAACAAGCGATAGAAAGCAACGACACACAGCAGGTTCATCCAGTGGTTCTGACGTAGCTTTACATGAAGGTCTTTCTGATTCAGAACACGGTGAGACAACATAAACCCCCCTTGTACGTTTATATTATTTTACTGCTCTGCCTTGACACCTAGCTAAACACCTCATTTATTCTACTTAACTTGTCTTATTTGTTAGATAGAAATGTATAATTCTTATTATATTAACTTAAGTTTATTAAATAACCCTTTGAACAGTGGTCTGAGTCAAAATTCAGATATTGTTTTATTTTTTTATTTTAGTTGTTTTATTTTATTTCGTCGTTTTAATATTGTCATGTCACGTGATTGTCACGGTTAGTAATTTAATTTTTCTATTAATTTTTAAGTTCCTACTAAACTTATCTTTGTAGGATTTTACTTTTATTTATCTCTTGTATAATTACTGCAATTAAAACTTTTTAATTAAACAAAAATTGGACAATTTTTGTTATAAAAAAATACACGAGAACTCATTTTTTTTATTTTACTTAAACTACTGTTCCTTTTTAATGGGCTAAAATATTTTGTAAAGTATTAAATTTTCTTAACTTAATCAAAAAAATAAATCAAATTAGTTAATTATGTATGTTGTTTTAAACACATAGAATAGAATGACACGTAAATAAAGTGCACTTAGGGATTCACTTAGAAAAAAGCACAAAGTTAAGCAAATTTTCACATAAAAAGTTTCTGAATGTTAGTTTCATTTTCTTTTGAAGTTCTTTTAAGAAATGGAGGAGAGAGGTAGCTGAAAAATGGCCCACTTTATGAAAGTTTGCTTAGTATATGGCAAAATGTTTTTTAAGAACTAATTATTTTAAACAACTGGTTGGGCCCTGTGTTGCCAAGTGGCATAAGGGGCTGACCTAAAATAAAGGCACCACTTATATACACCAAAGTAATAAAAACTATAAGATGGAATGAAATTTAAAAAATATACATGCAAATATTGCAGTAGCTCCATAATAGAGTTATTGGAAGTTCTGACGTGCCCTTTACAAGATCTGCGAGATGAAATCATCAAATTTTTCTTAAAAAACCTGAAGATTTAAATAGTTATTTTTACACTAAGTAAAATAACGAAAGACAAAAGTTAAAGAAATAATGTTAATAGTATTAATAATTTGAAAAATAGAGAAAATTTTGATATTTTTATGTTTTTAATTCTTCTCATTTATACAGTAGGTGTTAAAGAAAAGTATTGTAAATAAAAACAGATTAATTACACAAAAGTCATATATTTTTTTAATATATAATAATAACTCAGCTTATTATTATATATTAGTCATCATCAGAGTTTAACAAATATAAAATAAAAAAAAAACAATTTTTACAAACTACTTCATATTGCACCTTGGTATGGTTTGAATAAATAAATAAGGTGCAATATGAAGTAGTTTGTAAAAATTGTTTTTTTATTTTATATTTGTTAAACTCTGATGATGACTAATTTTTAGTCGAAGGCTTAGTTATTATTTCATATTACAAAAATATAAAACTTTTGTGTAATTAATCTGTTATTATTTATATATTTTTTTATGTGTGATTAGAGTGATTATATATTTACTCTATAATCACATGGAGAATGACTTATGGAGGTTAGTATTAATCAGCTACGAACTTAAAATAATACTAGTAGAGAAGGACCATAGGACCGTTAACACAATAGAAATCTGAATTCTGGCTTACTGATAACATGTAAGCCAGTTGACTGAAAAGGTCTTAAGTAGGGGTACCACCTTAAAAACAAAACATTTTTTTTGCCACCCTTATATAGTTTGAGTACTAGCTCGCCATTTTTATTTTTTTTTTTTGTAGTCAATCAGTAAATAATAAAATATTTACTTATTTGAATATTTTACCTCAAATTGTATTTTGAGAAAATACAATTAAAATTTAAATAAGCAAACAATTAATATTTTACAAACACATAAAAGAAAATAATCGTATGTAAGTACTAGAATAATTAATATTCCCTCTGTAAATAACTTACATTATTTCATATGTAAATACAACATGCATCAAAGCTATCGAATATCTCGATAATGTACATAAAGTAAATTTCTAATTGAAATTATTAAAATACTATTGGTCAGACTTAAAAAATTGTAACTAGCCATTTTTAGAATTATAAGTAATAGAACATTGATTAATAATTTAATTTAATACTTTAAAAACCAGAAGTGTTGACGACTTTATTAAAAAAAACTTTATTTTGTTAGGACATTTTATTTTAGTGAATTCCCTTTCGTGTTATCATTATGCTTTTTCTGTATATAGTATTACTCTAAATGTACAAATATTTAACTTTTGTTTGTGTTTATTTAGAATTCTTTTCATGGTGTTTTTAAATGAATAGAGATGAAATCACGTTACTTGCATTGTCACCATCTATGTTTAATTCATCTTTCGCACATGCCTTACTTAAACCAATTGAAGCAATTTTTATTATTTCAATGTTACAATCACTTGTTTCACTTTTGGTTTTATTAGAGTTCAAATTAGTGGTAAAACCAAGTAAACATTTGAATTAGAGTAGTAGTATGGTACAATCATATGATTATTGAGACGATTTAATAAAATTTAAATTCGTTCATCCTGAGAATATAAAATCACAGAGTTCATTCAGCAACACATCTTCAAACTTACTTTGCTCATTCTCAGACTGTAAATACTATATAAAATAATAATAATAATAATAATAAAATAATATAAATATGTTTTATTCACAGTGGTTACCCATCCAAGCACTGACCTTGCTTAATGATCCTTAACTTTCACGATCCATCAAAAACCATAGATATACTTGCTAAAGTGAAACAAAACTTTCTATACCTATTTACTGTGTAAAATGATACATTTATACCAAATTTCAAATCTACAAAAATTGAATTATTTGATTTTAATTTTTGACAATTTAAAAAAAACGTATACTAGTCATTTGCTAAAAATTTAACTAATGTTGATAAAAGGATGCAACTTGGCAAATCTCTGTTCGTATTTATATAACTTCAAGTCTGCCAAATTTCAAATTGATTGAATTTATTTTGCGTTTTATGAATATTTAAAACTTTTGTTAAATTGTCAAGTTTTTTGTTGTTATTGATGTTGTAATAAAAATGATTTACTGGATTGCAAAGGTTGATTTTAAACCAAGTTAAAAATCATCTCTAGAGCATAAATACACTGAGGCTACAATGACAACAGACACAATCACACATAGTGGCAACTTTGTGAAAACCATTCAGGAGGTCTTAAAACACCTGAAACAGATTATTATGAATAAAACATACCGGTGAAATCTTGGTTTCAGATTTAGAGTGCTACACTATACTTTTCCTTTTTACTATACGAGGTCTGTCCCATAAATACGTATAAAAAAATCATTAACATTTTATTTTACAATTAATCATCAAATAACATTTTGTCCCTTTCAAAGGACTCCCCCTCTGATAAAACGCACTTGGTCCAAAGCCGTTTCCATTGTTGAAAACATCCTTCAAAGTCCTCTACTTTGAGGCCCTTCAGCTGCCTCGTCGTCGCTCCTTTTATGTCATCCACGTCCCCCAAATGGCGCCCCCGAAGCAACATTTTACATTTAGGAAACAAAATAAAGTCACACGGTGCCAAATCGGGTGAATATGGCGGCTGGTGTGACTGTGATTGAGTTGCGCGCCAAAAATTCGCGTACAACCAATGACGTGTGCGATGGAGGGTTGTCGTGGTGAAGGATCCAAAGTTCTTCGGAAGCCAATTCCAAAAATTTTGGCAGACTCGAGCAACCCGTGCTTGTAGGTAATTTGTATTTTACACATATTTAGTTCATACGCCATTTTAACTGTCGATTGACAATTTTTGAAGACAATTGATCGAACACGATCCACATTTTTGTCAGAAGACGAAGTGGTGGGGCGTCCGGTGCAAGGGTCATCCTTGAAGTCTTCTCGTTCTTCTCTTAAACCGCTTTAACCACTTGTGGACCTTTGATTCCTTCAAGGCATCTTCTCCGTACACTATCATTAATGCTTAATGAATTTCTCGACCGTTCTTGCCGAGTTTAGCCAGAAATTAGATATTGATTCACTGCTGATCGGTAAGAGAGATTTTCATGCCGACGAGTTATTAAGAAAGGGGTCGGACCAACTGACTGTAGATACTGACTGATGACTCATGAGGCGCTGTCCACCTAGCTCAGGCTTGCTTGGGTTGTTAGTAGTGTGGGAAGCTCAATGTCTCGTCTCTCCAATTCCTGCTAAGGTCTACATAATTATTTTATACGTATTTATGGGACAGACCTCGTATTATTCATATTATAACTACTGTGTAAATGAGAAAACATAAAATGGTAGAATCAATGGGCAATAAAAATAAAGAATAATTGCTTAGATCAGAATCAATTCACTTGCATTTAATCAAGCATTTAGTTTATTGGACATTTTAATTTAGACTAAATATTTTTGCATAATTTTTAATTTATGGCGTGAGCCATTTTACTAAAAGATTTAAGACTAAAACACAATAACTACAACAAAATACCTTGAAATAAGTTCAAAATCAAAATAAGATCTTTAATTAATTCAGAAAAAATAAAGTTTAAAGATATACTTATTGGTTGGAAAAAACATGTTCATACAAGATGATATTTTGTGGCATAATCTTACGTCATCATCAAACACTTTAAAACCAGGTGTGGAAATTATGATTTTTTCTTAAGTTATAAAGTAACTAATATTTTTGATTGATTAATATGATGAACTGGTATTATTATTATATATTATATCATTTAATATAAGACAGTCATAGGAGGCACCAAAATCTAATATCTTATTTAGTGTCATCTTAAAGTTTCATTTTTATTACTCCTTATACGAGGTGTGTTCAAAAAGTATCGCGAATTTTGAATTTTTGTGGGTTACGTATATTCGAATTTCAATTTTTTTGTGGCGTTATGTTGGTACTCATGTCTCTCACTTATGCCGACAACCTCAGCCATTTTGAATGTTCAATTAATTGTTGACAGCTGCTTTGCTTGCACGTGTTTTGGATCGTCTTCGATTTTTACCTATTCAAAAAAATGGATCAAAGAACGTGTATCAAATTTTGTGTGAAAAACGAAATTAAGTGCGCGGATGCATTCCGAATGTTGACTGTGGCATACGGAGAAGCTACCTTGGACCGAAGCAACGTTTATCGGTGGTACAAAAAAATGTTCTCAGAAGGCTGAGAAGCTTCATCTCAATGGAAGCTGCCGCACGAACGTTTTGCTGACAGTTTTCTTCGATTGCAGGGGCGTGGTGCATCATGAGTTCTTGCCACAGGGTAGAAACGGTCAATAAGGAATATTACCTGCAAGTTATGCGCAATTTGCACGAAGCAATCCGCCAGAAATGCCCGGATTTGTGGAAGAACAAAAATTGGCTTTTGCACCACGATAACTCCTATGCTCACACATCGTTGCTTGTGCGCGACTTTTTGGCCAAAAACAACACACTAATGATGCCGCAGCCACCGTATTCCCCAGATCTGGCCCCCTGTGACTTTTTCTTGTTCCTAAACTGAAGAGGCCATGAAGGGACGACGTTATGCTACGCTTGACGAGATAAAGACGGCATCGAAGGAGGAGTGAACAAGATAAAAAAATATTTTTTGAAGCGCTTTGAAGATTGGAAAAACCGTTGGCACAAGTGTATAATATCTCATGTGGATTACTTTGAAGGGGACAAAATAGATATTCATGAATATTCATGAAATAATTTTTGAAAAACACAAAATTCGCGATACTTTTGAAACACCTCGTTAAATAGGTAGAGAAAAAGTATTTGTTTGTATTAAAAATCTGAAACCAGTATTTCAATGAATAATCCGCTTCAGGTGTTCTAAGACCTCCTGAGTGGTTTTTTTTAAATTATCTTCCTGTATATGTGTGTATCTTATCATCTCAGTTTTTACTGCGTTTATGCTAAGATAGTTGAAACACGCTAAAAAAATCAATTTTTCAGCCTCATTATAAAAAAATATTTTTTTATGAATTCAATAACCTTCACTAATGACTCTGCAAACACTAGGAAAATTCATTTTACATAAACAAATTTTTGGATTAATTTGAAATTCGGCACTCATGTAGTCTATATAAGAAATTAAAATATGCTAATTATCAGCATTTTTTCCCTAGTGGAGATTCTCTCCAAGGCACCTAGACCTCTTATGTTAGTCAATTTGGTCCAAAATTATCAGCATTGGTTCAATTTTTATCAAATGACATGTTTTTTAAAAAAAAAAATATTAACAACCTAAAAACAACTCAATTGAGTTTTGGTACAAGTGTATCCCCTTACATAGAGATATTATTAATTATGAGACCCTATAGATTAAATTGTGAAACATCGAAGAAGTAACCTGACCACCTTCAATTATAAATACAATTAATAAATAATCAGTACAAATTTACTATAACTTATACAGGAAGCCAAAATCAATTGATTTATTATAACCTTTACTCACTCTTGAAGGAGGTTTCAATGAGGTTACACAGAGTCCCTGAGAGCCCCAAAAAGATTTTTCAGGCCTCTCAATGTATTTGAAATAGGCTATGCACTCTCTAGTATATATCTATGTCCCCTTATGCAGAAAATAAGTATATCCTGCTAATGTTAAGTAGCATCAAGTAAAGTAAATGCCTGGATGGGTGGCCATCCTTAGGTTACAATCTGATGATTATCGAAGTGAGTCCAAAGTAAGGATGAGCAAAGTGAGTCCAAAGTGAGGACGAGCAAAGTGAGGATGAGCGAAGTGAGTCCAAAGTGAGGATGAGCGAGTGAGTCCAAAGTGGGATGAGGCGAAGTGAGTCAAAGTGAGGCATGAGCAGTGAGGTCCAAAGTGAGGATGAGCGAGTCCGATATTGTGGAGCCAAGTTCTGAGGCAACTCATACCAGTTTTTTAAATTTATTGTTAAGTATTATTTGTTTTTACTGAAATTGAGGTACTCTAATTCATATTATTTTGCAAACAAGCTTAGTGTTTATTTAAAGCTGATAGTGCCTATTAAAATAAATCTAATATCTCGCCATAGCTGGTTGCTTGAATATAGTCCACTTGTTGCATTTATTGCTGATATTTCCTATCAAATGCTTAGTTTTTTCTTTTAATGGCTTGTGACACAATAGATTTTTATTTATTGCAATATAACTATTATGTATTAGTTTAAGTTTAAATCACATATCAAGGTATTGTACTCTTTTATTATTTATGTATTTATTTACTTGGACTTATAATAACAATTAATGTACAGGGTGAGGAATAAGGAAAGACAAATAATTCATTGACTTATTAATCTTATTGTAATTATTGAAAATCGATACAATCTATCGGACCAGCTTGGAAAAATCCTCCTATTTTCTTTTTGAGAATGAAAATGAATGAAGTACATTCTAAATGATGAAGAAGATAAATCACTTCACAGAATAAAACTTAATTGACAAAGCTCTTTCAACCTAGCTACAGGCCATCATCAGTGCAAAACCTCAAACTGTTAATTTTATTCCATATTTTTACTTCTTGTTTGACAGGTTGATGATGGCCTCTAGTTGGGTTGAAAGCACTTGACCAAAAAAATATGCAGTGAGATTATTCAGTATTATTATTTTCTTCTACTTAGTTATTATTTATCAAGTAGAACTTCATGACTTTTCTAATCCAGGGTTTCAACTTAATTTTTAAGTATTTCTAAACCAGGGTTTTATCTTAATTTTTATAATTTTAAAACAGGGTTTTATCTTAATTTTTAAGTATAATAGGTGCCTAGGACCTAGGATATTTTGGTATTAGGTTGTTTATACCATACATTTGGTGTATTATGGTGTATTTACACCATACATTGAGACTAATACTCAGAGGGAGGATACAACAGCTCTTATCATTGTTTGGGTAGCTAGGTGCCGTAACTGTACATTGATGACATTTTTTTTTATATTTTTCATAATAATTACTATTCAATGTAAATATTACATTATTTTGCAACTATTTTGTCCTTAATTAAGTTAAACGAATTTAAAGTATGTTTTAATTATTATTTATCGCATATATTCTTTAATTATCTGTGTTATGTCACTGAAAAATGCTGGCCGTTTGTATGGGATGTAGAGGGGTGGGGTATCTCTAGTCTCTCTTTAGGGAGACAGAAGTAAGTACAGTTATGGCACCTAGGGAAACTGTCTCACTTTCAGACTCCTTATCACTATTTTATTCGGCCTATGTACTCCCTCTAAGTATTAGTCTCTTTGATATAAGGATAGATAGTAAGGTTACTTACTTGTACTATTGGGGGCTTAAATTCAAATTATCCCATTGTTAGTAAATAAAGTCATGAGAAATTAAAAAAAAAAAAAAAAAAAAAAAATTACAACTTAATAATAGTAGGGTCACTAATAATCCAATATTGATCAAATTTGAAACTAAAAATACTAAAATTGCGGAAGTTAATAAATTTTTGAAATGAGTTTGTCAAACTTTATTAGTTTCTTAAATATTATTATTAGATTATGCTTATGGGGTGCCAAGGTAAACTGGAATTTTAATAATAATTAATATTTAATAATTTTATTATTTTAATAATTAATAAATATTAAGGAATATTTAAACTGGAATTTAGATCCAGTCTGAACAGTGAACATCCATAGAACAAAAGTATAAAAAGTTTTTTCTTAGCTATTTTTTTTAATAATCACCCATAAGCACATTTCACCCTCAAGTGGCCATCATTATAGTACGACACACGGCTAAAATCAATTGACACCCCGCCAAAATCTCAATGCTTTCAACCCTCATTTTTAAATAAAAAATCCCTTCTTTATAGTAACAAAAAAATCCCTACTTGGCAACACTGAAAGTCAGGTTATGTTTTGAATTTTATGATTTGTTTTTATTTGATATCGTATTTTTTATTTTTAAAAATTTATTTATTTACTTTTTAAGTAGGAATATCGTTGTATCTTTAAAATTTACCTAAGTGTTGCTTAAATTTGTTCGGCAAGTATGAATTAAGTGAAGTTAAAGTTTTTGATTACGTAATACAATGGATCAAAAGTTTGACGATTTAAATAAACTGTCAGCTATAATTACTTTTTTCAAAACAAACTGCTTTTTTGTGTCAAGTTTGTAATAATTGAATGCGTATTGTTTCATTTATAAAAATAATATGACACAATATGCATTCATGACTTAAAAAAGTCAAGAATGTCATCTATTGAAAGACATTGGCATTTTCGAAAAAAAATGCTGTCTTTTGGTTGACAGAGCACAGAACCTGCGCTGTACTCTAATAGCAAGAAATGCTTGAAGAATACATCAATGTCCATGCGTCAATATAGGCACTCATCATATTACAACTCTGCAATAATTGGATAATTAAACAGATTGGAATGGAACGAAACGAACTCGAACAGATAAATATGCCAATGAGGGAAATAAAAGCGAGCGAGGTTACAAATATTTACAACCAGTGTTGCCTTTTTATGATTTTATTTACGAAAAAGTATTTTTTTTACCGAGGTTGGCATAAAGTGGAGGGGAAAGAGCGGGGTCGGTCTGAGCCAATAGATTCTTTCCCTCACAGATTTTTGGCGGGGTGTCAATTGATTTTAGCGTGTGTCGTATATAGTGCTTAAATTATAAATATATCTATAACCTGTATCTGATAAGATTTAAGTTATTTTAAAAACCTTTAAAGCATTAAAATGACTTAATTTGTACTCCTATGTTCCCTATTTTAATATCTTATAGTAAATAAAATTTTTGAACTTAAATTAATTTTTTGTACCTTTGAAATGATTTAAAATGAATTTATAAAATTAAAATTACAAGTATAATTTTGTTGTTGTAGGGTCTGATCTGCAGGAATCTCTGCCTCACAACGGCAGCCACTCTGATATTAACCAGTAAGTTGGTTTTATTGTTTGTAGAATTGTCTGTTGTTTGATTTGTGCTAAAATGTAATAAAAAAACAGGGGGTGACGACAGAAATAATGTGAACACATCACTGGAATACCAAAGCCTGCATGGTGCAGCTACCTATTATTTAAATTAGAAAACAATTATTTCATGTATACTCTACTTAAAGTAGTGCATGCACTTGTCGTCTTTATAAGTAAAAATATTTCTTCGGCCAATAAAGAACTTGTTTTTAAAAAAGTAAAAATATAGTTCAGAAACAAAGGTTGGAATGACTCGAGATATTTTAATAACCTGACCAACATTCCTTTTTAAATGACAAAAAATTGAATTGATCTGAAGGCCTTTTATCATATACCATGCAGTTATAATCAGTTGACAGTGTGGGAAAAGTGTAAGAAACCTTGGTTCCTTAACAGTAGTGTTAAGGAACCAATGAGGTTGATCTAATGGGCCTAATATGAAATTGTGAGTGTTTTAACATCCAGGACTAACCTGATTGGTTCAATATCACACAGTTATGGTCAATTGACCATAACTGTGTGATATACTATAGTGATCATTAAGAGGAGTGTCACTGACACATCAAGGGCATTAAGAGACTGACATCAAGGGCATTAAGAGGGTGTCACTGAAAATCAAGGGCTTATGTACTGATGCATAAGGCATTAAGAAGAGTGTCACTGACACATCAAGGGCATTAAGAAGAGTGTAACTGACGCATCAAGGGCATTAAGAGGGTCCTGACACATCAAGGGCACTGCGATCAAGGGCATTCAAGAAAGTCACTGAGCATCAAGGGCATTAAGAAGAGTGTCACTGACACATCAAGGGCATTAAGAAGAGTGTAACTGATGCATCAAGGGCATTAAGAAGAGTGTCACTGACACATCAAGGGCATTAGGAAGAGTGTAACTGACGCATCAAGGGCATTAAGAAGAGTGTCACTGACGCATCAAGGGCATTAAGAAGGTGTAAGACGCTGGGCATTAAGAGGGTGTCACTGACACATCAGGCATTAAGTGTAAGACGCATCAAGGGCATTAAGAAGAGTGTCACTGACACATCAAGGGCATTAGAAGAGTGTAACTGACGCATCAAGAGATGTCAGCTGGTTCATAGAGTATGGGTAAAGAGTAATGAGGTTTTGGGCTGTTTTCTTCTCTTATTTCTTCTGACTGTCTTGTTTTGCAGGTTGATGATAATTTTTTTTACTTTTCATGTCTTCATTTTGGGTGGTAAAGAAGAACAATGGAAATTTACTATCCCCCATTTGTTTTATACATATTATTAATAATTTGTTTAGTATTTTATATTTATTGTACAAATTTTAATAAAGTTTTTATTTGCTTTTTTTATAACTTTATTTAAATTATGATATATTGTTCCAGAGTGATGGTGTTACCATGAATATAAAATCAGTAACGAGATTCAGCTTCCAAACTAAGTATTTGACATAAAACCTGCCTTTCGATTTATTGTTCTACTTCTAGCTTCTCCAGTCATTCTAATCACTGCTAAGTCTTTTCATTTCATCTTAATCCCATTAATGACTCTATATAGGATTATTTACTTTCAAGTTGTTTACTAATGTCCATTGGGATAAATTTATTAAGTTCTCTGAGAATGTTATGATGATTTCATTTTGAGAAAAATTATGATAAAGTTTGAAAATAACCATTTCTGTTTTGTTTGTAAAAATAGTTTTGGTTTTTTGCACTTTCAGTTGAGTTATGAGTTAAGGATTTTTAATATTTGAGTTCCCTTTATTGCCCTGCTAAGCTACAGAGCTGTAGCAATTAATTTACATTTTATTTGTCAGTAAATAAATTTTCAATTATTTTTAATACATAATGAACTCTTTTTGGGCATTTATCAAAACAGATACGAAAGAAAATGTCAAGAAATAAGTTATTTAAAGTGGTGGTGGCCTCTAGCAAACATTATAATAGTATTCCAAAAAATAAAAAATCCAAAAAAAGTAAAGAAAACTTATCCAAATCTACTAGGGTGAGATTTCAAGTTAGTGTACATTTTAATGTTTCTTCACAGAGCTAAGTGGTGCTGCTGACAAAACGTAAACACACTTCTGACCTTAACGTAACATTATTTTTTTCCCTTTGGCATCTTCATTTGCTTTGCATTTTTTTTCAAATGTGCGTAAGGAAATAATAATAATTAAATAAGGAATGATTGGAAATTAGTGCAAAATTAATTATTACCTTAGAGCAAGCTTTTAAAATCTTTTCATACCTTAAAACTATCAACTTGAATTTAATAAAAAAATGGTACAGATTGTTATGAGATTTCTATTAATTTCTACTAGATTCTCTTTGATTTAAAGTTTAAACTATTCTAGAATGTAAATATCTTCAGTTATAGTTTAGATCAGCGACCCAAAACATTTTATATATATTTAAAACACTTTATATATGAGCAAGTTTTGTGGGCTTAGTATTTTGAAAGACGGTCAAATTAACAAAACAGTTACTTACAGATTACTGTATTACTAGAATAGTAAATTATTATTTGCTTATATCATTTAATAAAATTGTCCACAATTGCTTATTTTGTTAGAGGAAAGACAAATTATAAATTGGCGAGCCCAGCGAGCCAGAAATTTTTGCAGTAGGCTTTTTTTCCTATTTTATGGGGTTTTGGGCTTTTTATTGAATTTGGATCCTTTTTTACTAACATCTTGTCATAACCTAATGCTTGAGTTTGCAAATGTATTTGACATCTGTATGCTCAGACTCAGATGTCACATTTATGCTCTTTTTGAGTTAATTTGCATTTGTTTTTTTGCCCCTTGTACCTATTACTTGAAAGTGCTAAATTCAATAATTCAATTAATTATTGTTAATTACTTATAATTAGAGGTTCTAGCGAGATTCAACATCTTAAATTGTAATGTACCGTGTACATTTTTATTTTAATAAATTACATTCTGTATGTTTTTGATATAACTTTAGGAAAAGTTATTTCGATCTGATCAAAACTTACAAAATTCAATCCTACGACCAGATTTAGAGGTAGTTTTTATACATATAAATGTATTTACCTATTACATTCTGTATTTAAAATTAAAACCAATGATGATTAAATAAAAAAAATCCATATAAAAATAATTCTAAATATATACATACTAGGAAATAGAATATTACAAGAATATTCTTGAATAATATTTTCCCAAAAAATTATTTAATGCTGTTTTTTTTAAATGTTTGGCTGTTTTGTGCATATTAATACTTTTGATCAGGATGAAATGTCAAAAAAATCTTGATATTTCAAAAATCTCATATTTCATTAATATATATATATATTGTTGAGGTTCTTCATTTTAAAAGGTTTATTTTACATTAGAGAATTTTATTTTAGCTAAATTACAAAAAAAAATATGTAAAAACTATGTTTATCAAACTAATTATTTATTGGCCTTAAGCTTTTTTAATAGTACCTGTGTTTAAATTAATCGTGTGTATAATAACATGGTCCAGTCGGTTTCACTGTCTTATTCGATAAAAGAAGTAAACAAACTATAATAAATAGATAATCAATGCCTCTTAGATCGAATCAAATGTAGTGTTACTGGTGTTGCCATTGTGACAAAATGACATCTATAAAAATGTAGATTTCTTTACAATATATTCCTCATTCAAATTCATCTGCAGTAAAACCGATTAGACTTAAGGTGTCCTGTTGCTTAAAATAAAATATTATTTTCTTTAAAATTTTTTTCCTAAAATATTTTTCTATAAATTATTTCACTTATAGTATTTTCTAAATTAAAATCTTCCTAAAAATTTTACCAAAAAGGATTCAAGAAAAGTGGAATGCAGGACACCCTAATAATCATAGTTTTAAATATTTGTGCTAAATTTAATATAAATCTGTTAGAATAATGTACAATAAATTATAAAAGTGTTAATCTTATTATAAAAGTCTATGAAAAAGTATTTACTAAGTTTGTTATCTTATTGAAAGTGGTTTTATTTTGTTTTATATAATTATTTAACAAGTGACTATTAGCCAAAATTAAAATTACTTATAATTAATATTCAAACTCTAAGAGGCTTTTCACATTTTTTTTTGTAGTTGCTCAATTATTATGAAAAATGTTTCTTTCATTTTTATTCTTGAATCAACTAACATAAAATAATAACTAATGAAGAATCAAGCTACCACTGAGACTTGTTGTCGGATATAAATATCCCTGGACAGGTTGATGCTTAATGCAATCATCAGCGGGTGGGGCAGCACTCGAGTTCTTAACTAATAAAATTATTTCAGTGAATAACTTTATTAGTTAAGAGCTCGTGTGTTGCCAAAACCAATATAATTCCTTCACTTTGATTTTTGACTGGCTGTTAACTGATCCAAAAAAAAACTATAAGTATTACTCTATCCATTGGAAGGTATCAAAATAATTGATATCTTGGCGTAGTAATATAACTCCCCTCTTTAACCTAATGCTTACTGACTTAAAATATTTTATTAATAATTATTATGGAAAAAAATTATGTACAGTGCTTTATGATGTTAAATTGATGAAAATTAACATTTTTATTTGAAAGTTATACTTTCCTTTTTATTTGTTTGATGTAAATTTCTTTAATTTGCTTTAAGCAATAATTTTTAAATTGATTTTGTTTTGTGATGTTGACATTATTGTTTTGAAAATCTGAGATTAAAGTAGTCATTATTAATCATAAATTATCTGAAAATTTTAATTTGTACAATGGTTATAATTTTAAAGTAAAAGAAAAAATTTTGACTATCCCTTACTCTAGGTAATAATCATCATTTGTATTAATATAAAAACAAAGAAAATTAGCGAAAAGCAAAACTTGGCGGAACTGTATTTATTTGTGACCCTTTGGCTTAACTTCTTTAATCTCAGATAATTTTTATCATTAACTTTGACCCTGTTTTAACTTCTTAGGTACTAATTTTTTTTCTAATAAAATGGTTTAATTTTTAGTGTCGTATTTATTTTTTAACTTTTTTTCGTTCCTAAATTTATTTATTTTTTGCACTAATGTCATATTTTTTTTAATAAATATAAATAATTTATTTTTTAATTATTAATTTTAAGATAAATAATTTTAAAAATTCACTTGACATTTCCAAAAAGTGTATTTGTATATTGTAATGTTACAAAATAAAGATTATATAAATAATTAAATATTGGTGTTTTATTTATTAACTTATTTTTATTCTTCGCCACCAAATACCGTAGAAAAAATCACCATTAATGTATAGTATTATTAATCTTGGTGTTCATCATACAAAATCTAATATCAAGATTTCAAGGAAATGTGATTTCTATGAATCACACCAATTGGTCTTAAGACATTCTAAGTGATTCTTATATTAAAGTTCTTTACTTTTTCATTTCAATCAATCAAATACATTATAATTTTGATTTATTTTTGACAATAAATAATTAAGCATGTGTCTTAAAATTCTGCTCTATTTAAAAATGTCTTTAATAGTAATAATTTATATTTATTACACATAAATTATTACTATATATCTACCTAGGTATATCAAGTCATTACATAATTTCATTTTTAAACAAAATATTAAAAATAAATAATACACACACTAGACAAGCAGTAAAATCACTTACTTTCTGAACTGGCATCACTCTTTGTAATCACTCTCACAATCACTCTCTGTAAAGTTTTCCATATCCTTTGTCTCTTCCATGCTTCTCTATCAAAAAAACTTTATTATGTAATAGAATTCAAAGAATGAGCGCTAGAGGAGTTCATCATAATCAGAGTAATGAAGAAAGTCTCCCACTGATGTCAAAAATTTTTATTTAAAATAAAGCACAACCGGCTTTCAACCAACCTAAAGGTCATCATCAGTGCCGGTGAGTGAGTCTAATAACAGTCAACAGTAAGAAAAGACTCAAAACATAGCATCCTAACACCTCACCTCACTGCACTGATGACCTTTAGTTGTTTGAAAGCCGGTTATGCTTATTTTAAATAAAATTTTTGACATCAGTGAGAGACTTTTTTCATTACTCTGTTTATTATGTAAATTAATATGATAAAGTAATGTCATCAAAAATACTACTATAAATATTAAAAATACTATAAATATTAAAAAATATTACTATTGGTCAGATTGATTTTTTTCTTTTTCTTTTTGTATTCATGTATTACATATACATGAATATGCTTGGAGAATACAAGCGAAATATTGTATGGAAATAAAATAATTTAACAGCCCGTTATAAGTCTCTTCAGTGTCCTAACCTATAAACTATCAAAAATAAATAAAATAACAATAAAATCTCAAGTTAACACAAGTATTAAGATTGTACTAAACAAATTAAGGAAAGAAAAGGGGGGGGGGAGGAAAGAAAGACAAATGACAGGAAAGGAAAAAAAGGCGAAAGAGAGAGGAAGGGAAGAAGATGAAGAGAGGAAGGAAAGAAAGATGAGAGAGAGGAAGGGAAAGAAAGATGAGAGAGAGGAAGGGAAAGAAAGACAGGAAGAAAGAGAGAGACAGAACGAAAGGAGAGGAAGGAAAGAGAGACGAGACTTAGTACAACCTTTTGACTTCTTTGCAAATATTTTTTATTCCCTATTTTTTAAATAGTAGTTTAAGCTTTTAGTAGTTAAAGCTGATATAATATTGTTAAAAGAGTCCATGGAAAGGGGTCTTTCTAAATTCAAATAAAGGAAACCAATAATTCTAAAATTTCTGTCTAAAATGAAGTGGATAAATGCTTGCATTTGAAGGTAAACTGGTTCAATTGATTCTTGGTTTTTTGACTTTTCAGCACATAAAAGGTTTTTGATGTCTTATTACACAATAATGTTCAAAACTCAGTAAAGTAGATCAGCTTGAATAAAAAAAGTTCATAGATAGCTGTAAAAAAAACTAAGTTTATTTAAAAGTTCCCCTGGGTCCATTCATTTAGGTAAGTGTTTGCTAGTTCATTAAAACTTACACTGCGATATGTTTAGTGTAATTAGGTTTAAAATGTTACTAGGAAGGAATTATATGATGATAAACAATAATTTACCTAGCGGACCTGCTAGTAGCTGCTATAAAAACAAATGTACATTTATAAGTCATGTTATAAATGTAAACTTGCATTGAGAGAATGCTATTATTGTAGGTTTTTCAATGTTAGTAGTGTTTTTGCACAGGAATGTATTAATTGGACAACTTTTGGCAGTAGAAAATAAAGTTTCTTTAAAGATTTCTAGAGTTTCGTTAGTTTTATGTAGAGTGCATTTATATCAGGATATACAGGCACTCTAGTTTTATGTATTTGCTGATCCATTAATGGTTACACTTATATATTATTAGTGTTATAGCACCCAAAAAATTACCATTAACTTTTATTTTATTTAAATATATAAGCTTTTGTATTATTTAAAATCTTTAACTAGATCCTCACAACAATAACACTAAATACTCATAGAAACCTCAAAATTGTTATTTGCCCTACAACAAATAAGTAAAAAATAAAAAAAGAATCATAGATAAATGAAAAGATACAGAAGAATACAGAGGTTGGATTGCTTAATCATTCAATTCAAATTACCAGAAATGCCAACTTTAGTTTGCTTTTAATTTAAAGACAGCACTGATTTTTATCCAGAATACTTTCAGGTGCACCAGTGAACCGGCTTCCGTGTTATCAGTAGTGCTCCTTCTATTTAAATGTTTAAGTCTATGTTAATGTCTATTTAATGTTTAAGATTTAAACATTATCTTCGTTTCATTTGATATTTAACGTATCTTTTTTTTTGGTTGTTAAAAAAAACAAAAATTTTAAGTCAAAGAATAACTACAACACTGTCAAACATAATTATTTTTGACCAAAACAAATAATATATAGAAACTATTTGATTATTTTCTAGTTTTTTGGTTTACTTTTGAATTAAGAAAAGTTAAACACAGTTTAAAGGTGTGATTTGTCTTTACTTCACCATAATAATTGTAATAGCTGATCTAGTTAATATGTTGTTTACCTAAAACACGCTAAAGATAAGGTAAAAAAAAGTACTGACGCCATTTTTATTTCTGTCGTTTAAGTAAAAATGATGCGTTTTTTTTTTGTTTATACGTTGCAACATAATCAAAACACACTAAAACAGCAGCAAATATCATAAAAATGTTGCCGGACCGGATCGAAATTTACCGGACCTATAAACATGCAATCAAATAACTATTCTTTTAAACGATTAAAAACTTAATAATTACATCATGTATCAATAAGTAAGAAGACTTTTAAATCTTATAAACCAATACAGAACTAAATAAACCGGTCCGGTAAATTCACGTAGGTGAATAATCATATTTAAAACAAAAAACACGGACCGACCTTATAGCAGCGAAACTAATGTATTATTGATATTTTTTTGACTTATTTTTATTTCTAATACCAATACACGTTTTTACCACGTACTATCACTACTGAGGCATTCCAATGCCCCCGTCCATACGTCGCTTACTAAAGAAGAAGCTCAATTATGCTAAATCTAACGAATATTTTGCATTATTCTAAACTACGTTCTTATTTCACTCCTGTGATTTTATTGATACAATAAGATATGAAAGGCAACAAACACTACCATCTTTTAATTTTTTATACATAATTTACTTTTAACAAAATAAAACATATGAAACTAAGCTTCCCTATCTCATTTTTAAAATATCTGGTTCGAGGTACCTCGGCACTTATTCTCATTGGATTCTCACTCGCTTCGCTCGTCCTCTGAATATACGAGTTGTTAAATTTATACTGTAACAAGTCTTCGAACACGCTTCGCTCGTCCTAAGATTCGTCCGTTTCATATCTAGCGATCACCCATTCAGGCACTGACCAAGCTCGATGCTGCTAAACTTTTATGATCCAACTAAAATCATAGATACACCAAGGATCTTGAATAATGGGGATGACGCATTTAGGAACTTTTATGACCCCATGGAAGTTTTATGAGATAGAGAAATAGTAGCAAACTTACATTCCCCTTGGTTATAATGAAAAAAAGGCGCCAAACGCAGGTTATGAAGCAAGGTTGTCGAGTTTGCTTCTCAACTTTCTTGTGTACTTCTCGTGATTGTTACATTTGTGGTGCTTGTTAAGTCATTTGTGCTTATTAATTTCAAATTTTGGACTATACTTGTTACTTCAGTGTGTGATAATTTAAGCGTGTTTTGTTATAACCTTCTCAAGCAATAAACAATGGGAAACCAATGAGAGGTAAGTTTGCCTCTAAAATTTAAGACCTGCGCTGTTATAAGAATTGTAAGCATGCGCAGTTTGTACCAAGCATGTGCAATTGGTTTTTGACGTGTTTTGTGTTTAATTTTCTCTATTATTTTGGTTTTCGATGGGGTCACTTTTTTGTATGGCAAATCGACTTAGTGCGTCATCCCCTTTATTCAAGATCCTTGAGATACACTTATAGAAACTTAGTGTATTTATTATACACATGTACTAAATTTCAACTCAATCCACTAAATTTCACAGTATTTTTCCGCGTTTATGATTTTTCAAAATTTATGCATAGTTATTTTTGCGGATTAATGACGTCAAAAAAATCCGAATAGTACAACTACCCCTATAGACAGATTTTCGTACAAGGTTTCAACTCTTTAGCATAAATGAAATCCGGCATGAGCTTACCCCTTTATGTCAAATTTTAGTCATACTCTAATTTAATTTATTTAATTTAATTTAATTTAATTTAATTTTAATTTAATGTCTTTGACTTGAAATTAGTCATGCTATGTAATTTCGTAATAAAACCGATTTCTCACGACTATCTATTAAACCAGGTATAATCGAACAATTGACATTATAATCAAATTACGACCCATTCCTCCCATCCTTAACATAATAATAAAAATTGAACAATTTCACTAAATAATAGAATAATCATTTTAAAAATTCTATAAAATTAAGTCTAAATAAAATGCGCGGATTTCTTCAACATTGATATTACAACTAAATCATTTTAGTGTAGCACACGCTCATAATCAGTTGACAGCGTGGGAAAATAGTGTCGAGGAACCAATGAGGATGGCTTAGTATGAAATAGTAGGCGTGTTTTAACATTCAGGACTAACCTTATTGACTCTCGCATTATTTTTGCTACGCTGTCAACTGATTATAACCATGTGTTATACTATAACATTATGTCATAATTTTTATTTTATTTTTATTTTATTACTTAATTTGTCTAATATTAAAGTAGCGGGGTAATGTAATCTACGTATAAATATAAAGAAGGAATACTTCAACAGGTGGTTTAAAGATATAGATACATTAATTCATGTTTGTTTAGTTTATTTAAAAGTTCGGCTGTATTAGAGTATTATACTTAGTAATAATTATGATTAAATTATTGAATTAGTATTACATAAGTATTCAAGTTATTAGTATTAAAGTAGTATTAATTTTAATTTAAAATATGACTTAGTATTCGTTGAAATTAAATAATAAAATTATTAGTAATAATCATAGCATTAATTTAGTATCAGTTGTAATTAAAGTAAAAAATTAAGTAATTAAGTGGTTAATTAATTATTTTTAATTATAATCAAAGTATTAAGTTATTTATTTTTAGCGTTAATTAAAATGAGTTTGATAAATTTGATACTCGTTTCACTGATGGTATTAGGTATAACGTGGTTCGCTTTAAACTTTTTTTACTATAAGTATAAGATAGATCGACAGATGAGGAGAGTTGCGATGTTTGATGGAGGGCTGCCCGTCGTGGGACATACTTTCTTTTTGGTACAAAAGAAACTAGACACCCCTCAAGGTACATTTCCGCTCGCTTGTAATGAAAGTACGACAAAGGAAAGATTCGAAATTCTGGCGAGGTGGTCCAAATGCTGGGTGATTATCTGTTGGAATGCGTGTATCCGTGCTTTACCATCTATTTCTTTCTTAAGGTTCCGGTTTATGCTTTAAAACTTAAGAAGTTACTCAACTATTAAGCGGTAATCGTAACTTTTTTTTCTATATTTTTTCAAAGGAAATGCGCATCTTGTTAGTTCTACAAAAATATGCCTCTAAAATTGACAGTGCACACTATTATTTGGTCTAGTTTAAAGCTCAGATAGTGTTTATATTACAGGTTTTTCCGATTCACTTTGAAAAATACAGAAAAAAAATTCTCTTGCAGTGCTTGATGATTGAGTAACTGCTCAAGTTATAGAGCATAAACCGGGAATGTAAGCAAGAAATGGATTGTTCAGAACGTAAACACGGATTCCAAAGGAAATTCACCCAGGATGCGGACCACTGCGCTAGAATTATTTTGTAGTTATAATCTTATATAGTGAACGAAATTGGAAAAACAGGAAGATATTATCGTTCTTACCAGGAGTCGAACCCAGGTATCCTGGTTTTCAATACTTCTAGTGCTAGTATCGACTCCGGATCAAAATTGAACTTAAGCAGCGCAGTATTGATTTGCAAAGAGTAACATTATAATAATTTCCAATAATAAAATGTGGGCAGGGGCGGACTGGCCGTTGAGGTCGAGGGCGGTAGCCCTCCTTGGGTCCGACAGCCAAATATAAACTTAAAGAAAAAAAAAAAGAAAATTAAAAAAAACGATCAACATAATTTAATGTATGATGTATTCATAACACAAGAGTCAAAGAGGCCCAATACTCTAAGGTAGGATCTAAGAATCTCCTAAAGACAAATGTTTTTAAGTTTAATATTGAAATGTTAATAAATATGAACTGAAATAAAACTTAAGTTTATTTTATCCTTACTTATTTATTTTATTTACATAAGTTCATTTTAATTTATTTAAATAAAATAATATCATTTGATTTTATTTTATTTAATTAAAATTAATAAATTTAATTAAAATTAAATTAATCTTGCTGTAATCATTAATACTACTCGATATGAAAGTAAATGTAGGTTTGGGCCAAACCCTCCTTGTGCCTTTTTGGCTTATTCCGTCACTGAATGTAGGTACTATTCATGGGTATACAGGGGGATACATTTCAGATGCACTAACAGTAATCCTTAAATGGGGAAAACGGGGTTTCAGACTTTCTAAAACGGTCTTTATACCCCCTGGAAATTGAATCTTGCGAGTTCAAATTTACCATTATTATTTTGGGAAATATTACCCAAATATAGCAAATTTGTTACTACTTTTGGCTCCTTTAAAAGTTTTCAAAAAATAAGCAATATTAAACTATAATATTGCTTATGATAACACTATATTTCGGTAATTTTTTATTAAGCTATTTTTTGTAATATCAAAATTTAAAACTCTCAGTGAAATAAAAAAATGTACGTAACAAAATCTTGGATTTTTGTTTACCTAATAATTTTTGGGTCTACCGTAGCGAGACCGAAGTAATGCCGCCTTAAGCTTTAGGTAATTATGACATTCTGAGGACGAGTGAAGCGAGTCATAATTCACAACACCCTAGACTTTGGGTAACCACTTTATTCTAAGGTCGAGCACAGTTTGACCGAAATATTACCACCTTAGGCAACAAACATGCTGGGATTGAAAACATTGTTTTAGAGGAACTACCGATATTAGCAGCAGCCAACCCCAAAGAGAGCGGTAGCAAAGTAGCCATTATCAACAATATTAGCAGTGATACCTTCCAGTAGGTTTACTGGTCTGAACCCACAATAAAAGAAGCCGAGCACGGACTAACTTGTTTCACAGATGGCTCTAAGAAAGGCCGAGAAGGCCTCACTGGTTCAGGGGTCTAAATTGCTAAATATTCTGTAGAACTAAGTTAATCTCTTGGGCTTCATGCTACTGTGCTCCAAGCAGAGGTCTATGCTATCTTGATGGTTGCGACCTTTCCAGTAGCGCGAGAAGGTAATGAGAATTCCATTATAATGTGCATTGATAGTCAGGCTGCAATTAAAGCCCTTACCTCCAATCCTAGTAGCTCCTCTGCCCTTGTTCAAGAATGTAGAGCTCACTTGTCTCTCTTGGCAGAGTGTAAAACTGTTGAACTTAAGTGGGTACCAGGCCATATGGGTGTCTTGGGTAATAAAGAAGCAGATAAACTTGCTAGACTGGGAGCAGAAACCCCATTTATTGGATCAGAATCTGTCCTTCCCCACTCAGCAACACATGCTAAAACGCTCTTATAGCTGGCTAATGAACACCCTAAAACTTAACTGGCATGCCTTTGCTGGTTGCAGACAAGCAAAAATGTTCATTACTGGGCCAATTGTAAAAAATACAAATTTTCTAGTTAGTGTTCTGACCGGTCACTGTAGATGAAATAAACATCTTAGTACTTTAGGCATAATCTCAGAGGCTAACTGCCCCATGTGTGGGCATAATGAGGAGACAGCCTTTCACCTGCTTGCAGAGTGTGAGGCCTATACTACTCTTCGTACCCGCATATTTGGCGTAGGCCTCTTGTATGAAGAAGAGCTTTCTTCTCTTAGTTGGAGAGATATCCTACAATATATCAACCAGGAGATTCTTGGTAGAGGTGGTGTAGGCTAAGGAATCGGGGCTGGCAAGAAGGGCTCAACAACGTGGCCTATTTGCCTGGCTTTGCCTCCCCACTCTATTACTACTACTACTACCACCTTAGGCTATGAATGAAATTCTGAGTAGCGAAGTTCTGCGAGTCCACAGTTGCGAGGAAAAGTATCGTTGTATACCCAGTGCCTGATTGTTATATAAAAATAAATATCCAGGTTCCTTTATTATAGAAGGTTATTATGTTGTAGATATGTTCAATTTGGTGCGAGATATGACGGACGAGATGACCGAAGACAAACGATTTTGGCTGATGAATCTAAATTTCTTTGTAGCAATTAAACTAAACACAATTGAAGTAAGCCCGTTTTTATTCCTTTTAAAATGCACTTAAAATTTGTCTATTTTGTTCTTTTGACACTTCAGTAGAGACAATTATGGGTTAAGATGATTCAATAAGTTACTTGTAAAATAAAATGATAGAATAGCTTATGTAAAGTAAGAATCCTTAAAAAAGTTTAGATTTGAATAGTTGACGAACTTTTTTATTATTAATAATATACGACGATATACATATTGCAGCGAGAATTTGAACTAATGACGTCAAAATGGTTGATCTTTTTTATTTTGTTTTGTAAGCACTTAAGGCGGACAGCATTAAGTGCTTACTATCAGTTGACAGCACGGAAAAATAGTGAGGAACCGATAAGGTTGGCCTAATTTAAAATTGAGGAGGAGGTTTAACATCCAAGAAAACTCATTGGCTCCCTCCCATTTTTTCCTACGCTGTCAACTGATTTTAGGCGTGTGTCGCATTGTACAATAATATAGGGAAAACATTTCTGTTATATGTTTCTATTTAGTAACAGCGCTGTTTCATGTTAGGCAAAACGGCAACTTTGAAAAAATCACGGCAGTTAGTAATCATATTTTGCTGCTACTCAATGATGTATTTCACAAGTTTTTAAAGACCATTACACTCTAAAAATATCAGGTGGCGTGTGGTCCAATAATTCATCATTGTTAATGTTTCTATGTTCATTCTCCTTATTATTTATCTAATTCATTATGATTATTAGCAACTTTTCGTTTGTTAATAAAAGTTATCGTTTATACTACCTACTGCCTTTATATAAACAAAGTAATTGAACAAAAAATAAAAAAAAACCGATGACACAAATTTGACAACTCATGGTAAAAAATTAAAACAAGCCTTAGATATCAGGGTTGCCAACTTTTTTTTTTAAATTATATTATGTTTTTTGTAAAAAAAAATAATACTTGTATTAATAATAATAATAATTATAACGTAATATATTGTGATATTATAAAAAAAAATATAAAGAACAAGCTAAAAGAATCAGTGCTGACAAAGTGAAAAACACTAAAATTTACTTAATAACCTGCAACATAATAACCTCAGATAATTTCATTTCTCCTCCTTGGGAGTTTTGACTTTCTTACCATTATATTTAAGTAGATGAAATATTTTTATCTACTTGCGGCTGAAAAATTGTAATTTCAATATCCTGCTCTCGCCTTCGGCTCGGGGGCTAATATAAAAACTCGTCTGCAAAATTCCATTTTGCTGCCTAGTAGCATAATATACTATTTTAAGACAATAATTATTTTTCATAATTTTAGAAATTATAAACATAAATAATTATAATAAACAATATAAATATATATTGTATTACATATTTCCCACATTGCTCAAGAAGGCCGGGCATTGTGTACAGAGCCTGGGCATTGTGTACAGAGCCTGGGCTTTGTGTACAGAGCCTGGGCTTTGTGCACAATTCCCTCATTTTTCCATATTGCCCGCAACATTAACATCTCAAGTAATGTTCCTAAATAATTGAACTACCCTGTATTACATATTTTTATTATTTTTTCAGAAAATTCTTACAAGCCCGGACGCAGTTGAGAAATCTTACTTATACCAATGTTTCAAAACTCTTATGAACGGAATTTTTTCCGCCCCCAGTGAGTAAGCTCTTGCCTTTACAATGTAAATATAAGAAAACCAAATAAAAGAAGCCATTATAGCTTGTGGCTCAATCACTTGTATCCAAACTATTCTGCCACTAGTAGTGACTAGTGGCAGATTACAATTATTGTGGCGATTAAATAGATGGAACCAAAGTTACAAAACCACTCAAAAAGTCTTGATATCTGAAATACATAATTTAGACGAAATACCAGTTTCGGATTTTTAGTGGAAAACACAATATTTTTCCTATATACCTACTTTTTATATGAGAAAAAGTAAAAAGGATTTAAAATACATATCTAAAAATATACAGAAACGAACTGTTTTCAAATTTTATGATCCATATAGGTTCTGATATCTAGACATTTAATCAGTAATGTATGTTGCTGTTACAATCTCCATCCATATTGGAGATATGGAAGTAAAATATTAAGCGGTAAAATAAATATCATTATTACTGTAAATTGGTATAGTGGAAGATTTGCCGTGTTTGAAATCTTAAATTAAACAGTCACCTGGAGCAAAAGTTAATTCGTACATGTAGACGCATGTAACAAATTTTTTAATAAGAAAGAAATAAAGTGCCATATTATTTAGAATCAAACACTGCTCTCTATTTAAACATGAGTTATTCACGAGCTAATTGAAGTTAGCATCGTAGTTGGCATAGCTGCTCTCGTGGCAAGGGCTTTTAGTTACTACTAATTGGAAACACGCTAATTAATCGGTTAATTTGTACCTACGGTTCATGATTTTAATTTTTACAAGAAGAGTATGAGGTCGTTAGATTAATACTCTTAGGCTAAAAATGTAGGTAGTATCAAAAAGAAATGTTAACTCGTCGGGACTATTTTGAGATAGGTAACTTGTGGAATGTAACTTGCGGCTGGACCATGTCAGTTGTATAATAACACATTTGACAACTAGTCAAACTTTATCTTCTTACAGTTTTAATTTAGATTCACCTAATAAACTAACTAAATCCACACGATGAATTTAACCCCACCGAGTTAAGCTCCTAGTAGTAAGAGGGGAAAGGTCAAGCCTGGTGAGTAGACATCACCATTGTGTCCTTTTTACCAACCCCGAAATCAATCACCTATCACTTTACCTCCAATACTTCCTCCTCGTCAAACCTCCTGCTACGATGGACGAATCAATCCTTCTTGTCCAATCAATTGCAGAGTTCGGCCCACAAAAGCCTGTAGATGCTCCTTTTTTAGCTACTTCATCGGCTTTTTCGTTTCCAGCTATGCCAGTTCATATCAGTTTCATTGCCAGTTCATATCACATTGATTTAAGTTAAGCCCCTAAGCCTAAGAAAACTTTAGTCTCGGATAAACCCCTTAATTTTTTATGATTAGGGTTCAAGTGATACCTTCTATACTTCAGAAAAAAAACAAAGTCTTCTCACAAATGTTTACAAGCCTATGGCCTCATTTAAAATGCTTAAATAACTCGTTTGTATTCATAAGTTGTCTTTGTTTAGCGCACGAGTGGAGAAAGATGAGAAAACGCCTTAACGCTACATTCAACCCCAAATTTTTGCCTCATTACATCGATCAAATGAATTATCAGACTAATATATTTGTGAATAAATTACCAAATACAGGAATATTACAGGATTATCACGATATTCTTCCACTACTCGCTCAGTACTTTTTTGATATTATTACGAGTAAGTAAATTTAAATTACATTTTAAAAACCATGAATAGCACCTAAAACAATAGTATCGTCTTTTTACATAACTTTATTTATTGATAGATGGCACCTGCAAAAATCTTATTAACAATATCTTGGAGTTGTAAAGTGTGAGACAAGTTCATCTAGTGACTAGTGGCTAATATGCTAAACCTCAACACAACGGTTCTGCTGATGGCAATTACTAGGAAGTCAGCTCCGTCGATAAATATGTATAATTTATAATATATATATATATATATATATATAGACACACACACATATAAATATATACAAATATATATATATATATATATATATATATATATATATATATATATATATATATATATTATATATATGCCTCATCATATCGGCACTTATTCCCACTACTTTGGATTCAATTTGCTCATCTTCAGGATATGAAATTGCCAAATTTATATTGCGGTGCGTTTTCGGACTCGCTTATCTTGTCCTATGACATGCTTGATACTGCTTAACGCTTGTGATTCCACAATGACCGTATATGGTTGTCGTATTTAAATGAAACTTAGCATACATAATTATTACAATAAAGGATACACTTGTATTGGTTATTTGTTGGTCCAATTTCTATTTATTTTATGGATGGCACAAATAGACCACTAGATTGATTTTTGTGCCTAGTTTTAACTCTCTAGCATAAACATACAGAGATCTACGATGATAACAGACACATACTACAGACGCATACAGACAACTTTGTAAAATCACTCAGGAGGTCTTAAAGACATCCTAAAAAAAGAGTTTTTGCCAACTCAATACTTTCTCATATCTCGAGAACTAGAGCAGACTTTCTTTCTGATTTCGAAATGTTGGTAAGGGGTCATTAAATCGCAGATCCACGAGGCCCAATTTTTTATTAGAAAATATGTTGGAGTTGCTCGGAGAGAAAGCACAGAAAAGTGAGTAATGAGGTATTCTTTTAAAACTAGATTTGGTTTTATGGCTAAAACTGAGAGCTTATTACTCCTAAAATTTTTTCGTTTGACCATTACTTTTGCCCCTGGAGAGCACTTAACTGAAATTTCGTGAGCTCATTTTTAATTTGAAAATTCGTTAAAATGAGCATTACTTATTTAGCCTTAAATAACTTGTAATCCTTTAGGGTAGAAAAAAGCACAAAAGGTAAAAATGTTCTTATTTTTAGTAATAATATTTAAATCCATTACTATCTAGTGGAAATTTCAACTTCTGAGAGCACTGGACCGTTGAATTATGCCTTTTTTTGGCCCGTCCTCTCAGAATAAGATAATAGCAAGCTATATAATACTGATGTATCATTTTTGATTACAGGTACACATTTAGGAATCAATACAAAGCAGCAGGAGAAGCAAGAAGAGAATGTCTCGGAGCAAATATCAAGGTACTGAATATCATAAAGTTCTTCAGCAAGTCCTTCTCATCTTCTCAAAAAATTTGTAAGATCATGGTTTCTCGGGTTAACATTGAAAAATCTTTTAGCATATGCTTCATTTGACATTCTATCCTAAATATGTTAGTTTTTCTACATCTCTCTATTGGGTGTTAATGAAAAGATAAACAATCTAGGTGTTTGTTTCTAGAGGAACAGAGCTGGTGTTCTCGAGGATGTTCAGGCCGTGGCTTCACCCAGACTTCATATTCTACAGAAGTAAACTGTATCAGCAGATATCTTCTTGTGTTGACAAGTACAGACATTTTCTTTCTAAGGTGACAAATTTATTTATAACCATCCATCTATAATCATTTCAATTTTTAAGATATAATCAGTGATGAATACCAATCATAACTTAGATTTAAAATAGTGAAAACCATAATTCGAGGTTCAAAAGAACATCAATGACAGAGTATTTAGATCTTCCAGTGATGACTGTCAATGAAAATAAAGAAACCAAGATTTCCCTTTCATTGTAGGAGACATCTTCAGGGATGTAGAACATTGTGGATGAAAATCATAATGCACTACAACTAAGATGAAGATTTGAGACAAGTGTTGTCCTAAATTTTCCTGTCTCTGGCGTAGACGATGATTGAAGTTATGAGAAGGGATATATGGTTCGAAGCTCCAGTATGACGTTAAACACTTTAAGGTCGCGAAAGGGCGTCTGGACAGGACTATTGAGGAACCTTAATAGTCAGCACATCAGCCGGACAGGTTGATGTGCTGACTATTGAGGAACCTTAATAGTCAGCACATCAGCCGGACAGGTTGATGTGCTGACTATTGAGGGTTTCCGTTGAATAAAGTAATTGGTGGCTGGGTGCTGCGTGACGTAGTTGGAGGCTGAGATTAGTTAATGGAATAATCCGAAACACGCAGTGAATATATAAGCGACAATTATCGGTCCGCGGTCGCAAAGCATTCACGAGATACCCGTCATCTTATTAATTTTGAGAAAAACCAAGGGGCTATCAAATGTCTCTTGACAAGAGCCGGGCTTGTCAAGGATAGCTATAGAGATTGCTAAGCTAGAAAATGGCAAGATGTTAGGGAGGTCACGAAGCCTATTGTATGTAAAACATTGATGACACTATCAAACTAAGCCCCAGGCTATGACGTCATGCAAAATAAAATATTAAAACTTGAAATGGCTTTAAAAGAAAGTATAACGTATTCAGGTAAACGGCAAGCTGAATCGATTGTAACTGGTTTCATCTCAATTAGACCATCACAAGTGGCGATAACAGATACTCACACACACACATACATACATATTATATATATATATATATATATATATATATATATATATATATATATATATATATATATATATATAATATATATATATATAAATAGGTCTAGTCGATATCAGTATAAGTATGGGTCTAGGTCAATGATCTTTACAATATCTGTTGGGTGCAGTACTTCTAAAGGGTGGAGTGCCACAGTGAGCTAAGCTTACAGAGCGGGAGGAAGTGGTCTTCTGGTCGTAGGCATTTTAAAACGATTGGGACCGGTTTCAGCTCAATCTGACAATCCTAAGTGGCGTGATAGGCAAATAACATAATTATTACGTCATCACCAATGAGTAAAAGGGTTTCTTTTACTATACTATAAGGTTAAGATAATTTATATCATTTTGATGCTACCGAGTTTTGCAAAACATGAATAGTTGACACAATATAATTGTGCGAGAGACACCAAGGAAATGTAACAAGTATAATGCAATGCTACATCTGGGAACTGTTCCATCATTTGACATTCGTCATACTTGACGAATGTCAAGTATGACATGTTCAGTCATGTCAAGTGTGACATGTTCAGGCTCTGTCGGTGCCCTGATGAGTTAGACGTAACGAAACAGAGTGGGGCATGACATTATGTCGAGCCATCAAGTATGACAAATGTCGAATGATGGAACAGTTCCCAGATGTAGCACTGCATTATACTTGTTACATTTCCTTGGTGTCTCACGCACAATTATATTGTGTTAAGATAATTGTTCGACGCTTCATATATCTTCCTGTATATATGTATACGTTTGTATGAGCCTAAGGGGGCGATAGCAAGCCTCACAGGTATTCTACCCTTGGCATTCGTCTCATATTTCCTGATAATAATTGAGCTAATATATTTTTGTGGAAATTTCAGGCACCAGTTGTCAGTGAAAAATATCAGGAGCATATTGACAAATTAGGAAGTAAGTAGTTTTACGCTTTTCAAGTTAATTAATTGCCTCTTTTAATAATTGTAGTTTTTTCAAACTGCGCATCGAGGTGGATGCACAGACGGTTAACGAAGGGCCGTTAACCGTCAGGAAGTGTGGAGTCCTACTGTGTTTGTTCATTCAAATCTAATAATATATTAGAAAAAATATATTTCTTATAATTTAAATAATATATTAGGTTTTCTTAATAATGGCTCAGCCCCTCTGAGATATGATCAAAGGCTCAAAACGCTTAATATGAATTTGTTAGCAGACAGGCCTAACGTGAAGGTATAAATGTTCCGGTGAACGGTAGTATTAGTGATTAGCAAATAGAAGATTTGTCAATAATCCTTTGGAGTTTATTGACAAATCTTTTATTAATTGGTGACAAGTTCCATTATTTGATTTTTCATTAATAATTGCACTGTTTGTTTTATAGATAAACTAGGTTGGAAGTCCTATGCAGTTGACTCTAAACAACTACTATTTGAGATGGGCAAAGACTCGAGCTCTGAATATGTTGGCAAATTCATGGTCGATCTCATAGTTGGAGTGAGTATAAAAATGTTCTTCTTTATTCTATCCTTTTGATAAACTCCATACTTCTAACTTTAGACCTGCATTCCGTCCTGCATTCTGAATTTTCGGAACAATATAGCCAAAAACGTGTTGTCACCGTTATTAAGTCAGAGAGTCTAACGTGATACTTTTATCTTAATGGCGACATACAAATATAATTCATCAAACATTATTTTATTTATAAAAACAATCTAACTTCATTTACAAATTACCATTTGTTGTAGGGCTCTGACACATCTGGAGTTGCACTTAGTTGTCTTTTGTATCACTTAGGACAGAATCCGAAGTACCAAGACTTAGCTTATCAAGAGATCATGGATATTTACCAAGAAAAAACAGAAGCAACTGACTGTTCTCATGTCAGTGCAGGAGAGCTAGATTGGCAGTTCGTGCAGTCCTTTCCACAAGACTACAGTGTTTGGACTAAAAACAAATTGGATCGTCTTAACTTCTGTGAAATGCTCATCAAAGAATCATTAAGACTTTGCAGTCCTCCCGTAATAATGAGATATCTGACAACCGACATCGACGTAGGTCAGTCAAGTTTACTTGCAATTTTCGGTATTATCAAAACAAAAGGGCTTGAATTTAAATATTGCTTGAGTTAATTGAGATCTCCGAACCAAAAATAATACTTTCCTAATTTTACTTTAATTCCGTATTTTTATTATTTTACTTCCCCAAATTCTACTTTTAGTCCCAAATTCTACTTTCAGTCCTGTACTTTTATTTCTATTACATTCCGCATTATGCTTTTATTTAATGTTAATAGCTTTATGATTAACATAAAGCTCTTAACATTAAATGAAAGGTATTAAACCGGTCCTATACTTTAGTTCTATTCCGTATTTTAAGATATAGGATTTTTATCTTTTGATTATCCTTTATCTTAAAATAAGAATTGTTTTAATTAAAGTTAGTCCTTTTCAATAATTCATATTTGTCTCTTTTGAGATAAACGATGTGATTTTTTCCAATTACAATTTTCCAATATTGTAAAGAAGGCATTTCTTCAAACTATCAAGACAGTAAATTTTCGATTTCGTATTTAATAGTTGTTAAAATTAAGCTGAAACTGGAGTCTAAGTTTTATTTTTCTCTCGACGTAGATAAACCACCTATAACAGCTAATTTACAGTTTTATTATATTTCAGGTTTTTATGATTTACAGGTAATTTTGATGTTTCAGGTGATTACACAATACCAAAAGGTACTAATGTTGCAATAGTACTAAGAAATGTTCATAGAAACGGCAACTTTTATGAAAAACCTGATGTATTTTACCCAGAGCATTTTACTAAGGAGAATACAAAGGCTAGACCTAAGATGGCATTCTTACCTTTCTCTCACGGACCTAGGGACTGTCCAGGTATAGCATCATGTAGTTATTATCTGGGGGCACGGCAGTGCCCCTGCCAAGTCTTGCTTTATAAGGAACAAGTTTCATATCCAAGGCTGGCACTGACGAACACCCTTTTCTCGAAGCAATTCGGAGCATTTTCTATCCCCTTATATCATTTGACCTGGTTATCCTAGAATCTTACAATTTGGCTTACGCAAAGATCATATCGGAACAATATTACCTATGAAATTACAATTCTTTATCATTTATAGAACACGAGAAATTTTCCTTTGAAAATGGCTAATTTCGACACTGACTGACTCACTGACTCACTCATCATAATTCTAAGGCTCTTCTAATAATCGTAGAAACTTCAAATTTGAAATGAGGGTAGGGTTTGTTTGGTAAAGCAAGGGAAATTTGTAAAATTTGCAATATTTTAATTTGATCACCTGAATATTGCCTCTGATATGAAAAATTAATGGTTTATAACGACTTCATCAACAACTTATGATTCATTATTTGTAACATGGAAATATATATGTCTAACAATAATATAATGGCTATATTATATAAGTGATATATTTTTCTTAAATTTATCAAGTATGTTAAGAAATTTAAATAATTTAAATTTAAGAGTATATTGTTGATTTCAATATTAAGCATCCATTGTTATAACTATTTCAAATGCAACATGAGTTATTTTACATGTTGCTTTTTACGAAGGGTTCGACCCTTGGGGCCTTGGGTACCTGCTTCTGACTTCAGGCACTTGAAATTTGTTAAATTTTATATATATATATATATATATATATATATATATATATATATATATATATATATATTATATATATATATATATATATATGTCATCTAATATTAAAAAAAAATACTATTTATTATGTTTGAAAGTAATACCAATGCTAAGTATAATATTATAAATTGCAAGAAACTATGCAAAGAGGAAATTACACGATTATGAACAGCTAAATAAGCTTCTAAATCGTTCAATATAAGAAAAAGATTAGTCGACATGTCAAGTCAAGGATTTTTTTTATTTAAAAGGCGTGGGTTAGAGTTTCGTAAATTAATATTTGAAAAAAATATTTAAGGTAGTGCAAGTATCAACACACGTAATAACAGAAATTTAAATGCCGTCTAGATTTATTATCTACATGTGACATTAAGATGGACCAAAAAAGACAGAAAAGGCTCTTCCAAAATCCACACATCTTAGGTTCAGCAGCAAAGTTAATCGAAATTACTTACATCAAGAAGTGAGATCCCAACAAAAACACTCCGTGAAAAAATCCAGCTAAGTCTTGCGTAAAAAGATATGATATAGTTTACGCCAAGTCTATTCACTCGCTGTTTTCATAAATCTTAAGAGATATAGATGATTATTTAATATCCGCAACATATGCGCTCAAAAGCCTTACAAAATTTAACAGTAAAGAAATTTCTGACTTGGCAAAAGCGCTAAATATCGACATTAAAAATAGAATAAATAAATAGGTAATACCTAGTTTTTAAAAAAAAACCTTTAATATTATTTGAGGAAGAAATTCATGATTAAATAATTTTACCTCTGCGTTCAGTCAGAAATTTCTTTACTGTTAAATTTTGTAAGGCTTTTGAGCGCATACGTTGCGGATATTAAATAATCATCTATATCTCTTAAGATTTATGAAAACAGCGTATGAATAGACTTGGCGTAAACTATGATACCATATCTTTTTACGCAAGACTTGGCTGGATTTTTTCACGGAGTGTTTTTGTTGGGATTAATATTATTTGTAATAGACCAAAAATAATAAACACCTCAGACAGGGTAGGGTGTTCGATAAAATTTTCTTAAAAATTATAGTGAAGGATTAGTGTAACAGAGTATATTTCCATTTGAATTTTATTTTTTGAATATAAGAAGACATTAAATTCATGATATAAACATCAAGTATTGTTGATTTAGGTATCGTATATATCTTAATATGCATAATTATCTAAATTGTAAAATAAATAAATCAGTACTTTTTTTTGCAGGAAAATCGTTTGGAATGTACGGCATGAAGTGTGTCTTAGCTGAGATCATAAGAAAATATAAGATTATTACAAAACCAACGGACAAAGCGATAAATTACAAATTGGTTCTCATGATAGAACAAGCGGGTGGTTACCCTGTCAAATTAATCCCGAGAAATTAACAACATTATTGAGAACTAACCTAATTACTCTAAAACCCTGACGAGAATTTTTGCGTTTTCTTAGTAGTTGCGAAATTCTTTTTTTAAAGAGTTTTTACTGAAGAAATCTCTAACAAGCGTTTGGAGAAAGCACAGCCTTCGTCCCAGGTGTCAGAGAAATTAAAAGACAATCAAAGCAGCCTAGACCACCTATAGAGTCTTATCTGAAGAGCACCTATAGAGCACCTATAGAAGCACCTATAGATCTATAGACACCTATGATGGATGGAAATGACACCTAGACACCTATAGACCTATAGAGCACCTATAGAAGCACCTATAGAGTCTTATCTGAGAATCCAAAGTGGATAAACAATTTTTTTTATTTATTTAAAATCTGTGTTATGACAACACTGAACAATTAGTAATTCAGTCTCAAAATCGCAAGGAAAGGCTCAAACACTGTCGATGTAAATACCCTAAACCCCCCACTATTCCCACCCTGAAACTTGAAAATAAATCATCTTCATTAACAAATTTCATTAACACATAAAATTTTCAAAAGACATCAACAACTTTTGTTCTATAAATTTTGTTTTTGTTCTATAAATAATCTACTTTATGGTTAAACACTATCGTATATAAGGACTAAACATATTTTTTAATGTTTCTTGTGTTTTAACTTCCATAAGCCTAGATGTTTTAAAAACTATGCAGTACTAGTTTACATTTTTCAAATTATTAGTTAAATTGTAGGTAATAATTATTTTTTAAATTATAGTTTTTTTTATATTTATTAATAAAATTAATTTAGATTTTTTGTTTTTGCTACTATACCAGTAGGGGCAAAAGGGGCATCCAAGAACCTCCACCTCCTCCTCATCCACCTCTTTATAGTTTTATACCCCCCCCCCTCTTTTGCTTTGCATAGTGTAACAGTAACATTAAATATGCTTGCATAAAAAATAAATGTAGAAGCAGGATGATTTTAGGTGTGATGTAGTAGACCACCCTAGATTATCAAGTGTCTCTCTTAGTAAAAAGCCTTCCCACCACGTCAAGGTGGACACACATCGGGAAGATGTACAGTGCCCCGTCCTCGTACTGTACCATGGCGACCATCCTCTTTAAAAATATTGCCTCTATATATTTTTTTTTGTCTTTTTATATTTTTAATTTTTTTGTATTTTTTATATTCTTTTAACGTATTTACAAATTACACAAACAGTTACATCTCGTTAGCGCCATGTAGGTTTACGGGACGCTATGCCACGCCAGACGGGACGCTATGCCACGCCAGTGACCTTAAAAGAAGGAATATTGCGGTTTACGGGCAATATTATGCCATGCCACGAGTCGCTATTTCACGCCAGGGACCCTCTTTGGGTTTACGGGACGCCATGCCACGTCAGGGACCCTATTATGGCATGCTTCGCCATACTAGAGTTCCATCTCGTATTTGGGGCAGCTGCTGAGACATGAGTGTAAGGCTATTTAACATATGATTAAACTCTAAGAATAAACTCAAAAATAAATCCCCACAAATGAAACTCACGTGGCTACACATGAAACCGGTAGTAAATTTATGGTCAAACCGAGTGCAGGTCCGTTTACGAGCCATTTATACAAACTCCATACTCGAGCCTGAGCGCAAGCAAATTTTTTATTGTGCTTATAAAGAAGGCAGGGCCTCCAGCTATAACTTTTGTCATTATCTACTTTAAGAGGAACATTTAAAACAAGGTATAAAATTCATTAGCTCGCTTCGCTCGCCTTTTTGTACATGTTTATCAGAACCTAATTTTATAGCATAGAGTAAAAACATAACATAATGCTCTAGGGGTCGCTACGCTCGCCTTTATGTTATTTTTGGTGGTTTTCGATATTTTAGGCGGGTGTAATAGCCGCCATTTTGAAAAAGCGATGCATATTTGTGTTCTACCCATCGATTCCTACAATTTGATACCCCACAGGATTTTTCAAAAATATTTTTTTGCGCATGCGCAAATGTGCAATTTTGAAATTGGTAAAATTAAATTTTAAAATTTTTTTTCCAAGGAATTTCTATGGGCTTTAAAGGGCTTTTATTGGCTATTTTCCCATATTTTTAGGGCTTCTCCTTATTGCTTAAAAGGAGGGGGGGACAAGAATTTTTTAGCGGTTTTCGATATTTTTGGCGGGTGTAATAGCCGCCATTTTGAAAAAGCGATGCATATTTGTGTTCTACCTATCGAAATCTACAATTTGATACCCCACATGATTTTTCAAAACAATATTTATTTTTTGCTCATGCGCGTATGTGCTATTTTGAAATTGGTAAAATTAACTTTTGAAACTTTTTTCCTGAAGAATTTTTATAGCCCGTAAAGGGCTTTTATTGGCTATTTTTCCCATATTTTTAGGGCTTCTCCTTATGGCTTAAAAGGGAAGGGGGACAAGCATTTTTTGGTGGATTTCGATATTTATGGCGGGTGTAATAGCCGCCATTTTGAAAAAGCGATGCATATTTGTGTTCTACCCATTGATATCTACAATTTGATACCCCACATGATTTTTTTAAAAAATAATTATTTTTGCGCATGCGCAAATGTGCAATTTTGAAATTGGTAAAATTAAATTTTGAAACTTTTTTTCCAAAGAATTTCTATGGGCTTTAAAGGGCTTTTATTGGCTATTTTCCCCATATTTTTAGGGCTTATCCTTATGGCTTAAAAGGGAAGGGGGACAAGCATTTTTTGGTGGATTTCGATATTTATGGCGGGTGTAATAGCCGCCACTTTGAAAAAGCGATGCGTATTTGTGTTCTACCTATCGATACCTATAATTAGATACCCCACATGATTTTTTAAAAAAATATTTTTTTTGCGAATGTGCGCATTCGCTCATAAATCGACAGATGCGCGTGTGAGATAGTTGGCTATATTTTTTCTGTTGTTGGATAAAATAGTTACACATGTATACCATATTTCAACTTCCTAGCTATTGTAGTTCCTGAGAAACAGGTAAATCTTTATTAATCTTTATCATAAATCTTTATTTATAAAGTAATTTTAATTAATAAAGAATAATAATAATATGTTATAACATTGTGTTAATATTTAAATTTTTATTTTATTCATAATAAATAATTTATTATAATTATAATAAATTATTATAATTTATTCATAATTAAATAACTATGAATACAGTTATATAATTGTTATAATTTATAAATCATTAAATTATTATTATAATAAATGTAAATTATCATTAAATAATTATTACAATTTATTCATAGTAAATAACATTATTTTTTATGTCATAATTGTATTTTTATTTTATTCGTTTTATTACTTAATTTGTCTAATATTAAAGTAGCGGGGTAATGTAATCTACGTATAAATATAAAGAAGGAATACTTCAACAGGTGGTTTAAAGATATAGATACATTAATTCATGTTTGTTTAGTTTATTAAAAAAAAAATAGGCTGCATCAGGGTATTACACTTAGTAATAATTATTGGATTATTAGTAGTTGTAAGTTAATTATTAAAGAAGTATTAATTTTAATTTAAAATATGAATTAGTATTCGTTGAAATTAAATTATATAATTATTATTAATTAATTATAGCAATAATATAGTATCAGTTGAAATTAAAGTAAAAATTAATTAATTAATTATTAAATTATTTTTAATTAAAGTTATTTAATTTTAGCGTTAATTAAAATGAGTTTGATAAATTTGATTCTCGTTTCACTGGTGGTATTAGTTTTAACATGGTTCGCTTTAAACTATGTTTACTATAAGTATAAGATAGATCGCCAGATGAGGAGAGTTGCGATGTTTGACGGAGGGCTGCCCGTCGTGGGACATACTTTCTTTTTGGTACAAAAGAAACTAGACACCCCTGAAGGTACATTTTCGCTTGCTTGTAATGAAAGTACGACAAAGGAAAGATTCGTAAATTAAATAATTCTGGTGAGGTGGTCCGAATGCTGGGTTAATTTCTGTGCTTTACAATCCATTTCTTTCTTAAGGTTCCGGTTTATGCTTTATTACTTGAGGAGTTACTCAACTATCAAGCGCTACTCGTAACTCTTTTTTTTCTGTACTTTTTCAAAGGAAATGCGCATAATCATCCTGTTAATTTTACAAAAATACGCCTCTAAAATTGACAGTGCACACTATTATTTGGACTAGTTTTAAGCTGTGTTTATATTACAGGTTTTTCCGATTCCTTTTGAAAAATACAGAAAAAAAAATTCTCTTGCAGTGCTTGATGATTGAGTAACTGTTCAAGTTATAGAGCATAAACCGGGAATTTAAGCAAGAAATGGACTGTTCAGAACGTAAACACGGATCCCAAAGGAAATTTACCCAGGATGCGGACCACTGTGCCAGAATTATTTTGTAGTTATAACCTTATATAATATACGAAATCGGAAAAACAAAAAGAAATGATCGTTCTTACTAGAAGTCGAACCCAGGTATCCTTGTTTTCAATACTTCTAGTGATCGTATCGACTCCGGAATAAGTAGCACAGTATCGATTTGCAAATAAAAGTAACACAATAATAAATTCACTCGAGTGAAATTATAATAATTTCCAATAATATAATGTAGGCAGAATCGAATGATTGGGTTAGAAAACAAACAGGCATGGAAGACATTATAGGCACTGTAAGAAGTAGGAAGTGGGGATGATGGCCAGGGCATACAGGGTGGAACATTTCAGATGCACACCCCCTGCTAAAATGGTTAAAAATGGAGATAGAGAGTCGGAAAAAGTCTCCACCCCTAGGTAATCGACCTCAGTGACCTCAAATATGTCATTATTTTTTCGGTAACTATTTGGCAAATATGGCAATTTTATTACCCGAAATGGTAATTCCTCGGTAACTTTAAAAAGTTAAATTGAAGCATACCATGATATGAACATTTTTAAAAACTGCATTATGTTCTGAGAAATTTGATACCAATATCATGAAATTCCGGTAATTTTTCTACGACCTATTGTGTAACATACATACACACTTTTATTCTTGAACATTGCCATATTTTTGGAACAACAAAATGCACACCCCTGCTAAAATGGTTAAAAATGGAGATAGAGAGTCGGAAAAAAGTCTCCACCCCCTAGGTAATCGACCTCAGTGACTTCAAATATGTCATTATTTTTTTGGTAACTATTTGGCAAATATGGTAATTTTATTACCCGAAATGGTAATTCCTCGGTAACTTTAAAAAGTTAAATTGGAGCATACCATAATATGAACATTTTTGAAAACTACATTATGTTTTGAGAAATTTGATACCAATATCATAAAATTCCGGTAATTTTTCTACGACCTATTTTGTAACATACATACACACTGTTATGTTTGAAAAATTTCCAGAAGGGGTAATAAATTTATTCTTACTAGTAACTTACATAATATTAACTCTTGAAGAATAATTTTATAATGTTCGAATAAATTTGTTGTGTTTTTATTTTTATAAAATGGTTCCTTATAATATTATTATGAGGTAATAGTTATTTATTCAACTAGAAAGGGAAGAACGCTTTAATTGGTCCATATTTTTTTGACAGAGCGCTTAATGGAATGTTTTTAGATTTTCTGGAAAATGAACTTCCAGTACTCACTGAGCATCTTCCAATGCGTCTTCGTCAATCAATGTGGATCCAACTTGATGGTGCGCCGGCTCACTTTCTCTCGGGAGTTAGGGCACTTGGATCAGGAGTTTCATAGAGATGGATAGGCCGAGGAGGTCCATATGCATGGCCCCCTAGATCTCCGGATCTTACGCCCTTGGATTTTTACCTTTGGGGCCGTCTTAAAGATATGGTTTATAAGGAGAGACCAACCACTCCAGAAATATAAAGAGGCTAATAAAATATAATAATATAACAAGAATATCACATCTATCTACACCCCCCCCCCCAAATCTCTTCAAAAACTAATTTATAACTATCTAATCTATCTCAAATATCACATCTATCTACTCCCTCCCCAAATCAAATCAAAAACTAATTTATAACTATCTAATCTATCTCAAATATGACATCTATCTACTCCCCCCCCCCAAATCTATACAAAAAATAATTTAAAAATATCTAATCTATGTCAAATATGACATCTATCTACTCCCCCCCCCCAAATCTACTCAAAAAGTTATTTATAACTATCTAATCTATCTCAAATATCACATCTATCTATAACCCCCCCCCCCAACCCCAAATAATCTATTCAAAAACTTATTTCTAACTCTCTAATCTATTACTCTATCTGCTATGCATGTATGTTACACAATAGGTCGTAGAAAAATTACCGGAATTTTATGATATTGGTATCAAATTTCTCAGAACATAATGTAATTTTCAAAAATGTTCATATCATGGTATGCTCCAATTTAACTTTTTAAAGTTAACGAGGAATTACCATTTCGGGTAATAAAATTACCATATTTGCCAAATAGTTACCAAAAAAAATAATGACATATTTTGTGGTCACTGAGGTCGATTACCTAGGGGTAGAGACTTTTCCCGACTCTCTATCTCCATTTTTAACCATTTTAGCAGGGGTGTGCATTTTGTTTGTTCCAAAAATATGGCAATTTTCAAGAATAAAAATGTGTGTATGTATGTTACACAATAGGTCGTAGAAAAATTACCGGAATTTTATGATATTGGTATCAAATTTCTCAGAACATAATGTAATTTTCAAAAATGTTCATATCATGGTATGCTCCAATTTAACTTTTTAAAGTTAACGAGGAATTACCATTTCGGGTAATAAAATTACCATATTTGCCAAATAGTTACCAAAAAAATAATGACATATTTGTGGTCACTGAGGTCGATTACCTAGGGGTAGAGACTTTTTCCCGACTCTCTATCTCCATTTTTAACCATTTTAGCAGGGGTGTGCATTTTGTTGTTCCAAAAATATGGCAATTTTCAAGAATAAAAGTGTGTATGTATGTTACACAATAGGTCGTAGAAAAATTACCGGAATTTTATGATATTGGTATCAAATTTCTCAGAACATAATGTTGTTTTCAAACATGTTCATATTATGGTATGCTCCAATTTAACTTTTTAAAGTTAACGAGGAATTACCATTTCGGGTAATAAAATTACCATATTTGCCAAATAGTTACCAAAAAAATAATAACATATTTGAGGTCACTGAGGTCAATTACCTAAGGGTGGAGACTTTTTCCGACTCTCTATCTCCATTTTTAACCATTTTAGCAGGGGGTGTGCATTTTGTTGTTCCAAATATGGCAATTTTCAAGAATAAAAGTGTGTATGTATGTTCACAATAGGTCGTAGAAAAATTACCGGAATTTTATGATATTGGTATCAAATTTTCTCAGAACATAATGTTGTTTTCAAACATGTTCATATTATGGTATGCTCCAATTTAACTTTTTAAAGTTAACGAGGAATTACCATTTCGGGTAATAAAATTACCATATTTGCCAAATAGTTACCAAAAAATAATGACATATTTGTGGTCACTGAGGTCGATTACCTAGGGGTAGAGACTTTTCCCGACTCTCTATCTCCATTTTTAACCATTTAGCAGGGGGTGTGCATTTTGTTGTTCCAAAAATATGGCAATTTCAAGAATAAAAGTGTGTATGTATGTTACACAATAGGTCGTAGAAAAATTACCGGAATTTTATGATATTGGTATCAAATTTCTCAGAACATAATGTTGTTTTCAAACATGTTCATATTATGGTATGCTCCAATTTAACATTTTAAAGTTAACGAGGAATTACCATTTCGGGTAATAAAATTACCATATTTGCCAAATAGTTACCAAAAAAATAATAACATATTTGAGGTCACTGAGGTCGATTACCTAGGGTGGAGACTTTTCCCGACTCTCTATCTCCATTTTTAACCATTTTAGCAGGGGTGTGCATCTGAAATGTTCCACCCTGTATAGTCAAGACTGAGAATGGAAGATAGACAAAGAAATTAATTCAGTGGTACCCGAGAGAAAGAAAAAAGAATAGATGAAGACCTAGAGTGAGGTGAGATGAGGATAATATGTGGACAGGAGACATGGCAAAGGGAAGCATTAGATAGGAAAGAATAGGCAAGGATGGGAGAGGTAAACAAAAATATTTTAATAAATAAACAAAACAGAAAATTATAATAAGAAGGAAATATATATATAAATATATATATATATATATATATATTATATATATATATATATATATATAAAAAACGTCTTTTTTGAACGTCTACGTTGGAACTTCTTTTGGAAAACTCATCCTAATACTTGCCCTTCAACAGACCCCATCCATAGTTCTCTTTTACCGTTTAAACCTCCCTCTACTTCAGAACCCCCTCCGCTCGACCCACATCATCCTATAGAGCAATACATAAAATACGTACAAAATAAGGTTTCAGACCCTAACTTTCCTACTAATCTCAACACCTCTTCTAACATTTCCACTCAAGAACGAGCTGCTATACACTCACTAAAAAATGATAAGGATATTATTATTCTTCCTGCCGACAAAGGGTCAACTACTGTTGTTATGAATCGAACTGACTACGATACTGAAGGTCAGAAGCAACTTTCGGACACCTCTGCCTACAAACTCCTTAAAGAAGATACTACTCCCGAAATAATACAAAAGTTTAAAAACTTCTTTTCAGAACACGCCGAATCTGAAAACCTCACTAAAGAAACAATTGAGCTACTAGTTCCTGTCAATCCGAGAACCCCTCATCTTTATCTTTTACCGAAAATTCATAAACTTAATGACCCCCATGCTGAATTACCATCTGGGAGACCCATCATTTCTGGTATAACCGGCCCCACTGAAAGATCCTCTGCATTTGTTGACTCGTTTCTCCAGCCCATAGTCAGGACTCTACCCTCCTACATTCGTGACACTGGTCACTTTCTTGAATTTCTCCGGTCTATACCTACACCCCTACCTCCTGGTACACTCTTAGTCACTATTGACGTGTGTTCTCTATACACCAACATACCTCACAATGAAGGTATTGCTGCGATGCGATATTATCTGAACCAAAGACCTCTACCCCACGACCAATCTACGGATTTTCTTTGTTCTTTAGCTGAGCTTATTCTCACGTCTAACGTTTTCAGCTTCAACAATAATTTCTATTTACAACTTAAGGGTACAACTATGGGGAGTAAGTTCTCACCTTCAGTTGCTAACCTTTTTATGGGCTGGCTAGAAGAAGACTTCCTTTCTAATCAACAATTTCGTCCCCTCTACTGGAAACGCTTTATCGACGATATCTTTATGATCTGGTGGCTTAGCCCTGAATCCCTTGAAAACTTTCTATCAGATCTCAACTCAAACTATAGTGTAAAGTTTACGTGGTCCTACTCTGAAGTATCAGCAACTTTTCTAGACGTTGATATCAAAGTTACTGATGGTCTGATAAGCACTTCAGTTCATATTAAGCCGACAAACCACCAGCAGTATCTTCACTACACCTCATGTCACCCACAACACACAAAACAGGCCCTCCCGTACTCTCTAGCTGTTCGGGGTAAGAGAATCTGTTCCGACAAAGAAAGCCTCGATAGCTTTAATAGTAACCTGTCGCAAGCCCTGGTTAACCGAGGCTATCCTGATACCCTTGTCAAAAAACAATTAAACAAGCCTATATATCCTTCTAACAATAACCAACTTACTAACGATAGAATCAACCTCACCACCACTTACTTTCCTGGCCTCAACCAACTCAATAGTATTCTTAAAACCGGCAATATTTTCCTCCAGAACTCTCCGCTTACGTCTAACTTATTCCCCAAGCCACCCACAGTCACATATCGACGTCCTCCAAACCTCCGAAATCTTATTGTTAATACCAAATCGTGTAACAACAACAACCAAATT
>JACMZG010000002.1:6042412-6057412 GCA_018340805.1 Microvelia longipes | reverse complement strand
TTTTGGGGAATAAAATTAAAAAAAAGAAATTAACTGAATGAGATTTTTTGGGATAAGATTAGAGCTCTTTAATCAAAATAAGGTTGTAAACCTGGAGTAAACAAAAAAAATGGAGTAAACAAAAAAATCTAAAACCTGTGTTAAATGTTTAGAGACGACTTACTCTGCCGTCCCCAAAATCTTAGGCACCAACAATTAGGCCACCAGGCATGTATTTGGCTTAAGACTGACCAGGATTTGCGTATTTAACTTGGGTCTAGCATTTTTTATTTATACATGGATCTGTGGATGATACCCGAATATTCAAAGCTCTTTCTGTATTACACTTGATCCAAGTTGGAAAGCGAAGCCAAGAGAGGAGCTAAACTTTGCGGGAACAGAAGAATATAACTTATGACGAACATTTAAAAATTAATTTACCCTGAAACTGTTTATACAGCTTAGCAATTGATACGTCGCGAGAAGAATACGCATACGTTTGAAATGCTTTAGGTCAACTACCCACTTAAGCATTAAATTACCCACTTAGGTCAAAAATTGGAAGATGCGTGTGATACATTTACAATATTACCTATGTTTTTGAAGGATCAGCGTCAAGATTTCAAACCTCAAAAACAGATTAAGACCGATTATAGTACGACACACGGCTAAAGTCAGTTGTCAGCACGGGAAAATAGTGTTGAGGAACCAATAAGGTTGGCCTGATTTAAAATTGAGGGCGTGGTTTAATATCCAGGACAAACTCATTGGCTCCCTCCCATTTATTTCTACGCTGTCAACTGATTTTAACCGTGTGTCTTATTATAATTAAGGGAAAACATTTCTGTTTTATGTTTCTATTTACTAACAGCGCTGTTTCTTGTTAGGAAAAACGGCAACTTAGTAAAAACACGACAGTTAGTAATAATACTTTGGTGTAACTCAATGATGTATTTCACAAGTTTTTAAAGAGCATTATACTCTACATTATAGATCTTCATTTAACATGTTAAGCATATATAATCTTAAAGTATTTGCGCTAAATGTGTCACGTTTCTGCTTTTAATAGGCAGTAGGTCCTTTAAGTTCTTTACTGCCTTTCTCAAAAAATGAATTAATCAATGAAATATGTAGAAGATACAAGGGATATGTAGCTTTAAAATAAGGAATGTTAAAAACAATTTTAAGTATGACTAATAATGTCTATTACAGGCTTATTTTAACATAAAGAATTATGTAATACAACATAATCTTTTTAATTATTTTTATTAACATTATTAATTATAATAAACAATATATATTTTAGTAATCAAAATTTATAAAATCATTAAAACATCAATGTTTTTAGAAATAAACAGATTTAAAATGGCATTGATGGTTCGAATAGTAACTTATTTTTTACCAATAAAAATTCTAAACAACCGGACTTCCTTTTTTTTATAATCGAAAACTATTTACAATGCATAGTGTAAATAAAAATGTGTTATATCATTTTTAAGACTACCGAATTTTGCAAAACATGAATAGTTGGCACAATATAATTGTGCAAGAGACACCTAGGAAATGTAACAAGCAAAATGCAATGCTACATCTGAAAACTGGGAAATCTGTTTCATAACTCGACATTCGTCATCATTGATGGTTCGACATAATGGCTCTATCTGCGCCCTGATGAGTTGGATATAACAAGACAGAGTGAGACATGACATTATGTCATGTCATCAATGATGACGAATGTCGAATGATGAAAGAGTTCCCAGACGTAGCATTGCATTTTCCTTTTTACATTTCCTAGGTGTCTCTCGCATAATTATATGGTGTGCTTTATTGGATTTGTCAAAAAATATGTTTAACTGAGTAGAAAACATGATAGTTTTATTTTAAATTATTTAAAACTATTATTAAGTGATAAAATTTAATTCAGAACAAATTTGCCCGACCTACCCAGGGAGCCTTGTGCACAATGTTTGGGCAAAGTAGGTAATAGAAGCTTATTTTGTCATATTTCCCATATTGCTCAAGAAGGCGGGGCATTGTGTACAGTGCCTGGGCTTTACCCAGTGCCTTTTCATATTGCCCGCTACATTAACATCTCAAGTAATGTTCCTAAATAATTGAACTACCCTGTATTACATATTTTTATTATTTTTTCAGAAAATTCTTACAAGCCCGGACGCAGTTGAGAAATCTTACTTATACCAATGTTTCAAAACTCTTATGAACGGAATTATTTCCGCCCCCAGTGAGTAAGCTCTATTCTCCACAATGTAAATTTAAAAATCCAAATAAATCAAGGAAATGCGCATAATTATCCAGTTGATATACAAAACTATGCCTCTAAATTTAGAAGTACGCACTTTTATTTGCACTAGTTAAAAGCTTAGTTACTTATCTTTAAGCTTAGTCAGTTATGTTTAAAGGTTTTGCGCATTTCCTTTCAAAAATACAGACAGAATCACAACTATAATAGACTAATTAACTGTAGAAATTTTCTTATTTAAATTTGACAAATAGCCAAACTTACATAAGGAGATAGTCTTTCTTACAGTTTTTATTTGAATTCACCAAATAAACTAACTAAATCCACACGATGGATTTAACTCCTCCGAGTTAAGCACCTAAGCCTAATAAAACTATTTTTTTATGGTTAAGGTTCACCTTATGCCTCTAATATTTCAGATAAAAAACAAAGTCTTCTCATAAATGTTTACAACAAGCCTATTAATGGCCTCATTTAAAATGCTTAAAGAACTCGTTTGTATTCATAAGTTGTCTTTGTTTAGCGCACGAGTGGAGAAAGATGAGAAAACGCCTTAACACTACATTCAACCCCAAATTTTTGCCTCATTACATCGATCAAATGAATTATCAGACTAATATATTTGTGAATAAATTACCAAATACAGGAATATTACAGGATTACCACGATATTCTTCCACTACTCGCTCAGTACTTCTTTGATATTATAACGAGTAAGTAAATTTAAATTGCATATCAATAGATGACTACCGAAAAAATGTCACTAACAGTATCTACATTTAAAACTAGATTAGGGTTCTACGGCTAAAATTAAGAGCTTATTAGAATTTTTTCGACTGGCCATTACTTTGGCCCCTGGAGAGCACTTAACCAAAATTTCATGAGCATTATTTATTTAACCTTAAATAATTTCTAATCCACTAGGATAGTAAAAATGTTCTTATCTTTAGCCATAATATTGAAATCCATTTCTATCCACTGGAAATTTTAACTTCTGAGATCACTGGACCGGTAAATTATGCCTATTTTCGGCCACTACTCTCTAGAATTAAATACGGGCCTTCGGCCCGTAGCCGCTACGCGGTCTCGGCGCTTCGCGCCTCGCCCGCTCCGCGGCGTCGGCCCACCGGGCCGCTTCGCGGCCACATTGTTGTTATTTTGTATTATGTATGGTTTCATTATCGTTTCTTGTTACATGGCATTTTGCCACGTATTTAGCGAATTGTGCCGTTTCACAGGCCGCTTCGCGGGCCTGAGAGGCTTTCTCAGATTTTGATTTTATTAATCCTCTATTATTAATAGTAAGCAATAATATTACAGTTAACAAGCAATATAAAAAATAAGTATATTTAATACATAACTAACTATTTATAGAGGTATAAAGAATACAAGAAATAAATCCACACGTTGCAACTGTTGGAGTAACCTTGTATAAAGAGTAAGAAAAGATTATAGTTTCATCTTTCATCAGTTTTAGTTATCGTCCACCATACAAAAGGCATTAACTCTTACACACATTTATTTGTTTTACAATTTAAAGAAAAATGTCAAATTTTTTTTGTAAACAAATTGTTTATTTGAGTATACCCTTTAGGTTGAAAAATATATCCATGATTTTTTAAAATAAAAATACCGTTTTCGTCACTTAGGATTGTCCGATTGAGCTGAAACCGGTCGCAATAGTTTTAGAATGACTTCGACCATATAAAGACTACTTCGAGGTTCTTTCCTCTTTACAGGCCTGCTTAGCTCGGCGTGGATTAGTGGAAGCCATTTTTGTCCTGTCTCTCTGGGACAGTAGGCTTACCAGGATGGAGCAAGAGGTAGAGGCTTAATATACTACATCCCACTCTAACACTACTTGAACCAAACAGATATCGTACGAGTCTTTGACCTAGACGTATACATATATACAAGATTATATATATATGTATACCGTTTGCGCCATTTTGTGATGGTTCGATTGAGCTGAAATTGGTCTTAATCGATTCAGCTAGCCGTCTACCTAAACACGAAATACCTTGTTTTAAAGCCATTTCAAGTTTCAAAAATTTTTTTTTTTCATGACGTCATAACTTTGATTGATGACGTCATAATGTTTTTATAACAATAGGCCTCGTAACCTCCACAACTCTCGCGATTTGCAAAGTTTCGTTTCAATTTGAGAACGCCTTCAAGAGTTATCGTTCGCCATACGAAAGGGTAGAAACTCTTACATATATATTATATATTTATAATATATATATATATATATATATATATATATATATATATATATATATATTAAATATATATATTATATATATATATATATATATATATATATATATATATATATATATATATATATAAACTTTTTTGGACATTATTTTTGTTATCAGGAAGCCAATAGGAACCGATTCGCTCACTCCCACCTCAACTTCCGCCATCCGAACAACCTCATAAGCGTCATTTTCATAATGAAAATTCGCTAAAAGATAAGAGCAATCTATGATGCTAATGGATTATTTTTGATTACAGGTACACATTTAGGAATCAATACAAAACAGCAGGACAAACAAGAAGAGAATGTCTCTAAGCAAATATCAAGGTACTGAATATTATAAATTTCTTCTACGAGTGATCTCGTCTCCTCCGAAAATTTGTAAGATCGTGGTTTCTCGGGTTAACATAGAAAAATCTTTTAGCATATGCTTCATTTGACATTCTATCCTAAATTTGTTGGTTTTTCTACATCTCTCTATTGGGTGTTAATGAAAAGATAAAACAATCTAGGTGTTTGTTTCTAGAGGAACAGAGCTGGTGTTCTCGAGGATGTTCAGGCCGTGGCTTCACCCAGACTTCATATTCTACAGAAGTAAACTGTATCAGCAGATATCTTCTTGTGTTGACAAGTACAGACATTTTCTAGCTAAGGTGCCAATTTTTTTAACTATCCATCTATAATCATTTCAATTATAAAGATATAATCAATGATGAATACCAATCAAAACCATAATTCGAGGTTCAAAAGAACCTCAACATCAGAGTATTTAGATTTTCCAGGGGTGACTGTGTCAATCATACCATCACAAGTGGCAAAAAGGAAACTTAAATATATATATAGGTCTAGTCAATATCTGTATAAGTATAGGTCTAGGGCAATGACCTTTACAATGTATGACACAATATAATTGTGCGAGAGACACCTAGGAAATGTAACAAGCAAAATGCAATGCTACATCTGGGAACTGTTCCATCATTCGACATTCGTCATCATTGATGGTTCGACATAATGTCATGTCCCACTCTGTTTCGTTACGTCTAACTCATCAGGGGCGCCGACAGAGCCTGAACTCACTCTGACCTTCAATTAATTCCGAAGAATATAATGTGAAGTAATTACCAGAGACGAGCGGTGCTCTCTTACCGCCATCATGCATGGCAAGCAAAACATATATCATTTGATACTACCGAGTTTTGCAAAACATGAATAGTTGACACAATTAATTGTGCGAGAGACACCTAGGAAATGTAACAAGCAAAATGCAATGCTACATCTGGGAACTGTTCCATCATTCGACATTCGTCATCATTGATGGCTCGACATAATGTCATGTCCCACTCTGTTTCGTTACGTCTAACTCATCAGGGCGCCGACAGAGCCTGAACTCACTCTGACCTTCAATTAATTCCGAAGAATATAATGTGAAGTAATTACCAGAGACGAGCGGTGCTCTCTTACCGCCATCATGCATGGCAAGCAAAACATATATCATTTGATACTACCGAGTTTTGCAAAACATGAATAGTTGACACAATATAATTGTGCGAGAGACACCTAGGAAATGTAACAAGCAAAATGCAATGCTACATCTGGGAACTGTTCCATCATTCGACATTCGTCATCATTGATGGCTCGACATAATGTCATGTCCCACTCTGTTTCGTTACGTCTAACTCATCAGGGCGCCGACAGAGCCTGAACTCACTCTGACCTTCAATTAATTCCGAAGAATATAATGTGAAGTAATTACCAGAGACGAGCGGTGCTCTCTTACCGCCATCATGCATGGCAAGCAAAACATATATCATTTGATACTACCGAGTTTTGCAAAACATGAATAGTTGACACAATATAATTGTGCGAGAGACACCTAGGAAATGTAACAAGCAAAATGCAATGCTACATCTGGGAACTGTTCCATCATTCGACATTCGTCATCATTGATGGCTCGACATAATGTCATGTCCCACTCTGTTTCGTTACGTCTAACTCATCAGGGCGCCGACAGAGCCTGAACTCACTCTGACCTTCAATTAATTCCGAAGAATATAATGTGAAGTATTTACCAGAGACGAGCGGTGCTCTCTTACTGCCATCATGCATGGCAAGCAAACATATATCATTTGATACTACCGAGTTTTGCAAAACATGAATAGTTGACACAATATAATTGTGCGAGAGACACCTAGGAAATGTAACAAGCAAAATGCAATGCTACATCTGGGAACTGTTCCATCATTCGACATTCGTCATCATTGATGGCTCGACATAATGTCATGTCCCACTCTGTTTCGTTACGTCTAACTCATCAGGGCGCCGACAGAGCCTGAACTCACTCTGACCTTCAATTAATTCCGAAGAATATAATGTGAAGTAATTACCAGAGACGAGCGGTGCTCTCTTACCGCCATCAACTGTCAACTATTCATGTTTTGCAAAACTCGGTAGTATCAAATGATATATGTTTTGCTTGCATGCATGATGGCGGTAAAGAGAGCACGCTCGTCTCTGGTAATTACTTCACATTATATTTCTTCGGAATTAATTGAAGGTCAGAGTGAGTTCAGGCTCTGTCGGCGCCCTGATGAGTTAGACGTAACGAAACAGAGTGGGACATGACATTATGTCGAGCCATCAATGATGACGAATGTCGAATGATGGAACAGTTCCCAGATGTAGCATTGCATTTTGCTTGTTACATTTCCTAGGTGTCTCTCGCACAATTATATTGTGTCAACTATTCATGTTTTGCAAAACTCGGTAGTATCAAATGATATTTACAATGTATATTGTTTTATAACTTTAGGAGTGCTCCCGTCCAGTTAATATGTGGTTTCCAAATTTCACAATACACATGTTATTAAGTTCAATTAAATGTGTACCCTTCAGGTAATAGATTATAAGATATCAGTATTATCATTACATTTTTCAGTTATATGAATAACTGAAAACAAAACAAACAACATAGCTGCTGTGCTAGCAGCTATGATCCATTTATTTGAATCTATTTTGTTTACATATGGTTCTTTTATTTCTAGGTTAGTAGAAACACATTGTATTTAATCTACTTGTTTTTAAAATAAGATTAGTTTCACATTGATTGCTAGTTGCTAAATCTAGCGTTAGTAGTAATTCACTACATATAAGATTTTTCTTGTTTATAAGCTTACATTTATCTTTACTAAAAGCATATGACTTATCACTAATTAACAGAAACTTACTGATTGGAATTATTATTGTACAGTTTTTCGTATGGTTGTTAAATACAGGAATTGGTATCAAATGATAATAATCAAAATTGTGATTATCTACTAATGGAATTTCTAATATGAAAATTATACTATTTTCTTTCATGTAACTTTTTACGTTAATAAAGTTTTCAAGGAACAAAATATTATCAAATGTTAAAGCTAAAGGAAATTTACTTACAGTTGATTTATTTTGGCTTCTAGGAGTCCTTTGAATAAATTCTCAGGATTAACAATGGAGTTGTGAATCATGTTTGATTTAGCAAAAGTTATGGCTATTTCGACATCTTCTAATGTGTCATAAATTATCTGAAAATGACTAATTATTTTTTGAACGATAACTTGGAAAGTAAATCGATTAATCAATGTTTGTTTGATTCATCATCGATCACTTGCCTGAGTATGCCTTCAATAATTTTTTGGTTTTGTTCTAAGGTTTTTATACTTCTTTCAAATTCTGTCGTCGTATTCTCAAAAATGGTCATTTGGTAATGTAATGCTTCGATTTCGATTTGGAAGAATCCACTAGCCAGGTCTAGTACACTGAAATATATTGCACGTCCTAGTCTGTCTATTATATCAGACATATGTGGGAGGGGGTATCGGTCCGATAAAGTTCCTTCGTTAAGAGCTCTATAGTCAAAAACTAATCTCCACTTAATTTGCTTATTAGCATCAATTTTCTTTGGTAAAACCCATATTGGGCTATTATAGGGAGAATTACTTGGCTGGATGATATTGTCAGCTAACATTTATGGTTGATCTGTTTTTTTAACTTCTTCTCTATGTACCGCAGGATATCTATAAGTTTTAGAATAGATCGGCCTATCATGAGTTAGTTTTATTTTATCCTTTCATTTGATTGGGGAAAGTTAAAGGGATATTCCCATATTCAAAGCAAAGTTTTTTAATTGCCTCTTTCTCTTCTTTATTTAAATGATCTAGGTTAATGTTTTTCACGTTTTCTTTAGTTAATTGGTCATATTTGTCTTTGTTAGATTCGTCATAAATAAAATGATTATGTGTTTTTATGTCTTTGACTAGATCGTTGTCAATCTCATTAATTATCTCTATAGGTAAAGGCCGTATCAAGGTCGTAGTCAACTTTTTCTCACTCGAGTTGATTATGGTAGTATAAGCCTTATGATTATTTATCTTAACTAGAGCGGTGGGGATTTCAAGTCCGTCTTTTATTTTTATATGATGTAATACTCCGACTCCTTGTTTTTTTTTAGCAGATAGGTTTACTATCATCTGTGTTCTAGGAGGAACTTTTATATTTAAAGTTTCTTCTTTTGCATTATCGTAAATAATTGGGATTCTTACTTTAGGTGTAATCAATCATTTTAATTGCATATCAATTTTAGCATTTAACTTTTGTAATAAATCAATTCCCATGAGACCGTCGAAGTCTTTACTAAAATCAAACAGATAAAATTTATGATATTCATAGGCATTAAAATTGTCAAAAATCGGTATCACTATTACCCCTTCACGTTATTTTGTTTGATGAGCGGATTCAATTTTAAATTTCTCATTATAAATGTTATATTTACCGTAATATTTATCTATTTTTGGACTTTTTGAACTGCCCGTGTCAATAAGAAGTTTTAAATTTCATCAAAATTCTGGAATTTTGATCTACACAATTTTGATTAACTACCCTTGTTCTGTTGGGGAGGCTTCGTTGTAAAAAATATTATTATCATTATTAAGGCTATTACCGTTGTATAAATTATTGTTGTCAACTGCCACGTTATGATTATTCATGGGTATGAAAATATGATATATATGAATATATGATATGTATATATCATACATATATGATATGTATGAATATATGATCAAATATGATCACTCATTATTTTGATTACCCTGAATATTTTGAGCATACATTCTACTATTTCTAGTAGCAGCATCTACTTCCATAGGAGTTACATTTTGATTTTGATTTTTAACGATTGTTATTAAAATTATTATAGTTCTGATAATTACTTCTAGGTCTAAAATTATTATTTCTGTTATTATTCTGATTGTAATTACTAGGTCCAGGCTGAATGCGCGGTGGACCATTTATATTATTTCTAGATCGACTAATTATTCGAATTTATACCCAAAGAATAAAGAAACTTTTTCTTTTCAGAGAGGAAACTCATGGCTTCCTCTAGAGTACTTATGCTTCTTAGCCTAACATTGGTTTGAATAGGATTTGGCAAACCCCGTATAATGTTTTAAGAGCTAGATCATTGTAAACTATTTCTTATCTATTTTTACTTCTTATCTATTTTTACTATTATTTATCCATCTTATTTATTTATTTATTTTACTTTATTTTTAATTTTATTTATTTATTTTTATTTTTATTATTATTTATCTATTTACCACTATATTTTTACTAGCTTAATTACTCCCGCCTGAGTGCAATCACTGGATTGTTTCTCTACCAAGTCTCTCAAGCCACTTAAACCATTTAACTCTAATACTTGTAACAATCATAATTGTTGTTGTATTAATCAATAAAATATGTTAAAAAAAAAAAGATCATTGTAGTTGGAAATTCTTATTCTCTTCTCTTCAGCAGTTAGTTCTTCTATTGAGTTTAATTTACTAATTATCAAGCTTCGAGCATCTTGACACTGAATACCAAATCTGTAAGGAAGCTGGTTTCTTTTTGGTTGCAAGGAGATGAGATCTTGTACCAAACAATCAATGTTTCGCTGATCTCTGAGTAAAGCTATCTTTTATTTGCTGCCAGCTGGTAAGCTCTGTTCGACACCCTACAAGCGCGAGAGAAGAAACTCTCTTTCACTGAGTTTCCCAAATATAGCTCTCAATATAAATGTATTAATTGAGTCTTCTGGACGTTCTGGATTAGCCTGATTTGCAAACTGAGTAATTAATGTTTCGCAATTAGCAAAAAATATTGTCAGGGTATGTGGATCACCATCAAAGGGAGGAATGGTGTCCAGGTAGAGTTTCAATAACTGGTAATTTACAGCTGCCATTCTATTTATTTGATTCTCGCCTCAAGGCGTATATTGTCAAATAAACCAATTCAATTTTGAAAACCTTGAATTTTTAGAGTTTTATTATATCTTATAATATTATAATTTTTAACGAATTTCTACTATTTTTTGGTCCAATATAATTATTTTTAATTTATCTTACGGTTAATCTTTACTTCAATAAATTAATTCAAATTTCAATAAAGCAAGTAAATAAATCTTTAATTAACATAATAAAATGCACCAGTAAATAATTAATCATCAAATAAAATAATTTAATTCATTTAGTCCTTATTGATATTTCAATATCACGCAAATGGTGCTCTAAGTTATAAAACTGTTCAAAACTTACTGTACTGCAAAACTAAGCTTAAACAAAGCATTGGCGATTCTTTTCCTCCGCTTATAAGATTCCAATAATCAGTATTTGATTTCAGTAATCAGACTAGCACTTACACTTCACTATTAGTCACTTTTCACAAAATTTTCAATTTACAAATGTTCACGGTATTAATCGTTAAAACGAAAAATAAATTTTCACAATTTTAGCTTACAATTTATCTACGCGTATCCTTCCGACTGCGCCAATTACGTTTTGATTGTTTAAAAACAGTTTTTAAAAAATGAAAATTTATTTGTTACAAATTACTACAGTGGTATACTAATCTCTATTTCTTGTTCCACTCTGGTTTACCTACTGTCCAAGACAGATAGGACAAAAAACGCTTCCACGGAACCACTGAGAGCTAGGCCAGCAGAGCGGGAATACCTCGATGTGGTCTTCTGAGCGTAGGCATTTTAAAACGATTGGGACCGGTTTCAGTTCAATCTGACCCTCCTAAGTGGCGTGATTGGCAAATAACATAATTATTACGTCATCACCATTGAGTAAAAAGGTTTCTTTTACTATACAGTGGGTTAAGATAATTGTTCAACGCTTCATATATCTTCCTGTATATATTTATAACCCTAAGGGAGCAAGGCCCACACTTTGTCTTTAAGCTCACCCTTGGCATTTGTTTAGTATTTCCCGTTAATAATTGAGCTAATATATTTTTGTGGAAATTTCAGGCACCAGTTGTCAGTGAAAAATATCAGGAGCATATTGACAAATTAGGAAGTAAGTAGTTTTACGCTTTTCAAGTTAATTAATTGTCTCTTTCAAGAATTGTTTGTCTGTTCAAACATTTTTATAGCATGCTCTTAAATTTAAAACAAATAATATGAGATTATTTATTAATTAATAAGTGTCATTGATTTCCGGTAACAGGAGATATTTATTCTTAGATACTTAGTTTAGATACTTAATCTTAAAGTGACTTGTGACATAGGCAAATAAGCAACTATAAACACAAACATTACATACATTAATTTTTTTTTTTTTTTTTTTTATTTATTTATCACCATAAGAACATACAGTATACAAAATTTGTACAGCAAAGAAAACAATATATAGAGTAAATAGAAATATATAAACAAAATTAGGTGCACCCACTGTATAAGCAATAGCTTGTGGACAGGGTGCCGTGCTGGACAACATTGTTAAAATTTATTAAAAGACAGCAAAGTGTATAGCAGATTGGTTAATATAGAAATAAAAGTAGTGGCTATTTCATCATGACAACAATTTTAAATAATATTTTGACTGTCTTTATGTATTAATACAAGTAATTTTAATTATATTTAAGTATATGTTAAAATAGAATATAAAAGTACAAAAACCTTAAATAAAAAAAAAATAAAATCTTCATCTAGTTGAAACAATAGCAAATCTTCTTGTATATAAGTAATAGCAAAAACAATGTAAATGGTTAAAAATGTTTATAAAATAAAAAGTATAAGTAAATAATCAAGTAGGTGTAATTAGTGCAAGAAATGTAATAAACCAATTTAAATTTATGTTTCTACCTCAATTATTATTTTTTTTTAAATTAAAATTCAATACTTTATAAATTTGTCGATAAATTTGTATGATAGAGTACCACTGAGAGATTATTAGTTTTTTTTGTAGCCTGAATAAATTCATATTTTATAAATATGAATAAAATTCAGTAAAATTCAGTATAAATTATACTGAATAAATAATATTATAATATATATAAATTCAGTATTTATTTTTATTGGATTATTAGGTTAATTGAACCAAAATATAATTACAATAGGCAACCATGTTAAATAGATAACTACCAGTTATAACCACAATATAGCTCACATTACATTATATATTGAATAATGATTATAACAAAATAAAATAAATTATGTTATATTTTCCATACTGAGAAATAAAATGGAAATAGTATGAATAAATGATCAGTTCAAAAATAATTGCTTAAAGGTTCGATCCATAAATATAGAAATGGATGGTGGATTCAGTACAATTCTGTCAGGCAACTTATTGTACAGTCTTGGTCCCCGAGTTATTATTCTGACATTGCTATGATAGCTCAACCCCCTTCATCTTTTATTGTTACATAAATCATAATAAAAACTTATAATTAGGGGTACTAATTGTACCCAAAGCTTGTTGTTTGTATTCTATTGTCTCTTGTACTTAATTAGTGTTATCTGTTAAATAAAATTTATTGTTTTTAAAAACTTTGAATATTATTCGTTCACGTAATTGCGTGCGGACAGGATCGTGGATATGGTTTTTTCATCGAAAAACTCTATTTTGTCTTAACAAATTAACCGCGTATCCGTAACAAAATAAATTTATTTACTGTAAGTGTTAAGTGCTAAGTAATTAAGTGCAAGATCAAAGCACCCGTTGAAATAACGAAAAGTCCAGTCTTTTAAGAATAGAGGGATTATATGATGCCAAAGTTCTTCCTAGTTAATATTATTGTAAGTTCTTTATAAGTACTATTTACCAAAAAATAAGCATTATCGTAAAAAGAATATAAAAAGAAGAAAATTATTTGTGATGAAATTAATTGTATGAATAATTTTGAAAGATGTATACTAAAGTTATTTGAGAATAAATTTAAAAGAAAGTAGTTTAGTAATCAATCTAGTAATATAAAACATTTTGGAGGGACAAAATGCCCCGTAGATTATCAACTTTGAAATTATTTATTTTTAGAGACTATCCCTCGCATGATGATGCAACCCAATACCCAGTGTATGTAAACAACCGCAGATGAAAGTTTAATTAATCAGTTTGCCACACCTGAAACGAGCTATCTGTACGTTCCTCTTAAAAGCTTTAGTAGTTAAAACTAACTGGAAGGGCACTTAATGCCATCGTCCCGGACTAACTAACAACCTGGGTCAAGTAAAGAGACCCTTAACAGTATTTGGAATCAGAAGGGATTCGATTGTCTCATTCAGGATTATTTATGCCTTGAAACCGATAGGAGAAAGCTCCCTATCAATTTGGTATCAAATTGCCCCAAGACCTGAGATGGCTTAATCAATTTCAAAGTTAAATGTAATGACCGGTCTCTCATCGGTCCCGTAAAAAAACAATAAGGGTTAAGAGCTATGATGATTCTGCTCTCAGACGTTCAATCATAATGCCTCCCCACCTCACTTACAACTCAGTAGTCGCTTAAGAAACCCTAAGCTTCATTAGAAAACACTATGGAAGTACGTCATAGAAGAAGAAAATTTTCTTGCATGCTTCCAGACAGAGCAATAACCTCAATTTCAACTCGACGTACAATCCAATAAGTAAAATAACTCCAAGTAGTCTAAGTAGTAAGATACTAACCTAATACTCTATCCAAAACCCTACAAACTTTAATAGAAACTAAAGAATTTTTCCCCCTCCTCAATACTTATACTCGTGGACCCCACTAAATTCGCAAAACTATTATAGACCCATGTCAAATAATGTTAATCTTAATCAAAAGAAACCACCATTTGTAAACCAGCAGATATAGGGCACCGACCCCACTCCTCTTGGTACTCCAAAATCATTTCCATAATAACCAAAAATTCAATGACCTACAATTATTAATTCAAGCACCCAACGCCTATGGATGTGGATTCGATAATAAAAACAAATTATTTCACCAAAATATAAATAGCTATAACCCATCGAGGTCTATCTTTTATAACTATCTTGATAGTTCTTTTCAACTTGATTATTGTTGGTACTTTCAATGGTGGGTGGTGGGAACATGAGGATTGCACATTCTTGTGTTTGATCTAGGCAACCCGTGCATATTTAACTATCAACCTTTATATAGGTAATCCAAAAAAACCACGTCCCTGAGAGTTAAACCCAACGCGCTTCTGG
>JACMZG010000002.1:5900987-6039471 GCA_018340805.1 Microvelia longipes | reverse complement strand
TATAATATATTAACTATATATATATATATTAATATATATATTATATAATATAATATATATATATATTGTTTCATATATGTTATAAAGTTTATTTATTGTAGTTATTGGCTTAGATATCACCAGAGTCAAGAGGGGCCCAATTTTTAATACGACAAAAAAATATTTTAATGCTGTTTTTAACGTATTTAAAACAGACTCTTGATTAACACTTCCTATTTTTGCTTATTTATTATACAATAAAAAAATAGGAGCAATCACACAATGTTTAAGATTTTTTTTATTTCAAGGCCTAGTAAAATCTATTTGGCTGATGCTTTTATTTAACAATTACTTTTTCTGTAAATGATTCATGCATACAATTTAACTGAAGTCATAAAATATTAAAGTAATGTATAAGTTATATAAATAAATGCACATGCCTAACAATTAAAATAGATGAAACTCATTTATTAAATTGATCCATTTTGGCGGATATTTTTATTATATATAATTAATAATGTATCATACATAAATTTATAACACAGATATATTGTATACATTATTACAGACATATCCAATCACACTTAGAATTTGTGAAACTTGATGAATTCTAATCAAACTATATGTGTTGCAGAGAGCAAGGCCTCGTGAAAAGACAGATATTTTTTAGATGCAATATATATACAATTAAAAAGTTTTGAATTTAACAATATGTTATTTTGTTGGTTTGTGATCAGAATGGCATAGTGGGCTAAAAAGACTTAAGGAGGCCGCAAAAGGGACAAACCTACATCTTATAGGTGGTTCTAATATATATATATACTATTGTTTTTTCCAAGTATCTACTTAACTAGAGTAATATTAATGTTGGTAGCTAGCTTAAATAGAATTTATTTAGATTTTTAATGTAGCATTTAAGAAATATTTTATTTCAATAATAAAATAATTTTAAACTTATTGAATAAATAAGTAATTAAAACGTAAGTGAAAAAAATAAATAATTTAATTCAAACAGTATTATTTCTAAGTAATACAAGACAAAAAAGTAAGAAATAAAAGAGGTAAGGTATTATTTACATAATCTTAAGAAAGCAGTGGCCAGAGGTGGGGCCCTCCACTTAAATAAAAGCTTATATTTTGTACTGTAGTTTATAAAACTTAAAGTACAAATAAACTTAATTTTAATGGAGTTAAATAAAACTTAAGTTTATTCATTAAAATGTAATAATAATTATACATTTTAATGTTTCATTTATAGGTGCTCCTGTGTGGTCCTGAGTTCTGTACCATATCTTTAAAGGTCTGCAGCACATCTAGACCATTAAATTAAGGACCTTAAGGATCAGGTTTAGGTAACAAAGTGAAAATATTTTAAGTATTAAAACATTCTGAGTTCCCTTTCTGAACCAAGTCAAGTATCTTAAGGCCATCATTGGCTTAGTATTTGTATGGGACCTATGAATGCTCTAGGTACTCACATCAGTTTAAAGCTTCATTCACAGAACTTGCTCTCACTGATTCATGACATTAACCCCTAAAAATTTATAAAAAAAACATGAGTTTTGCGCTATACAAGCGAATCAATATTCTTGAGCACTTATCATTTTTTATTTCCATTCTGTTATTCCACTAATCACATGGACCATACCTAAAAAAGATCAGTTTGTCTATAATGTACTCTCATGCTTAAAGAATGGACTTGTGGTAATGATAGTTATTATCTAATTTGATGTTTATTTTGTCTAGAAACTTACAAAATCCTGACAAATTACTAAGCTTACTCTTTTCATTATTTAACACTTAAACAGAATAATAATTTGTGAGGAGATTCACTATCTCTATATAAAATGTAATGTTAATTTATCAGTTAGAGCCTACTTTTTTACAGTGGTTTTATAAATGGGATACGTTTTAGCAACAGAAATTGTCTCTGCATGTAATGTCAATATTACAACATATGAATTTTAAAGTAGCAATATGTAAAAAAGGTGCAATTATCTAGCTTTACAACAAATTTTAATTGTTATAAACTTACTCTTCATAAGCCTTTTTTTATTTTAGCATTGGTTTTTAAGGACTGGTTAAATCTCAGTTGTTTAATATTTTTCATTTGTCAAAACTAATTTATTGCAGTGCACTACTTTTTATTTTATACTTTGATTTGTTATGTCCATAGTTTTTTCATAAATACCTGACATATCCAAACAATATTTAAATTGCTATAAGATGTACTAGTTATTTAACATTAGCAAGCCTAAAAAACACACCTGTGTTCAAAATAAATACTAGGCCTACCTATATAAAAATTAAATCATGGTAAAAGGCCTTTCTAATATTCCTAACATTTAACCCTATTTTTAATAAAAGTATTTTATAATTTAAAATTATTATTAATTTTAGTTTATTTGATAAATAAGTAGAGTGCTAAACATTTCTTGTAATAATTAATTGATTTTTAATATTTATAAAACTAGTACATTCCTAATTAATTAGCGGTTTCCTACCATTTGACTGACTGTCTTTTATAGCCTGCTGTTAAAATTCATTTTCATTATAATATATTAGTCTGTTAAATTATTATGTACTTCTCATCATGTCCACATTGAAATTTAACTCTCCTTTATAAAATATCTTGTATCCTAACTAGAAACCAATCATATCTACTGAGAATAATTTATTGTTAGTTTCATTGATAAAATGCTTTGTTTTTTGTTGTTATAAGCTCAAATTTATCAGCACCCATACTATGGTTAATTCTTTACAAGTAGGGCTTTCTACAAACTATTCTGATAATTTTTTTTTGGTCGGATCCCTATAAATTAGGGGGTGCTGCCTTCAAATTTTTTTTATTGTTTCCAAACAACTTTTTTTGGCCTGAAACAGTTTTGAGCCTAAAAAATTATTGGTGAGTCCCCCTAATAAAGTTTAGGGGTCCATCCCCCTAAAAATTACAAACTTATCGGTACTGTAATAAAATTTAAGAGTACCATCCCCTAAAAAATTGTTATAATTGGCTTAAAATAACCAATAATGAGGAAAATTTTTTCTCAAAGTACTTTTCTCTCTAAAAACTAGTCAATGAACTTTATTTACATTTATACATACTGTCTGAGATAAATTTTTATTAAATGCTACATTAAAATTAAATAAATTTAGTTTAGCTAGCTTATAATCATAATATTACTCAAGTTACGTAGACTACTTGGAAAACAATATATATAGAACCCCCTATGAGATGTAGGTTTGGTCCCTTTTCGGCCGATCCTTCCTTAGGTCTTTTTAACCAACTCTGCCACTTGATCACAAACACAAAATGACAATTACTGTTCATACGTAAGTGGTTTTTCGTGTTTGGTGCAATTGCAATTGGGAGGTAATATGACCTCTTTCAGTCTAACTAGATCTAGCTGATCTTTCTCAAGGTAAAACTTTTTTTGTTTAATTCTATTATATTGCATCTAAAAATATCTATGTTCTCACGAGCTATGCTCATGAAACACCATATGGTTTGATTAGAATTCATAAGTTTCACAAATTCATAGTGTCGATTTATGATTTTTAATGTTAAAATGTAAATTTTAATCTTGTACTTGTAAATTATTAAACAAATTAATAAAAAAACCAATTGGACAAATTTTAAAATTGTCTATATTATATTGTTAGCATGTGCATTATTTATATAACTTAATATTTACTTTAATATTTTATGACTTCCTTAAAATTTGTATGCATGAATATTTACAAAAAACAAGTGATTGTTAAATATAAGCGCAAGTGTCAACAACTATATACCTATAAAGACAGCGAATACATTTTACTTAACTCAGGCCTTGAAATAAAAAAGTCTTAACAATTGTGTGATTCGCTCTATTTTTATGTATATTATCACATGAGCAAAATAGGAAAAGTGTTTAATCCAAGAGTCTGTTTAAAATACAATAAACTAGTAATGCGTTGCATCGAAGAACTCACGTCAATGAATCACATCAAATAAAATTATTTATATTAAAGCCAGAGAAAGGATCCATCAAAATACTTCGGACGCTATAGCTATTTTAAAGTATAAACTCAAACAGGTTATACTTTAACAAACTAAAGCTTCGCTGCTATTTGGTACTCTTTAACATTTACATAGTAAAAAGGCTCGTTCGTCGCTAGATTGCTTATATTTGTATAAAATTATTGTAAAAAAAGGCTCTTCCTCGCTAGAATTGCTTTATTAAAAATGACATTATATTGTAAAAAAGGCAAACGCTTTCTGAAGATTAGGTCTTCCGGTAGTGACCGGTCAATGTAGATGAAGAATCCGATCGTTCCCGCTTGTCCACTATGGAGGCATCTTCAGGAATGTAGGGACATCATGGATAAGAAACGCAATCTCTAACAAAAACTGAACTGACTCGCTTCGCTCACTAGACTTGCATAGATTATATTAATGAAAGTTAAAAAAGGCTCGCTTGCTCGCTGAATGTTGCTTAGTTTTATAATAAAATATAGTAGAAAAAAGGCTGGCTTGCTCGCTGGATTGCGTAGATTATATTAATGCAAGTTAAAAATGCTCGCTTGCTGCTTGATTGCGTATATTATAATAATAATTGGTAAAGGCACGCTTGCTCGCTGATTGTTATATTTATAATAATAAAATAAACAAAGGCTGCTTCGCTGCTAGATTGCGTATATTCATAAAAATACATGTAAAAAGGTCGCTTCGCTTGCTACATGCTTACTTTATAATCATTACAAAGTTAGAAAAAAGCTCGTCGCTCGCTAGATTGCGTATATTCATAAAAAACATAGTAAAAAGCCCCCCTGCTTCGCTCGCTAGATTGCTTTATTCATATAAACAAAGTTAAAAAAGGCTCGCTTCGCTCGCGTAGATTGGCATATTTAAAAAAAAATACATAGTTAAAAAAAGGCTCGCTCGCTCGCTTGATTGGCGTATCTTATAATAATACAAGTTAAAAAGCTCGCGTTCGCTCGCTAGATGCGCATTTTTATAAAAATATCTTAATAAAAGCTCGTCGCTAGCTACATTGGCTTACTATAATATTATCACAAGTTAAAAAAAAAGGGGCTCGCTTCGCCTGCGTAGATTGCGTATATTTATAAAAATACATAGTAAAAAAGGCTCGATTCGCTATCGCTAGATTGCTTATATTTATAATAATTGAATAGTGAAATAACGGCTCGCTTCGTCGTAGATGCTTATATTTATAATATACAAGTTAAAAGGCTCGGCTCGCTCGCTGATTGATTTATATTATAACAACTATCTTTCAGTTTTTAATTTGGTATTCGTCTGGACCAGTTCTTTGTGAACTTTTTTATTTGTTTGTAATCGAGTTTAATAAATATGTCAAATCGAAATCGTGTCCTTTCTGAAAAAATCAATTTTTAAAAGATTCCGACGATGGGAGTCAACAAAGACTTGTTCTGAAGCAATAAAATCCTCCTAAGCTTCATATCACAATTTAAAAAAATCGGGAATTTACTTAGTATACAAACGAGTGGCGATTAAAAAAAAGTTCTCGAGTTATGCAGTATGAAGACATTGATGTCAAATTTTTACAGTGGGTGACAATGTTAAGGGAACAAAATATGCTGTGGACAGGACTGCTATATAAGAAAAAGCTGCTGAATATGCAACTGCGAGGTTATATTCCATCTAATTATAAATTCAATAAAAATTAGTACAGAGTTATTTTTTTTTTCCAATTTTCTATACACAAAATTTTTTTAAGAATTTTTTCTCTTGAAACTTTAAGTTCGTATATAGAGGTCGAGCTGTATTTCTCAAAATTAAATATCTTTAAAGAGGGAGAATTTTCAACCTAATAAGGGGTCATAACAGTGCTAGCTTTAGAATAAAAAATATGGCATAGAAGGTCTTACTGATTAGATGTTAATGTTATATGGCCATCATTGTGCTAGACATTGAAAAAGAGGGAATATGTGAGTCTTGATCATATTATTCATTTAGCAAGCATATCAGTGCTAGCTGTAGAATAAGAAGAAAATGATGTGACTTTACAGATTATAGTTCAGCTCAATCTAAGTTGTCTCTAATATATATCTGTTAAGTCTTATTTCCACCTTCTTCTTATTCAACGGCTAGCACTGTTCATGGCCTTCTATTAGGTTACAGCATTTGTATTCAGATGTATATTTTCTGAGAGAGCACTTTTTCTTCTTCTTTGTTAAGTGTGACCTTCTTTAGTTCAACAGCTAGCACTGCGATGGTCTTCTTTTGTTGAAACACTTTGCTATTAAAGATAAAACATTTTTATACTGATATTAAAGTACGGTGTTATTAAATGTAGTTTTAGAGTCTAATTTTTGCTATACCAGGTTTTTAGGGTTAGGGATCTTTTACGATACTGACATCACAGCAGGCTCGGACGCCGTCTAACATCTTTGAAAAGCACATTTAAAGATATTTTCATAAAAATTCTTAAGCCCAACCAGTTTTGAATAAAATGTTTGGATGGAAGGCAAAACACATAATCATAAACATACCCTCCCCCCACTCAATTGTGCTCTAATAATCTTAATTTAATAGAGTTTAGTTTCAAGAATAGAAATAGAAATCAAACCAGGGAATTGAAAGCTAAGACACACACCACATTGCTTAGTGTAGAAAATATAGTACGACTTACTCTCTAATTGTTTTATTCTATTATTTTTACTCTTAAACATTTTTTTTTTTATTTTAATCATTAATTTATCACTTATTTTTTATTAAAAAGTTTTATTTATTAATACTTGTTTAGTATTTTATATTATATATTATTTTTTTTATTGCTGTCATGTTTCTATTTTTTCTGTCTTATTTATTTATTTAATTAATTTATTTATTTAATTATTTATTTATTTAATATTTTTCTATAATTTAAATAGGGCGCTAACATAAACTACTGATAGACGTCAATTGTCAACAAATATGACATGTTCGAATATAACACATTCAGGTAGATAACATTGGCGTATAACAGTAGTTTATTAAGTACCAAGTTAGATTAAAAATAACGTTGAGGTGATGTAAATACTCTTTGAGATTAACCAAAAGAGCGTGCAGATGTACGGAATAGGCTCATTTATACAAATCGGCTATTACTGAAAATTTTGAAAAAAAAGTTTAAAAAACTGTTGTGTGATCAATTTCTTGAAGGCCCTTATATTTTTATCTTTTTACTTTGCCTCATTTATAAATAGGTGTTAGAAAAGTTTTTGTGTTGCAAAAAAAACGATGTCACGTTATCCATTTCAGATGTTTTTAAAGATCTGAGGGTTTTTCTAAGTTGCTGTATGTCCTGTAGTTAGTGTGTTATATAATACCTTTTAGTGTATTTATCTAGAGATTTGAAACTTAAGAAAATTCAATCTGTAGTCTTATTTTTGCTTTCCAAAAAATATTTTATGAGGTCATCAACCGGAAGTAATGAATTGGCAAAAAATCAAAAATGGATAAAATTGCGGAAATTATTTTGATCGATTTAAGATTTGGCAGCCTGTGTCATAATAAGACACCATTGTGCTACATGTTCTGAAATCCATTGTACCTGATGTTTATTAATTTTTGATAATTTTTATAATTAATTTTTATTAAAAAGTTTATTTGATTAATTATTATGTTAGTATTGTATCATTATATATTATTTTTGCCGTAATTTTTTATTTTCTCTCTTTTTAGAAATATAATTTATTATATTTTATAATGTTTATTCTTTGTACTGTATAAAATACCGTGTATTAAAAAGATACAAGTGAAGGCCTTAAAGTAGATAATATCAAATTCTTAATACACAAAATTTTATAAATATATTTGTTTTTTAACTATTTTATAATAGAAACAAAATAATATAAAGTATAAGTTTACCAAATTATCAAAGTAAGTCTAACTACAGTCCGTAGCTCCCACCACGTCCGGTCAGATGCTTGTAAAATAATATCAGTGAAATTTTTATTTTTTTACATTATACTTTGCTTAAAAAAAGTTAAATGATATATATTGCTGAATTAGAACACCTGTTTTTGATTTTAATTAACAGTTCTAATTTGTCAGAAGCATATTTTCAGTAAGAAAGATAGGTGCCAACTTTTAACTGACAAAAGTTCCCTATTCTAACCTTTGGCAACACTGATTCTTTGTTAAAAAAGTGACATTAATCTCTATAAGTTTGTTAAGTGATTAGTTTTCTACTTTATCAGTAAAGGTAACGCTAGTAATGTTTATATCTCTATGACGTCCCCTCAACTAGAGCAATTAATTTTGGCATAGTTGGTAGCTCTAATAGGCGGGAACCTATTAGAGCCCAGAGATCTACAACAATCTGCTAGTCAAAAATTAATAGACATACTGTGAATTTAATTGTTAAAATTATTTATGTTTTCACTGATATTATTTTACGGTTTATTTAAAAATAGATAATTTTTTATTTAATCATGTAAAATACATGGTACTTATGTAAAAAAAATTATCCAAATTAAAACAAACACCTCTGAGAGGTCCATTCACACCGCGATGATTAAATAGGGATTTTTTTGAAAAGAATTTAATCATCGCTTACAATAAAAAGAAAAATAGTTGTAAATATTTTTTATCAAGAATATTAAGGAAAAATATGATAAAAATTCACTACAATCTATTTATACTTCTTATTCTCATTCATCTCACAACATGGGGATATTACTTACACTCAACTCATGAATCTACTAAAGAACAAATTAATATCAAAATAAACAGGACAGTTAGGTATAGTGAAATATATTTATAATAAATTTTTATCACTAAAACCAAATTAAATACAAAAGCGAATTATATCAGAAAAAAATTGGAACTAGTAATTTCTATATATTTAAGCCTTGGTCATAAAAATAACCCAATATACCAATAACTAAACATAATTCAAACATATTTAATGACAATTTACTGTAATTAATTCTTTGATGTGCGATATGTAGAAATAAACTAACTCTAATAAAAAATATCTATTGTTATTTCTAATTTTCAAGACTCAACATTAAAAAAAATATAAAATGCAAATAACCCAAGAAGAGAAATAATGTTTAATATTAATCCTTGATGTTAGTAACTAACTTTTAAGTCATGAAAAATTAGTGATGAAGTCATTCACATTTATAAATTATTCATATATCAGATCCAGTGTGTAACAAATAAAATAAGTACTGAAGTGTTTATCATAATATCAATAATAATGCAAAACAGGTTTTTTAATAACTTAATGACCTGTGTATCAGAAAAATGAATAACCCTGATAACCTGCTAAAAAATAATTATGCTCATAATAAGAAGCCCACTTATCTTTTCGAAAATTTAATCAATCTAACAGGAATCCGCTTTAAAATTTATGAAGAATGACCGAAAACTGCCTTCCTTCAGGATACTTGTAGACTGAATTCAGCAAACTGCCCCAACACTGCTACCCCCAAAACACGACTCTAACCCCAAAAACACTGACTCTAATTCATACATTTTATATATGCAAAGTCATTCTAATTTTCCTCTCGCTACCGAATCACAGACGCAGTTTCATCATAGTTATGTTTAAAGTTTTTTCTGATAAATGCTTATCAAAACATATCTTAATTTTACTCTTAAGTTTTTGATACTATATGAATTACATGAGTCCAACCAAGATTTCTGTTCCTATAACTTTTTGTAACAGTACTTTTTTGTCTTAAAAAGTTCTAAACCTAATTTATTTGACAGAGATCGTACCTTTTTATTGATATCCTCCATTCTTTTATTTTTATTATAAGAGATTGTTCCATTCAATGGTATGATGTAATTGTTAATTTAATGTTTAATAATGAATGTACCGTTAATCAAACACTAAGTAATAAAAGAGAACTTGGCAATACCTTTTAAAACATGGATAGAAAATATAAAAGTATATTATAACCTAATAAAAATAATTAAAGAATAAACAGTGGTATGATTTTGATTAAAATTGATTCTACCCCAAAAAAACACTGACTCTAACCAAAACACTGACTCTAACCACAACACTGAACTCTAACTCAGACCCAACAAAAAGTTGCGTCAGGATTCTTCTTCCCCTGCTGCAGCAGTTCCTCCTTGTAGACTGACTTCTCCAACTCTGCCGCCATGACTGACTCTAATATCAAAAATATAATTTCCCCAAAAGTTTAATAATAACACAGACACGCTTTTATTTAAAAAAATAACTATTACACATCTGGACATTATTTAAAGTAAAAATAAAACGTTAATCGTAAAAAGTAGGATGTCAATAAGCACAAAGAATGAGAAAATAGTTATTGTACATAATGAAGACTTAAATAGTTATATTTTTTAATACGATCTTGGTCCCTAGCCTACCTAACCAAAATAACTAACAACTAAACCTAAGTGTGAGCTCCCGTCCTAACTGACCTAGTCTCCACTGGTCTATCTATGCAAGCAAGCCTTAACCACCCTCCTATGATCTACTGATTTAGATCTTATTAAAATATAACATTGAACTAAAAAAACTATATATAAAACCAAAATAAAAAACATGGCAAGAATTATTTTATTATTCATGTAGCTTGGCTGTGTTATAAATTTAGAAAATTGATTTTACCCCTAAAACACTGACTCTAACCAGAAACACTGACTCTAAGCCCCAAAACACTGACTCTAACCCAAACACTGACTCTACCCCTCCCCCCAACAAAGCTGCTCTCGGCTTTCACATCATCAACCCAGCTGCACAATCAACAACCCGGCTGCACATCAACACCCACCAACCTGCAGCTACATCTCAACCCGGCTGCCACATCACAAACCCGGCTGCCCACATCAACGAACCGCTGCCACAGTACTCTGCCCCATAACTGACTACCACCCCGAAAACCCAAAACCATGTTATTTCTTAATTATTCATTAATCTGGGTTATGATTACTTCATATTTTTACCTGTCTTCTATTTTGCCAAGTATCTAAATATTTTAGTTTCTTATAACATCCATTAGAATGTTAAAATAAAATAAAATTGAAGTAAGAAACTTTTGATAGAAAATAACAATTTTAGAATATAAATAGGAGAACTAAATAAATAAATTAATTTAAAAATAACTTCAAAAGATAAAAATAGTGCTTACAAAAATCTCAAGACAAAACAGATTCATGTTGAAATAATGTAAAACAGATAGCACAGGAATCATTAAAGGAAGTAAAGCAAGATAAATATGAGATTAAACATTTATCTAACTATAAACAGAAATAAAATGAACAACAGCTTACGTCTGCGGGACTCGTGAAGATTTAGAAACAATTTAGAAATCATTTACTATTATATATAATGTAATAAAAGTGATTCTACCCCGCAACACTGACCCTCTAAACCACAAACACTGACTCTAACCCACAAACACGGACTCTACCAAACCAAGACTCTATCCCAAAAACACTGACTCTAACCCCAAAAACACTGATTTTACCCCTCCCCCCCACAACAAAGCCTGCTCTCGGCTGCCACATCATCAACCCGGCTGCCACATCATCAACCCGGCTGCATTCACCTCTCCGGTGTAAATATAAAACAACTCTACATATCATGATAAGGACCATAATATGAGGAGTGATCCTTGTTAGATGAAAAAGATTATGAAGAAGTAAGAAAAGGCCCTTACCAACGTCTTCGGGTGCAGTTCATCTCAGTTAAAGATGAAGGCTACGCAGTTTTTTAATACAAAGGAGAATAAGTCAAAACTATTAGGCACGATACTGAGAATCATAGTAAACTTAATAAATATATATCAGAGACACACTAATTCAGATCAACCATAAAAATTTTAAACAATTTTGTAAAAATTTCTTGAATTTTAAAAAAGTATCATTAATAACATCGGGTTAAATTAAAGATCTACCCTCTCCCTATAAATCAGTTAATTAATATTTTTAGATTCATTTGAAATCTGAGTTCTTGTTAGAAAATTAGAATATCGACAGATAAATTTCAAAAGAATAACTGAAATACCTAACAAATATACATGAAAATTTAAAAACTTACCTTTGTAATCAAAGACATTTTAATTATGATTTAGTGAGTTCTTGAGTAAACCTGAATATCAATCAGAAGCATTTAACGTAAAATTGCTACTTATATAGTTTCTGACTTTTATATTAATTGAATCTTAATAACTACTCACACTCGCAAAACCCATTGCCAATTTTGGCCATTAGGCCACATCAGCTTCAACAGCCCCTAAACCCTATTCCCTAATTTTGGCAATTTGAGCCTTATAACATCAGTTCAACAGCCCCTAACCCTATTCCCTAATTTGGCAATTTGAGCCTTATAACATCACTTCACACGCCCCCTAACCCTATTCCCTAATTTTGGCAATTTGGCCATATATTACACCACATTCAGCAGCCCCTAAACCCCGTTCCTTAATTTTGGCAATTTCAGCCATAATTTAAATCAGCTTCAACAGCCCCTAAACCCCATATTCCTAGCCCAATAATAAGTAAGTAATACATTATATATAAATGATACTTAGAAAAAATAGATGACAGAAACTCGGGGCTGACTCTCCCTCCATGTTTTTCCAATTCATCTTTCTACTGGTCCTTCAAAGCTTCAAGACCCAGCGTCTGGAAGATAAAATAAACAATTAATCGCTCGATGAGGCGAAATTAATTTTTTTTTTAAAGAATCCAATAAATATTCTTATATAATATAATTTATTAAAAAAAACAACTTTAACTGTAGATATTTTTAATTTAACCACAAATTATATTGCCTGCATCAAGCGTTTTCTGAAAGGCCAAAAGAAAATTAAAAATAAAAATTAAAAAATTTTTGGCCAAACATTAAAAATCAGCTTGAAAGCTCCCTTTCCCCATTCAACATTATTGTTTAGCATATTTCATCAGCTTCAACAGCCCCCTAAACCAATTCCCTAATATTGCCATTTTAAGCCATAATTAATCAGCTTCAACAGCCCCCTAACCAAATCCAATTATTTATCATTCTAAGCCACATATCATCAGCTTGACTGCCTTAACCACCACATTCTTAGAATATTTGTTTATTGTTATAAATAACACACAATAAATAGAAAATAATACTCATTAATACAGATTTGACTCATTTGTTCTTCAAATAATCTTCTCGTTTCTCAAAGCTTTGAAGTCATATTAGAAAAGATCTTCCACATCTGAAAGATAAAGAAAATATAAATCACCAATGGGGCAAAATACCAAGTGGTTTTTAAAAATGCCCCAAAAAGATTTGCATATCTTTTTCCAAATAAAGAGAAATTACTATGAAATTAGTCGGTCATTTACACCACGAGTTATTTTGCCCCATCTGGTGTTTTCTGAAGAAGCAAGAAGGCAAAATTTATTTTCTTCTATCCATACAAGTAATTTACAGCGTGGCATTGTAAATTACTTGTACTACAGTTTTTACTGTGCCAATAAAAACTAATTTGAAGAAAAATAAATTTAACATAAGAATAACAAAAACACTGTTTTATAGTGCTCCATGGAGTTATTCTTATAAAGAATTGGTTAGTAAAGTAAAAATACAAAATAATAACATGCTTATGTAAATTGGTTTAACAATTTTATTAATTCTAATAAAATTGTTAAAAACCAATTCCTAATGTGTGGGTGTAGTGGTGTAGTGTTGTATTCATCGTACATGCATTAAAGATTCAATCAACTATCAAACTTTATATCTTCTTAGTTAAGGACCTCGGAATATCAATATTAAGACTAATTTTTAAAGACCTCGGGACGATTGCTTCAGCAAGCGCCTGCCTTTAAAATATTAGAACTTAAAATTGATATTTGCCTTAAACTATGAAATTTGTTTAATGTCAAAGAAATCCTATTGATAAAAAAGCATAAAAATAATTCGAATTATCAGATATTATTGGTTGCTTATTCATCAAATATAAGACTTAAGGTTCAGCACATTTTATAGAAAGTACCTGAAAATGGACCTAAACCCCCACCCTAAAACTGGGGCCAACACACCATGTGTTCTGAACATATATGAAAAATCCACAAATCATCTTCCTACCTAACCTACCCGGGAACCAATGGTATATTACCATCGCCCAATGGTTCAATTTACGGCTGACATGCGATGAAGTTGGATATAAAGAGATAAATGAGTCATAACCCTGAGTCCCTAACCTACCCGCCGGCGCCTAACATGAAATAATATTTCGGCTAAACAACGGGTCATGAAACAAGTTCCCTAATAAAAAGTGTATGGGTGCCTGATCAGGAAGGTTTTATAATGCTTATAAAGTATATGCGATTATTAGAAAAATAACGAAGCACGAAGTTAGTAACTTTTATTTATCAGTTACTACAGTGAAATTAGACATTTGACTTAAAAACCGGAAACATTCTGAACAAGCCAATGGTTAGTTTGTTCATAAATAATGTACAGTGTTTAAAAGGAATACAAATAGCCAAAATAGAAAGTGTACATTTAATTTTTCATCTAACTAGTTTAACTAACAATTTGATATTTATAAATATGTATAAAAAATTACAAAAACAGTTAAAGCTAGAAAATTTTAACAGATATCAGCGCTAGCGATGACCACTGCGACGTAGCCTAGTTCAAAGACTGTCGTACCATAAATAAACAACAAATGTTACCATAAATATCATAAGAGACGTAATGGCTTCGGCTCGGGCTATAGCAGTACAATCACTAGTACTCCCACAGCCCCCACAAAAGCGTGACTGCAGTATTTATGCTAACATTGTGTCTAAGTCAGCCCACATTCCAAACCAGGCAAATCCCGAACAGTGATCACCTATAGAAATATCCATACTACAATGTGCTAAATGTGTTTTTATAATACATAACGAACCAATCGGCGTCCTCTTGAAGATCTTGTAGGCCTAGGCAGGTCCGATAAAACAAGACTGAAAGGTTTAGTGTCAATTGGTTAGAATCGGAACCCTGATTACTTATCTTTAAAACTGAAACGGCGATCCCACGAGGGAAGCTCTCCAGCGAAGGTTGACACAGATAAAGCGAACGAAACAGGAAGCAAAATCCGATCCTGCGAAAAAAAATCTCTGTTAAATATGAAAGTAAATAACTAACATTTATTAAGGGTTAGACAAGAGGTAAATGAAACTTACTCACACTCCTATCTTTAATACCTAATATGCATATATATATAATATATATATATATATATATATATATATATATATATATATATATAATATATATATATATAATATATATATATATATGTAACAGACTAATTATTAGAGTTTATAGGATACAAGGGTTCTTAGGGTTTCTTACATTGTTTGGTGGCTTGGTACCATAACGATATGCTGGTGACAAAGAGATATTATATTATTATTATTCTCTTTTTGCATAGAGATATTTTTAGAAGATAAGCCCTATAGATTAAATTTTAAAACATCGAAAAGTAACCTGACACTTTCGATTATAAATAGAATCAATAATCAGTACAAAAATAGAATAAATGTATAAATAATAAATAATGAAATTTTTATTTTTAAGACCCTTTTTGGGGGTAACATTCTTCATTACTATTACAATACAGATATTTATATATATATATATAATATATATATATATATATATATATATATATATATATATATATATATATTATATATATATATATATATATATATATTAGAGGGGACATATAGCCTATCAATACATTGGAAGTGCCTAATACATCGTTCTGGGCTCTCAGGGTCTCTGTGTAACCTCATTGAAACTCCTTCAAGAGTGAGTTTAGGTTATAATAAATCAATTGTTTTAGGCTTTCGCACATTGTTTGTAGTTTGATTTCTATTTACCGTACTTCTACTGATTATGTGATTATGGTTTTAGCGCAGATAGTATATAATATTTGTTCCAAATTTAACCATTAGGGCCCCTCTAGTAATAATATCTCTATGGGTTATACGTTATATTAATCGTAGGCATAAAGGTATATTACTAGAGGAGCCCCATTGGTTGAATTTTGAAACATCGAAAAAATAACCTGACACCTTCTCTTATAAATATAATCAAATAATCAGTACAAAATTACAGTAACTTATATAGTAAAACGTTAAAAATACAAATCATAACACAAACAATGTGCGGGAAACCGAAATATATGTAATTATTGTAACCTTAACTCTCTTGAGGAGGTTTCAATGAGGTTACACAGAGCCCAAAAAGATGTTCAGGCCTCTCAATATATTGAGATAGGCTATGCCCCCCATGATCGTAGGTTTAAGAGGTTACATTATAATAATGGGAAGAGGTATAGGTTATAGTAATAGTTATAAGTAATAATAATAGTGGTGTAATAGGTTACGTTACAGCAATAGTTATTGGTTACAGGAATAATAGAATAGTATATAAGTTTAAGTATTAGTTAAATACGTATAGAGCTAACAGCAATATTAGTATTAATAGTCGTAATATTTAAAGAAGTATATTAGTAATTTATAGCAGACATGCAAATAGAACAATTATAAAAAAAATAGAAATATTCAAAATGGCTAAAGAAAGTAAAATATATCCAACTCATATTACGATCTATTAACTAGTAGTTAATAGATGTATTAATTATTATGTATTATTATTATTATTATTAATTTTTAGTATTAACTAGAAATGTAGTTAAGTATTAATTAATTTAAAATTATATAGATTAAAACGAATAATAAAATATCCAGACTTACTTCACTTCATCGGACATTCCGCTCTGCATGAAGACTGAAGGCCGACTGACGAGAGTCGACCCTGCCCTCCTTTTATATCCTACGGTGGCCTCCGCCATCTTGGAATTACGTAACAAATAATTATGAAATATTCTATTTTATTTATGATAAAATTTATTGATAATTATTTAGTAATATATTTTTACACTTAATTTTTCATAATTAATAATATTCTTTAAATATTAGACCAAAAACTGAAAAAAATATGGATCATCTAATTTGATTAATGCGATGTATTTTTATTAAAATTTCTAATTATCTTAAAAACATAAAATAAATAATACTTTTTATTTTTTTTATTAATATTATTTTGAAATTAATGATTTTTTTAAAGAAATTTGTCCGTTTATACCTCGAGCTAAGTAACCTCCATCTTAAATTGAATTATATAAATACATCAGTACGACAAAAAGATTTGTTACATTAAAATAATCAATTTATATTTAATTATCGGTGACGATTTAAATTATTACAATTAATTTTTAATGTAACGTAATATTTAATAAATTTTCTTTTGGGCATAGAGATATTTATTACTAGAGAACCTTATCTGTTGAATTTCGGAACATCGAAAAAGTAACTGAACACCTTCCATAGTCCATAAGAGTCACAGAGACTTATACTAGAGAATGCATAGCCTGTCTCAACACTTTAAAAGGCCTGAAACATCGTATTGGGGCTCTCAGGTACTCTGTGTAATCTCATTAAAACCTCCTTTAAGTGTAAGTTGGGGTTATAATAAATCTATTGTTTTCGGCTTCTCGCACATAGTTTGTGTTTTGATTTGTATTTCTAACATTCCCTATATAAGTTATTGTAATTTTGTACTGATTATTTGATTATATTTTGGGGAAGGTGGTCAGGTTACTTTTTCGATGTTTCAAAATTTAACCAGTAGGGCCCCTCTAGTGATAATATCTCTATGATAAGAGTAAGTTTAATGCAAGAAGTATACAACTTGTAAATAAAATAATTTTTTTGTTTTGACTTTTTACAATTTAGATAGACTAAACATCAATACATGAATGTTATGCGTTTAGCATGTACTCTAGTAAGGTAGGCTGACGACCCAAGATCCAGATGCTTGCCCGTGTTTTAATAATGGAAGTATGGCTTGTTTACAATTTTTAGAAGTAGGTGGCGTGTTTGTCAAAAATGTTCGATGAAGCAAAAAGAAAATTTTTAATATAAACACATTTTTTATGGAAAATCTTACAGTTATGACCATTTTCCATGGAACACATGTCTTCTTTTTTGAAAATTACAGCTGGAAAACACTTAAAAAAAATTGATGTCAAGAATGTTCGTTGGAGCAAATTAGGAGGAGTAGGGGATTTGCTCCAGTGGCCGTTTGTGACATTGAACATTTGCGTCAACGGAGGCGACTCGGAGCCGTGGGGATATGTAGTCGCAAATGTTCATTGTCACAGCGTCTATTAATTTAATTTATTAATCAAGCGTCTATTAATTTTTAGAGAAATCACGCGAGCAAATGTAAGTGCAGGCAATTCGTTGGCGCTCCATATCGTTGGAGCTCCAACGATTTGGAGCGTCTATGAATTTTTAGAGAAATCACACGAGAAAATTAAAGTGGTTAAAGGTTTATCATTAAAGGTTATCAAAGAGACAAACTATTAGAGGGAGGATACAACAGCTCTTATCATTCCTTGGGTAGCTAGGTGCCCTAACGGTAAATTGGTGACGTCATAGTTTTAGTCAGGGAGAATAGACTAAATAGACTAAGGTTTTAGGCCCGTATTCAAAGACGTTTTCCTAACATTTTCCTAACATTCTCCTAACTTTTTCCTAACATTTTCCTAACATTCTCCTAACTTTTTCCTAACATTTTCCTAACATTCTCCTAACACCTAACTTTTTCCTAACATTTCCTAACATTCCCTAACATTTCCTAACACTAACATTTTCCCTAACATTCTCCTAACATTTTACTCCTAACAACTAACACCTTGTTTAGGTAAGGGAAATGTTTTTAAGCCACAAAATTTAAATGATCGTTCCCGTGTTTTAAAAGTCATTTAGAGGCTTCGCATGATTTTTTTTTAGTAAGAACCTTAAGGTAGGAAAACTTAAGGTAGTTAAGTCAAAAAGTGATACCATTGTAAGTAACGTAATATATCGCAAAATATCAATGTTATTAACTTATTACCTGGATTTACGACACACTTTGTCGTATTAATAACTATCTACATAAATTTACATAATATAAGTTACTATTAATCCACTTACCTTACTATTAGGGAATTTACCCTGAAATTCTTTTAACACCTCCGCCCAAGCCTTTTTCTATTCTTCGGCCCACACACAATTAGATTTTTTATTTTCTATGGTCTGTTTGTGGCGGGCTATTGATTTAAAGAGAAAATTCAGTTGGTCCGGTGTGAATAATTCAGCCATTATTATACCAAAAAGATTTTACACAAACAAAAATGAATTTGATGACAAAATACGAAAACAAAATTGTGTAAATGATTTAGCAAATGAAAACAGTGTTGCACTGATTAACAGGTCTTCATTTAGACACCTTTGGATTCGTACAACCTGGTCCACGTTCAAACTTGAAACGCTTGATACTGCTTTATTTATGAAAGCTTTATTTATGAAGAACATTGTATTTGTATTAACTCTACTGTTTACTGAAAACATATGTAAATAAAGTTCCTAATATATTTAACATTCACCAAAGCAAGGCTGCATTATTGTTTATGACAAAGAGTGTCGTAAATCCAGGTAATAAGTTAATAACATTGATATTTTGCGATATATTATGTTACTTACAATGGTATCACTTTTTGACATAACTACCTTAGGTTCTTACTAAATAAAATCATGCGAAGCCTCTAGAAAACTTTTAAAACACGATAGGAGAACGTTAGGAAAATGTTAGGAGAATGTTAGGAGTTAGGAAAATGTTAGGAAAAAGTTAGGAAAATGTTAGGAAAAAGTTAGGAAAATGTTAGGAAAATGTTAGGAAACGTCTTTGAATACGGGCCTAAGTCTCTTTGGGTGTATAAATATGTGCTCTGATAGAAGTTTTAGGGGAGTGGGGAGTAGTTCGTCTCTCTAGGGAGACTATAGGGGGGGTGAGTACAGTTACGGCACCTATGGAAACTGTCTCACTTCCAGACCCCTGTTAAACGGGTCCTGTACTCCCTCTAATAGTATTAGTCTCTTTGTTCTACTCTTTTTGGAACTAACGGGAAGACTAGGCAAAGGCTTTGGATCTATCGAATCAGTCCGTTGCCTCCAAAATTCATTAGATCCAAAACATTATTGTTAACGTAGTAATGAATGTTTAATGTTATACATATTCGTGAGTTCCAAAAATCATATTAAAATAATTGTGCCTAACGAAATTTGGAGACAACGAACCTTGGAGACTGTGAACTTTTGAGGCAATGGGATTTTTGTTTTGGAACTAACGAACTTTGGAGACAACGAAAATGCACCAATTCCGTAGTTAAAACCGTTAAAGCTACGATTTGCGGTTATTATGCTTTCTAGTTGGCCAATGCAGTGCTGGTAATACGTCGAACCCGGTAATCTATCGATTGTTGAAGCAACGCCGCTTCGCTACCATTTTCTTAGCATTTTATGTTTGTGTGTTAAGTTTAATTTTACTAATGTGGGGGAAATAATTAATTTTAAATTTATATTCATCCAACTCCATACATTATAAAGGTTAATATTACTCTTGCTTATGTTTTTATGGTTAATTTAAATGATTTGTGCTTATAATATTATGAAATCTTATTGTTTGTTACAGCGTCATGTCTCGCTATGGGCGAGACTCTGGTAACCCGGATTGCAAAGTCTATGTTGGAGATTTAGGTAAGATTATAATGATATTTATTACTCTAATTATGTAATAAAATAATCAAATGTTGTTAGAGTTTGACTGAAGTAAGTAATGACACAGGGTCGAGTGAAGTTAACTCGAGTAGATAGGTTAGGATTTTGTTGGGGGTGTGTTAGCCGGGTTTACTCAAGGCTAAACAAGAGAGACATAACATTCGTTCTTAAACCTTTTACATGTTTTGATACCCGCCCTAGTTACCCTGTGTTTTCTTAACAGCAATTAATAAATGTACAAGTACAAAGCAGCAAAGAGGTTATTAAAGTGATGTAGAAATTCATACTGTAAGGGTAGGGGCACTCAGCGATCTGACTCGTTGGTTGTTTATATGATTATTTGTTTACAAAACAGGATAAATTTTGCATTTTTTTCTATAAAAGGTTATATAGCCTGCTGCTTGCAGTTAGCAACAACAAGCGTTAATTACAGCAATGCTTGCTGTTTCTATAGGCAATATTCAGTGTTGCCTTAAACGAACAAACTCTATTTTGATAGTTTAAATTTTATTAATTATTTAGCCATTAATTGTATTTTATGTTTCTACTTTTCTTACAAATCTAAATGAATAATTTTCTTTTGTTCTATAATTAGTACGTTCACACACACTTTAGATCCGCGTATCGTATAGAGTACGATCTCTCAATACGGTAATATTAGCTGTATGAACCATGCGGAGGGGATCCGACCGCATACGCTAGAACTAGGGAGATAGAATCTTAATGGATCCCCCGATACGCTGTCTTTTTGTGTGTGTACCTTTAGAGACGATCGTATTTAACGGATAACCTTCTCGTCAAAGTTTTATTTCACTTCTATAACCGTTTTTGATCAAATAACTTTTGGAATATTTATTTATTTATTTATTTAAACAGGCAATGCCCAACAGTTACAATATAATTACAAAGTATTAAGAAAAAAATAATAATAATAAAAAATACAAATAATTGACAGTTTTATAAACATATTTTTTCCACAAACAACAAGTATAAAGAATGTAAAGTATTTTAAATTTAACAGAGAATGAAAGAAGAAAAAAAAGTAATTGCTATAATAATAATGATAAAACAAGTGTTTTATTTTTTTTTTTTAGTGTAACTTTATTATTATGCTAAGAAATCACAATTTAATTAAATATATTTTTTGTTTTAAACTTCCTTATAACCAAAAGTGAAGGTTCACTCTACAAGACGCCATGTTTTGGCGGGAACAGTTATCACTCAATCGACTAAACAAATACGCTGCAAGAACCGTGAAGTTAGTTGACCGTATTCTATATGATCCGCGGATCGAGAGTGTGTGTGAACGTACTAAATATTAATTTAAAATTATCTATATTACTTATAGTACTAATATTAAGAGTTGGCCTTATTAATAACCATGATAGGGAAACAATTCTATTGTTCTGCCTTCTCAGAATTGGCCGAGGGACCAAATAATCATTTCTAAAGCTATCTCTTGATATTAGTTATTTTAAATATTAAAAGCCTTAAACTAAACAATAGAGAATATTTTTGCTAATACAGGATCTAATTACATTACAAATCAAGTTAACATCTAAATCAATTCTTTATGCTGTCTCATAATAATAATAATCATTTATTAAATGCATGTTACGCGTTAATAACTATGAAATGTGTGTATTTCAGGCGGAGCAGCTAATAAACCAGATATAGAGGACGCATTTTCTTATTATGGTCCTATTAGGAATGTTTGGATAGCGAGGAATCCTCCTGGTTTTGCTTTTGTTGAATTCGAGGACCCTAGAGATGCTGAGGACGCAGTCAGAGGCCTTGATGGGAGGTATGCTGTGCTTGACTTTAAATTCAGAGCCAGATCTAAAGAACATGATTCATTTTTTACAGCTTTAAATATTATCTTTTTTAGAGAATTTACCAATGATGAAGGAAACACATAATCTGCCAATCCAGAGTAGATCACTTTATATTATTGTGGTTGCCTGTTGATTGCAATATTTCAAGAAAAATATTTACCAGATGATCCAATTTCTTAAATTATAACAATTTGATGAATACATCAAAGTCAGATCACTACAACCTAAGTTATGACGTTAGCAAAAACATTTAAGAACTGGTTGAATTTTGAGAAGCGTAAAGGCATATTTCAGTGTTTTGCTAACATTGTAGCTTTGGTCGTACATAAAAGATTATTCATTTACACGCTTGTCTTTTTAAAGAAACAATAACTGAAGTTATTGACTTACAAAATTTTGTGTGTGAACAATTATGTGAAATGCTCCATTCTGGAAAGGCAGATCGTGTTTTTGGATTGTGGACAGGCAGAAAAATTTGGTTTTTTTGAAAGTTTGAAGCTGTTCAAAATGCATCTTGTTTTTCAGGTCCTGCTTATGGATAAGATACATTTATTTGGAATTTATGAACATCTTAAAAACTTAATATTATGACTACATTTTAGTAAAAAAAAAATGATATCAACTATTTTCCTGCAATCACAGATTGTAGAACTATAGATCAAGTTCTTCAGGAGAAATAAGAAAATGAATAAATAAATAACTCAAGTTATTTTTTTTATTAGTTTAAATTTGATATAATAAACCGGGCCAGCACAGACCATGTTTTAAAATTAACATACTCTAAGTACATCAACTTGTGCTTTTAACTCCCAGACTTACACCTAGCTATTTTGTCTAAACATGTTAGCATTAGATTGCTCTTGCCTTATTTGTTGATGATATTCCTGTTAATATGGCCTGGTGTTGGCAAAATGTCAACATTGGCTGTAAAGAAGGTGTGGGTGGTATAATGCTAACATAGGATATTGTATGTGTTACAGGTCTGTCTGTGGTAAGAGAGCCCGTGTAGAGTTATATGATGTTTACAGGTCCGTAGGTGGTAGACGTGTGCGTGTTGAGATGTCAAATGGCAGGCGGCGCGGGGGTGGTGGTGGTGGTGGTCCCCCCCACAGGCGAGGAAGACCTTTCCATCCTGAGGATAAGTGCTATGAGTGTGGCGAAAGAGGTCACTATGCCAGGGATTGCCATAGATATAGGAAGAGATCTAGAAGGTATTCTTCATTCATTTAATTTTTATATTACCTAGTTTTAATTAAATGAGAGAAGTGTTCTGTCGTGCAAGCAGAACTCTTTTTGTGGCAAATGTGGTTCTGTTGTTATTTGTGAAATTTTATATTTTGCCCAATAGTTGTGGGATTTCAGTATGTACATATAAATTTAAAACCACTGTTTTTAATGATTTTAAAACAATTTATCCGTGATTATAATTATGCGAACAATGTTAGTTTCCTTTATAACAATATTTATTTGCATTATTTACTAGTTACTTTTATCTCTTTTGCCTGTTAAAGGATAAGTATAAGGTTCCTGGACGTATTGACAAAAAGTATAGTTAGTAGAATAATCTTTTAACTTTGACAAAACATTGTCAAACTCCTGGACAATCAATAACTTACGATGTTATCTGCGAGAGAACATCAAAATGTTTATTATCTTTTAAAAATTTATTGCAAATTTTAATAAATTCAAATTTTTGCTAGTCCTATTGGTTGTCCTATTAGTTGCCAGCTTCGAACTTATGCAACTTTATTTTTTTACAATACTTGCTTCCTTGCAGAATCCTTTACTGATTTCTTGCCATAGGCTTTTAAATTGACAAATATCCTGCGTAGGCAGGTAAATATGTGGGTTTTCTTAATTACCGTCACATATTCGTGAATCTGTATTATTTAATTCTTTTATTTTTAAGAATATAATTTATCTATTACTTGTCTTTGTTTGCTATATTTGTTAGAGGCTGGCTATAAAGTCAAATAAAATTACTTGAGGATCTTAGTTTATTCAATTCAAATCTTTGAAGACTATAAATTAATAAATTATGACAATGAACTAAGTTAAATTCAGCCCTGCTGTTTATAACTTTTAATAATTCATAAAGCGAGTGTTAAACTTGTCTTCCATTTTTTGACATCTTGGCCAGTCTCTCACATCATGTGTTTAACTTTATTTCATACTATTGAAAAAACTTAATATTTACTTAATACACTATAGACTTAATGTATAATTAACTTATTGTATTAAGTTGCTAACCAAAAAAGGAATTAAGATTAATCTATTTTTGATCCTGATGGAACCATGTTACATATATTTTATTTTAAATGCACAAATGAGGCTTGCAATACTGGTTCTTGCTGGCAAAGAACACCATGAGAACAGCTAATTGAAGAATCCTGAGTTTCATCAACAGTTTATGTCCTAAAATAGTGAAAAATATGTTCAATGTTATAGATATTAATATTAATTTATATTCCTATTATTCCAGTTTTAGTCATAATTATAATGATAATTATGACTTTGAAATGAATTTATTATGTTTAATAAAACTAATTAAAAATATGTTGTCAAAAGATCATAAAATAACCTGGGGTTGATTTATAGGGCCTGTGGCTGAGTGTAGACCTCAGTGTGTAGAAATGCGTAGAATATTCTGCGTAGAGTTGTATCGATAGCGTAGAGCGTGCAAAGACGTTGATTCACTATGTAAAGACGTCGCAACACCATCAACTCATCTAGTGTTCTATTTTGGTGTTTCACTGTCAACATTTTAAACTTTTTATTTGATTTAAATCTCAAGTAGTTACATTTAATTAAAGTTCCTTGTGTAAGCTGATTTTGAGCAGAAAGTAGGTACTGTATCTTGAGAGATGTGTGTTTATTAATGTCAAAGTGGGGTGAATTTACATCTTTGAATGTATTCATTCTATCAATTCCACCTGTTGACAGAAAAATTTCACACTTAAGGCATTACAGTAAATATAAATTATAATTTAGTGTGAGAAGAAGTTTTTGTGTCAATTTAATTGATGAACTGTGAACTGCTGATGCTAATTTAGAAAATTTATAAATCATAAATATTAATGCTGTTATTATAACAGTCTTTTGATATTAATGCTAGTTTGAGAGTCATATGGTAGAGTTTAAAATGTTGATGGTTTAACATAAAGATAGATGAGATGTGTGATGTAGATAATCTCATCGAAGGCAGTGAGAGACATTCGATAGTCATCTAGAGACAGACCCATAGAATAAATCGTAAATATCCGTAGACTAGACAATGTTTTGCCAGTCATATCAGGTCGAAAGAGTTATCCATTAGCCCAGTCTGTCTGTGCCAATAGCGTAGTCCATATATACACTGTATCCGATGCAGGAAAGGTACAATCCATTTTTTTATTTATTTTCTTATTAAATAAAAAATACAGTATGTAATATGTTGTTATCTCACTAGCTTAGTTCCTTACATTTTTCCTTTATTTATTTTTTTGCATTTGATCATCTGAAATTATTTATTTTGTTGATTCCATAATAATATATTATTATTTTTCCTTGTTTTCTCTTCCATACAAATTGATCATAGTTCTTTTTCACTTTTCCTAAAAATATTAACATCTATTGAAAACAAAGTTAATAATTTTCCTTGAAAATTATCAAGTTAAATTAAAATAAATAGTTAAAAATAAAGCAATTTTACTTGACAAAAGAGTAAAATTGACAGCATGGCCTTAGTGTGTACCATAGAATACCTTTTGGTAACAAAGAAGTTTGTAAAGTTTTGTTTTTTACCATCTTAATCAAATAAAATATTTGTATCCATCTGTCAATGGATAAGCTAATTATATCATAAATTATATAGACACTTTCAATAAGTGCTAAATATTCTAAATTTTATCCACATCTATGGTGAATTCGGTTCTTAAAATCAAAAAAGGACACTTTAAAAAATACTATATTTGTTTGCAAATTTTTATTATTAATACAATTCAAGCCTCTGTGTTCTTCACTAAACACTATCTCCCTATTAGAGGAGGCTAGAAATGACTTCTCAGAGGGTAATACTTCTATATCATGATCTCTTCCAAGAGATAATAATAATAATTGTTTATTTGTATAGCATTTTCCATAGTCATTAGGAACATAAAGAAAAGATGACACATAAAGAAACAGGCTTAGCTGTTTTCAACTTCAAAAGTCCATCTTTGCGTTTTCAAAATTGTATAAACTTGTTTGAAATTGGCCATGCTGAAGTAAAGAGAATATTATTTATGAATATTAATTTGTACTCCACCCACAAAAGTTTTATTAGAAGTAATTCCATATGGGTTATTGGTATAGTATATAAAAAAATGTAATAAATTAAACTAACTAAAACTAGGACTGCTGTCTTCATTATTATTCTTTCCTCATTAAAAAAATTATATCTATTTATTTCATGAATTCTAAAATATATTTTATAAAATCATTTATTCATATAAAAGTATATTTTATAAAATATACACTATAAAATCATTTCAGTTTTATTTAAGGATTTTAACCATTTATTTTGATTTTATTATAGCTTTTATTCACCTTATAAATTCTATAACATTAGGTTTTATATTATTTTATGTTCATCACTGCCTCTTCATTTAACCTGTGCGTTTAATCCTTATTTCTTAGTTATATTTTTATTATTATTAATGTTGCTCTATACAGTTTTTGAAATAGTTATAATATATATGATAAATCTTCACGAAAAGCTGATGAAACAATACTTAATTGATACTAATACTTTACAAAAATAAAGTAGTAAAAATCGTTTCTTTTAATTTTATGGCAACTTCAAAGTTTTAATTGAGGAATGAAGAGCATATCTGTTGTTAATGCAAGATGTGTGTGTAGTTGTGAGTAATGTTGTGTTTGGTGGTGTCTGTAGGACCAGGAGTAGGTCCAGATCTCACAGGAGATCTAGATCCAGATCCCGTTCCAGATCAAGGTCTCGCAGTGGCCGATCTCGCTCCCCCAGATCAGAATCACGCTCCAGATCCAGGTCAGTTATATTTTGTTTCACTTTTAAAAAACATATAGATAATGTATTAAATATATTAAAATTAAAAAATTTAATACTGTAAAGAAATCAAGCCATAAGAATGCAGAGGATCAAGCTGGGGAAATGCAGAAAAATCAGTATTTTTTCTTTGAGGCATGACTTTCAACAGTCTTTGTACTGTTGGACAGTAGTATGTTCAATACTTTGAGCTTAACTTTTATTCTAATTATTTTGTGTAAGCTTAATATTCTGTGATGCAATTTTTTTTATTTTGTTTATTGTTTTCAGGGGTAGAGAGAGGAACAGAGACAAAGAGTCAAGAGATCGTGACCGTGAGTCTAGGGGAAGAGAATCGAAAGGAAGGGAATCTAGGGATCGGGGGTCTCGAGGAAGGGAATCAAGAGAAAGGGGATCCAGAAATAGGGAATCAAGGAGTCGGGAATCCAGGGAATCAAGAGAGAAGAACGGAGACTAAACTTATTAGATCAAACAATGGTGAAGTCATGATGCTTTTGACATAGGTTTAAATATGCTTTTAAAAAGTTTGTGTCTACCTTGACCGGATACTTTGTCAGATCAATTTCTTAGACCTTACTTGTTCTGTACATCTTTATCACTTGACATGTTCTCTTGTGTTACCTTGTGTCTAAGGCTCTTCATTAATATTTTTAATGAATAAAATAATCTTGAATCTATGTGATTCAAGCTTGTTAAAGTAACTGCACTTTAGTATTTAATAACAACCTACCTTCCAGTTTTTTTATTGTGGAAAAATATGAGTCATTTTTTGTACAATGGGCTTGTCGTTAAATTAAAATAGTTATGGTAGGATGGAACATAAGTTCTTTCAAAACTTTTAGGAGGCTGACTGTTTTGTTGGCAACACTTATTTAAATCCTCCAAAACCATGATGCACCCATTTCATGATTTATGTTTATTTTGAATTAATCAAATTGAGGAAAATTTTTCTTCTCAAGAGAACTCCTAACTTACCCCATTGTTAATTATTATCTTTTAGGTAAAATAATTAGTAATGGAACATAATTTTTAAAATGCTTTGTGTTGTGACTTGCTCATTTTTATTATTATGTAATTTTTTTCATTATTATTATTATTTTTTTTTACCTATTAAAATTAGTTTTCTTAAAAATTAACTAGTTTAGAGACGCATTTTGTATATTTTTGGGGAGATAAAGATTTATGTATGTAAGTGAAATAATTATGACTAAAAAAACAATAGTTTTTTTTTAAATTAAACAAATGTGTGTAGCTAACTAACTTTAAATGTTATATAGGCTAACCAAGAAGTAAAAAATGTAAATCAAACTTATATTTTGATTTTTTGAAGCCCATTAAAAAATGTTCAATTTAAAATGAGTGCTCTTTTTTGTTTCCTAGCTTTGCTTATAAATTTTATACCTTTAAAAATATATAAAGCTTTTTATATATTACTCAGCCAAGTTGCATAATACAGTGTTATATTTTATTTATGATATTGACAGATGTGTTTAACTAACTTATAAATTTACCTTAAACCTTAGAATAATACTGTATATAAGAGGAACTTAACTGATAACAGTACAGCAGGTTCACTGGTGGTTTTAAGTAATGCTGCCATCCTAACAATATACAATTTTCTAATAACTAAGTTGGTAATACTTCCGGTTACTGCATTAGTAAGTAATGTTTTTTAATACATTATAATTTGTATGTTTTTAACAAAAAATATATTAAAAGTTGTCCTTATCAACTAAATGTAGATTCTTGAACTTCCTTAACATTTTTATTAAATACTTAGCTGGTTTTTAGGTCATTATATTTGTTTTTATGCACTTTCTTCATTAATGGATTTTTATAAAATAATATTTAGTTGTTAGTGTGGTATCCCTACTTAAGACCACCAGTGAAGTGTGTTTCGTGTTATCATTGGAAATCCTTTGTTTTTACGATCCTATGCTCCTTCCATACTTGTATTATCCTAATCCTTAAACTGACTTGACGGTGTAATTTTATTTTTAACTTACTGTTCAAACTGGCTTTAACAACACTCATGGTTTTTCCATACTCATTCACTTCTCGTTTAGTCTCTAATTTGATTGAATTAACTCTGCGTATAAGTTTGCTAATGAATGAGAAAACTGTATAAGGGAACCAACGTGATTGGTATTAAACACAACATAAATAGTAGGATTTAGATATAGACTAAGTTGCTTCTCTTATTCTACTTCTCAAGTGTCAATAATTTTTTAGTCACTGTTGTTGAATTTTTCTTCTTTTAGAGCAATAAGCTAACTGACCTTACATTGATGAAAACTAGGAAGGTATGAATAACTTAATGCAAAAACAAACGTCAAGACCACTACTGGTTTGTAAAAATGAAAAAGCACTATTTGATATTTTTAAAGTAGAGTAACTTATTTTGAATATTTGGTCTGAGCTGTTCCTATAGATTATCTAAAACTAAATGTTTTATTATTAAAATACAAAATTTATGTTCACATAAAGAAAATAAAACCAGTTTTAAGTTTTGTTATCTACCTAGTTCTTACTTTACCTAACCATTTTGGTTTCAATTCAAAGCTTTTATAATTCACATGAGTAAGCCAATTATATCTACCAATTATCAGCTTATTTGACTTGCCAACTAGGGCCCATAATGTATGAGTCTCTTTTAGAAATTGGTATATATCAATAACATTTAAGGTTAGTTGTCAAATTTAACTGTATAATTTTAAATGTGTAAAAATTAAACAGTTTATTATTTGATAGAATTATATATATTATAATAATTATACATCATGTAATAAATTGTGTAATTTAATTTATATAATATAAATAATTATAGTTTTATTTCACGCATTTTTCTTTGTTAAGACTAATTGAAGCAAAATAAATTTAAAGTTTTCATTAATTAATATTTGTTTTATTTATGTTGACCAGGAGATCTAAATTACCAGTCATGAGTGTAAAAATAGTCATTTATACCATAAGGCTGAGAAGTGTGTCCTTATGTCACGGCAATTAGATTTACCGACGAGAGAGGGAAAAATTCCCAAGACATAAAGACATTCTCAGCCGGATGGCATACACTATTTTTTTTGAGGTAGCACTCATTAAATAAACTGTGCTATATACTTAATTTGAAAAAAAAGTCCAATTAACTCCATATTATCGTCGTCATTAAATTCATCCATAGCTTCACACTTTTACTCAAAAATGTAAAAGCTTTACAAATAAACACACAAAAATTGTCAATTAGAACACCTTTTAAAAATGAAAAAAAAATTAGTCTAAACAAAAACAGAAACAAAATGAACGTTTTTAAAGAAACCTCATGAAGGTTTTACACAGATTGTTTTTTTGAACACGCTACATTACAGTAATGGCGGCAATATATGAATTACTTTTACGTCCTAGGAGTTTTTTTACATTCATTATTGTCCTCGGAGGTGAAAAGTACTAAATAACCTCCTATAACAATAATGATTGGCTTCTGATCCTAAAAACGGTCCAATTAAGTGCTCAATTACGTACTACCTCAAAAAAAATTATTTATGCACTAAGGAAGAAAACAGTCATTACGCCCTAGAGTTTTTGTTGGTTTTAGAAACTAGCCAATGGAACCATAATGTTTCCCTGAGGCACAGCAAAGGGGTTAAATAGTTTTGTTCCTTAGATGCAGCCAAGGACAACCAGGGAGTTTAATCGGGAGGCCCAGCTGAGGACGCTAATAATACTTTCAGTTTCAGTATTTATACTGTTAGTTGTGTATTGTAGTTAAAAATTGTATTAAAGTCAAACTTACTAATTTAATTTCTTACTTACTAAGAAATTGATTTCAAACTATAAATTTTCCCTAATTTTAATCAAGATAATGCGTTTCAATACAATAAACATTTCCTGCAGAGCCATTTTTTGATGGTGTCCGAGTCCAATTAAGAGAATCATGCATACATAAAGGTAGCGACATCCTCTTTACTCTTAAGACCTGCAGTTCCTAAAAAGTACTAGATGTAATGTCTTATAACTGAAGTATGGTAAAGTTATACCATCATATTTTGTAGCTTTATCATTGCTACACCTGCTTAAGCAGATGGCAATGCATAATTTATGCGTAAGCCCAAATAAATCAAAAGATGCACATACTAAGGTCATGGAGACAGAAGAGAATCAATGTCTGGGTAAAATTAAAAGAAAATAAATATCACAGAATTTGTATTTAAAATTTCTTCATTTTTTTTTCAAATAAATAAAAGAAAGAAAAATATAATTTTTCCAAATTAAAAAAACAAAATCTATGGTACATTCAATAAACTTTTATACACAATATACACTAACCTTCAACTTAAAATAAAGTATAACTGCCTTGAATTTTTTTTAACAAAAAAGATCTATTGCTAGTGCATGGAGATGGGTTATTTAATAAAAAAATAATCTTACATAATACTTCTTGATGTTACAATAATTATAGAAGGTGTTTATAATGAGAAGAGAAGTAGACATTTAAAATAGAATAATTTTATTCTCAAAAAATGAACATACACATCATTTCATATATTCTTCTTTGACGGGGTTTGTACCAGAATACTTTAATGTTAATTTATTATTTTACGCATCATATTTTATTTAACAGAAACTTGAATAAACTGTGTAGATTTTATATTAAGCCATGCCAGAGGAAAATTGGGTGTTAAGTCACTATTTGAAGTGCGTTTTTTTCAATTGGAGTTAAGATTTAAAAAAATAAGACTCCCTTCATCTCCATAGTTGAGGGATCCTTGCTCTAAACAAATTAAAGTACAAATCAAAGCTAACAAACATTTTTAATAAATTATATAAACTTATGTTCTCAATGCACATGTAAACAAAACGAAAAGTAAAAATTTGTGTTCCTCATCAGAGAAACCTCCGCATTACCATCCAAACTTGTTACATTATCAATTAATTCATGTAATCTAAACAGTATATAAATCAATTCATTTTCTAAAAAAAAAATAATATTTCATTTAGTAAAGTTTTAAAAGGTTATAAAAAAATCTGTGATTCACCAAATAATAAGAACTTAAAAACAGTTGTTTCAGTGATTAGCAAAAACTGCCTTGTTTTACATAAAAAGAGTATGTACTATAACTAGAAGAACCTCACAACGACATAGAGATGTTATTACAAGAGGGGCCCTATTGGTTGAATTTTGAAACATCCAACCAATAACCTGACTACCTTCAACTTTCAATATAATCAAATAAACAGAACAAAATTACATACATACATTAAAGAATATTTAAAATACATATAAAAACACAGATAATTTCCGGGGAGCCAAAAACAATTGATTTATTATAACCTTTACTCACATGAAGGAGGTTACAATGAGGTTACACAGAGCCCCAAAAAAGTGTTAGAGGCCTCTCAAACATATAGTATATGTACATGTACTAGACCTCTACTATATAGTATATATCTCTATGTCTAACGAGCAATGCTAGTGTTAATTACAAGGATTCATAAAGAAGTAGGATAGTTTTTTACCCTGATCTATATATAATATCTACTAGAAGTTGAATAGATTATGTGCTAACATTTTACAACATTTCCGATTATTTTTTTAATTTGGTAAAAATAAACCAATTTTAAATAGATTTGTTTTTTTTAAACAAGTTCTTTATTGGCAAAAAATAGATTGGTAAAATTGGTTTATCTTTTATCTATCCTAAATTACTTTGCCAAATTGTGAAAAGAAAAATTCTCAATTTAATAAAATAGTACTACCAGGTACCTGAGTTAGTACCAGAGTTACCTTACCTGGTACTAACTCCCCATGATGTGATGAAGAATAATTTTAACCATAGAAAAGTAATACTTGAATTGTAAGCCAACAAAAATTTCTTTGCACATTATCAAAGCACACAAGCACAAGTAGTTCCCACGAGTGACAAAAGTTCATAAGCACTTTCCAAACCCCTTGCCAGCTAACAAATTTTCTCTATACTTATAGTACATACTCTTTATTTCAAAAATTATTTTATTAAAACAGAATTTAATAAAACGATGCAAGAATTAATAAACATCATTTTATGATCATACTCTGACTAATCAATGATAAACCAAAACAAGATTCAGGGGCAAATTTCATTTAAAGAGAGAAAATGAAAATTACTATTACAATTTAGCAGTTTTTAAATCCTTTATTTTTTTTAAAAAAATTATTATTAGTTAGAAATAAAAAAAATAAAGCAGTTGAATTATTAGTTATCTCCCTAACAAAACAAATTTTCTCATTGAACATATTCATCTATAGAAAATATAACTAAATTTCTTTACATAATGTATAGAAATTTAACTCTAGAGTAGATAATAAAAAAACCTATGTGATTGGTTATTTTCTTGTTACATAAGGATAAAGCTAGGTAATGTTATAATTCAACCAATCATGTGCTTGTGTCTTTGTTTACAATTAAAAATAAAGATAAATATAGAAAAAAGGCGTTAAACAGCATTCTTCAAAATAAAAAAAAAAAATAAAATACCAATAAAAATAAATTAACATTGATAGTAGCAGAATTACTTCATAACAAAAAGTTTGTATCATAAAAATCAATAAATTAAAATATCATAAAAGAATAAAAAAGAAAGTCAATAAAAGATAAATAAAATAAAAAGTCAATATCACGTTATAAAAGCATAAATTAATAAAGTCAGATTCATAACATAACGGAAGTTAACATTTATTCACATATTTAATCAATTCTACTGCCTGATTTCGGCTCAAAACAAAAACATTAAAGAATATCATTTGTTGAATTTTATTTTGTTAAGATGCAATATTATTTTCAGATGTTACACTTCCGCTATGAATTGTGGTTTGTAATGAGATAAAATGGTTTCGAAAATGATTCATCAAATTTATCTAAAATGAAATGAAATATGATTTACAAATGGTTATTAGAATATTAATCACTTAGATTCAGCAATGGTGATATAATAAATTATCAGAGGTGATATTCTATTTTTTGAGAAAATATGACAAAAAAGGCTTAAACATTTTTTTACGGTTTTATTTAACATTAAACTGTCTAATATGACCAATCAAACACATTGGTCGACCTTTATAGTCCAAGAGCCAGGCCTAAAAAATGTGACTCATTTTGTACTACTTCAAACCAAAATTTTTCTGAAAATATACCTTACATTATGAAGAAAAACCTTGTCTGCCTATCCAGAGTGGAGCCCTTCATATGAATGTGCTCATTCAAAATATTAGATAATCGCCCAAATTCCAGTTTTCTTGCAAATAAGTGGTTCCCTGCAGGTCGTGTGCAAAACATGAAGAGAACATTATTTAAAGCTGATAAAATTTCTTATGAAACGAGTGATTTTTCATCAAAATCGGATAACTACAACTAAAGTTATGACATTTGTAAAATGGCCAAATAAATCCAATTAATTTGCTGACTTTGCATAAATTAACAATTTTTTGTGTTTTGAAAGAGCCACAACTTTGGTTGTAGTCATCTGATTTTGATGATTAAACACTCGTTTTATAGAACATTTTATGAGCTTTAAAAAATATTCTCTTCATGTTTTGCACACGACCCACAGGGAACCACTTATTGCAAGAAAACTTAAATTTGTGTTTTTTTTTTTAAATTTAGAGCATGCGCAATCATATGAAGGGCTCTACTCTGAATAGGCAGACTATGCTTTTCTTTTATAATTTAAGGTTTATTTTCAGAAAAATTCAGCTATTGAGATCGCTAAGCATAGGAATAACATCAACAGGGACACAGGGTTGAAGATTTTCAACACTAGGACACCGCTCATCTCTTCACTACGTGTTTCAGATAATTCTCTTCGCCAATCTCAGCTTTCAACTACGTCACGCAGCACCCAGCCACCGATTACGTCATCTCACGGAAAATCCCCCATTAGCCAGTTCATCAACCAGACAGGACACCCTACGCGACCTTCAAGTGGATTACGTCATACTGGACCGTCGAACCCTATTATCCCTTCTCATGGCTATAATCTTCGTCCTCGAAGACAAGGTCAGAGACAGGTATAAATAGGGCCTCCTTCGTCTCCATCTTCAGTTCAGTTTTGTAGAGCATTGTGTTTCTATCCATGATGTCCTACATCCCTGAAGATGCCTCCCACAGTGGAAGCAAAACGTCGGATTCTTAATCTACATTGATGCGGTCACCACAGGAAGACCTAAATCTTCATGACAATAACCGCGGAAGCCTACGCAGTTCAGAAAAATTCAGTTTGAAGTAGTACAAAATGAGTCACATTTTTTCAGGTTTGGTTGTAGGACTATTTGCACTAATGTAAGTTTTTAATCAGTAGAAACCAATTTTCATTTCCAATTTAAATGATAGACCAAAAAAGGTAAATAAGCCAGACACAAACTAGATGTAGAACTACCAGATTCTAGCAAGATGGTCAAATGGTTTGAGTCTAGGCTTCTTAACCAAGGACCTATGTTCTTAGTTCAATGCCAGCTGAGAATGGAGTTATTTTCACTCATACACTTAAGTAATTTTCAGTCATAAAGCCCTGCCCTGTAAAGGTCTTTGAGACAGGAAAACTCAAGACTGGGTGAGGTAAACAAAATTTCCTTTGTTCATTTTTATAAGCAGGCTTAACAGCTGGTAAATAGCCACATTCATTTTCTCAAAGTAGGTTGACCCATATAGTTTTATTAGCTCGGGCCATCTTGTTTAAAGATTAGATTTTGTTCTAAGAAAGAGGATTTTAACTCTAGGTGAATCCTCCCTCCTTAGGCCATGCCCTCACTCCACGGCCTTTCCCCCTTTCTATTCCTCAACCTCACCTGCTTCCCAGTATTTAAATCAGACCTTATTTAAAACAATAATTCTTTTAACTGGTTCTCTCTACTCAATATATTATTATTGAGTGTAAAGCTTGATAATGCAAACTAAAAAAATATTAACGATTTCAGATTTAACTAATTTGTTAGGATTTTAAAAAATTAAAAGGATAACGGGTAAAATTAGTATTGTTGTAGTTCTAACAACATAAATCATATAAAATTAAAACTTACAAATATGAAATCAATTTCAAACTAGAAATGAAAGGAGGTTTCAACTGCAAAATTACTCTAGAATATTTGAAATTTGTTGGGAGTAAATTAAAATTTTCCCTAACAATTAATCAAGAAGATGTGATTCGATAAAATAAATGTTTTTTTTTTAAATGTTTTAAATGTTCATTTAGTATGGTTTTGATGGTGCCCGAGACTATTTAAGAAACACATGCATACAAAGATGTCAACATCATTTTTATTTTAAAGATCTGCAGTTCCTGAAATGTAGTAATTTAATGGAATAAAAGTGTCACATTTTACGATATTAAAGCGGCATAAGGAAGCAAATAAAGAGCATTCCAATGGATTAATTATATTTAAAATAAGTATGATAACTTATTGGACTTAACCTCAGATCATACTAAATAGTTCTATAATTTTACAATCAGGTTGTAAAATATTTGATATTATTTATCAAATATAATATAAATATGTGATTAATATTTTAAACAATGCACCGATTTGTAAATTAACTTAAAACAAGTAAAAATAAAAAGTGACTACTCTATTTTAAAATGGTATCGTTTAGTGTAGTAGATCTATAGCATAATGAGTTTGGCGTATAATGACGATGACATAGCACAATGAAATGGGTCAGCGGTAGAGTCGGGCGAAATCTCGAAGTATAGTGGTAACTCCTTTAGAATCGTCACACCTAGAAATGAAATAAAGTAGTTTTTATTTTATAGTATCCTAGTATACATACTTTTTATTTTAACTTTTTCTTATTATATTGTAGGTACATAGGAAAAGTATTGTGTAGGCATTAAAAATCCCAAACAGGAATTTCATCTGAATTATATGTTTTAGGTGTTTTTAAGACCTCTTGAGTGGTTTTAATCAAAATGCCGGTCTATAAGTGAGTACGTGGATCTGTTATTATCGTAGCTACCTATGTGATTATGCTAGTTGAACTTTAAATCTAGTAATGTATTCTGAGAAATGTTTTTATGACATAAAAAACATTAACCACCATTAATGACAGCAATAATCAGTGAGAATGCATTGAACAAGGTCAGTAAGTGGATGGGTGAAACCACTGAGAATAAAATATATATTTTTACTGTCTTAGGACTAGCAAAGTGAGTTTAAAGCAGCGAGGATGAGTTTAGCAAATCAGATAAGTGACTGTCATAGGCAAAAATTTGACAATACTATATGCCAGAGGTCATTGATTTATTAAAAAACAATTATAATGGAAATCTTACCCCATGAGAGAAGTGTGAACATTTTCTAATTGCTCTATCGTTGCGGTAACAGTTCCAGCACGGTTCTGAGTGGGCATTATTTTAACTGCTTCAGCTAACCATCGACCTGTTGACTAAAAAATAAGAAAACACAAATTTAATTAGATTTTGACATAAACATTGAAAACCCGTGCTAAATAAAGTACTGCAAAATAAAATTTGAATCTTGGTAAGGTTGATGTAGGTCAAGTTAAACAATTTTAGCACACAAAAAGTTCAGTTTATGCTAATCTTTAAAATAGTTTAGTGTATTTCCTTTAAAAAATCTAAGAAAATTGATTAACAAATGAATTGTGACTGATACAACTGTGAAATTTCAAATGAAATTTGCCCAGCTATCCTTCATGTCATAATTATATTGTTGTTGTAAATTGTAAATATAATAATAAAAAAATTAGACCCTGGCTTTAAGTACTCCCAGTTTTATTCTACTCAGAGTAAAAAAAACATTTACCTACGACTTTAATGATAAATCAGGTTTTCATATGTAGCGACCTGGCCCCATAAATGTGTTTTACCTCCCAAGGGATGTAAAACACATATTTACGGCCCTAGTGTACTTATTTATAACGTAATGAAATACACTTGTACCAAATTTCAACTCAATTGGATTAATTCCTGATTTTTACAATTTTTTATATAAGTACACAAGTCATTTGATAAAAATTGAACTAATGCTGATAATGAGATAAAATTTGGCACATATTTTATTCTTATAGATGGCTACATGTGTGTCAAATCTCAATCTGATCGCATCATTTTCCTACATTTTGAAATTTTTGCCGAGTCATTATTGTGGGTGATAACTGATAACTCATTATCAGCATTAGTTCCATTTTTATCAAATGACATCATAAAAAATTATTTTCCGAATAGCACAACTACAGCTGTAGTCTGACTTTTTAACAAAGTTTTAACTCTCTAGCATAAATACACTAGGAGCTACGATGATAACAGACACACACAAACATACATACAGAAAACTTAATGAAAACAACTCAAAAGGTCTTAAAAACACCTGAAACAGTAATTATGGTGATATCCTGGTTTCAGATTCTTTTGCCAACACAATAATTTTCCTATATATATTACAGTATAATTGAGGAAAAGTATGTAATAAATAAATAAATACAAAAATGAAGACATTTTTCCCAGCAAAACAATTGAATCCTTAACAACACCAAAAATATCTTAAACATTTTTAAGGATAAGACATGGTTGATCTCCATTTTGATAAAAGCAAAACTTTTTATAAAAATGAAGTGTTGCCAAAAGAAATTGTTTGCTTATATTATTACATCCATTCATCATCCATATCCTGTTGATTTATTCAATCTAATATCTTTCGAACTGTCCATACAATTAAATTATAATTTTATACTCCCACACAAACTGAAATCTTGTCTATGTTTTAAGCACTATAATATTAGATAGTTGTCTATAATGTATTATCCAATATTCACCTGTTTGTCCAGCAGACTAAGCTCCATAATAACATCAGCTACATCAGTCAACATGTAGGTATGAAGACAGAAAGCAGATGAGTGTATTAACTTCTTAACCAAATCCTCTCCCATCTTTTCAACTATATTATATATTAATTGTTTCCTAATTTCAAAATCTTCTCTCTCCTAAAAAATCACAGAAAATGCAAACAACAGTTATTTAAACTAACAATTTTCAAGCCAATATAATTTAGAGCTTATGGCTCTAATGAAAGGAAATACATATATATCATTTGATACTACCGAGTTTTGCAAAACATGAATAGTTGACACAAGAGTTCCCAGATGTAGCATTGCATTTTGCTTGTTACATTTCCTAGGTGTCTCTCGCACAATTATATTGTGTGAAATACATATACTTAGGAATAAATAAAGCAATAAAGAAAGCAGGCAGTCTACTTAATGAAATATAATTGTTAGATATTTATAGGGAATACTTATTCATTCAAAAAACATTCCAGTCATTTCACATGTAGTATTTATAATAAAGCCAATAAATGCAGTCTTTATTTATATGGATTATTTATTACCAATAAATATCAACAACTAGTATATGCTTTATCCAGGGTATCAAAAATATAAGAGGACAGGTTTTCTAATTAATAGAGTATGATTTAAGTTTTATTTCAAATTTCAGGAAAAAAATATAATGATACTATTTAAGAACTCCATTATAATAAGCTTAAATAACTTCAAACAAATAATAAACAAGAATTGTTAATCCATTTAAATAATGTAGAACATTTCACTTCTTAGAGTGAAATGTCCAGTCCAGTCCAGGATTGAAATGGTAGGACATTTCATTCCAAGTAGTGAAATGTTAACCCAGTTATTAATAAAATGGAAATATTGCAAATGTATAGGTTACCTGATGAGACCTAGCAGAGTGTAAAAGATCACAGAAGAATTTCATAACGGAAGCATTGGCGTCCCTATGGTCTAACTCTGTGGCCATCAGAGCACATTCCAGTATTATATCTATAGCTGGTGATGTTAACAAAACTACAGGCGCTTTTTGAAGAAACCTAGAAGAATTATTTCATTCATCAACATGTAAACAAATCATTCTATAATACGACACACGGCTAAAATCAATTGACACCCCGCCAAAAATCTGTGAGGGAAAGAATTCTATTGGCTCAGACCGACCCCGCTCTTTCCCCCTCCACTTTATGCCAACCTCGGAATAAAAAAATACCTTTTTCGTAAATAAATCATAAAAAGGCAACACTGGTTGTAAATATTTGTAACCTCGCGTCGCTTTTATTTCCCTCATTGTGCATATTTATCTGTTCGAGTTCGTTTCGTTCCATTCCAATCTGTTTAATTCATCCAATTATTGCAGAGTTGTAATATGATTTGAGTGCCTATTTGACGCATGGACATTGATGTATTCTTCAAGCATTTCTTGCTATTAGAGTACAGCGCAGGGTCTGGGGTCTGTCAACCAAAAGACAGCATTTTTTTTCGAAAATGCCAATGTCTTTCAATAGATGACATTCTTGACTTTTTTAAGTCATGAATGCATTGTGTCATATTATTTTTATAATATGAAACAATACGCATTCAATTATACAAACATAACACAAAAAAAGCAGTTTATTTTGGAAAAAAGTAATTATAGCTGACGATTTATTAAAATCGTCAAACTTTTATCATAGAACTATTATGATCCATTGCATTACGTAATCAAAATCTTTAACTTCACTTAATTCATACTTCCCGAACAAATTTAATGCAACACTTAGGTAAATTTATAAGATACAACGATATTCCTATTTAAAAAGTAAATAAATAAATTTTTAAAAATAAAAATACGATATCAATAAAAACAAATCAAAAATTCAAAACATAACCTGACTTTCAGTGTTGCCAGAGTAGGGATTTTTTTGTTACTATAAAGAAGGGATTTTTATTTAAAAATGAGGGTTGAAAGCATTGAGATTTTGGCGGGGTGTCAATTGATTTTAGCCGTGTGTCGTACTATAGAAGATGATCTGGAGATGAGAATCAGACAGTGGACAGAATAAATTATCAACGATAGGCAGGAAAACTTATTGGCCCAATGGAAGTCAAGACCCTGACACTGCAAGGGAATTTTGAAGCTATGAAACTGGTAATTGAGTGAAACTGGATTAAAGGACCGGTAATTGGGACTGGAAATTTGAAAAAGGGCGAAGGCAACATGTAGCAAAATAGTCAATAATTATTGAACCGATTATCTATCAAGTATTAAGTAATTTAAACTCAGTAACTTAAAAAATTTAAATTTTCATTCAAGGGTATTACAATAACGTTCATACTAGCATACAATAATGTTAACTGTTTTAGAAACTCCATAAAATCCAATAAAAATGTATAGCAATGTCACCTAATGGCAGCAACTTTTTCTAGAGTAAATTTTGCCCATTTTTGGTCACAAATGTGTGAAAGTACTTTTTTTATGCAATGCTCTTTTCAAAACAGTCAACATTATTGCACATACCATTTAAATGACTACATTTATTGCATAAAACAGGGTAACACAACCTAATTATCATACACGAAAGACTACAACAAAACAATACATGGCACTGTGAACTGACAGTAACCAGTTTTATAGGGATAGCTCCACTAGAAATCGAGTTGGTCAGGGTAATGCATTACAAATGTATAACACAATAATGGAGAGTTAGAAGTATATTCTTTTAAAGGTACAACAAATTATTGAAGACAACAGTCTTTTAATAATATATTATGCTACTAGGCAGCAAAATGGAATTTTGCAGACGAGTTTTATAAATTAGCCCCCGAGCCGAAGGCGAGGGCAGGCTATTAAAATTACCTGCCGAGGCTGATAATTAACCTATTTGACTGACGAGGCGAAGCCGAGACAGGCAAATGGTGATTTGCCTGCAGAGGCGGAGCCGATGCAGACAAATGCTAGAACGAGTCAGCAATGTTTTCTTTGCTGCATAGTAGCATATATTATTTTATCTACTTACAGCAGAAAAAATATACAAGAGTTAATTATGGTTAAATAGTTTAAATATTTAACTCGTAATAAAAATTATGATTTAAATATACCAGTGATAATGTAATATATTGTGATATTATTAAATAAATATATAAAAGACAAGTTAAAAAGAACCATTGCTGACAAAGTGAAAAATACTAAAATTTACTTAATAACCTGCAACATAATAACCTCAAATAATTTCATTTCTCCTCCTTGGGAGTTTTGACTTTTTTACCATTATATTTAAATGTACCATAACTCCCTAGGAGGTTTTGTATTACCAAGCCATTTTCCCGTACTGTTTTTAAATATTTTGTAGACAGTGTAGGCAAAATGACATTTTGCAGCTTAAAAACAGTTCGGTAATGAGCAATTTTGCAGCCGTAAGTAGATAAATAATATTATTTATTCAAGAACAGATAGTTTGATTCCTTTTTCAACAAATTTCTTACTTAAAGAGATATATCCCCAATAATCTCCCATCATATTTTTTAAGAATTACCTCGAGTTAAGTCTAAAGAGATCATCAACAGTATCAGGATGGTTGCGGAGTCCATCAGGTTGCTGAAGGAGAACCATCGTTGGTTCCATCAACGATTGAAGCATTTCTAGCAAAATTGGTAAACATTGGGGTGAAGATAATTCATCTACTAGGATACTACCCAGGTACAGGAAACAGCTGTGCTGGTAAACTCTGTATATAACTATCATCTGTAAACAGTAATTAAAGAAATAATTTGAACAAAAATTTGCCATACTCAGTCCATAACATATCTTTTGGATCATAAGATATTTATTTAGCATATTAATATATTAATTTATTTTTATGTTCAATGTGTTATTTGTAAAATTTCTTTAGTCTTTAATTACCAATTAAATAAATAATCATTTATAGAAATTAATTTTTCATAACATAAAAGAATTGTAATTATTGGCTGTCGCCTCCCGTAAGGTAAAGGTTGGGTTTCATTTCCAAAACCAGAGGTAGGGTACTGCGACCCTGGATATGTGAGGGGCCTCTGTTGATACAAATGCTGGATGTGACTAACATTCATATGAGCAAATCCCCAACCCATCACCAGATGGGCTAATTTGCTCAAGTGATCACTCTTGAAAACAATAATTTTAAATGATTTCCGGCAGTGATTTTTGAAAAAAAGAACTAATTTTTATATCAAGATATTAGCTAACTTGGCTCAATGTAACAAAAATAAGGTATGAATTGAAATTGGCTCCATCAAACATTCATGACATTGCGTCTTCTATCAAGTTTGACAGCATAAATATTGGCGATGAACATTAGCGATCTTGTATCCCTAAGAGGCTGAATAATAAGACTTTGTTACTTCGAGTGTAATCAAGAGCAAAATACCATCTGAAATGGTACATCCAGTAGAATGCATATCCTGAAGGACCAAATCCCAAAAAATGGACATAAATTTATTAATGATATAATACAAACTAAAAAGTTTAAAATAATCATAGGAAAATCAAAACTAACCCTCAATGTGATTTTCAAACTGTTATAATTAAATAAATATCAATTTTTAAATTACAGTTTTTCATCTTTGATCATGACACAAACATAAATTTATCTTATCATTTAGGTTTTATATTATTATTTTACTTTTGTTATTAACATTCCCACTTTCTTTTTAATGTCCTTTTACATCTATTTTACTTTTAATAAGTTCTTAAATTATATATTATAGAGTATTTTTTAAAATAATAATGATGATGTAAATAAATATATTAAGGTATAATTAAAATAAATAAATATATTAAATAATAAAAGTACCTGGATAGTAATAACATAATAGCAAAAGTATTTTCATAATTTTACATTAAGATAACAATCTTTAAAGTAAATATAAGCAACATTAAATAAAAATGGAAAGTTAATCATTTAATTTGAAAACAGATTTAACAATTATATTATTAAAAATTAATATAATTAATCAAACATTTATTTGTAATTATAGCATGCATAGTGATTAATTCAAGTTATGTTTTATTAAGAAGTATCATAAAACCGAGTCCGGTAGCTCAGTGGTAGAGCGCTCGCCTTACGACCTGGAGGTCGAGGGTTCAAATCCAGCCGGGGGAGGACCTCAATATGAGGTTATCCCTTGTATCGTACACTCGGGAGGTCTTGAATTCAAGGCCGGCCAACCCAGCCAGGGTTTTACGTGGTTTCCTTGGCTACTAATACGCAAATGAGGGGTTGGATCTAGTTTCATCTGAGACAAGTCTAGATCCACGTTACCGTTGTCTCCAGCTCACGAAAAGTTAATGTTCTTCGGGTTGGGGAAGATGAAGGTCGGAAAGATATACTGAGCATTTGTATTTCCGAAAACTTAGTCAGTGAAAGTGATGGCGGCGACACGAGTAATGTAAGTGACTAGGAACAAAGTGCTTGGTTCTTGAAGACAGACGTCTCCTAATAGCACTGCGGAGCTTTGACTTTCAGGTCACGGCTATAGAGTTTGTGCACGCTGATGTCTGGGTGCTGGGTTCTTTGTCGGGTGGCGCTGGACTGGCCAGAGCGGTGAGCCTAGCTTAGAGTCTGGTGATGCTAGTGGAACTGATGAGATTTTGAGACTGGAAGGATGAGGTCAAGTGAGACTAATGTGATCAGAGGAGCTAGTAAGACCAGATGAAACAAGCACACAGTGAACTAGTAGTCGGCGCTAGCCAGAGCGGTGAGCCTAGCCAGAGTCTAGCTGGACTAGATGAACTAGGCACACGGTGAACTAGTCGCGGACACTAGCCAGATCAGTGAGTTTGGATAGAGTCTGGTTGGGCTGGATGCACTAGACACACTGTGAACTAGTTATATGTGCTACCATGTACGGAGGGGGTGCTTCCTAGATGATTGGATGTGCACAAACTCAGGGGCTAATGTTGAGTGAGATTTGAGTGAGGGGAAAACGCTAAATGACCCTACAGGTTAAAGCGTAAAAAAAAAGTATTATAAATTTTATCAGGAGTATTTAAGACTTGTCAACCTCATAAGAGGCACTACGGCGTAATGCCAAATTGCACATAAGGGAAATTTATAAAATTAGTACGTAAGTTATAATAGTAATTATGTATACTTGTGATAATTTATTATTGCAATTAATTATTTGTGTGATGTGCAATAAATGGTTATTTATATTTATTTATTTATTATAGAGTATAACAATTGTTTTAACAATTTACTATTGTAAATTTAAAAATTGTTAAAATTTTAAAAATGTAATTTTTTTTGTTTTTAAATGAATATGAAACCGCCAGAAAACACTGTCATAAAAAATTAGTTTTTGCTTACGGGTTTATCTTTGTGAGACTTTACATCTAATAATGTATGTAAAGAATGTCTCTGTATACTGTATATTTGAGAAATAAAAACTTTTTGAATAAAAAAAATGGTTATTATTTGCATCAAACTATTTTTAAATAGAAAAGATGATAATGACCTGTTTGACTATGGGTTCAAGGAGAGGAGCTCCGTGAATTCCCAGACACCTGATTGCAAACCTAAGGAACCTACAGCATCGCTCCATTATATGACCATCACTCTGGTATTTAGTCCAAGCACTCGATATCACAGGCCAGATCTAAAAAAGTCAGATAACAACTTAACAATAACTGCTTTTTAACGGAGCTACGTCAAATGGGAAAAATACCTGAAAACAATGGAGAAAATTTAGTAGTTTCATTACATAAAATAAATTCATCATGCACATAAAACATTGTCATATAGTTTATTTTTTATGTTGTATTATTTATTTTGTTAGTTATTATTTAATATAATAACATTATAATAATTTATATTTTATAATTTTGTAAACATCAATTTATTAAGTGAAGAGCTAACTTGTAAGAAAGTGGCTGAATTTTTCATTTGATATATTTCATTTGATAATACCGAGTTTTGCAAAACATGAATAGTTGACACAATATCTCTCAGAAAATTATATTGTGTCATATTTTACCTATCTTTGTCGTTATCACTTATTTATCACATCAAGAAATACACTTGTACCGTAAATATACTTGTAGGTTGAATTTCAACTTAATTGGATTATATTCTGATTTTTTGCAATTTTTTAAAAAATTGTAAAAATGTACACAAGTAATTTGATAAAAATTAAACTAATAATGAGATGAAACTTGGCACATATGTTAGTCTTATACATGGCTAGATGTGTGCTTAATCTCAATCCGATCGCAACATTTTTCTGTGTGAATGCAATGATATTTGAAATTTTTGCTGACATTATTGTGGGTTAATGATGTCATAAAAAAATATTTTCTGAATAGCACAACTACAACAGTAGACTGATCTTTGTAAGTTTCAACTCTTTAGCATAAATACAATGATAACAAACACACTCACACAAAACCAGACAGAAAACTTTGTGAAAACTACTTAGGAGGCCTTAAAAAACACCTGAAACGAATAATTCTGGTGACATCCTGGTTTCGGTTTTTTTTTGTAAACACAAATTTTTCCTATATACCTACGGTATAAATAAGGAAAAGTAAAAAGTAATACTCTTACTGCTGCATGGACTGTAAGTTGACCAATGCCATCATCGGTGACATTAAAAAATTATTACCATTAAACTGAAAAAAAAATATAACATAAAAATAAAAAAAAAAAAAAAAGGTTAAAAACCTGAAAATCTTTGTTTTTTAGAGTAGGTCATTAATAATTTACTTAATGTACAATAAATAGTACATAAAGGTTACCTCGGTAATAACAGGGTGAGAGGGATGAACTTGTCCGTTCCTTACATGAGTGTTAATATGTCTAAATATAGCAGATAAACGATCGAACCAGACACACGGGTCTCCCTTGCTGTTCTTGTCAGGCTTCAAATCACTCTGAAACCAACACAGTTAATCAATACAAATAGTCGAAGATCCAGACTCATAAGCCATGACAGTTAAGCCCCTAAAGGTTCAACCCGCTAGATTGATTTTATTTTGTCTCTCTGATAGTCTGTCATTTCAGATTTGGTAATTTTGGCCCCTGGGTCCCTTCAAAGTCCAAAAAATATCCCCGAAATCAGTTTTTGACCTATAGGTTAAAACCAATATTTAACCATCATAATTGCTTTAATAGCACCAGAGATATAACTGCTTAAATATTACTGAAAATACAAGAAAAATTATTAATTTACACCTTAAAACATAGAAAACACTTAAATTGGCATGTATTCCTTAAAATTTCATAAAATTCCCTGATCTAAAACGGCAGACCATATGATCCTTTATTAGGGAGCCAAAATAAATCAAAACAGGTTAATTGCTGCATAACATTTTATACGATAAAATGTTATAAAAAAAGGGCTTGAATTTTGAAGTTAAAGAGAACACTTGTTTCTATTGTATTCATGTAACGTTGTAAGTTTTGAACTAATGAATGTGTTAGTGCAGAGATCCTTTCTTGTAGTCCAAGAGCCCAGGGGTGTTTAGTAAATAAAAAGTGTAATGGCTGGAACCGGTCTCAATTTTTCGTAAATACTTTCCTGAACAAGGATCTAATTCTGCTGACTCGTATCGGATGGGTGTCCCAGGCAGAACGCACTTTAGGGGCCAAAGGTTCTGCCTGGGACACCCATCCGATATGAGTCGGCAGAATTGCAGATCCTTGTTCAGGAAGGTATTTACGAAAAATTGAGATCGGTTCCAGCCATTACACTGTTTGTTAACTTGGGTGGTAAATTTGACCTGTAAAGTGCATTCTGCCTGGGACACCCATCCGATACGAGTTGGCAGAATTGCAGATCCTTGTTCAGGAAGATATTTACGAAAAATTGAGACCGGTTCCAGCCATTACACTTTTTATTAACAAAACACCCCTGGGCTCTTGGTCTATTAGGCTCCATTGATAGTCCTATTAAATTTGACCCCAGTTAAACTAGTTCGTCTGTTTAAGGGAGAGATGGAATCCTAAAAAGTAAAGTTTAGTTTTTATACCTCTATTAGTTGGCAGAGAGGTTTGATTTGAATAAGACACATTTCTTTGAGGGCTTGCTGAATCTGATCTGGAGGCAGTCTTCCAACTATGGCTGCAACACCTATACACAAATGTTTATCAGGGAAAGTAGTTTTTATGCTATGGCAAGCTAATGTTATACTCTATAAACAGTGGGTTATCCTTATAAAAATTGTTTTTCGAAAAAATCCAAATATATATTTCATATATATACAGTCGGACCTCTATATAACGAACTTAAAGGTTCAAGTGAAAAAATTTGTTACATAGAAATTTTGTTGTATAGAAATTGAAAAATAAATAACTCTGTACTTTGATGATATTTTAATGGATATATAGGATGAATAATAACTTCGCAGTTGTTTATTCAGAAAATAAAAACTGTGTATTTAAAATATTGGATACAAAGTGCAAAAAAATACAAAATATGTATAAAAACATAAAAAGGAAGAGAATAAAGTAAAAAAAAAATATTCCATATGTAAAATTATTTTATGGTGTTTACAAAAAAACTACTAAGTAAAAAAATGTCTAATATTGCCTTGCACTAATTTTTTGACTGACATTTCTTCAAAAAAGAGACAAGTCTTTGTTTTTGACTCTATCGTCAAATCTTTTAATAGATTGATTTTCAGAAAGGGACAGCGATTTCCGTTTTGACATTTTAATAACTGGATTTACAAACAAATAAAAAGTTTCACAAAACGAACTGGTCAGACCGAATACCAAATTAAAACTGAAAGATATTTAGTTCTATGCTGTGTTAATCCTAATTTCATAGAAAATTGTAAAGAAAGAGTTCGCAAAATTAGATAAGGCAGGGCGAGAATCAATAAATAATTGTTCTGGGATATTACAGAAAAACAGAAGTGCCATTTTGGTCAATCCTTTGAAAGTTTGCAGGTCTTGTCTTTATCATTATTTCTGAAAATTTTGTTTGTTATATAGAAATTTTTTTCGTGAAATAGAAATACTTTAAAACACAAAATTCAAGGGAACGTAAAAAAAATTCGTTACATAGAGACTTTCGTTGTATAGAAGTTCGTTATATGGAGGTCCGACTGTATATGTGTATATATAATATATATAATATATATATATATATATATAATATATATAATAATATATATATATTAAATATAATTCAGATAAATTGCATTTATTATGGAGCAGATCCCCATGCACAGAATGATGGACTTTAAGCATCCGAGTTATTTAGTCATGGTTCAATTCTAGCAAGGGCCTCTGGGATTTTTATGAGTGATAAAAATTCTGCATACCACGTCCTTCAGAAGGGACTAAAGATGGTCTCAAGCCTGTGCGTTGTCTGGTACTTGTTAAAGATCCTTTACCCTAAATGAAACTGGGTATAGGCAAAATTTAGGACCCTCATAGTAGATTCTGCTAGATTCTCATAGTGTTTCTGCCTTGTAGTTTAAAGTGTATGGAGGTTTGGTTTAACAGTGAGGGCACTTGTTGTCCCAAGTTTTCAATAGACAATATGAGTCAGTGAAAATATGTATGATTGCTTGAAAAAGCATGAGAGGAACCTTCTGTCTAGATTAGATGAAATATACCTACACTTGAAATTAAAAGGAGTAAAACACTATCTTAGGGAGCCGGCAAAAAGAGTCCAACAACGTGGTTTACTAGCTTGGTAGTTACCACCACTCCCCCCATATTACTACTACTAGGCTAATATTAAATAGAACTGAGCATTATATAATAGGTTTTAGTGTCAGTTGCCAAGACATAAGATAGTGTTCTATTTATTATTACTGATTTTGATTCAACCATATCAAATCAGTTTAAAGAAGAGACCTTATTTCTAATCTGCTTAGGCTTCTGTGGTTATTGTCATCACAATAGGTCATCTAGTGGTGACTACTTTCATCATCAAAGTAGATGATGAATCTGATGTTTCGCTTCCACTGTGAGAGGCATCTTCAGGGATGTAGGATATCATGGATGATTCACAATGCTACACAAAACTGAACCGTTTTAAGTACATTTCAAGTTCAATTTCATGGACAATTGTGAACTCATCCATGATTTCCTACATACCTGAAGACCTAAATCTTCTTTCTTCTTTATTAAAATCTACTATTAACGAATACAACATTACCTTTAATTAGTCCAATAGCAGCGCTATTAGACAGAGGGAAAGTATCCATTGATTGCAATATTTGAAGTAAGCCATTAAAATGCCTTGTCATATGGTCTCTACAGCTAGTGCATATACTCTGCAAGCAGTTGGCAGCAGCACTTGCCACCTGCCCTTGTTGCAAGCAGTACAGCACTAAATTTAATATTGGTTCTGAAACATGCAAATTAACATAATTACAAACTCATCTCACAATTTAATTAACTTTCTTATGTAAAGTAGATTATGTAGTTTGTACAAAAATATACCAAGAACAAACTCAAAAGATTATGTAAATACAATTTTCAAATCAAATCAAAAAATCTTTATTTTCTTAAACATTGGCAAATTTACAAAAGCTATGAAATAAAAGTTACAAAAAAGATATGCTTAAAAAAGTAAATACAAAAATGAAAGAGATAAAATGGAGTGTTAAGAAAATCCCACTAAGGTGAAAACCTGTGTGTGAGTAGTGCCTGTTATTTGGTAGTTGCCGGGTAAGCACATAATTACTGTGTAAAAAAAAAGATATAATTTTTTTTAAGAAAACAGTTTTTAGATTTTTAATCAAATTTAAGTATATAAAGTAATATGAAATGTTCTTAACTTAATAAAAATAAAGCGAGAAAAGGAAAAAACTAATTATAGAGCGTAATTTAAAATAAAAGTAGTAAAAAATAACATTTTAATTTTTATTTTTTAATAAAGAATAACATATTAATTTGTATTTTCTTAATTGTCATGCAAAAAAAGAACATAGAGGTGGAAATACAGAAAAATAGTTTTTTGTAATATCTCAGTGAAAGAACATCTGATTCAAATGCAATTTTTCAATGCTATTTTTTGCTATTAAATGCACTATTCCTGTTCAGGAAATCAACAATGAACTAAATACAAGGATGATACCTAAAGACTGCGGATGTTTTTCTATCCACTCGCATAACTCTGCTAGAAGTAGTAGAGAAGTGTGCCTCACAGCTATGTGTGTGTTGGGGGGTAAATTTAATATAGCTTCGACTACTTTAGGAACGACTTCTTTTTCTTCCCTGCAAAACAATAAGTAACACAAATTAATTCATGAACCAAAATGTTAGAAATGCAGTAAAGGTTGACTAAGAAGAGGAGTGAACCAAATGTTGAGCCTCCTTGGGTACAGGTTTTTAGTTATTATTTTTTTAATCTACACACCCTCCTTTTGCTTTGTTTTATAATTTTATTTGTTCACTTATTTCACAAAATAATATTAATTTTACTTGTTTCGAACTCGTATATAAAAGGTTCAATTATTTATTTTCTAAAGTTAATACTTTGAACTTAAGGAATTTATATTTACTCCATTTGTTATTATCAAAGAAGGTATACCAACTAACGTATTCAGACGTGAAAGTTTGTGACAATGGTGAATTATGAGTAAAATTAGTTGGACGTAATCCATTGTCAGTACTATTTACAATTAACGACGTTTCGGAAGCAGGTAATTCTCCCATCATCAGGTTCGTCTTGAGAAAGACGGTGTGGGAGTCAAGTGTTGGGTGTTAGGACTTTAACCTAACTTCGTAGGCAGGTATCAGGACTTTGTTATGCACTTTGAAATCTTGTCTACGATGGGGCCTTCCCCCTGCCTACGAAGTTAGGTTAAAGTCCTAACACCCAACACTTGACACACACACCGTCTTTCTCAAGACAACCTGATGATGGGAGAAGTACCTGCTCCCGAAACGTCGTTAATTGTAAATAGTACTGACAATGGATTACGTCCAACTAATTTTACTCATCTAACGTATTCATCAAGGTAACCTCTTATCAATATAACTTCACTTCTTGTATCAACTTGTTGTGTACCAAATAGCATGAGCAAATATTGTATAAGTCAATAAAATAATAACTGTACAAAAGTAAGTAATTTGTACAGTTATTATACAAATAGGAAAATGATTGTCTTCATGAATGTTGTTACAGTTTGTTCAGTGACAGAGAGGACTTAATGGCCTTAACTCTGTGAGACTATTACTTTGTTCACATGCAGAGTTTGGCAGAGGGTTCAACTCCATGTTTAACCCCCAAGGGAGTTCAATCTCCCCAGGCAGTTGTGTGAACTGGATTAAACTCTGGGTTCAAACCTGAGTTTAATAATGAACTCATTATTCATGGTGAAAGATAACTTGCTGATAACTTTGCTGACGATTCTACGATTATTACCAAAGGAAAAAACATAAAAGAGACAAGTGATTCCCTCGAGGAAGCCCAGGGATGGGCCGCAGACTGGTTCTCTGCAAATCATCTTGTACTCAACAACTCAAAGAACCAAACATGTTATTTTTCTTTGAGTAATAATTCGAAGTCAACCTCTGTTAAACTTCTTGGCGTTACTCTGGATTCCAAACTCAGCTAGGCTGCTCATATAGAACACCTGTGTAACAGTACTTCCAAAAAGCTATATCCACTTAGAATCTTACGTAGGTACTTATCAGTTACCCAGTTAATTCAGCTTTATTACGCTAACATTCACTCTAAACTCACTTACTGTATTGAGGTTTGGGGCACCTCAGCACATCTAGGAAAAGTGCTCGTACTACAAAAACGTGCTCTTAGAATCATTACTAAGACACATCCGCTTAAATCATGCAAACCTATTTTTAAAGAATACAAAATCTTAACAGTGGTTGCTCATTTCATATTATTCAACATTCTTGCTGTTCACTCATCCGAAAAAACTAAAAATTCAGATATACACCATTATGGCACTAGAAATTGTCAAAAAATCGCCATTCCCTTCAGAAGATTAGAGAAAACTAAGAAGGAGCCTGCCAAACCCGGAGTGTGAACAAAGTATATAAATATAATCAGATTTATAAATAAGAGACTCACGGTAAAACATTTTTAGCTACAGCCTCCATAATGAAAAGAGCTGCCTCAGTATTATCCCAAGTAGTATCGGGGCTCTGTATACTAAAAAACATTTGTTTAAAACAATTTGAAGATCCTACAATAAAAACTACATCTTTGATTAATTCTGATACTTTGAGACGGAAATCAGAAAAATCCTCTCCTTCCTCCAATAAACCCTCCTAAGACAAAGAACAATATTATTATTAAATGCAGGTAAATTAGTATACCTGGTAAATGTTTCCAAGCTGGATAGATAGAGGGCTCTCAGCATTTCTCTTTAAAAAAATCTTTGGGATTAAAGCTATGTCCACAATCACAACTTTAAGTTATAGACCAAGAGCCCAGGGGTGTTTTCCAATGGCTGGAACCGATCTCAATTTTTTGTAAATACCTTCCTGAACAAGGATCTGCAATTCTGCCGACTCGTATTGGATGGGTGTCGCAGGCAGAACGCACTTTAGGGGTCAAATTTACCACCCAAGTTAATAAAAAGTGTAATGGCTGGAAACGGGGTTTAATTTTTCGTAAATACATTCCTGAACAAGGATCTGCAATTCTGCCAACTCGTATCAGATGGGTGTCGCAGGCAGAACGCACTTTAGGGGTCAAATTTACCACCAAGTTAATAAAAAGTGTAATGGCTGGAAACGGGTTTAATTTTTCGTAATTACCTTCTTGAACAAGGATCTGCAATTCTGCCGACTCGTATCGGATGGGCGTCCCAGGCAGAACCTTTGACCCCTAAAGTGCGTTCTGCCTGGGACACCCATCCAATACGAGTCGGCAGAATTGCAGATCCTGGTTCAGGAAGTATTTACGAAAATTGAGACCGGTTCCAGCCATTACACTTTTTATTAACTTCGGTGGTAAATTTGACATGTAAAGTGCGTTCTGCCTGGGACACCCATCCAATACGAGTCGGCAGAATTGCAGATCCTGGTTCAGGAAGGTATTTACGAAAAATTGAGACCGGTTCCAGCCATTACACTTTTATTAACAAAACACCCCTGGGCTCTTGGTCTATTAATTCAGTTGTCTTAACTTCAAGTTCAATCAAATCAAAACTTTGGGTTAGAGTGTAGAAAATTGTATTATAAATAAAAGCTTTATTGTAGAGACTAAAAAGTACACAAACATCAACAATTTTACAAATCATAGAGAACTCTTAAAACAAAGCAAAATATTCACACTGTAACATGGAAGAATTGGAAACGTTTTCTCATTGTGAACATTTTCCATGTTTACATAAACGAGCAATAGCCAATTGAATTTGGATATGAAAAGATATTGCAGAAAACAGGGCTCTGAGATACTTACATGATCAGGTTCCATATGACAGTGCCTGCACAGAGATCCTATCAATCTTTCTATATAGTGTTTAAACATAGAGGTAAGTGCGTCACAGTTCTTCTGATAGAGCTCTTCTGATAGTCTGTACCACAGATTAAACGTAATAGCAGCAACCTAACATCACACAAACAGAGATTATTGCAATAAATTTTTTAAGCATCACAAGCTCCTTTATGACAGTAAAACAATATAAATACACAAATACTATTTAACAAAATTTGACCAGAAAATAGTAAGATTTTAACAAAAACCTCACAATCTTTTTAAACCAAGAAAATCAAGAGATTTTGAGCAAGAGATCTATAGATAAATACTATTTTTTTTTTGTTATTAATACAGTAGCATTAATATGCTGTAGGTAAAGACAAGCATTCAGCTTCAATAGTTGAACTTCCACCCAAAAATTTCAAAAAAAGCATTAAAACATTGTTACTCGAGAAAGCCTACTATAATGTTAACGAATTTTTAGCTGATAGTTTAGTATTCCCACCTTAAATGTTTAGTGTTTCTCATGTAATGTTAAGTTTTTTTTGTTTTTTTTTAATCACATTTGTTATTTAAGTTATGCTGCCTATGTTTATGCAGTCTATTGAATAATTTATAATCTATTTGTTTTCTTGTTTTGTTTTTTTCATTTAATTGTAAAACTTTGACAATTAAGAATCTTTGTAATAAGTAACCTCAAGTATGTAAATAAATAAATAAAAAGCATACATACATATATCACATTATAGGATCTTACTCTTAGCTATTAGATTTACAAGATATATAATTAAAAAGATTTATAAATTTAAACAAATCAACTAATTTTTTTAATAACTTGAAAAATACACACAATCCTTATTTGAAGAAGGCAAAGCCATTGTTTGACCACCAAATTCCAGGGAAAATCTATTTCTTTGGTGGTTGAACATCAAGTCTCTTTCAGAGATTTAGACAGATAAGACACAGAGTGATAAAGCATGTGTTGATGTAATATCAATCGGCGGCAATAAAACAATTTGAAAGATCAAACATATTACCTCGTAATCATGATGACCAACACACATGAGAACCAAGTCGAATATTTTCATAGCAAAGTGAGGCTTGCCAGGACAGCTTCCTGATGTTATCTTGTACAACAGAGACTCAGCCAGCTCTGTAAATATCCTACAGTAATTTAAACATCTGCAGACAAAATAAACAACAAATTAACACAACAATAATAAAGTTAGAAAAACAAACAAAAATTGTTATAAAAAACAAAGGTAAGGTTTTAGAATAATATTAAACACATAAAAAACCACTCAGGAGGTTTTAAAAACACCTAAAACTGATCATTCAAGTCAAACCCGGTTTCCGATATTTTTGCAAACACCATACTTTTTCCATTTACCAATGATATTAATGAGGAAAAGTGAAGAGTAGATTTTTTAACTTTTTGGTTACATATAGACTTAGAATAATAATATATATAGGAGTACAGGACCGTAAACACAATGTAATTCCACTGATAACACAAAAGCCGGTTGACTGGTGCAACTAAGTAATGCTGCCAACCTGACAACAAAACATTATTTTAAATATTTGTCATAAATATCTATTAATGAAGAATGATTGTAAAAAACAAACATTATAACTTAAAACACCTGCTGAGTATTTAATAAAACCGGTCTTAGATGGCAAAGGGTGCCGGAATACAAGAATCTACTTTAGTTGAGGAGGACTACTACTTTAATATAATTTTAATAAATGCGTTAAACTACAATTTAAATGCTTAAAATATTGTAATGCACCGATATTATATTAGTATTTTATGAATAATCAATAATTAATTAATAATAAACATAATAATTCAGCAGCAACCGGAAAGTATTGCCAACTTTTTTAGAAAGTTGTATATTGTCAGGTGGCAGCATTACTTAGGAGCACCAGTGAATCGGCTTTCGTTTATCAGTAGTGCTCCTCTATATATAGTATTATTCTAAGCATATAGAGGTTGTATTATATATTCAGTGCACCAGAATGGAGTCATAGTAGAAGTGATAGTAGTAGATACTTTTCCGGCAAAAAAATTTAATTCTTAATCTTATTAAGAGTTAAATAAAAAACCAGTGTAGCACATGAACCTTAAAATTGAATTCCCACGCACAGGCTCAGCCTTGTGGTTCCAAGACTGGTTCCATGCATCCTTTGGCTAATTTGACCCCTTGATTTATTATAATAAAAACAAATTGATTTAACCTCAAAAAAAAAAGTATCTATATATATATATATATATATATATATATATATATATATATATATATATATAATATATATATATATACAGAGTCCCTCTCCATCAGACGAAGAACTTAGTTCGAAACGTAACTAAATTTCATGTAAGTCTTTTCTAAGTGTTTTCTATTTAAATTACTAATTAAATACTAATTAATTAAATTCATTAAAATTACTAATTATATAGTGTTTTTCTATATATTACATTCTATTATATATATATATATATATATAATATATATATATATATATATTATTATATATAATAATATATATAATATAATTTATATTACTTATTAAAAACTTTAATCCTAAAAATTGTTTAATTGTATATTTTTTTATTTTATTTATTTATTTTTTTACATAGTAATTCTGTTTCTTTGTTTTTTTATTGGAAACAAAAAGTATTTGTATTTGTATTGATTCTTTTAAATTTTAACTAACCCACTTTCAGGCAAATTTATGACACAGTCCATATTTTGACTCATACCATGGCACCTTTTCCTAGGTGAGGGAAGTAATTTATTTAAACCTCATCTCAGATATAATACCTAGGGGAGACATAGCCACTAATGATCAAAACAAGAACCATTATATAGCTCCTACTAATTTTAAAGTTGATAAATCTGGAGTTGTTTAATGTTTAAGAACATCATAGTAAAATAAAATGAAAATTATACTATATTATGTGGTAAATTATATAAACCAGAAACATAGAAAGGTAAAGAATATTCAACAACAGACAGATGTGAATGAACAAAGTCACTTTGTCAAAATCTAAAAAAAAAAAAAAACAAAGATTTAACAATCCGAAAAAAACTGTAGGCTCGGTGATTTTCCTGCTTCAACATTTGTTTGACTACACCTAAGAGTTGGGCTCTAATTAATGTCCTATATTAATCAATAAAACAAGGACATACTTTTCATGCTCCTCGTGCGCTACAGCCATATGGTAAGCCTGTTCGAGGGACACCACTCCATTGAACAGCTGAAGCTCGACATTGACATGACTATTATTATTATCTTCTAATCTCTGCAGTAAATAGCACAAGCAGTCTGTTGCAGCTTCATGCCCTGATTTATAACTGCTATTATTTAGAGATTACATTAGAGAGGTCCATTGGCTAGAGATTAGAGATTATGGTCTATTAGAGAAGGTCTCTATTACTATAGAGAGGGTTACGCATTAGAGAGGTCTCATTGGTAAGAGATATTACTATTAGAGAGGTCTCATTGGTCATAGAGATTATACTATTAGAGAGGCTCATTGGTAATAGAGATATTACTATAGAGAGGTCTCATTGGGCATAGAGATTATTACCTATTAGAGGGGTCTCATTGGTCAATAGAGATTACTTACTATTGGTCCATAGAGACGTCCTCATTGTCCAGATATTACTATAGAGAGGTCTCATTGGCATAGATTATTACTATTAGAGAGGTCTCATTGGTCATAGAGATATTACTATTAGAGAGGTCTCATTGGTCATAGATATTATTACTAGAGAGGCTCATCATTGGTTAGAGGTTGAATTTTGAAACATTGAAAAAGTAATCTGATCGTCTTGATTAAAATTATGATTAGATAAACAACATATGTAATAGAATTTTCAAATACAAACAATACACAAATTCTGAGCCAAAAGATGATAACGATTAATTCAGCATAAAACTTAACTTACTCTTGGAGGTTACAATAAGGTTACACAGAGCTTCTGTGAGCCCAAAAAGATGTTTCGAGCCTCTCAATGTATAGGGTATGGTGTCCTTCCTAGTATATATCTATGAATATATCTCTATGAATATGGTGAACAATACAAACCTAATAACCATTTTTATCCCATGAAACTTTGTTATGGAAGAGTTACTAAAACCTTTTTTCGAGTCCCTCATATTGCCTTGTCACTTGATGTCGCAGAGACTTAATAAGTTGTGCACATGATCAATAAATTATACTAATGAGTCTGGCATCTACCAATTTTGGTATCATACTTAGAAACTCACTTCTTACTCTTCATAAAAAATATAGCTGTGCTAAATACATTCTGCAAGTTTTGATATGGTGTATAGCTACATTTGACCAATGCTGATGAAAATTGTGAGTATAGTCTTGAGGAATGAAATAGAAATTTTGAACATTTTATTCAGAGGTGTCGGCTCTTCCTAGGTCCAGTACACCCATAAAATAAAGAAATAACTTTACAAACAAAACAAAGATGCCGAATATTTAAATGAACTTCTTTTTAAACACTCTTCACAGTGTCTTGTATATTAAATTACAAAAATTATTAATTACAAAGCCAATACTAGTTTCCACTTCCAGGCCCAGTTTTAATGATATACAATTTGCACTTAAAAATCACACACGAAAACTTAACAACTATGATAATATAAGTAAATAGAGACAGCTGGGACTGATCCTATCATTACATCAGACAGACCTTGCTTGAGTAATGACTTCTGGAATAGACTAAACTAATTCTCCAAGAGTTAGGTATTCTACTACTTCTATGAGTACACTGTGAGTTTATTCAGCAAATGGTGGTATAAAACCAAATCTTTATGTGATAGGAAAAAGAGGGAAATACTATGGGTCCTTAAGCTATAAGCCAGAAGGAAGAAAAACATGAAATTTAAAAGTTAGTGTGTGTAATAAAATATAAAATAAAATTCTTAAAAGGTATGCTACCTTTTAAGAGTTTTATTTTATATTTTATAAGTATTTTAAGGTTATTATAAATGCTTTATAATAACCTTACTTGTATAAAGGTAAAAAACTTGTCAAACCCTTTTAATATTCAAGCTAATGGTCAAAAAAACAACACAATTGTTTATTTATAACAAATGCATGGTAAGTAGGATTATATTACCTGTCTATCAGATAGAACTCTAAAAGCCAAATCTACAACAGGATTATCAGGTACGTGGGAGAGGTCACATGTCTCCACACTCAGCCAAGATGTAAAGCATTTTAATACCTTGATTTGTACTGTCATCTCGCTCCCATAACTTGTAAGACATCCTTTCTGCAATACAATTGATTACACATCATTTTCTATAAAAAAAACTTATGAGGCATTTGCCATTGCCAATTTTTTTAAGTTCTCAGCCCATCAACAGGTCAAGAGGGAGTGATCTCTCTTCCATACTACATCCCCATACTCAAACACATGTATCGTAGAGGTCATAGACCAAGACATATACATATATACAAGATTTATTATATATATATATATATATATATATATATATATATATATATAATGTGTGTGTGTGTGTGTGTGTGTGTGTGTGTGTGTGTGTGTGTGTGTGAGTGTGTGCTATTTGCACCACTGAAGATGGTCCAATTGAGCTGAAACCATTTTCAGCCAAATAATTGTGTAATAATAATAATTGTAAAACCAACTTACCAAATAATTGTTAACGGACGACACGGATGCAGCTAGATCTTTGATAACATGCTGCCTTCTATTGGCCCCCAGTCTCAGAGCTCTAGAGTTGACTTCTTCGGGTAAAACAGTTAATATTTCTAGTAGAGGTAAATGACAAGAACTTCCTAGTTTGGCTATAAGATCTAAAGCAGGAGTCTCCCAGGAAGGCATCTGAAGGGCCAAGTCAACCAGCGCCAAGCTTAACTACAAAACAAAACAAAGATAATCTAGAAACTGACATCAAATTTAAAGAAGCTTATGTCAAATTAATCATCATAATTTATTACAGAAAAGTAAATTATAGGTTTAGAGGGTAAACAATATTATAAACAATTCTATACAAACAATATAAATATAAAGGTAACCAATATAGGTTACCTATACAACTAATATAAAAATTGTACTTTTCTTCTGTTATTATTTATAATTTTATAATACAAAATAAACATACCAGAAAATTGAATGCCATTTTAAGAGCCATTTAGTGTATCCAGAATTCCCCCGAAATGTCCTCTACAGAGAACAACCAGTTCAAATGGTTTTTCAAATTCCAGGCGATAATTTAAGTTGGTTTTCAATCCTGATTAAAATCTAGTTATAGCAAAAACTGAGAGCATTGCCAGTGTTGGAAGAGAAACCCCAACTTCTATCCCCCCCCCCCCAACGTGAGATAATTATAGTATTAATAAAAAAAATTGTTTATTAAACAGCACGAATAGAAACACATTACCTGAGTTAAAATAACACTTGTCGTCTGTTGTCCTATCCTATTAATATGTTCTAAGAGTGAATCCCTAAGAGAACAGTAAGATTCTACAGGAAGTTCATGAAAAGAAAGCTGAATTTTGGTTCTCATTGTTTGAGCAGCGAAGTAGCTACATTCCAAGTCTGCTTGACTGCTATGCAAGATCTCGTCAGCTACTTTCCAAGCATACACCTGTTTTATCAAATTAATATATTAAAACTCATTTCTAAATGTTGAGGAGCAAGAAAGTACCAAGTAGTGACATAAAGGCAATTTTTATCAGACACGTAATTAGTTTCACATTTTGTCCAATTTTTTTAATTGAGTCAAGTGACACAGCCATTTTGTTAACATGTACAAAACCATTCATGCTTATTCTTACTTTTGTTTTACAATCAAATGAATTTAAACTAACTTTAAAATTACTTGAATCCTTTTATCTTTAACTTACAACAATAAATTGTTAATAAAAGAACTACAACATTTTTTTGTAATATTATGGAAGTTAAAATATCATCTGGAAGGCTTGTGAACAACAGAGTCTATTTGGCAATTATTCTTGTTTTTTGAGACAGCTGTCTAGTGCCTAAATGCACACAAGGAGTAAAGGCAGTTTCCCTACTCACTCCATATACTAATTGATCGACAATCGAGTTCTCGCTCAAAACTCCCTTCTTTGGGTTTATACTTTAAAAAAATAATAATACTAAAAACATAAATTAAATTAGCCTTGCTATTTTTTTAATTATTAGAGCTGGAACAAGAATTTAAAAAAGTGGAGGACAATATGAACACTTACTTTATGCATAATCGTAATTTTGAATAATAATAGTCTGTTGTGACAAAATATAACATTATGATATTGACAATTTAAACTATATTATTTAGATATTAATATCTATAAAATTTGCTATGTTCTCACACATTATAGCCAGAATGTATTAAATACCACCAACTCTCAGAACATGGGATAATCATAAATAAAATAAATAATAATAATAAGATTAATAGAGGTTCAAGTAAACATTACCTTACAGTTCAAAGATACAATTACTATGTACACACAGCTAAATCTACTAAATCTGTAGATCGTAATAAGTACACTAGTTAAATACTATGGGCAAACCATATGGAGGGAATCGATGTAAGAGCCTTGAGAGGCGATCATATTTGGCATATAACCTTTATAAAGATTTGTTATTTCACTTTTATAAGTGAACATAATATTTCACCCAATAACTTTTCAAATATTATTCTTTAAATGTCAATATATTAAATGCAAAGAAATAACAATTTGACTCAATATAATGATGCAAAAGACACTTACGAAATGTAGCAAGCAAAATGCAATGCTACATCTAGGGTTCCACCATTTGACATTTGTTATCGTTGATGGCTGGACATAATGTCATATCCCACTCAGTTTCGTTACGTCTAATTCATTAAGGCGCCGACAGAGCCTGAACTCATTCTGACCTTCATGTTTTGCAAAATTCGGTAGTATCATATGATAAATAACAATTTTATTAAAAATATTTTTTGTTTTGAACTTTCTTGTAACCTGAGTTTAATCTTCACTATAATAGACACAATGTTTTAAAGGATTATGATGACATTGCACTTGATGGACAAAACTTATTTGGTGCAAGAACCAGAGCATATTCACCTGATAAATAGAAGATATATGTACACCTAGAAAATAGTATATGTAATATTAATGTTATATAGTAAATGCTAATATAGGTATCACTATAATAGCATAGGTATAACATTATAGGATAATTAAGACCCTTACCCCTCCCCTTCTCTAATGGACTTTTCTAATTCACTCAGCTCTTGGAATAAACTCTAGCAGAACCTAGTCAAGGCAGAGAGTAGTAAGGACATATGCTACTCCATAGTCATCACTTTTAGAAAACCATAGTACAACACAGGGCTGAAATCAGTTGACAGCGTTGGAAAGTAGTGTTGAGGAACGAATGAAGTTGGTCCGATATGATATTGTGGGTGTAGTTTAACATCCAGGACTAACCTCATTGGCTACCTGGCATTATTTTCCCACGCTGCCAAATAATTTAAGTTGTGTTTTATACTATATGAGCACAAACTAATGGCATGAGAAGTGAAGGGACCACAATAGTTGGGGCAATGATACGATACTCGGTGTTTTACCCAACAGATGTAGTGGGTACCTCGCTTATAGTGTAAGTTGTGACTTAGTTCACCTAGAGTCCGCCAATCAGATCCACAGTCCTTAAGCAAATGTTGCTGATAAACCTCTCCCTGCTTAGCAATGTCGACTAATCAAAACAAGGAATGCTAATTTTGTTAAGGGCATGTGGCCCATTCTAGCGGATAATTAGAGAAACTAATATATAGATAGAGTGGAATCGAGTGCATAGTGAAAGAAGCAGTGTTGGAACACTTTCGCAACCAACTACCCTTTATTTTTTCATCACATTAGCAAAAACTTACAGACTTTTGTAGCTGGCCCAGCCATTGAGATGCCTTCTCCTTTTCGGTGCTATCAGGGTTCCGGTAGAGAGTGTACACCGCCTGATAAACCGTTTCTAATTGCGGAGGTGCATTCATTGTGTATTTTTTATATTAGCCTCTAAAAATTTAAAATATCGAGAAGCTAAACAAACAAAAAAACCTAAGAAACCACCGGCGAAACATAAAGGAAAAACAGTTGACAAAGCGTTATAACTTTAGGTGATTTCAGCTTCTTTTTCACTCCAATAAAACTGCACAAGGTATAAACACTAGCACATCCCGACTTTAAACACTTTTCAATTATAGGAACAACATCGCGTATAAACTAAATGAGAGAAAACTAATTAATAACGACAGGATAGAAAAATAAAAAGCGTTTTTGAAACAAATATTTTTTGCATATTTGTTTTGATGTACGTAAGGGATGCAACACTGTAAAAAATACTTTTTACTGGCAACATTGATAAAACCCGGTCAAATGTTTGCCCGGGAAAACTAATTATGTTTAAAATAAATTCTAGAGATAAGAATTATAAATAAGACTCAAAATTTGTAAGCATTTTAATAACTCATCACATTATAAAAAAATTACAATCTACGTATTATTTTATACATAAATGTAAAATGATCTAATAATAATAATAATATAATAAAATTGTTTATTTCCACCAAATAAAATACAAATACAAATTACATAAATATTATTTTACAATATTTGATTATTTAAAAACATATTGTACAAATATATTTGTGTTTAGTTAATAATTTGGCGAGGCCCTCAGTAGGAGTTAAAACACCTAGAGCGAGGGTCCTGTCTCAAGATAGTGCACATTTATTATAAAATATTTTTCATGTATATCAATGTTATTAAAATTATTATTATGTTAGTTTCATTTTGATAATTAATTTAAAAACACGTCGTTCATTGTTTAGTATCTCAAATTTTTCTTAATATGCGATGCTTTAGGTACTTTCATTAAAATATTGGTCAAGAAGGTTTGATTAACAAGTTTCTTAAATATGTCTATGGTTTGACTTTGTTGTATTTTGATTGGTAGTTGATTATAGTATAATGGTCCAAGATATGATGCATGTCTCTGTTTTCTTTCAGTTTTACATAGGGTGTTTGTACAAAGTTAGTCAGTTGAGATCTTGTTTCATAAGTATGTTTAATATATCTTTGTTGTCAAGTTGATAGGTATTTTATTAGAACTGCTTTCTTAACTAATAATTCAACAGGAAGGACTGTAAAATCACTAAAAATTTTTTGGACGAATACCTTTTTGGTTTTTTAAGAGCTATTTTGAGAATTGCTTTTTGGGCAACTTCGACTAAGTTGAGGTAAGTGCTTGGTGCACTTCCCCACACTAATATACAGTAATTAATTAGCGATTCAGTTAAAGCATGGTACATAGTTTTTAATACTGCTTTGCTTGCAAAATCTCTGATTCTTATAAAGCGTACATAGTTTTTCTTATTCTTTTAATTATAACTTTTATATGTTCCTTCCAGCTAAAATGTTGATCTACAATTACTCCCAAGTACTTAATTTTGTCGACTCGTTGAATTTCATTGCAATTACAGTTTAAGTTAAGTATGTTAGAATCAATTAAGGTACAAAGTGGATCATGAAGTTTAATTTTAAATGTGGGGTGGTTGTCCGCTTTTGTCCAGGGAAAAAGTCATGTATTTTGTTTTTTCAAGATTCATAGTTAAACTGTTTTCATCGAACCAGGTTTTCACCTGTGCCATACCACTTGTTGCCTTAATAAATACTTGGTTCCAATTGAAACCTCTGAAATAAAGTAGAGTATCGTCCACAAAGGATATGACTTGCATGTAGTTATTGTTTAGATTAAGTAAACTATTTATATAGATAAGAAATAACCAAGGCGAAATTACTGTTCCTTGTGGAGTTCCACAAGTTATCGTTTCTTTTTGACTTAAAATCCCTTCAAGCTTAGTTTGTTGTTGTCTGTTTTCTAAATAACTTTTAAACATTTGATAACACTTGCCCATTATTCCCACTGATTTTAACGCATTAACAATTTCTCATGAGAAACAGTATCAAATGCTTTTTGACGTCTATGAAAATAGCCATTGATTTCATGCCTTTATCTAGGTCATTGATTATTCTTCAGATAACTTATACACAGCATCTGCTGTACTTTTATTTTTCATATAACCAAATTGGTTGTTTGAGATAATGTTATTTGATTCTAAATGCTCGACTAATCTATACTTAATACATTTCTCAATAATTTTGATATATTTGACAACAGGGAAATAGGGCGGTAATTTGAAGGATCTGATTTATCTCCTTGCTTAAGCAATGGGATAACTATAGCTTGTTTTAGTAAATCTGGAAAAACTCCTTGGTTAAGACAAAGATTACTTATATAAGTTAAAGGTTTAACTAAATTGTCTATTGCCTGTTTTAGATATTGGGATTTAATATTATCGATACCAGGAGCTGTGTCAGAATTCAGACTGTTTATATGATTTTTTATTTTTTTCTGTTACTGGTTTGAATGTAGAAAGTGGTACTAAAAAACTCAAACTTATCTATATTTTTGTTTGTTTTTTTGGTGACTTTGATATTTTTAGCTAAATTTACTCCTACATTTACAAAATAATGATTTAACTTATCAGCTATTTCTTTGCAATCTGTAAAGGTATTATTATTATAATTAAGTTCAGTTATATTCGTTCCACTACCTTTTTTCCTGTTTAAGCATTCATTTATAACTTTCCAAGTCTGTGCTGAGTCTGAGTTATTTTTGGTAATCTACTTTTAAAATAGTCTGCTTTAGTCTTTCGAATTAATTTAGTCAAATAATTTTTGTTTTATATACTTTTCTTTTAATTGAGAGTTAAAAGGTTGTTTGTCCAGGGTCTTCCTCATCTTGTCTCTAATTCTTTTTGATGTTAGTAAACCACTTGTAATCCATGGTTTTAGTCGTTTTATTTTTACAAGTAATTTTAACTTGTTTCGTTTCTGTACAGTTGTTTATATGTTGTTGCAAAATTTGTATAAATGATTGTGTGGCTTCCTGAGCTCTAATTATTGTGTATAAATGACTCCAGTCTATCTGTTTAAGTCTTTGCTCCAGTGCTTCAGTATTTACTTTATAAGAGAAGTATTTCTTTGATTCTACTCCGTTATTGGTATTTTTTTTATGTCTACAGAGATTCCTATAGGATAATGATCCGACACCTTGTTATGTAATATGAAAGGAAAGTATTTAAATTTTTCATTGCGCTTGAGGAAAATATGATCTATGCAAGAAGAAGTGTTATTTTCTTTTCTTGTGACACTATTAATACAACTAATAAAAGCTTGAGAGTTAAGTAAATTCAAGTAGTGGTTTTTAGAGTTAGAGTCTTCTAAAGATTTAAGTTCATATCTCCGGCTAAAATATGATTCGTATATTTGTGCTGGTTGAGAAACGTTTCTAGGTTAACAAGAAAATTGTCTAATGTAATTTCTGATGACCTATAAATAGATGTGACATGAAACTCTTCATTATTTATTTTTAATTTAAGTAATAGACTGTTACATTCTAAAATAGGTCTGTTAACTATTTTTGTGACTTCGATATATTACTTTTACAGTAAACTATGATTCCTTCAGCTCTATTATTTTCCCAGATCAAAGTAAGCATTGTATCCATCTAAATTATAATAGCTGTCATAATCTTTCAGCCAGGCTTCTCTGTTAATATATAACATCCATGTTTCTGTTTAAGTTATTTAGTAGCAATAGTAAACTATCATAATTTTTGTTTATTGATCTAATATTTGTATGAAAAAAAATTTGTACTCTCTTTCTTAATACAACCTAAGTCATAATTTGTAATTATTGAGGTGTTCGGATCATTTCTATAGGAATCTAAATTATCTAAAAACTTAGAGTTCATGGCATTACTGATGTTACTAGCTGATTATACAGTTATATAAGTATGAATTTATTATATTTAATTCTAATGTTTTTTTATATTTGGAAACCACATTTTGGAACGTAATAGATAGAAGTGTTATGTCAATAAAACCTAAATTACTGAGTAAGTTTGACCCAACTTGACTAAAAATACTTTTTATTTGGCCTATTTTTTTAATTTTTACAGTTAAAAAAATTCTATAATAATAAAACCTATTTGATTGAGATACTGAGGCTGCTTATCCTATAATAACTTAATTCCGAAATTGATTTAATATATACAGGGGTGGTTCCGTCGTCTCTTTTCTCATAAGTATTTTTCCATTGGTGTACCAGACGTATTTATAATGTTTTTCTTTACCTGCTAATTTAGCTTTAGACAGAAGGTCTTTTTTTCGTTGAGAAAGGTGTTCTGAGATGAATACTCTCCCATCCTTGAAATTGGCGCTAACTTTTTTCAAGTCTAAGCCTGGTTTTGATGACTTATCTGGAGAAGCGTTAATAACTTTTCAAAACACTTCAGTTTTAGTACAAACATACTCTATAATATCCAAATTATTGATATTACAATTGATTGTATGTTTTTCAAAATTTAGGGTGCTATTCATGGTTACTCCAAGATTTTTATTAATTTAACTTCTGCAATAGGCTCATAATCCATTTTTATATCAATAGCAGCACACAGCTGATAGTTTTGTTTAGTTAAAATCATAATAGCCAGTGATTGGCTAGGATTTAGCATAAAGCCAACATAATATCCAACATTGGCATATCTTTCCCAAACCTCAAACCTATTTAGATCACCAGTTTTCTTTAGGGGGAGGGTTTATCCTCTGGATTCAAAGAAATAGGAAAATTTTAAAGGGAAAATTGAGTAAAGGAATATTTCAGCTCGCAATGGAGAAAGTTAATACTTCAAAACTTAAGTCAGTCAGTGTAAATGGCATGACTATAACTCCCCCACTCCTTTTTATTTTCTTCCTGAGATTAATGTGTGATTAATACTACCCCTCCCAGAATAATGATCAAATACAACCACTTATTAGGATAAAAACAAGTTATCTGTTGCATCAGGAATTTACGTCATAAGTGTATGCTTATGTCACTGATTAGTATATATTCCTCTATATACTATATCTATATAGTACGACATATATATATATATATATAATTATATATATATATATATATATATTATATATATATATATATATATATATATTTATATATATATATATATATATATATATAGACATATATCTATATCCTCTATACGACAAGAGTCATATCATTTTTTTCTACTCTTCAAGAGCTTTTAAATAATGTACTAATAATTTTTTCACAAATATTTAATTTTCAAGTGGTCAACCATTTTGAAAGATTAATCAAAACTGATTAATTTTTTACGGCAGGTATCCCTAGACGTACAAACAATGAATTACCTCACCATTTAGCCGTCTAAAGAACAACTCACTTACGTTCGTTCAATTAAAAACAAATACAAGAAACAATTCAAATGATTTGATTTACTCACCTATAAGAATTGCTAACTTATTCTTTCAGAATTGATTTAAACTGTCTAAAATTGAAATTTGGGCATAAAACACCACTTTTAGAGTAGAGAAGTCGTAATAGCTTTCCAATTCAAAAATAATAAAAAGATCAAATTAAAAGAAATCCAATACAATTATTTTGTTCCACACCATGGATTGTAGAGGTGTGAGGCATAGAGATATTATCACAAAAGGAGTCCCATGGGTTGAATTTTGAAACATCGAAAAAGTAACCTAAACACCTTTGAGTATTTAACTAATCAAATAAACAGTACAAAATAAGTTTTGCCAGGCGTCTAGATGATGACACCTCTGTCCCGTTCAAATTTAAAATCCTTTCTGGTTTCCCTCAATTTTACAGGCAAATGCCAGGTTGATTCATCAAAAGTCAGTCCACAGACTGCATAGGAAACCCTCTTTGACACTCCTGCAAAATCCCTTTACAATACAAACCTATTCAAAACACCATCAAAAATATCATTTTTGCAAATCCTGCAAAAAAAATCAAAATACCCAAACCAAAAAATTGGAAATATCCTTAACCCAAACAAACCCCCTCACACCCCAAAAAATAACCAAATTTAATACCAAAATTAATAAATAAAATAAAAATAAAGAGGCACAAATCACCCCAAACCAATAAATGAAATATGGCTCCGGTTAACACAAAATAAATATTGTATACTTTTGCCAATAAAGAACTTGTTTAAAAAAAAATCCTTTCGAAACTAATAGTGTCCTGCTAATACCTAATTTTAAGTAATTTTTCAATTTAAAAGTAGCAATTTTAAAGAAAATAATTTATATTTTCAAAAACCAAACATTCTATTTTTAAAATTATGTTTAAATCTAAGCGTTGGTTTTTGAATAAGCATTAAATTTTAATACACAACATGACTGTAAAGTGATATTTATCACTTTATACATTTATGATTGCCTAATCAATAAATTTATACAGCTGAATTTAAGATGTTAACCTTAGTTGCGTAGTCTGCTATTCTATCTAATACCTATAATTTCTATCTAATACCCACTTTCCAGATTGTCTCGCTTGTCCTTGGCCATAATCTGGAACCCTAAGTAGAATTAAACAGTTACATATTTTAAAAATACAGAGCAAAACATAATGAGTGAAAAGCAGACAATTAATTTATTATAAACTTCACAAGGTTATAATAAATGAAGAGGTTTCAATGACGTTACGCAGAACCCCTGAGAGCCTCAAAAAGATGTTTCAAGCTTCTCAATGTATTGAGATAGGATACGCCCCTCTAGTAATGTATTTCTATGGTGTATATCAGGGTAATTAAAAGTTTAAGGCCCATAGCCAGAGAGGCAAAACATGGAATAGCTCACCTAAAAATAATTTGTTGTGTACCTCACAGTAGTAATTTGTGAATTAAGGTTCTTTTAAAAAACATATTTAAGCAGTTTTTTCCCAAGAAAATTTTGCCTCGTACATAAAGAAATATAATAACAGAAAGCAAAACTAGATATGAGGATCGTAGCATAGATAAGAGCCTACAAGCTAGGTAAGAGGGTGAAACCTAGAGCTTTAATGTTCATAACTAGGTATCACACTACAACCAGCTACAAACAGCTTCGTCATGTTCATGTAACAATCTATTAAGTGATTTTCTCACCAGCCTATAAATCTTAATTCTAACATAAACTAATAAAAATAGGAGATAAAAAACATCAAAGCTAAATTCGTTTTATATTTAGAAATAAATATGCCCTATTTATTTACACAATGTTTTATAATAAAATATGAACGAAAATAAAATCTACATCATAATTAGATTATTATTATACTCTATCTCATTTATCTAGGCACCTAAAACACACATTATTTATTTATTTCCTTATATAAAGTTGTGTCGTTGAGTAAAAACTAGCTTTTAATAACTTTGGATGTACTTTAAAGGCCCCAGTACACGCTCACTTTATAACTCCAACCGGCCTACGCAACCTGAGTTTGCACACTCTTGCCAGAACATGTGGGGACCCAAGGACTGTGCAGTCCTCCGGTAGGCCTGCGCAAAACGGACTGCATAATCTGACTAGAGTGTGTGTGGACCCAAAAGGCCGACTATACAGTCCTGTTTGCTCAGGTCGGGAATCAAAACCTGCATGAGCATGTCTGAGGGCCTTAACATAGGGGAATATTTTTGATGATCGAGACTCCATAACACCAAACATATTTTATTTATTTATTTACTTTTTTTTCAAGGGTTTGTGAGGCTATTCACAACTAAGGTGGTTGAGCCCTTAACCGTCTCAGTTTTGATACCTTGTTTATTATTTACATCATGTAACGAGTTTTTTTGTCAAGTATTGAAACTTTGTTGGTCAAATTAATTTATCTTATTTGGATTCAAGGAGATATTTATTATTAATATATCATCCATAAATAATATATTTATTATTCAAGTATGAGCACCAATTATGATTTAATGTTTATCAGTGGAATGAATAATATGCTGTATGACTGCATATATTAGGTGCCAAGATACATTGGACAGAATATTATAAAAATTAAACAAAGGTGGATATAATATCACAGATACATAGATACTTAATTACAATTAAAAAATTTATAATAACATCATAGGAATTTCAGAAAAATAAAGCTAACATTTTAACTTAAAAATAATTAATGAAAAATAGAGTACATTAAATTAGTTTATTTACAGTCTAAACCAGCGTAGAAAAACTATTTTTGAAAGGGCATTTTAAATTAGAAACTGTTTATGACCTGGCCATTGATCTTGTAAGAATAATCAAGATAGAAGTAAACTTATATACAAGACTAAAATTAGAAACTGTTCATGACCTGGCCATTGATCTTGTAAAAGTAATCAAGATAGAGGTATACTTAATTACTTATATACAAAATTATATGTAAACTACTTATGGCAGTTGAAATTGTCCAATTGAGCTTAAATTGGTTGTATTTGATTTAGCTGTCATTTACCATGTATATGACACCAGTTTTAACCCAATTTTAAGTTTAAAAAAAATCATTGATAGACTTTCTAACCCCTCTAACATTTTGCCAATTGACAATTTCAGTTTCAATTTGAGTTATTATTGTAAGCCAAACACTAAATTGAAAATTCACTAAATGATGACAGCTACACATATCTTACATCTCATAAATCTAATCTTGTTCATACCCTTAATATTGAGGAAAAGAAAACTTGCACTTTATGTAACTTCAGTCATATATGTTTAAGAAACTTAATAAACTGTGTAGGCTTCCGGGGTTATTGTCATAAAGATTTAGGTCTTTATAGACGCGTAGGTGACCGCATCAATGTAAATAAAGAATCCGACGTTTCGATTCCATTGTGGGAGGCATCTTCAGGGATGTAGGACATCATGGATAAAAAAACCATTACTCTACAAAACTGAGCTGAAATGCTCTACAAAACTGAACCAGTTTTGTAGAGCATTGTGTTTTTTATCCATTATGTCCTACATACCTAAGGATGCCTCCTAAAGTGGAAGCGAAACATCGTATTCTTCACCTTCATTGACAAGGTAGGTGAATGTACCACCTGTCTTCCACCTAACACTGGAAGACCTAATTTTTTAAGAAACTTAACAAAAAAATTTTGTCTTCATATATATTACCATTGACAAATGTCATGATGATTTTTTTCTGATAGCAATAAATTTTTACAATAATTAACATAAAAGATATAAAGAAAACAACAAATTAGTGTCATAACAAGGGGCTTAGCATTAGAAAGTCCACATATTTTATTTGACATAAGCATCAAAATTTTTCGTAAGTCTTGTATATTTTTCTACTAAAGATCACCTTTTTCTTATCACCTCTTATCAAGAAGTTGAGGATCAAAACCTTCTTGTTGCATTTTCAATTTAACGGCCTGGATTGGGACTCCAAACTGAACCATTTTACAGTACTTGGTAATATCAACACTGGGTTCTGATTCCCCAGATATGGTAACCTCATTAGGAATATCACATGGTGTTTCCTCTGCGGCAGTAGCTGGCACACTTGTTTCATTGACAGTCTCTTCCTTTTCTACTGGTTCCTGAAAAAATAGCACCCGATATTCTTAAGTTCAGAAAAGAAAGATAAATTTGAATTTAACATAAAAAATATTTTGAAAAAACAATAATGAAATTTATTAAATTAAATTTAATAGATAAGGTTTTAAACAAATTTAAGAATTATTACACATACACAAAAACTGAGACAAAAATTAAGAATTATTTATAATTAATACTTTATAATGAAGGTGTAGTATATTTTTTAAAACAATATGATTTTTTACACATAGATAACAGGCTGTGAGGGTATTTTTTTCTTCTAAAATATTTATGTTTTTTTTTATAAAAGTAAACAGCATTTGTCTTTCCACAACGATATAATTGAATATACATAGTCAGCTTTCGACCATAACGATCATCATCAGTGCCAATGAGATGAGTCTAATTCTTCCTGGCCGGTTTCTTAACAGTCTGCTACAAGCCGTGACCTAAGAAACCGGCCAGGAAGAATTAGACTCACCTCACCGCCACTGATGATGATCGTTATGGTCGAAAGCTGGCTGTGTATATTCAATTATATCGTTGTGGAAAGACAAATGCTGTTTATTTTTATTAGAATATTCCACATCTCAATAATTTTTAACATTTTCAACATTATACGGTGAGTTACTCTACATGGCATAATTTAAGACAAAGCAAAAAGAAATATGAGTGCAAATAATCATTATTAAAACAGATACAAAAATCACAATCCCAGACTCCGTTAAGGAAAAATTGAGCTTACTTCATTGGCTTTAGAACTGGTAGGAGGGGGTTCTTGAGGAACATCTACGCCATCAGCCTCAGCAATTGAATATAACTATAACATATAAAATAAATAATTGAATTTTTACAAACAATTCACAAAATGTCTAGTAATACTTAAAGAACAAGAGATCCCCGGCCCCTAGACTGCTCCACGGCCACATGTTTGTTATCCTATATCAGTTCGTCATATTACTAGTTTATATAAGAGGCACACTGCCACGCTATAAGAGATTTTTTAAATGTATTAGTCAAATAAATTTTAATTGCACAATGTAAAATATAATTTTAATTTGGTTCAAATTTAAAAAGTAATAAAAAGTACAATGAGGACTTTGTTACCATATAATTAAATTTTTGGATTAATTAAAGTATAACATAATATTACTTCTTTTTTGCATTATTATTAATTATCTATATCAAGAGAAATGTAAAGCTAAAGAAAAACTAAAATATCAATAAGTATAATTTTTTTGTTTAAAAAGTAATATAAAAAATTGTCCAATATTTTAAAAAAGAAAAATTAGCAGAATAAATTAAGAACGTTTCAACAAAAAATTAAAAGTAGATTTTTTTTTGATAACTCTAATTTTATTTATTTTTATAAATTTATTTATTTAGCTTTATTTGATAAATAACAAGTCAATAACACAGCAAAGATAAAAATAAATATTTTTAAAAATTCAATTACACTATGGTCTGAGAAGGGAATAAAAGCAGGATTTTTTGGGAAAGTTTGTCTAAAAATAATACAAAAATATCAAAATTCTAATGCTATTAACTGAAAAAACAATGGTCATAAATAGAGGCGCTCCATATTGCAGGCACTTGACGGCCCATAGTTACTCCATGATTCAAACGATAAAAGTAGAATGGAAAGCTAGTGATAGAAGATAGAAAGCTGTGAACTAATCAAGACTGTATTGTTAACTATTGTTATTTTTCACAACATAAAATAGAAAGGTGTAATCCTGTAAGGGGAATCCTGCTTCAGCAATTTGGTACATCTATTGCAGCGCCAGTCCCTCAATGATTATAGTCCTAGATGGTTATAGTCGGAATGACTGGGGTATTTCCAGTATAAGGATACTGGAAATACCCCAGTCATTCCAGGGAAAACTTACGTTTCCAAATACACAATGTTTATTTGATATTAAGATATTTGTTATAACAGTTTGATTATTTTAAATCCTTTTGTGTAAGTTCGATAGGAAAATTTTATTTTAGGTTTCCTTTAGTAATTTCTTTTGTATTTACTTTTAATTTTGCATATTAAATTTAATGCGGCATGAGTTCATTTTTTATTATTTGTGTTCCATGCAGTACATTTTTAAATCTCGCAGAGCAGAGTTTTAACTCAGTAGTGTGATATTTTTTTTTGTCCTATAGTACGTTTTTTAGTAATGGAAAATAAAACAGGAATATATGGTACGCTGTGACATTTTTGGATGTCCCAATAGAGCTCAAAAAGCTAATATGTGCTTATTATAGGTAAATAAATAGTCTCTCCACTAAAATGTATGTTACAAAATGTATTAGAGAGTTAACTTTCTGCCGCATCTGGCCATCATCAGTTTACATTATCAAATATGTGCCACTTTTCAAATAATTAAATTAAAATTTGTAAAAAAAAAGGGAAAGGAGTCACTTGTGGTTCCATTTTTCACTGCTACATTGGGGAACCAGCGCTAGTAGTATGCCAATTGTAGCAGAAGAGGGTAGTTGGCAATCTTGCCATATAGTGTTATATTATCTGTGGGTGTGACTACCTTGGCCTCCAACAAACATAGCTCATCCTCCATCCGTCGTAGTTTTTCATCGCATAAGAACAGCCTTTGCTGACAAGTTTGAGCAAATTTGTTTAAATACTCTACCATATTAATGGTAAAATGGTTGACAAATGCAACCAGCCTTTTCTGATTAATAGCAGGAACCTGCAAAGTTTTAAAATAAAAATATATCAATAAACAATTAAAGACAAAATTACATAATTCAATTTTTACTTTTCCTCATTTAAACCCTAGGTAGGAAAAGTATTGTGTTTACAATAAAATTCCGAACCAGGGTTTCACCTAAATTATCTGTTTCAGGTGTTTTAAGACCTCCTTAAAAGTTTTCACCAAGATGTTAGTATATGTCAGTTATCATCGCAGCTTCCAGTGTGTTTATGCTAGAAGTAGCATAAAGCTAAAGTAGTAACTCAGCACACAAATTAATTTTTAGGTCTAACATTTTAATTTTCGACCTAAATAATTTATTTATGACATTATTAACTGTCATAATAGTATACTCGGCCACCTAACACTCCATTTACAAAATTTTACCTCTGAGCTGTATCTATAGTTCAACAAAAAGTTATAATCAGTTGACAGTGAGGGAAAATAATGTGAGGGAGCTAATGAGTTTATTCCTAGATGTTAAACCACTCACACAATTTCATATCAGGCCAACCTCTTTGGTTCCTCAACACTATTTACTCACACTGTCAATTTATAATAACCGTGTGCAATTGTATATACTAAGCACAAACATCAAATAATAAGAACAAGACACAAAAAATTTTATGATGAAGATAAAACAGGTGAAACTTGTAAAATAAATTTTAATGAATAGAACTTTGCATGTATGAATAAAACGGCTACCACCGACCATGGGAGCTATTATTACCAGTGTAAGTACCTAATTCATAAATTTGTATATTCATTTAGAAACTAACTCTGCTGGTTCAAACCTATAATGGAACAGCATTAAAAGTGAACCCACTAAAGTGATGTAGAAATTGATACAGTAGGGGTGGGGGTGTGGGACACAATGATCCAACTCACCTGAAATAAGCTGTTTTAGACGGGCCTGTTTTTTCAATTCGCCATTTCTCTACTGGAGCAGGTCAGTTTACCTTGTACAGCACATATAACATATATATTTCTTTATTTCCAAGATTAAATTTATTTAAAGGGATTTGTGACAATGTTAGAAATTGTATTAATTATTTTAAATGTAATATAATAAAAATATAAATGATGTGTTATTTTTAACTAGACCTGATATACTAATAACCGTGACATACAGAAATGGAAATTAATTTGTATGCTAATCGTGTTTTTTATTTCTTTTATTATAAAAAAAATGCTAAATTTATCTTATCTTTTTTTTCTAATCAAATAATCTTATAAACAACTAAAAATGTTCATATATAAGTTAAAAATTGTCTTATTTACATTCTTTATAAACATAAATAGATGACTCAATTAAAAATTGATAAAAATATTGATAACGGAGGCACAAGGTGAAAACTAGTGCTCAGAGCGGTAGTTCATGCAACTAGCCCCTGCTTTAGGACCACCTGAAACTAGGGAGTTAGAACTGAGTGAGAGTTAGACTGTGTGAATTTCTACATCACTTTAGAACCCACTTCCCTCAAAAGGGAAACTAAATGAAACTAGATTTTTAAAAGTAGGCTATAATTGAGTATTGATAAGGGCAAATAAGAATGAAAGCGATTGTCCACTGCCAAAATATTGTCCAAACAATCCCTCTGTGTTGTTTTATTCTGGCCCAGATAAAAGGAATTTTTTGTCATTGTTTTGCACGAATCTCTGTTACATTCATACAAAATAACCATATCAATGACAACCAACATGACATTTGTGCAACCTCCTCTAGTAATAAAAGGATCTTGAATAAAGGGGATGACGCATTAAGGAACTTTCTGACCCATGGAAGTTGTATGAGATAGAGAATTAGAAAGCAACTCACCCTTCCCCTTGATTATAATGAAAAAAGCGCCAACGCAGGTTATGTAGCAAGGTTGTCGAGTTTGCTTCTCAACTTCCCTTCTCTGTGCTTTTGTGAATTGTTACATTTGTGGTGCTTGTTAAGTCATTTGCTTAACAAGTGGGGTCACTTGTTTGTATGGCAAATCGACTAAGTGCGTCATCCCCTTATTCAAGATCCTTGAGTAATAACAACGCTAATGTAGCCCTAGCGGCCAAAACATTCTTCTTTTGACATCGCCACAGCTTTTGACAGTCCGAAATACATGACTACACTCACCTGTTGATTCTATTCCACTATATTCGATCCTCATACGTTAGCCCTCTTACATAATCAGTAACTACCTAATATGTGTATGCGCAATTAATGGAAAATGTATAGTTTCAATTAGTTGGCATAAATTCATTTCTTCGAGGGATCTTCTTAAAAGAAATTATAAAAGAAAAATGAAAAAGAGTAAGCTTAACATCTCATTAGTTGCACGTTGGGCGGGCAAGATGATTTTATCTTACAATCAATATTAGACATAAACTCTTGTTCCGTAGACATAATTTAACAAATCAAGAAGTTTATAAAATAAATTAAAAAACTAAGAACAATTCATTTATACTTCTTTTCTCTATTTTATTTATCAACAATAAACAAATTTTAAATCCAACTGTGTGTGATAAGAATGAATCTTTGTTTAGAACTATATATATTGATAAGGAGCTGACTATAAACAGATATAACAATCGTGAATGGCGCCAATGTAGGCGCAAAAATCAACAATTCAAATGGTATACTAAATTTTAGCAAATCTCATCTCGTCAATAACACGAAAAATCTGATACATGGTACCTTAATACTTTTTCTCATAACTTAGGAATCGTTTCGCTCGTCATCAGAATGTCGTGATTATTCAAACATCTTCCGGACAGCACAACTAGACCTAAAGTCTGATTTTTACGCCAAGATTCAACTCTTTAGCATAAACTCAGTGGAACTTATGACAGTACTCAGACATACACTCAGACATACACAGACACACACCCAGATAGCATGATAAAAACCAATCACAACGTCATAAAAATGCCTAAAAACGTATTGTGAAGCCTCGATTTCGGATTTTTAGGTTGAACACAATACCTTAAAAAAGTTTAAGGTAAGTTTAACTGCTCTTTTAAAAAAGGAAACATTATATTAGGTTCAAACTTCCAACGCTTCATGCATAGTATGATTTTTAGTTGATCTCACCTTGTCTAGTTTTATAGATACTTGTTGTTGTACTTTGAGACAACAACCTGTTGTTGTACTTCGAGACAACAACATGTTGTTGTACTTCGAGACAACAACCTGTTGTTGTATTCGGCTGTTTGTGTACTTCGAGAAAACAACTTGTTGTTTTTGTACTTCGAACCAACAACGTTTTGTACTTCGGACAACAACCTGTTTTTGTATTTCTAGACACATCTAGCCTGTTGTTGTAACTTCGAGACACAATGTTTGTTTGTACTTGAGACAACAACTGTTGTTTGTACGTCGGAAACAAACTGTTGTTGTACTTCGAGACAACAACCTGTTGTTTTGTCTTCGAGACACACCTGTTTGTACTTCCAGACAACAAACTGTGTTTGTACTTCGAGAACCGCACATGTTGGTTGTACTTCGAGACAACAACCTGTTGTGCTTCGAGCACACAACTGTGTGTTGTCACGAAGTATATCGAATCTACATTTATGTGCACAGACCATCACTACATTTCAGCACACCTGAGTACTACAACTCGCTGTGTTGTACGCGTCGAGACAACAAATGTTGTTGTACTTCGAGACAACACCCGTTGTACTTTCGAGACAAACCCCTGTTGTTGTCTCAAGACACAACCTGTTGTTGTACTTCGAGACAACAATGTTGTTGTAACTTCGAGACAACAACTGTTGTACTTCGAGACACACCACCTGTTGTGTCACGAAGTATATCTCGAATCTACATTTATGTGCACAAGCCATCACCTACACTTTATTTGATTAGTGTAAATCAAATCAATGGTTTATTATTTCACGTTGTTCACTTCTGTTAGGAGACCCATGACTCGACGTATTTCATCGAACTTTCTCTGGTATGCTCAAGTATATTAACATCAAGATATCCCATATCATCAAGGATCCCTGTTCATCGGAGTGCTTGTTTCCACTTTGCGGGTAAATCGCTTAAGATTCCCTTCACTAAATAACTGCTGGGTTTCTTTGCATAACATTACCTTGCTGTTCACTTATTATACTAAGCCCACCATACTTTGACGTATTGCATTTTCATGAATCTGGGCATAGCCTTTACCCTGTAATAGAGTTAGTTCCTACTCTTTGTCTTGGGCTGTTGCCTGATCAAAACTATTACAATGCACAATTCACATTAAAACCAACCTAATACTAATTTAAATGAATAAAAAACAACATGTTTAATTAAAATAAAATTATATTTTGTTTTGAACAATTCTTTATTCTTCTAAATATAGGTTTAATATAAAGATAAATTATACTATTCATGTATAATTCATTAATATTCAGTAATTCATTAATTTATTATTACTTTATAATTACAAAATCATATACATTTATATATTCTATAGAAGTAAATAATATTTTAGGGGTTACCCACAATGCTTTAAGATCCAACTTCCAAATATATTATATGTATGTAATGTATATATATATGACATTATTTATAATATTATCACAACACCAAATATTAAAAGCTTTTTTCTCTTTTTCTCAAGAATATGAATATTGGTTTGAATTTATATAAACATACAGTTCTACACATGCAACTATAACATATTTTTATAGCCTTTAAGGAAAGTTTAAGTCCATTGTGGAGCACTAAACATAAAAATTTAACAAACAACAAGAAATTAAAAATATTAATTCTAATAGCAATAATATTTCACAAAAATATATTTTTCATTTTATTTTAATGATTTGATTACAAAAATAATATTTTAAAACTATATTTTTACATAATCACTTATTTAAAAATGTGTTAAAAATATTATAAAAAAAACTAGTTAACACTAATAATTAAAAAAAAATATAAAACTAAAGCTTAAATTTGTAAATTGTAGAGTTTATAATGGCATACATATTTATGTATTTTGTATTTAATCCCTGTATACTTACTATTTTAAAGTTAGATTTAAATAAGTAATAATTTTAGTTTTGATCAATTGACAGCTTGTCAAAAACAGAGAGGGATTTATCATTGGAAACAGTGTTGACAGAATTCATTATATGATGATAAATAATAAGTCTCTCAAAGTGTTAATGGAAATACTCTTTTTCAATTCATTATTAGTGATTGATTTCTAGTTTGAAATTAGCCACTAATGGCTAATATTACTACCTAGGTGGCTAGTGAGCTGTTCATATCAAACTAGTCAGAGGCTTTTACAATCAAGCACCTATAGAGACAAGCCCAATTGGGACAGCTTCGAGTTTATATTATTAACAAGCCACTAATAAATAAATCCGAACAGGATAGTTCATTTATCCAACACTGAATCTTGCAAAATAATTTTCTAAATTAAACTATGATCATATTCCATATGATCATAACTAAACTATGATTTTAATAGAGATGTTTTCAAAAACACTTGTGGCCTCTTTCTTTGAAATCCTTCGATATTGAGATTCATTGCTTAGTGACTAATAGCTAGAAATTTTCTTAAGATCTACAATTTAATTTTCGTAAGATTGTGACACCAACAACCGGGGCCTGTTTCTGTAAATATTTTTTTATACTAATAATTCATTGGTCAGCTGCGAACATTATTAGAAGATTCCTACAGACATCGGAAGACATCGCTTTACATGCCTTGGTTATGTTGCCTTAAGAGCAATAATTTCAAAATCTAGTAAGTGGTTTAGCAGTGACTATTTATTAATAAACTCATAAAAACTGCTGTCTTAATGAATAGTTGGCCTTATCGAAAGCGCGAAAATCTTGAGATAAAATATTCAATTAATCATCAAAAAAAACTAAGATGGCGAACCAAAAGAATATTTTCTCTTGTAGAGTTTTTTCGTAATTGATAACTTAAAAGTATGATAAAACTCATTGATATTCACCAGAAAGGAATTAAAAAAGGAACACTATAGTATGAATTCCTTTGTAAAAAAATTAACGTACTTTTTATTTCATATTCACTTATTTAGTTAAATTGAGCAATTATCAGGAATGTTTCAAAAAGTTTATAAATTCATTTCACAATAAGGTTATTACAGTAGATTGAAAAGAGAAGGGCCGAGAGGCCCTCTCTGTAGTGGTAGACAGGATATATTAAACTAAGGGTCTTAGACTTAAACTAAAGATAAGAATCCTCAATAAATAAGACTTTTTCGGCGATGCACTAGCATATTTCAGATTTCCATCAGACGGGCTATTGAGGTATTCCCCTCCTATTAATGGGAAAATTGCCCTTATGGCAAATTTTCAAAGACAATCACGCTCAACACCCTATAAAAGTAACAATGCCATATAATAGCACCCTGGCACCATAAAATTTAAAAGTATACTATACATATAGAGATCTAATCCTAATAAGTTCAATTAAAAGTAATTCTAATATGCAAGGCCGTTAAAAGAAGTTTCCTTAAATCTAAAAGTTATATTTTACTCAAAATGTTGTTTTTAATTAAAAAATTTCAGATCTAACAAATATAAACATCTTTAAAAACAATCTTAACAATTAAATGGCACTTATTGACTTAGACTAAGTAGAGATAATTAAGTAGAGTATTGTTCAAGACCAAGGTAAATGCTGGAGACAGTAATGAAGTAAGAACTCTACGAGAGTTGAGTTGGATCCATTTAGTCATATGGCTAAGGACTATTTGAATTGCTTTAATCTTAAGGCTATAGCAGCCGCCATGGCTGCTCCCTTAGCACTGCCGTCTTCTGCTAACATTAGTTCAAACTAAAAAATAAAAAAATCTCTATATTAATAAGCAAAATAGCAAACAAGCCCTGGTATGTTTATCATCGTCAAAAACTTGTGACTATCGTCTTGTGATCAAGTCTAGTAACTTGCCAACAACTTGTGATCATTGTGTGCCTTTTTTCTATAATCTACGTCTGTTTTCTTCTTTTTTGTCAATCGTCAATCGTTTTTTAATTGTCTCTATTAAAGTTACGCCCTTTACCTTTAAGTTGAAACCAGTCCGGCTGGAACTTTAAGTTTAGACTAAAATGGTAAGATTAAAATTACAATAAAAAGGCCTCCTTTGATTTTTCTACTTCGTTTAGAGCCTAATTACACTTCATGATTTTAACTCTTGATACCTTATTCAATTTAACGATCTGGATTGGGACTCCAAACTGAACCATTTTACAGTACTTGGTAATATCAACACTGGGTTCTATCCTCAGATATGGAACTCATTAGGAATATCACTGGTGTTTCCTCTAAGGCAGGAATCACCATTTTAATTATTGTAAAAATGTATTGCTATCAGAAAAAAAATATCATGACATTTGTCAATGGTAATATATATGAAGACATAAATTACACACATATTATATATATATATATATATATTATATATATATATATATATAATATAATATTATATAATATATATCCCCATGGATCCACTCCTGATTATAGAGCGATGTAGGTAATAAATTAATAGACTAAAAATATATTTTGTATTTGTAAAGAAAGTATTACCGAATAACCGGGTGATAATAGTGGAATAAATTTATCCATCCAATATTTAAATCTAGGATGATGTTTGTATAGAGATCCATCTACTGCTATTGTAGATTTTGACTTATTAATTCGCCTCAACAACACTGATAAACCTAAAACAAATGTATTGTAAAAAATAAATAAATTATTGCGTATTGAAATAAAATACTTTTTTATGTAATTGACTTGAGCAAGTAAAAACTCTTTAGTAGACATTATTTCTGTTTCTACTGCTACATATACAGTGTGCCACCAAATGGCCTTACTTATATGTGTCAATGACAAAAAAAAACATTTTTCGTAAAAAAGTCACTCTTCATAAAAAGTTTTGCTTGTTTATAAATGAAAATTTATCACAATAAAAATGTTGCACTATGAACCTTGTACCCAAAAAGTACACTTTTTTAAAAGTCGCCAGGAGAGAAATAGGTCTGTTAATATTAGTCCGACAATATGTCATTCTTTATAAACATGTCCCTTTTTAAGATAAATTTAAATGTAAGCTAAAAGTTTTTAAAATTTACACCCCCCCCCCCCTCTTGCCTAATCTATATTAGCCCTATTTTTAAAATATTAAAATAATGTGATTATTATAGTAATAATAATATTATTACTAACAAATAACTAATAAATAACTATAATTACAAGATAATAACAATTATTACTACGCTAAGCGGCGTTGGCTCTGTTTGTTGTACTTTATCATTTAGTCATATAGCTGGTTAATATTAAGTGGCATAATGCCAAGATATGAGCGAATTTTCAAATTTATTAGTCATAATACGTGCATTGTTTACATTATGTCAATTAATGACATGTTTAGCTTGACATATATATATTTTAATCAATAAAATTGATTAAAATAGCGAGATTGCTAAAATATAAAATTGGTTTATTAAATATATACCAAGATTTGAACCTGGGAATCCTAGTTTTGAGTAGACTTATCGACTTCTGACCGGTTTTATTGGATTCAGCACTCCAAAAAACATCGAAAACGACACCCTACTTGACATATGGTATTTTAGGGTACCCAGAAATTTACCACCATTTTTTCGACTCTTTGATCATTTAAGGTGGTCGTATCGGCTTCGGACCGATTATATTCAATTCAGCACCCCAAAAAACAAAAAACGGCACCCTATTCGAAAATTTGGTTTCTCGCCGTCAGTTTAGTTTCTGACAGCGAGAAACTAAATCCTTTTGCTTTTTGATACAAGCAAAAGGATTTCTTTGCAGTGATAGGCAAAGAAGCAGCGTTCTCTTTAGTAAATGTTGTTTGGGTCTGTAGACTATTATAAGATGGGGATCAACATAATCGTTTCCCTGACTTGACTTTTGTAAGGACTTCTCTAATTTACCGAAACAGGACAGCAATTAATTGAATTTATGAAAACCAATGGTCCATAAACCAAGATTTTTTCATTATGTATTCCTTAGAAGACCTTAAGGTCTTCTTAAAGGTCCCTTTAGAGCCCCATTATGTCTTTTTAAAGGTTTCTATAACAGGCTTGTAATTCTAACTTCCTTTAGGATACGTTAAGGGGCACCAAGAATCTCTTAAAGGGTCCTATGAAAAGCCATAGGACCACCTTAAGAAATAGGTTAGGCGTAGGTAAGAAAATATCTTTGAATACGGGCCTATGTCTTCACTAAGACAACTAGGAAACATTTATTTATTGAAAATACATTAAAAACAGTAAAACTTCAATTCAAGGTTAGCTTAAACTTACAAGAAGAAACGAGTAAAGCTGCTCTAAGCGAAACTATTTCACAAACCATTTTGATAATTTGAAGATCATCATGGTTATATGGCATATCGAACATGTTAAGTACTCTTTCAGTTTCTACTGTTTTCTTCGATATAGTATCCCTGGAAAAAATTCAATATACACGTAAATACAAAAAAATCAAGAATAGTTAGAACGAATAAATTAACTGCTTCATTAGGGGTATTAAGGGTGTACCACTACAGTCTATCGTTTAGTTTAAAAATCCCCAAGGTCATAAGTATTTTGGGGATTGACCAATCAGAGAAGCCGCTGCCAACCTCTCACTTAAAAAGAGAAAAAAATCCCTACCACAATAACCGCTGTAGGGAATAAACCTTCTTCCCGGCGATCGTTCACTTTGTTTGTGGTTCTTCTTTTGATTACATCGTTTTGAAAACTACTTTCAAATTAATCTTAAGAATGATATTTTAAAATAAAACTACACAAAAGAAATGTAAAAAAAACATCGCTTAGAATATACGGGTAAATTAACCTGATTTGTTTACATAGTTTTTTCCCGCTCCCTTCTTGCAGGGATTTTTTTTCTTAAGAATCAGTGGTGTCTAAACTGACCTGTTTAGATTTTTAAACTAAACGATAGACTGTAAAGGGGTTTCCTTTTTTTGACTTGTTTAACTCAACACAAAAAAACGACATTTTTATTTTTCAGTATAATCAATTTTTTTATAATCATCAAGTTTATCTTTGTTTTCTTTACTTCGTAATGTTTATCTATTCAGGTATCCTAGTGAGGTTACACAGCTCTATTTTTATCACATAAAAGTTTTAATTTAATCCCTAAAGTAAGGTTACAATTTTTATCAGAATAGTAAGCAAATTTAGTACACGCTATAATAAAACCTGCAGAATGTGTCCATCGCTTTTCGGTTTTTTAGTGTTTAGTAAAATTGATTTACTAAGCATACTATAAAAAACAGAAGTTGCTTAATTTAATGGTATTTAAAGTTAATATCACTAATAGCTAATATCACCAGCATGGCTTGCTAAGTATGTGTACAAAAATTTAAGTTTCTACGATAAATAGTGACAGAACAATTAGGGAATTAGAACAAAGGCGACCTTAAAGTAAAGGTAGCACTGGTAGGGTTTCTTTTAGAGGTTCTTTCCCAGGATGGTATCACAATTATGGGGGGGGGGAGGGTATACATAGTTGTAAAAATTGTTAACCGGGATGAGAGGTGCAATTATTTGTTAATATCAAGTAAAACTTTGACAAAAAAATACTAAGTATTAACAAATGTCTATACTTACAGCTCAATCAATGAAACGTAATTAGTTAAAAAATGAATTCGGCAATGCTAACTTAGAGGATATATCGTGTCCTTTGAACAAGAGACCATGCTTCCATAGATGCACTAAAACATTTCTAACAACTTCTCCTAAATATTTCCCACTAATGTATTTCTCGAATCTGAAATGCAATTTCAAGTAAAATTAAAATAAATGGTAAAATGGAAATCATGACCAAGTATATCTAAATAACAATGTTTGATATTATCGTGATTTTATGAGTTTCGTACTCTAAGGTAGAGTATTGTGGATTGAGGATCTATGTAAGTTACAAAATGGGTAAAAACTTAAATTACGTAGGAATACGTATATTCTAGTACATGCGTGCGTTTTGTAGTAATACGTATATGTCAAACATTAAATCAACATAAATGAGAGCTGTGCTATTAGACCAAGAGCCCAGGGGTGATTTGTTAATAAAAAGTGTAATGGCTGGAACCGGTCTCAATTTTTCGTAAATATCTTCCTGAACAAGGATCTGCTATTCTGCCTACTCGAATCGGATGGGTGTCCCAGGCAGAACGCACTTTAGGGGTCAAAGGTTCTGCCTGGGACGCCCATCCGATTAGAGTCGGCAGAATTGCAGATCCTTGTTCAGGAAGGTATTTACGAAAAATTGAGACCGGTTCCAGCCATTACACTTTTTATTAACAAATCACCCCTGGGCTCTTGGTCTATATTATCTTACCCTGGAAAAACTCTATATTATCTTTACTTTGATAAAAGATTATTGATTTTTAAGTTTTTTAGCATCTTAAACATAATAACATAAAAATTTTAAGGCATCTTAAACATTTTAAGGTTTTTGTGTGTTTTAGAGTGTAAATAAGTGCTTTTTGGTGTATTTTCGGCGCTCAACAGTTATATCTCTGATTCCATTTTACCAGTTGTGATGTTTAAAACATTGATTTACTACAAATTTTATAAACTTAAAAGAGCTCTAACTATTTTGATAAAACTAATATGAACACCGCCATAGGGCAAGAACTGATTTTTGGATTATTCCCCCGATCTAAAATGGCAAATTATCCGATCCTTCTTCAGAGAGCCAAAATAAGTCAATGATCCAGCGGTTTAAACCTCTGGGACTTGACGGTCACATTTTTACGTCGAGACTATTTAGGATTCCCGCCAAAAAATTAGATGCTGGTGCCCACCCGCATCTAATTTTTTGGCGGGAAATTTTTTTGGGAAAAAAGAATATAGGCTTAGAACTTCATGCCACATCAGGCTGATTAAATGGCTTGTGAGCTAAGAAATTATTAGTCATGCAATTTTCAATAACATAAAAATGTGATCATAGCTGACAAAAGGACTATGAATAAAATGATGAACTTCTTAAAAACATCGGCTCAATTTACATTAAATATTTAATTTCACACGACCAAATGATATTCGTTTTCTGAAATGAATCATGAATATTTACTTGATACATTTACTGACGTGAACGAACTGACGATGAGTGAGTTCTTGTCAACTTCTCGATCGAAATCAGTTTTGATAAAATCTAACAGTCCGTTGTCTCCTAGAGCTCCCCATTCGATGTTGATTGCCACCTGGAAAAAAGATAAACGTCTTCGTGATAACAGTTTTTATAGTCTCTATATATTTATAAGTTTCTATAGTCTTACTAATATTTTGTCCATAAAAAAATAGATTTAAAATACTTTAAAACATCAGATTTGGAACAAGTTTAGATTAAAATTACCTCTTTATCGGATTCTCTGTGAGTCCAATGTTCGACCCTATCAGCATTTTCCATGTAGCATGCATTGCTCCCTGTACCAAGTACTAAACCTATCCTAGTGTTTTTATCTACTGATGCTCCGTGCATTAAGGTACCTGGAGATAAAAAAAGGACATTAAAGGTGGATCAACAACTGAAAAAATCGTAGTGCGCTGTAGTGTAACACATAGCTAAAATCAGTTGACAGCGCGGGAAAATTGTGTTTAGGAACCAATGAGGTTGGTCCGATTTGAAATGGTGGGCGTGGTTCAACATCCAGGAATAACCTCATTGGCTCCCTGGCATTATTTCCCACGCTGTTAACTGATTTTAGCCGTGTATTGCACTATAACCAAGAAAACTCGGGTACGGGGTACCACGGAACTTTTCTTCGCCACATTGGATTCAGTCCGCTCAACCTCCCAACTTCGGATTCCATTCGCTCGTCCTCGGAATATAAAAATTACTAAATTTATACTGCAACAAGTCCTCGGACTCGCTTTGCTTGCCCTCAGCAAGTAAATACATTCGTTTTATAGCCAACAAACACCTATATAGGCACTGACCTCTCTCATAGCATAACTTTTACAATCCAACAAAAACCCTTGATTTTTGTATTGAGACAAATCTTAGTATACTTATTTATTACATAAAGGGTTATACTTATTCTAAATTTGAATTCAATTGGACTATTTTTTGATTTTTTACAATTTTTCAAAAAACGTATACAAGTCATTCGATAAACATTAAACTAAAGCTATATAAGAATGATTTGAAACTTAGCACATATGTTGGTCTTATATATACATATAGTTCATAGATGGTCTTATATGGTGCTTATATAATGTATGCGTGTAGAGTTGAAGAAGAATATGCATATATGAGGCCACGTGTGAACATAAGGAATTCTATTCTATTCCTTATGTTCGAAGTTTACAAAGGACTTATTGTCTAGTACTTTGTCCTTGAACTTGTAAGACTTCCAAACTTTACTATCACTGACTTAACAAGCATTCTACACCTGTTGCATTAGTTTTACCAGAAACAATAATCCAACGGTTAAATTGGTCCTGACTTCATCTAGAAATAGAAGAATATAAAAAATATTGGAATGCAAACCACCTTTTATTTTATTTATCATTTTCTCATATTTTAGGAAATAAATTTTTTATTTATTTATTAGTAAGGTGCTTAACACTACCTCTACCATATATAAAACAGATAGAATAGACTAAGCTACACCAATAAGCATTTTAAAATGATTAAATGTCATATTAAGATAAATTAAGTAAATCAAATATAGAAAAATATGAATTATCTAAAAAATCAAATAATCAGGTATCGAATACTGATACTTGATATTTTGATGATAGAGATTAAAGAAGTAGGAGAAAAAAACCGCGACAGGATACCTTCACTGGAATGCAATAAACCGTTAATCAATAAATTCAAATTCATTATGATATGACTCGCAAATTGACTCAAATTTCTTTAAAACTTAATTCTCTCAAATAAACGTGACATTCGTAGCGGTAATCTAATTATAAGGCAATTAATGCCAATTATGCCAATATGTGGATGATAAAAAATTTTCATGATAAAAAATTGAATTACAGTATCAAGATTCCTTGTTACATTTTATCATAAATTTATTAATAAATTTTTACTCCTTCTTTATACCGTAGGTATAATAGGAAACGTTAACTGTCCACGTATCCTTTTCATTTCCCCATCCCTTCTAATCCTTGGTCTTCCTTTTTTTAGCAAATTTCCTCTGGGAAAAAATTCGCTAATATAATAGCGAATTATATCCCGCTCTCATGGCGGGAGTCGAACCACGGACCACGACACCAATCAGTTTCAGAGGTCCCTGATGACGAAAAAACAGGTTTCGTGAACTTTATATATAAAATATAAATATAATATAATATATATTTAATATAATATATATATATATATATATATATATATATATATATATATTATATATATATATTATGTGTGTGTTGTGTGTGTGTGTGTGTGTGTGTGTGTGTATATATAAGTATGTATTTATAGACAATAGGATTCATATTTTTTAATCAATTTTAATATAAAAATTAACCTTGGAGAGGACAAACAAGACCAGATTTTTTGTTAACCCTGACAACAGATTTTTGCCAGGGTTAACATTCTTTTTTAAAGAATGTCATTATGTATGTTTTTTGGGACGCTGAATCGAATGAAACCACCGGCTTCATTTAAAGCAATACGACCAAAGCCGATACGACCACTCTAAGTGACCAAAAAGTCGAAAAAACCATAGTAAAAGACCAGAAACCAAAATTTAGGTCGTTAAAAAATAAATTTTGAGTTATGTGTTTTCTAGGCGCTGAATCGAATAAAACCGGTCCTAAGTTGTTATGGCCACTCTAAGTGACCAAAAAGTCAAAAAAACGGTGGTCAATCCTAAAAAATTTAAAATAAGGCCCCTAAACAACACATTTCAAGTGAGGAGTCGTTCTGCATGTTTTTTGGGCTTGTGAATTGAATGACAGTGGTCCAGACTCGATACAAGCACTCAATTCAGGTTACCTGGGTTCGAATCCTGGTAGGGACGATAATTTTTTATTGTTTCTTTTTTACATTTTATAAGTTTATAATAACGAAATAATTCTAGCGCGGTGGTCCGCATGTCGGGCGAATTTCCTTTGGGTTGCGTGTTTCCGTGCTTAACAACCCATTCCTTGCTAAGGTTCCGGTTTATGCTTTAGAACCTCAATACTCAATTGTTAACTACTGCTGGTAACTCATTTTGTCCGTATTTTTCAAAGGAAATGCGCTAAAACCTTTAAAGATAAAAAATAACTAAGCTTTAAACTAGTGTAAATAATTCTGCGCACTGCTAATTTCAGAGACATAGTTTTATATAACCAACTTGATAATTATGCCATTCCCATTGAAAAATACAGAACAAATGAGTTGCAAGCAGTGCTTGACAATTGAGTAACTGCTTAGGTTCTGAAGCATAAACCAGATCCTTAAGCAAGAAATGGATTGTCAAGCACGGAAACACGCATTTTAAATGCAATTCAAACGGTGGTCCGACATGCGGACCACTGTGTCTGAATTTTTTATTATTGATGTTTTTAAGGACGCTAATTTCCAGTACCTCTGTTTCTCATAAAATAAAACGGCTGCAAATAAGAGAATCATTTAAAGAAAACGTCAAATGCCTACGTGATGATAAAACTTAGAATAATACTATATATAGAAGGAGCACTACTGATAACACGAAAGTCGGTTCACTGGTGCAACGAAGTAATGCTGCCACCCTAACAATATACAATTTTCTAAAAAAAAGTTGGCAATACTTCCGGTTGCTGAATTATTATGTTCTATTATTAATTAATGATTGATTATTCATAAAATACTAATATAAATATCGGTGCATTACAATATTTAAAGCATTTTAAATTGTAGTTTAACGTATTTATTAAAATTATATATAATAAGTAGTCCTCGTCAACTAAATGTAGATTTTTGTATTCCGCCACCCTTTTGCCATCTAAGACCATTTTTATTAAATACTCAGCAGGTGTTTTAAGTTATTATATTTGTTCTTTACGATCTTTCTTCATTAATAGATATTTATGACAAATATTTAAAATAATGTTTTGTTGTCAAGTTGGCAGCATTACTTAGTTGCACCAGTCAACCGGCTTTCGTGTTATCAGTGGAATTACATTGTGTTTACGGTCCTGTGCTCCTTCTATATATAGTATTATTCTAAGTGATAAAATAATAAATTATTTAAAATTTATAAGAAGAATAAAATAAAATGACTGCACCTGTCGTGTCATTAAGAACAGTAACAACATTTATATTAGTGTCACCTCGCCTCTGAATAGCATCGCGTAGCATTTGCACTACATCGTTACCTTCGACTGAACTTGCTATAAAAGATTTTGTCCATGTTTGCAATATACCAATATCTATAGCTTTCTGTTTCATTGGGAATGAGAATGTAAACCCTGTTTAAACATAATATTAAAACATAAATCAATTAATGAAAGGAACGAAGAAAAGAGTCTCTCCACAAAACTATAAATTTATTCAAAGCGCTTTCAACCTACATGAGGCCATCATCAGTGCCAGGGATAATTATAAGAAAACAGCTAAAAGAAAGACATTATATACGTAAATATTAAATAGAATTAGTAATATTCTTCATCTTCTTTTTCGACTCAACGATGTCGAGCCGTGATAGTTCCTTTCATTATGAACAACTCCACTAGTGCTCATTCAAAATCAAATAAATAAATTATCTTAGAATAATCATGTTACAAAATTTTTTCGAGTTTGCTAATAGCCTTTTTTGAAATGACAGCAAAAGATTCTACACTAAGGGCCCTCTCAACATTATTTATTGTAACAGAAGGTTTAATAAGGATAAAATATAGTGGAATTTCTTATCCACTCATCCTAAACCATAGTATAGAATAATTGAATAACTTAGAGATAGATAAAACGAAGTGATACTCTGATACTTATATTTCTCGCCCTTGTTGTTACTGCTTACTCACTGTTTGAGCTTTGAATTTAATTAAATCATATGGTTCCCATTGATACCGCTAGGCATTTTTTTATTGGTATTTGTCCCTTTACTTTTCATGAAGACGTCCAGAAAACAACGATTCCGCGCACTAATTATTCTGCCCAAAATTTAAATCAGTATTGAAAGCTTTTAAACCTAAGATATAAGAAATAACTAAACTCTAAGATATAAAGCATGATTTTAAAATAATTACCTAACGGTACTTGCTGGCCATTTGGTATGGGGGAGTGAGACGTGAAATCAGCCAAACAAGATGCTAAGAAATCAAATAATTTGATACCACATCCAATTCTTAATTCAGAACTAATGTCATATTTGCGAACGATTTCTCTCACGACTCTTCCTTTACAAAGAGTCATACCTACTACTCGGAAATTCGTACCTCCAAGATCTAGAGCCATGAATTCGCCTTCCTCTAAAATTTAAAAAAGAAACGAGATTTTTTAAATAAGATATTAATACAAAAAAACTGATGACTACCCAGCCATCAGTTTTTTTTGTATAATATTTGTAATAGACCAAGAGCCCAGGGGTGTTTTGTTAATAAAAAGTGTAATGGCTGGAACCGGTCTCAATTTTTCGTAAATACCTTCCTGAACAAGGATCTGCAATTCTGCCGACTCGTATCGGATGGGTGTCCCAGGCAGAACGCACTTTAGGGGTCAAAGGTTCTGCCTGGGACGCCCATCCGATTAGAGTCGGCAGAATTGCAGATCCTTGTTCAGGAAGGTATTTACGAAAAATTGAGACCGGTTCTAGACATTACACTTTTTATTAACAAAACACCTCTGGGCTCTTGGTCTATTATGAATATGTTGTTTCTTTAGACATTTCGTAAAGCGTTTCGTCTTACCAACTGAATCGCGATGCTTTCTATGATTTAAATAAGGGTTTATTTAAATCATAGAAAGCATCGCGATTCAGTTGGTAAGACGAAACGCCTTACGAAATGTCTTAAGAAACAACATTTCTTACAAATATTTAAAATATAAATATAAATATAAAGCTAGCCACGCACAAGCCCTAAGCTTATGTGCTAGTAAGATCTTATTTATAAACAAATAACATTATGAATAGATGTAATAAGACTTTTAGAGCCTTTTGTATGATTGTTTGTGTATTACTCTGAAATTATTTTAAATAAATTATTATTATTATTATTAAATTATTATTATATTCCATTGCTAGGAGTGATTACCTTCTGTTTTGTGTATAGACCTGTACTATAAACTATTATAAGACTGCAAGCCTTAAGAATTAATTATTTCTGCTCATTAAATCAACTTTTAGAAGCAACACTTCTAACCAAGAAAAAAAGGTAAAACCACGTTTACAACGATTTACAGATGAAACAAAAGTTATAAAAAAGTTAAGTAAAAATAAGGAAAATAATTTAAGATTGTACCTAATTTAAGACATTAAAAAGCATGCGTTTTCTTATCAGTAATAAATGGTTTATTTATTTATTTACTAATCAAGATGAAATCAGGTTGCATTTCAGCAAATCTTATTGACAATATAACCTTAGAATGCTCCGTCAAGAAAATCTTTCTTCTTACCCGGTATTCTTCAGTTGAGAAGGTAAGATGGTCTTACCAAGGAGTACCTACATGCTTATAAGCATATAGGTTTATAGCGACGCAGTCGCTATACATATACATCGACATTATGCTCCTCGATTTAACCTCTATGCGTACTTAATTTTTTGATAGTTATATTAAACATAATATTCTTTGATAGTTAATGGTTTTATTGAACTATGTATACATGGAATATAGATTGAAAGCAAAATTTATCAAAAAGGATCGTACCAGAACCATTTGGTAATTGTGGAATATAAGTGTTCTGCATGAGGAGGGACGAAGGTTCTCCATGAAGACCTCTATCCATTTCAGACCTAAATACATCTGCTAGTTTTTCTAGACTTTCCCCAGTCATGATTAAACATTCTACTTCTTCGTAAACCTAAAATAACAATGAATCATAATTTTGACCAAAGTAAGCGTCCAAGACCAAGCATCAAGAACATCTACGAGTGTATCTATGCTATGTAGTAATGTCTCTCATTCGTGCTGAAATGAGAACAAGTGACTCTAATTCACTAGTGAAGAATTCTTTAGTGTCGCGCCAAAATTGTTCATAATAATGATTATAACAAGCTGAAGAAAAGTATTCGGTTTATGTAAGGAAAATTCATTTTTACCCCGGCCCTTGAATTGGGCGTGCTGGTTTTTTTTCAGGGGGGTCAAAGTTGCCAAGTTCAGAAATCAATCATGTGCTGCGGGTTTATTTTTTAGAGCCATTTGGCAAAGTCACAGAAGTGAGGATTGGCAAACTAAATGTTAAACATGACGCCAAACACATGAACAATCACTTCTCCCGCCCAAAGAGCGGGTATGCACGTATCTATTTGTAGCAATCAAGCGTGCGAAAACCATTTTAATGTATCTATTTTTTATCTATAGATAAAATAATTTTGCGATGGCAATTTTGCGAGCAAAACGAACCTTATTTGCATATACTAATAAATATAATTATGGCTATCTAACGAGCGAAGCGAGTCTCCTTTTCTATATCCACATATATATTTATACCAGTCTAGGGAGCGAAGCAAGCCCTTTTTAATATACCTATTTTGATATTTTAGCAACGTGAGCGGAGCGTACCTTTTTGCCCATTACTAGGAAAGCGAACCTTAATTATTTTTTAAGCTATCCTTATTTAATTATTAAATTATTTTTCTATCTAATCTAGCGAAAGAAACGAGCCTTTTGATAATTAACTGACGCGGACTTCCTGATGAAACGCATTACTAGTTTGATTCTATTTCAAATTTGATTTCTTTAAAAATTTATTTATTTTTATAAAAACATGCTGGGTAATATCTAATAAATGTCTACTTATTGCAGTGCGGGTCAATCTAACTTTTCCCAATTTCCGGGAAGGGGGTCAATTGACCCGTTCAAACCTCCTCTGCGGACGTTCATTTTACCACCCAAACTCTTCCTTACCTAAACAGACAAATACTAATAGCATTAATCTCTTTGTCCTTACCCCAATGGCAGAAATAGTTTTATGACCTTGACCTTTTCAAGCTTCAGACTGGAATCTGCCAGGTATTGAATGGCAAATATAGCAAAACAGACTTTTTATGTGTTAAGGATAACATTTACCAATAAATATTTAATTACATCATTATGAAACATACCTTTGCTTGTATTTGCTTGTCGTCTAAGCATATTGGCTTTATTTCGTCCAATATTTCTTTATTGATTCTGTCCATGTCCGATATCTCCCTCATACTGGTAGGTTAGTTTTGTCTTTATCTATAACAGAGAAAATTAAATTGATATATCAGATAACCTATTAACATTTAAAATTTTATTCATTATTAATTTTCGCATATTTGAACATTACAATTTAAATCGTATACTCAGTTTATATTCGCGGATATTGGAAGGAGTGCTTCTTTGGATTGTTGTTTATGTAGGATTGAGCAAGCTAAATCCTACATATAAGACGAATGAACTCATTTAACATTGATATGCTAAATGAAAAACTAAGCATTTTTATAATCACGAGCAGGTATTTGCAGGTAGGTTTTCTCTTTTTCTTCACCTTGGCACGTTTAGTGAATTTTCATCAGAAATGACGCTTGTAAGGCTTTTCTAAAAACTGATGAAACCCTAGGTAGACATTACCATTTTTACAACAAATGTAAATTAATTAATTAATAATAATAAATTACAAATAATTAATTACAACTACTAAGTAACCCTACTTGGTCTTGAAACGTGGTAGTTGTACATCTAAAAGAAATGTAAGTTGAGACAATGACATATTATTCTAATATTAAACGATCGATTGTAAAAACTTTTAGTAATTTATAAGATTTGTTGAAAGTTAAATTCAGAATAAATTTCCATCGCTTTCAATATTCCAACAATATTATTAACATAGTTAATAATATAAGTAGTAGTTAATTAATGATAATAACGTTAATATTTAAAGACCGCTATTATGATATTTTTAAAATGGATCAATGATAAAAAATTGTAAGAAATTCAATCTAATCAAATCTAATCAAATGGCCAATAATTTATTCTGGAAAGTGTGAAACCATTTTTCACTCACCATTTTTCGGTAAGTTTCTTAGTTCTTGAAATATGTAATAGTATATATGAAACGAAGGCATTTGATAAAAGTGACTAGCTGCAGAAGAGAGTAGGGAAGAAAAGTATGTTCTGGTGTTCTACAAGTCGCTGCATTACCTACTGAAGAGAAGATATAATTCGGTATATCCAAAACTCAGCTATTCCGCTTACCCCTAATATAAGTGAGTCCTAAGAGACAACTAATAAACCACACCACATTTCTGAATTCACCTTGGTGCTGACCAAGATGAAAAGGTGTTACTAAAAAAATACTTGGACATGAACAAAAAATACCATGGTATTTGGCCAGATACTATGGTTTTATAGACAAAATAATTTTGTCTAGACCTATAGACCTAAAATGATGTTCTAACTCAATCCATTTTCACGTAGGATTTAAAAATCCGATGAAATTATAATTTTTCTTCATTTTTTTTTTTAATTAACATCTCTTCTCTTATAAGCATTATTTTTTATACTTTGACAAATTAATAATAAGAACTACAAAGTTGTGTAAAATATTACCTTTTAAAGGTTTTTATAGATAAAAAGAAGTCGATTTGAAGATTCATCGTAAAAGAGGAGTCCGCTAGGTGTTTTAAAACGCAAGCATGAACTTTTATCTCCGAACTCTTATAAAGAGTTCGAAACAATAGTTTTCTTTAATCCTCTATTGCGATTTGAATCATTCCTCGATAATCAACTTTAAGTAATATAATTTATAGAGATTACGTAATCTAATTAGCTATGCTCTTAAGCACAAGAATAATTAAAGAAATAGATAAACTAATGGGAACTCACATCTTCATTTCGATCGTTTTCAAAACGGCAGTCATTGAACCTAGAAATATTGGACTGGATATTATGCGCTAATATGCTAACTGTTGTGACATTAGTATAACACTGACAACAGCCCCAGCCTTTTCCTTAATTACAGAGTCAAGGTTCTTTCCATTTTTACAATTCAAATTTAAATATTATTCCGAGCAATAATTGTAATTTTAAATTGAAAGAAAGTAAAAAATAGTTTGTGGGAAATAAATTTGTAGCTGCCTTTTCTGCGTAAACATTATAGTTCTTCATAAACTTTCTAATCAATTTAGAAATAAATAAAAAGTTTAATTAAATTATAAATAGTAATTAATCTAACTTTCTTATTTATTGTTTCAGTTTAGGATATGGCTTTTTTATGACTATCGAAGAATAAAAAATAATCAATTTAAGACAGAAGTACTTTTTATAGGTTAGGTTGTCTACTAAACGCTTTATCTTAATACGAATTCTTTTGCTTAAAACATTTTATAGCATTGTCAGATACAAACAACCACAAAAGAAGAAGTCTCAAAAGACAGCTTTATTAAAAGGGTTATAGGCTAACCTACAAAACTAAGATCTTAAAACATTTCCTTTACTTAATCATTTAGTGCCAACTTATCTTTAAGTCAATAAATCCTTTACTTTAAAGATCTATGAATGTTAGATCTTAACCTGATGTTAGATCTATGATGTTGGATGATGATTACGAAGCAGGTTCATTGATAGTTTTTATTCAAACATGGAATTAAGTTGAATTAAGGCACTTGACTTCTTTACTGAAAATGACCCCGTAAGAACTTTGTAAATTCACTTAAAAAAAAGATCAGTTTAAACCAAGTTAATAGGCACTTGGCTACTTTACTGATATTGATCCTGCAAGAACCAAGAGACGCATAGCTTCTTTGCCGATAATGATCCCGCTAGAACCTAGTTAATAGGCACTTGGCTTCTTTACCGATAATGACCCCGCTAGAACCAAGGTATTAGGCACTTAGCTTCTTTAGTGTACAAGATCCCTTCGGAACAAAGTTAATTAGCATTCGGGGTTTTACTGAAAAATAGTTTGTAGAAACCAAGCTGATGACACCAGGTTGGTTCGCTGAGAAGGATCCCGACCCCTGATCTATGAGTTATAAGCTTTCGTCACTTACGGCTGATGGATGTGCAAAGGAAAAAGGAGGACATAAGTGTACAATTATCAGGATTTTCAAGCTTCCTTGAGTTTAGGAAGTTCTAGTCTCCCGTGGAAAATATCAGGAATACCAACTAAACGGACACAAAGTGAAATGAATCATTACACTAAATGAGATATTTACCACACTTAGCACTCTGATAAATAGTATTCACTAAAATATTTGGCCTTGCTGTCTCATTCAAATCAATTTCATTTTATTGATTTGTCTGCCATTGTTTTATTTACTATTTACTGTACAAATGAGTTATGGCGTTCTCAGAATGTACTCGTCTCGAATTGCGTATGAAATTTCTAAATTAAAATCAATCAAAGTATCATAAAGCTTTCACTCCGATGATTGAATTTAATTAAAGATGAAAATAAACAAGTAAGTAACTTAATACCATGAATACCAACGAAAATAGAGTAAGATAATTTGATTTTTCTACATTCTTTATTATAGTATTAATTTTATGCATCTATACTCTTATTTTAAGTAGTATAGACCAAGTAAAGAACCGGCCAATACCATACAATACATCTTATTATCCAATGCTCTCTATATAGTGTAAGTATGTGTCAAAGAAAATTATACTGATAAGCTTTGTTATTACTATAATAGAACCTCAAATATAAGGTACATTTTCATTAATAATATTTAAGCTTCTCCACTTTAGAAATCATCGAGATGCCAACTGATGTGTTTGCATGAAGGCTGGGGTCTTGTCTAATCTGAGTGCGTCTTATAAATGCTATAGCATATTTATTGCATTTAAAAATACTTATAATAATCTTTTTTTGATACTTTAAAATGGCACCATTACATGCTATTATAGGATAAAGATTATACTTCGAGAGTATTAAGTTTAAATAGATTGAGAAGTTTCTGGCAGTATTGTGTTGAGGACATCACTGTGGACGAATACCAACTTTCGTGACCTAGATGCTGAAACGTAATCATAAATGTTTTTTTAAATTTTTTCTCACAAGATTAAAATTCCATACACATCAACGATTTACTACGTTCACACAGCGTATTTAACAGGTGATCGTATTCCCTACGCATTTAATACGATACGGTTCTTAAACCGTATTTGTTTAGTCCATCGAGTCCAATGAAGTCATAATGATCCCGTCTAAACATTGTGTCTTTTATTTTGAAGGTTCACTCGGCTATTAGGAATTAAAGTTAAAAAAATATATTTAATTAAATTGTGATTTCTATGTATGATAATACAGTTACTCTAAAAAAATAATAGTCGCAAAGTTATTTGGTGACTCGAATTTCTCCTCACGGTTGTAACACCATATTTAACTAGCCGCTAATATGACTCTACGGGTTTTGGCGTAAAAAAGAACTAGTGTACATCATACCATCCATAGAGATATATTACTAGAGAGGTCCTATAGGTTAAAATTTGAAAAATCGAAAATGTAACCTAACCACCTTCGCTTATAAATAAAATAAAATAATTAGAACAAAATTTCTTTAACTTAGATAGTAGAACGTTTAAAATACAAATAAAAATTCAAGCAATGTGCGGAAAGCCGAAACGATTTATTTATTATAACCTCAACTCACTCTTTAAAGAGTTTTCAATGAGGTTACACAGAGCCCCTGGGAGCTCCAAACAAATGTTTCAGGCCTCTCAATGTATTAAGATAGGCCATGCCCCCTCTAGTATATATCTCTATGATACCATCCGCGGATTAGTATGATGTGTGTACATAATGATTCAAAGATTCTTAAATATATTGATATTTATTTATATATTTGATTTATTTTATTATATTTATGTATAATATATATTATATTATTATATACTTTATATATGTTATTATTTTATATTTATTTATATATATGGATATATATTTGGGACCCGATTGAGAGGTAATATAACTATTTACTCTATTCTGCCAAAATTGCCTCCTGGATACGGCCCAAGAGCAGTGGTCTCGTGGTTATGCGCCGCTGTTCTCTACTACCAACTTTTATTGATACTTTAGCTATTTTGTTTTACTTTTCTTCATAAATAAGTACACCACGACAAGTACATCCATGATTTTTGTTGGATCATAAAAGTTAAGCAGCATCGAGCCTGAATGGGTGACCGGTGGGAATGAAACGGATGTATTTACTATCTGAGGACGAGCGAAGCGAGCCCGAAGTAAGAAGGATGAGCGTAGGGAATCCGATGTGATGAGGAAAAGATCTGAGGTACCCCTTATCTGATTTATTAATATATATTAGCAAACTTTGTTTAACTATTCATTAGTTCTAAGCAGTATATCTAAGAGATTATTTACAGATAGACATGGACGCACTTGTACATGTCTGTCTGTAGATAACCTCTTGTACTTACAGATAACAGTAAAACATATTCATAAATATTAACGAGCTTAGTTAAGATAGCACAATTTTCGTAACTACAAAATAAGTAATAATATTATTTTAAATTCCACCTAAATAACCAAAAGTATTTAATATTTAAATAAATATTTGTGAATATTGTTGTTAATCTTGAATTTCTTAATACAGCTATATGTCTGCATACACAAGTTAAGTCTACGCTGACAGTAGGTTACGGCAAGAACTCTGAAAAGATAAATAATTACGAAAAACTACACAGAATTCCCTCTTATACTTACCGTTACATTAAATAATTTTGTGAGTGGACACAACTTTTAACATTTATAAGTTAACTTTCAACCAGTTGACGATGCATTCTACAGATTGTTACTTTTATAGATGTTAATCAATTAATTATACGTGTATTATTATTAAGTTGAACTCAGTCTTTACATAAATGTGATATATAAAGGTATCTTTTTTAAGTTTTGGAGTTGTACTGGATTCTTGCATTGTTGTTGTCCCTGGACGAAGGTTGGAATGTTTCCAAAGAGTTTAAAATCTTAAAAATATATTTTTGAAAAAGTTTATTTTTCTCATAAAACTGACCATGGAGTATTGAAAACTTGGTCAGATTTTTTTTAGTTGCCAGCACAAGCACAGTCTGTTAGCTATTTGTCATAATTTAAAACAATACTGTTGGAAAATTTTATTTGAAAGTATTTAGTACGATTCGACGTGAATCGTACAGCCTTATAGTGGCAGAACATGGAGAAAACCAAAAAACTCACCGCCAAGTCTTTGGTCCAAAAAAGTAGGGAAATTAACATTTCTGTTCCGAAAAGTTATTTCCGTTTTGGTTCGAACAGTCATTTGCATTTCAAAGTTACTAGGTCGGCAATGCTGAAGGACAAGTATCGACGGTAGCTGATACTTCGATTAATACTAAGGGCCTTATGTAAATTGAGAGGCAATCATCAGCTTCTTATCCTTGGCGGCGGGCCAGAAAAGTGAATCAACTTTAGAGGTATTGTTGCCAAGGGTATACAGGGTGTAGTTCCTAACTATATTGCACGTTGCCAAGTTGAAGAAGCTGATGATTCCTCTCAATTTAAATAATAGGTTGGCCCTTTAGCAACCTAATTGCCAACCTAACTTTGAAACGCCAATGACAGTCTCCAACCAAAACGGACATGACTTGGCGGGACAGAAAAGTTGATTTCCCTATTTTCTTAGACTAAAGACTTGGCGGGGAGTTTTTAACCACGCAAGTGGTTTTTGGTAAGATAATATAAATGTTTATTAAATAAAAAGATACACTTCATTACAGAATTTTAAGGCAATGAAATTATTTTACGAAAAAACGTACACAAATAATTTAAACCAAATGAACTAATGCTGATATGAGATGAAACTGATACATGTCTTTTCCCAGTGGCGTAGCCAGGGGGGCTGAGGGGGCTTCAGCCCCCCCCCCCTGAAATTTTTACATAAACCCGCAATAAATATGTGAAAAAAATAAAACCTATAAAAATATAAAAATAATAAATTACATAATATATTTTTAAAGTAACTAAATAAATATTAATATATAAAATATATGCAATTGAAAGATATAAAAAATTTGAAAACATGACCAATATAACAAAACATATAAATAAATATAAATATAATATATATATATATATATATATATAATATATATATATATATAATATATATATATATATAATACATATAATAATATATATATATATATATATATATATATATATATATATATATATATATATATATATATATATATTACATATATATATATATATATATATATATATATATATATATATATATATATATATATATATAAATTGAAAATAGAAAAATACCTTAGTATTAAATGATAATAAGAAGAGAACTTACAGTTGGTGAAGAGATAGAAGGAGAGGATTAAACGCGACGTTTCGACTGTTTTTGTCTTTATCAAGCGAGAATGTGGAGATAGATGTGAACCGTGAGGCCAGGCCGTGGTACCTGGCCTGGCGCCTCACGGTTCACATCTATCTCCACATTCTCGCTTGATAAAGACAAAAACAGTCGAAACGTCGCGTTTAATCCTCTCCTTCTATCTCTTCACCAACTGTAAGTTCTCTTCTTATTATCATATATATATATATATATATAATATATAATATATATATATATTTATATATATATTTTACATATAAACATTCAGCCCCTCCCGAAATTATATCCTGGCTACGCCACTGTCTTTTCCTATATGTTACAAATGAGTAAAAGTAAAAATTGTTCTAGAAACATTAGATAAATATATAGATACTTACAGATCTCAAAATTCAAAACAGTGGTCGCGAATATTTGTTAATATTTTTTGTATTTTCATGATCATCTTCAGCATTTAACTAAAAATACTAATCTGCAGTTTACCTTTACTGTAGCGTTTTATAAGACATAAGCGTCATTTTCATAATGAAAATTCGTTAAAACACATAGAGAGCTCTATATGAATATTTTATGTCACATGAATTTACGAAGGTTTATTGTTATTATTCTCTGAGGTCAGTTACGAGACTAAATACCTTTAGTTTACTTTCCACGGCTTTCAATCTCATTGATAACTTTCCATTATACAGCTAATCCGTTACATCATACAAGGTTATCTGTTAACAAGTGCTTGGCTAAAAATAAATCAGATAAATTATTTAGTGTGCGTATTGTTTTTTTTTGTCGTTTAATAAACCCAACTTAGTCATGACTGTTTTTTTTTTTATTTCCTATTACTAACTCTCTCAGGTTCATCATATTATTGTATAACAATTATGCCAATGATGTTTATTTTACACTATTTTTAATTTATTTATATCACTTCCTTTTTCTTCTCTTCTTCTCACTATTTACCTTTTCGTTTATTCTCAATTTTTAATTATAAAATTAAAAATAGAGTAGTAGAGTGGGTAGAGTAGTAACTTTTAAAAGCACGTGATTATCTTGTAATTTAATCTGTTAATTTAATAACCTTCTATGATAATCTTCTAATTTAATAAACAAAATTCTATTGCTAATAAATTATTAAATAAATAAATAAACCATTCATTTGCATAAATAAAACAACCTCTCACTATTGGTTTAAAATTTAAATAATATTCAACTATATTACTATTATTACTAAAATAAGAAATACTTTTAATTTCGATGAATATTAAACGCTCAAGTGCTCAATACATATTAATTTCTTAATAACGTTATTTAAAAAAAATTGATTTCTCTTCCTGACAATTTTAGTTTTAGTAGGCGATTTAGTCAAACTTGATATAAGATAACTGAGCAGTAGATTTAATAATAATAATTCATAATTTTGTAATAACAACAGCAATAACAATCAGCAATTACAATAATAAAGACTGCGCGTGAAGGGTTGTATTCTATTAGTACGTGTTAAGAAAATAATTTATAATAAACCAGTAGAATCCCTTCCATCACTGTTTCAGGGGCTGTTAATATATCAAATCCAAACTTATAAGGTATTATGATACCAATTTTCAAAATATGCTTATGCTTCTACAATTCTATAATCTTTCTAAACACTTTTTTGACAAATATCACTCCATAATTATAGGATCACTCCATAGATCATTTGATACTTGTGAGTTTCGTGAAACATGAATAGTTATCATAAGATAATTGTGCGAGAGACACCTAGGAGTGTAGCAAGCAAAATGCTCTATGCTACAACAGCGAACTGTTCCCTCAGTCGACATTATAAAGAGTCAACATAATGTTTTGTCTCACTCAATTTCGTAACATCTAACAATCTAACTCATCAGGTCGCCAGCAGAGCCTGAACTCACTCTGCACTTTTCTCTAGTAGCTAGAGACCGGTGCTCTCACAAAAGTTGACAATTATTGTGTTTAAAGCCCTTTTCAGAAAGGTTGATTTTTCACCCCCCCCCCCCCTCCTTGACTGACCCCTGATTTAGTAATTTTCAAGCAATAATTTTTGAGCCTATTCTCTTATCCGTAATAATAGAGAATAGGCTAAGACAGCAACACTACATTCCATATCATTCAATCTATCTTTCAATTAGTTAATTTTTCCTTCACAGTTTTGACCACTAATAAAGTATGTAAAATAGATTTGATAAGGCAGTTTCACATGCTATTGTAACTAAATATAGACTGAATATACCAATTTCTTATTTTTAAGTAGAATCTAATTTATAGAAAATTGATCCAAAATATAAATCCTAAGCGCGTGCAGCTTTTAGGCACGCAATCGGGCAGTGGCCTACTATAGCTGCAATAGTCAATACTTTATTTCATTCCTATCCTTCTATTGTATCTTATTCTAATAATATTCAAAAGGTGTAGGGCTAAAGAGCAATTGACATAAAAAAGTTATTAAGTTACGTAAAAGAAGTATAAAAGACTCGGTATTGAGTACCAACTCAATACCGAGTCTTTTTATGTATTACCTAATGGATATAGCAAGGTATCGAATGTTTTATAACATATAAAATGTTATATAGATATAACATTTTCTGCCTATAGATCAATTTTATAGAAGTAATATTGACCTACCGTTGTCTTTGAGACTTGAACGCTTGACATCGTTAACTCTAATATTTGTATAACTTAAGATTTTTTACTTTTCCTCATTTATACCGTACGTATATAGGAGAAGTATTGTGTTTGCAAAAAAACCCCGAAACCGGAATTATCCGTTTCAGGTGTCATTCGATATCTTGCTATATCCATTAGGTATTACATATAAAACATTCGATATCTTGCTATATCCATTAGTTATTACATATAAAACATTCGATATCTTGCTATATCCATTAGGTATACATGTAAAACATTCGATTCTGCTATATCCATTAGGTATTACATATAAAACATTCGATATCTTGCTATATCCATTAGCTATTACGTATAAAACATTCGATATCTTGCTATATCCATTAGGTATTACATATAAACCATTCATTACTATATCTATTAGGTATTACATATAAAACATTCATTATCTTGCTATATCTATTAGGTATTACATATAAAATATTCGATATCTTGCTATATCCATTAGGTATCACATATAAAACATTCGATATCTTGCTATATCCATTAGGTATTACATGTAAAACATTCAATATCTTGCTAAATCCATTAGGTATTACATATTTTATCATCTTAATATTTGTGATAAATCATAAATGTTTAATAATTCAACCTCAAAAGGAAGTAAAATATAAGTAATAATTTTTAAAACGATCACTATAGAAAAATATAATTTTATATTATTAGAGAAACGCTGTGGATCTTACCGAGGTCGTGTTTATAGCCTTTCTTATCTAATGTTTTGTCTGATAACAAACTATAATATTGATACAACAGAAGGTCACATGACCTGTTTCGTAAACAGACTAATTAAAAAAATATAAATTTATCACAACGTCAGTAATTTAGCAAATTGACGATTGGAAAGGTTGTAATAATAAGAAAAACGATAAGTTATTGGGTGAGGTGGGTTGCAAGTTAAACAAGAGGCCTCTTCGGCCCTAGTTTTTAAAAGGCCATACCTTGGCCAAATGAGAGTTGTCCTCCTGTCTGTTATGTATATTAAAGTTCGACGTATTAGTAGTTTTGTAAAACACTATATTAGCTAATATCCAAATATATTAATTTGTCAAAAACAGTAATCGGTTTACATAAAATAATGTTTGTCAAACAATTAAATGTTAACTAATGCTAATAATATAATAAATACGTTCGTATGCTTACCTTTTAGAGGTAAACATAGTAAATAGTAAACATGTATAGTAGTACATGTTTACTATTTTATCAATGCATTTGCTTGTCTATTGCTACTGTTTTTTTTTTTCAGTTTGGCCGTAAAACTTCTTATATTTTCGTGAATTGTTAATTTTTGTAGTAAACATCTAAAGAAAAAATGTTTGTTTTATGGATTTTTAAATATTTTTTATAAATTATATAATTTGAGACTACCGAGTTTTGCAAAACATGAATAGTTGACACAATATATCTCTAGCACAATTATATTGTGTCAATTTTTTTATAAAGGTTCATGTTTTTCCATATTTCGTCATCATGTCCACATGTCGCGAAATTTTTCTTCTTTTGATCCTGTTTACTTTTTCCTTTCACTATTCCTTAAAACTTTATCTTATTCTATCTTAAACCTAATCTAATTCCACTATCCCATACAATTCGTAATTGTAACTTTTATTTACATTCCATTACGTAACAGAAACAGGCCTCCTCCTTCTCCTATTTTTATACTCTATAGTCTAGAATAATTTTTAGTCTATAAGCATCCTTTCCATTATGTTTACAATTAATATACGCTATCTAGCAAGCGAAGTGAGCCCTTTTTTAAATCGTTTATACATTATAATTATGATTGGAGGTAATTGCATGTATTCAAACTTTATACGAGACTCTTCTTACATTATTTATCCTTTCTACACGCAATCTAGCTAGCGAAGCTAGTTTTATATGTTTTTATACATTCTTTTCATGAGTCCCTGATACAACTAGTAATAAGTAAGAAATAAATTAATTTAGAAAATTAATTACTACAATGCAACACATTACAATAATAATTATATCTAACAACTTAACACTCTGTATGTCTTAACTATACGACTCATTCCATTCGACACGACTGTGCGTTTGCCAAATATAATTAGATTTCGACAGGACTTCCTTTTCCTTTAAGAACAGTATCTTTCCTTACTATCCAGCTCATAGTAAGTTATTAATCTTAATCATTGCGTATAATATTAATTAATCTAAATCCTTATTTCGTTACAATACTCGAAAAAACCAGAACTTCACTGTACAAGCATGTTACAATTAGTTTAATTTATTACACTTAATTAGTTTTGTAGAGAATAGTTAAGATGTCTACAGAAAAATCTTGTGGATCACTGTGATTGTGGTATTGATATAATATAATAGCCTATAATTATATAGGCTATATAATTACGTTAGGCTATATAATAGCCTAACGTATAGCAGCTATACGTAGTCAGCTTAAGGAATTCTCTAAAATGTATCATTCTCATTATTATTATAAACCATTATTATGATTCTTACGCTAAGTAAGAACCAGCATCACCCTTAAGGGTTAACTTCGTTAAGTAAGAATTTTAATGAAGTGATCTATTAATAAACTTGCTTCGCAATTTAGTGCAGTAAGGAGCCTGTTAAAATAATGTTCAGACTTTAATTCTTTCTTATAGTTTCTAAAAATTTAATTCTTGTAGGTAATCTAAGCTCTGGCTGCTTCAGACCGCCCTTCATGTTTAGCGAGACATGAACTTGTCATGTTACTATGGCCAGCATCACCCTTAGGAGTAAGTCTAGGGCTTAGAAGGGATCATCACAAGAACATTTATAAACGTTCAGTCAGCTTAAATGAAGTATTGATATGAAATATTAAAATAAGGAAGTTCACCTTTACCCGTTATTTTAAGCAAGGTCGTAATTTTACGGATATTTATAAATTTTAAAATTTTATAAGGTTCATCAACTCTTTGAACTAAATCGGGATGGATAAATACACTACCCTTGACAGTGGCACTGAGACAGCGCCTAGCCCCAAGGCCTACTTCTAGTTTCTTACATTTATTTTACATCAATTATTAAAATCATTTAAAACCACTTAACGACTCAAGATTTTATTTATCACTATCTGGGAATTTTGAAATGACAAATAAATATTAATGAAACTATTATAATTGACCAAAAATCATATTATATTGTTATGTGAAGCAGATAAGACTTTCTATTGTAAGATAATGATACTCTTAGATACTTACCATCTATTCCTAATTCAAAATTACGAAAAGCCAATTCAAGGGTCTAGATAATGAGCGTAAAAAGTATGGAACGTTGAAGATCAACGCCAGTGAACTATCAATTTACAAGGTGCTATTACGAGAGATTAATAGGAACACTTACTACCACTTCCTATGGATCTAGAAAAGTAAAATAAAGGTCTCGTTTGAAGAGTAGTATTGCAGTTAAAAAGTGACGACTAAAAGATTAAAATATCCTCTTAACCATTGTTACTCGTGAAATAAACCAAAACATGTTAATTTTGCTTCATTGGTTAGTTTGGCGTAATGGTTAAGAGGACATATTAAACTTTTTAGTTGCTTATTTCTTCATTTCCCAATCCAGTCCTGGATTCAGAATAATGACCAAATACTACCACAGTTTTTTAACTTAAAGATTAACTAGCCATTTAAATTTAAAAGCAAGTTTAAATTCAAATTTAAACTTGCAAAAATTTAAAAGCAATTTAATTTTTTTTTAAGTTTAAAGATTGAAATTGATCGACACAATGCTAATATAAATTGAAGAAATGCTCCTTTATGCGTTCCCAAAAATATCTTCTTTCCAATTTTTAACAGACCTTATTCCGATTGAAGAATTTAGGGGAAGAGAAATGAACGACAAATTGGTCCTAATTTGAGAAAAACAACTTAGAAGAATAAAAAACCCCATGTGAACTTAAGTTAAATAAAGGGAATGCTTTGAGGCTATCACTTTTGTTTTATTTAACTTCCAATAAATGTCACACAGTGTTTGACTCAGGGCGCTTAAGATATTCCTAAATCAGCTGTTACCAAAGAAGTTTTTCTTAAATCTAAAAATTAAATCAGTTGTTAGACAACAAAATAGATGTAAATCGTAATTTAAAAACAAGACGTATATTCACTATTCATCATAAAGAGGGCAAAAGAAGAATTTACTAGGATAGTAGCATTAAGCCTGTTGAGTGGTAGTAATCCGTGTCCTTTTTCAAGAGTTTTACATGACAAAGGCGGCCCATTGCTAGCATCTCTTTGGTCTTTGGTTTTATTTATCAAATTTGTTTGATCAAACCCATAGAGATATATACTAGAGCGGACATAGCCTATCTTAATACATTGAGAGGCCTGAAACATTTTTAGTGGGGCTCTCAGGGGCTCTGTGTAACCTCATTGAAACCTCCTCCAAGAGGGAGTTAAGGTTATAATTAATCAATTGCTTTCGGCTTCCTGTAAATTGTTTGTGTTGTGATTTGTATTTTAAACCTTCTACTATATAATTTACTGTTTTTTTTGTTCTGTTTATTTGATGAAAATGATAATCGAATGTGGTTACTTTTTCGATGTTTCAAAATTCAACCAATAGGGCCCCTATAGTAATATATCTCCATGATTAAACCTAATAGGAAAGTAGGTATAATATAAAAAGCTTATGTTTTGTTTGTATACTCGTATTGTTTTCCTACTATCTACACCTAAAACTTTTTTTCTTTTCTTTCAAATGTCTTTCACTTCTTCTTTAGATTAACTTTTGACTTCGTATACATTTTTGCAATAACTTTTTTGGCAAACTCAATACTGTTTCTTGGTTATATTATAACACTTTGGTGGTTATAAACAATGAGGAGATTTGTCGTCCTTTTGATTCTCCTGTATTGAAGGTTGTGTTGAATTGAATTAGTGCTCTATTTAACAGAACAGGTTTGGCGTCGTACGAAATCAGTCATGTTTTGTTTTGTTTTCAACCTGCGTATAAATTAAGTGGTGTCCCAGTTAATTAGCTTGCACACTTTTTTCCGAGTGTAGTGATCTTTTTCTGTGTTTCTCTTGCATTAGTAGAAAATATTGTTTAGGATGGATAGGTAAAGAGGTACTTGAAGTTGACAAGGATTAGAGTCGTATTAAATCAGAAAAGTTATCTACATGTATGTAGTCATATTCTACGTAGAGCGGTGTAATAATAACTATTGTATCATCAAATTTAATCTCTCAATTACGGTATCAATTAACCGGTTAATGTTTGTTTACCTTAAAATCACTTTGATTAGATAAGAATTTTTTACTTTGATGCAATTTGATAAAACCTGATAAATTTGAAAAATATGTGTCAAAGATATACGCTGTATTGCTGTGCCTTTACGCATAAGGATACCTACTTACAATTAAATAGGCTTAAAGATCTTCCACTAAATATAAAAGACGCAGATTCGCTCAAATGATAATATCAAATCGCTCAAATAAACATGCCGAGCAAAAACATCAAAATCTAAGACGACATATCCCAATAGTAATTCTCACATTAAAAAACTCTGCTTCATCTTTTTAAGGCATAAAAAAGGTGCGATTTCAGTAGAACAATTTTGTAGGTATAGTTCTCATTGTTAAACGAACACTCTGAACCACAGTGTGTAGCAACTACAACAAACCTGAGCTATCACAGTTCTCGAAGCATTAAAGTTACTATTCCCGCACATTAGTATAGAACCTAAGAGCAGCTTTATTCGGATGGAACTTATGTGTTATTGAATAGGGGTGTGAACATTTATAATTTACAAGATTATAAATTTAAAATGTATAGTTCAATAGGGATTTATTTATAGGGGACCCACATTTGGTTGCTCGTTTTTATGGTACTACGTAATATTTTCTTTTACATGGCTGATTTTATGTGCTAGAATTGATTGTTTTTACAGAGCAACATGTTGATATCCCTCAACTATGGAGCTCTATAAAAACAATCAGTTCTAGCACATAAAAGCAGTCATGTATACTAAACATCAAAGCTACCAAAAACATGAACTTGGTTAGGTACCTTCTTTTTACAGAAGGGTAGTTATTTAGTGTCAGATACCATAGAGATATTTCAGATACCACTGTAGGTGGTATCTGAAGACTTCTTCTCTATCGGCACGCATACCAAACCTCACACCATTCCGGCCAACAAATTGTTTCATGAGATTTTTATAACAGTAAATTTAAATTCCACCCAAAGAAATATTTGTGGTGCCTCTACACTAACAATAGCATATACTCGACAGTTTTCATTAAATACAACAAAGAAATTAATAAAAAGTAAATAATATAAAATGTTGGCTAACCTGTTGCGAAACGAAAGTAAACAAAAACTCACGTGCGTAAAATCTAATTACTAAAGTGATAAAAATATGTGTTTACGAACAGGCCGACCTTCAATCACTGGATATGTTTTTCTGTTGTGTTTGACCAGCCCCAAGTTTTTAAAACTCCCCACCTAAAAGAGCGGGCGCTCTGGGCACCCTCCATAGATACATACCCCTAAACAAGTCATTTAAATTACATAATATAAAAAGACGGTTAACACGGGTTAAGTGTGAAGTCTTTCACGTTTAATCCCATATGGTCGTAGAATTGTTCATTTAAAATGTAGTCCAGACTCTTATGGCTTTTATTCCATTCCCTAATTGATGAAACTAGAGCGTCTACATTGTCAGCCGTATTTGCTACAGAAAACTAATCCACTGTCTTGCAAAATTTCAATTCCTTACAGACTACTTTTCTTTAAGGATTCAAATAAAGGTCTATCCACAAATGTAGTTTTAAGCATATAATGATAGTAAAACCGGCTTTCAACCAAATAAAGGTCATCCTCAGTACCTACAAACAAGAGGACGATCAAATAAATAAAATACAATAACCACACAATAAATACAATTAATACAATAATATAAGAAACAAGAAGTAAAACATAAAATATGGTCAATCAAAAAGTTAAAAAGAAAAGAAGTAAAAAATTACCGGTGAGAAGAAATTATTTTTTCATTTTGAGTCTAGTAGTTATAACATTTGAGACTGAATGCAGACTAACCTTATCCGACTGGAGTGGGGAACAGTTCCTGATTAGAGGTACTTTTCTTTATTATATTAAACTAATAAAAACGAAAAGAAATTTTAGAAAAATGAATATTTTTCTAGCGAATAACTGACGTATATATAAATATATGATTCTTAACCCGGTAAAGAATAAAAGTCTTAACGTTTACTGTTAAATTTTCGTTTGCGTAAACTTAAAGTGATAAACATTTATAAAAATACATGGTTCTATCTAGTGTGCCTGTATAATCATTGATTATACAGGCACTCTAGTTCTATCTAAAGCCAGTTTTCTTAAGTGGATCGCGTGAGAGTATGGAGTGTTTTTATTCTATCTACGTATTGGTTTACCTCTTACACATTTTTGTTACCAGCAAAAACTTGACTTTTTCTCTTTCATTCACATAAATGTGTTATATCTTTAATATATGAGGATAGAGCTTGCACTAACGATTCCTGTAATATTAAGATAATAAAGATATTAATTTTTTTTTTTAAAGCGATCCATTTAAGCTCAGTTTTGAGTGCATATGTCACACGAAAATTTGAGTAAGAACTAAAAATGCTATTACGCAAACCATGACAGCACCAAGCGAAATCTTTAGTAAAAATGGATTTTTGATAAAGGAAACAAACATTTCAATTAAAATTCGCCAGGCTTGAGGGCCTTCTCGTCAAAATTATTTCGTAATGATATACGATTACCCGGTTCTTTCGAACCGGGTTTCTGGCTTTGAGTATTCATACCATAGAGATATATACTAGAGAGGGCATAGCTTATCTCAATGCATTGAGAGTTCGCGTGAACTGCATTTCGATGTCGATTTTACGAGCCTTTTATATGAACATTGTCATGAACACTGTCTTTCCTTTATCGTTTAATTAATTCTCTTGTTGATTGTCCACTTCTTTCATCTTTAATATCTCACCACAAACCTTACACTATAAATCTTAGAAATCAACAAATTTTCTTCATTCCTTTTCTCCGAACTAACTAACTCTTCAACTCTCCTATATTCTATTCCTCTAGCAAATTCTATTCCTGACTTAAAATTTACCGTTTCTACTTCTAAAGGTAAATCTTTTATTACTTCTCATCTTCTCACAGTTCAATAGAGTATACTTTTAATTGCTTTGTTTGTCTTTGCTTATTCTAAAGAATTTTGTGTCTTTACTTTTTTTCTTTTATATTATTTGTGTATTTATATTAATTTTTTTGTTCTTATATTATTCTTTTATTTAACGTTTATTATTTGTGTGTATTATATCGCTTACCATATTTTTGTTACCTTTCTCACCATCATAATTGCTTTCTTTTTTTCATTTAATTTCCCCCTCTATGAATGTGATATTTTATTTATTTATTTTCTAAGAGTTAATACAAATACATAAAATTACAAAAGTAAAATTACAATTGTGTCTCTGAGTCAAAATCTTAACTTAATTACAAAGAACAATTATTTATAAAATCGTTTATAGAATAAAAATCTTCCGTAATCAAATATGTTTTTATTTGCTTAGCGAATGCTGTTAACTCTAAGTTTTGAGTTTTAGGCTTCAGGCAATTATACATTTTAATGGCAACTATTTTAGGCGAATTAAAAGTTTTATGAAGTCTACAGTGAGGTACTATTAGCATATGGTTATATCTAGTATTATAGTTATGATTATCAATATTTCTATGGTGGTTACTTTCCGAGTGAATAGATAAAAGCAAGTTATAAATAACAAAAGATGGTAGAGTCATAAGAGAGAATTTCTTAAAATAGGGCTTACACGTTTCAGAATATTGTAATATTGTATTTTATTTTTATTACAGTAATTTTGTCAATATTTTTACCTTCTTTGGTTATATTATATTAATTTATACTGTAACTTATTTATCTTTTATCTTAATTTTGTAAATTTTTGTTTCTTAATTTTTGTATAATGGCTCACACCGTAGCCGTTAATTATAAATAAACATGTATGAGATATGAAAAAATGTTTAGAATAGGTACTTATTTTAAATTAAAATAAAATATAAATGTACGTGTTAATTCGGATTGGTATCCTATTCTTCGGTACTTTCTCTCGAATGATTATAATAAATCAACAAAACAAAAGCGTGTTATGCGTGGGCAGTTGTCAAGTGTAGTTATTAATAATACGTAGTATTTATTAATATTAACAAGCGACGTAACAGCGTAGTTTAAATTTGTACGTAAACATTATTTGTATAAGATGTCTGCATCTTCTACTCTCTCGTAAGTGACGTCACTAAACCCCTTTCCTGAATGAACTTGGCGAATTCAAGTAGATTGAATTTATCGTGAATACTAATACCATCGCTTTGAGAAAATTATTTATCTTTGATGTCATTAGCAACAAAGAACTATTTACTTATAAAATCTGCAACCCGTTAAATTAAAAACCCTAGAAATTTAATGTTTATCATTAATTTGCATTCCAATTTTTCCTTAATCTTTCCTCCTTTTTTGAACTTTTAAACTTCTTCTTTACGTTACAATCGATTTTATATAGAATTAATGTAATAGGCCAAGAGCCCAGGGGTGTTTTGTTAATAAAAAGTGTAATGGCTGGAACCGGTCTCAATTTTTCGTAAATACCTTCCTGAACAAGGATCTGCAATTCTGCCGACTCGTATCAGATGGGTGTCCCAGGCAGAACCTTTGACCCCTAAAGTGCGTTCTGCCTGGGACACCCATCCGATACGAGTCGGCAGAATTGCAGATCCTTGTTCAGGAAGGTATTTACGAAAAATTGAGACCGGTTCCAGCCATTACACTTTTTATTAACAAAACACCCCTGGGCTCTAGGTCTATATAAACAATGAAGGCAAACTAAAATTTAAGTTAATGTTGTCATCATAACGAAAATGATGAATTAACCGATGAATTAAATGATAAAAACACAACAAATCGTTTGCAGATCGACAGGCAGATTGCTTGTCCTAGGCCTAGAAAGAGCCATATTCCCGTCATATTAGCCTATCAAAGAGCCATAAGAAATACGGCTCTTTGACAGTAAAGTCAATAGGAAATTGACTTTACTTATAGATGGTGAGAAAAACATTATGAAGGGACGAAAATGTGATACAAGTTTTTTACCATATGATACCAATGTGTCAGCTAGAAAGGATCAACAGATAATGCGGTACCAGATGAAGTCATACGTATATGCCAGGTACAGACAAACTGAGAACCCAGTGTCCGTCCAGTGGGTGTGTTTTCTTGTTTTCATGGTCATTTCAACTTCTCTATCACTCTTTTTACTCCTTGTTTTCCTTTCTTTTATCTCTGTCATGCCACGAGCCTCCTAAAGATTGGCGCCGTATAAACATTAATTTATTTGCATAGTAAACATATTTAACGATATTTTATAAAATACAGTAATACAAGCTGCTGATTTTAAGGCGAGATTTCTTCATATATATTCATGGATTTTGAGTAGACGTAACCCCTATACGTCCTCCAATTTTTTGTTAGTCCTTTAAAATTATGGTAATAATTTTTCTGTTTGATTAAACAAATATTTCTTTAATAGTAATTAAAAAATAATTACCCCTGGGGGCTATCCTGGTAGAAGAGAAACTCTAGTGTTTATTTAATTTATACACACACACAAATATATATATTATATATATATATATATATATATATATTATATATATATATATATATATATATATATATATATATATATATATATATATATATATATATATATATATATATATATATATATTAACTATAATCCTCTAAAACCAAAAGCACTGTGTATGAACAGCGTTAAAAAATTATTGTTACCTAGGAAAGCTAGAAAAGTACTTCTATTATTTTAAAACTTAACTTGAGGACAGAGACAAATTTCATCTTTAAAGTATTTCTTTATTAAAGTTAATATTCATTTTAGCGAATTTTCATCATGAAAATTACGCCTATGAGGTTGTTTAAATGGCGGAAGTGAAGGGGGGTGTAGAATGGATTTATATTGGCTTCCTGATACCAAAAATATAAGCCCGAAAAACATTTATGTGGTGTGTGTAAGATCTTTTTCGTATGGCGAACGATAACTCTTGAAGAGTTTCTCAAATCAAAACGAAACTTAGTAGGCCCACAGAGATGAAGAACAGGTCGTCGGCATTCTAAAACGATTGAGACCAGGTTCAGCTCAATTAAGTCATCCCAAGTGGCGGAACGATATATTATATGTATATATATATTATATATAATATTATATATATATATATATATATATATATATATATATAAAACAATAATATCTTGTACCCTCTTGATCGGCTCTAACAAACATATTGTCCCAAACAGACAGGACAAAAATTGCTCCCATAGAACTACGGCAGCCAAAGCAGGCCTGCAAAGCTGAGGAACTTTGAAGCAGCTTCTAATGGTCATCGGCATTTTAAAACGTTTGGGCCTGGTTTCATCATCATTGAGGAAATAATTTTAAAAAAAGAGAAAAAATACAAAGAAGAATTTATATCACAATACTAAACATTATACAATCAACACGATAAAAACACTGTCTTATAATTTTTTTAACCTGCATGCAAAAATGGTTCTATGAACTGAATAAAGAGAAGGTTATGATATTTTAAATTTATATTTATTTACAAATTTGAATTTTCATATTCAAAACAATTATATTTTCAGTCAAACATACAAATTTTCTGCTAAGATTTTCTTTTAGACAAGCATAGTTTAGGTTTAAGTAAACTCAGAGACGGGACAAAGTCATTTTGAAGAAACAACAGCTAAACTTAAAGGTTTTATGTGAACTAATTAAACATTTGGCGTTTAACTTCAATGTTTTGAGGTTGTAACTAGATTCCATCCAGAACAAAAAGATTTTTACTTTTTTAAGGAGATTTAAAAAAGGATACAACTATTCAATCATTCAACAGGTAAAATACAATGCAGACTTGGTATTTATATTAGCATTATAGTCTTTGTATTCTGAAAAATTATGTTTATGTGCTAAAACAACGGTATTAAGCCAGATAAGAAATTTTTGGATACTATCACTGAGAACACTAGATAAAATTATAGAAGATATGATCAATCAATGATGACGAATGTCGAATGATGGAACAGTTCCCAGATGTAGCATTGCATTTTGCTTGTTACATTTCCTAGATGTCTCTCGCACAATTATATTGTGTCAATTTAGATTGATTATGAAAATAATAGTAATTTGGGCACAGAAAATCTCTCTTAGAAAAAACTCAAATGGTTTCATTAGTTCAATAACCAATTATATTATTATAAACCAAAATTCCAAATACATATACTATGAAAATTTAAGTATCACCAGGTAAGCCATAAGGAAAACTGTGAATAAGATTTTTAGGGTGCTTTTTGTATTCCCCAAAGTACTCCGTCCCTTTTTGACTTAAAGACTTGAAATTTTTTACAAAATTATTTTTATGAATCGCTCTTTTTCATGTTTTCGATATTATGCTAAGAAATCCATTTTTGTTTTTCTTTAAAAAAATCTATTGTTAAGGAATTCATTCTATGGGTTTAAATATGACATACACAAAATACACTGATGTTGTAGATCCCCCTAGATGACATGGGATGGACTTTACACACCTATTGTAAACCTTTGTATGTTATATTTCAAATTAAGCCAATTCTATTAAACTTTGGTAGAGGAAAATTATACCTTACCAACAATAAATACTTTTTATTTAGCAAATTGTAATCAGAAAGTGATATTTTATGGGTGAAAGAAAAGAGTCTCTCCACAAAAATATTTTATTGGCAAAGCGCTTTCAACCTAGCATGAGGCCATCATCAGTGCCTTAGAGTAAAGATGAAATTAACAAACCATGACACAAATAACATTAAAAAACTACAAATAACTACTTCTTCTTCTTAGATGGTAAAAGCTCGGTGAGCCGTGTAAGACACGGCTCACCGAGCTTTTACCATCTTAGAAGAAGAAGTAGTTATTTGTAACCATGTTTGTTATTTGTGTCATGGTTTGTTAATTTCATCTTTACTTTAAGGCAGTGATGATGGCCTCATGCTAGGTTGAAAGTGCTTTGCCAATAAAATATTTTTGTGGAGAGACTCTTTTCTTTCACCCATAATGAACGACTCCACTGGTGCTCAATTTCATCCAGAAAGTGATACTTACGAGGTGGTTGTTTAACAAATTTTATTCAAAAACTGATACTTATGAGACTTTCTGATAACAGAAATAGAGGGGTTTTAAATATGTATTTGCAAATTCAAATTAGCAAGCATTATAATTTAATCATTCTTTTCAATAATTACACGTAGAATAAAATATACAAGTCTTTTGAGTAAGAAGTACTTACGTTTTTTTAATAAATCAATTATTTTAATAAAGTACTTGAATATAATTAAAATTCTAATTTTTATTAACTTAGAGTACATGAAAAAATTATTCTACAAATGATAATTAACAGAAAAATAGAAGATTGATACTGTACCATCTGAAATTAGGAGAGTTTAGGCTATTTGATACAGGATTAGTTGAATTTATTGGATATGGATGAAAACTCCTTTATAAGCCAGGCTCTCGTTTCCAAAACATCATTTCCTGCTGAAGGAACTTGTTTGAAAAAAAAAATTAAAAAATGGGTATAGGGTATCTCATAACTTTTCCTCATCACATTGATTTTGCTACGCTCATTCTCCCCCCTTCGGACAGGCTTCACTAAAGACTTGAAATTTTCTACAAAATTATTTTAATGAATCGCTCTTTTTCATGTCGCTCTATACAAAAGTCATTAAATTTATACTGCAACATATCTTCGGAGTCGCTTCGCTCGTCCTCAGATAGTAACTACGTCTGTTTTATTCCCAGTGGTCGCCTATACAGGCACTGACTACGCTCGATGCTGCCTAACTTTTATGATCCAACAAAAATCATAGTATATCTGTCATATAAAAACGAAACTTAGTGTACTTATTTATTACATAATGTATAAAATGAATATACTTTTACTAAATTTTAACTCAAAATAGATCGAAAGATTTCAAATAGATAAAAAATTTTATGTCATAAATGATATTTTCAAATTTGTCGCTGAGTCATTGTTGCAGGTTCATGACGTCATAAAAAATTATTTTTCGATAGCATAACTAGATCTATAGACTAATTTTTGTACAAAATTTTAACTCTCTAGCATAATACACACATAATTTGTAAACAGTTCATAATCGTATGAAATACTTTTGTGGAGCATGCCGCAGCAATCATTTAAAAAACATACAGACAGACAATTTTGTGTAAACCACATAGGAGGTTTTAAAAACACCTGAAACAGATAATTCCAGAGTCATCTCGATTCGGATTTTTTTGCTAACACAATACTCTTCCTATAAACCTACAAGTAGGATTCCAGCCATTTGTAACTTTTATGAGATTTCACAACAGTTATTAGATACTTCAGATATTTAATATAAAATATCTTGGCACTGTCCCAACATATCTTTCCAAACCTTAACAGATTTCAACAGTTTTTAGTACCAGAACCCCGAAATAATTAATAAATTAGCAACTAGTATTTATCTCACTATTTAGTTTAAGCCTTGTACCTCAATATATTTCCTCTCCCAATATCAGTATACTAGGTAGAACATTTTGGAGACACTAACATTAATTCCTTAAAAATAGCATGAAAATATTTTTTGACTTTAAGTAATGGTCTCTACACCTCTAGTAGATATCCTTGAGAGTTAGAAGATACCAATAATTTCCAAATAGCAATCAAATGAAATATGTCAAATCTATGATCAACTTAATTGCTTAGAGAATTATGCCTGACTTAGCTCTCTTGGTGTAAATAGAAACAAACCATAACATAACTATTTAATTATTAAATCCAAAAAAATAATACTAATATCACTATTGTCTGATGATTTAACCAAGTATATGCTTATTCACTATATTTAAAGGCTCAACGGAAAATCAACAAATAGTTGAGTTGAGGCCTCATTTTTTTTAAATTATTTTATTGTTGTTTGTTATATTGTTTTATATATGTTTATACTTGTTTTTGTATTTTCAAATAAAAAAATTATTTGAATTTGAATTTTATTGTGAAACCATAGAGACCAACCTACAGAGGGAAGATACCGTTTTCAAAAGTCAAGGACCATAGTTTACCTTACTTTTAAAGGTTTAACATTGGTGCACCTGATACGTATCACCTGGTACAAATTATCTATTGTAGAATCTCATAAACTCTGTGTAAAATATTTACAAAAAATCATATTTAATTTAAAAATTATCTTACTATTTACATCAATGATCCAACATCAATTGTAGTAAAACAAACTTGGAATAATTTTGATAAAACAATTATTTTAAGTAGTAAACAAAATTAAAAATAATTAATTTATGTAACTCAATTTAAACCGTACACAGTTAATTCAATATGCACGACACATATTAACCACTACAGCCTATCGTTTAGTTTAAAAACTATGTAAACAAATCAAGTTATTTTACCCGTATTTTATTGGCAATGTTTTTTTTACGTTTCTTTTGTGTAGTTTTATTTTAAAATATCATTTTTAAGACTAATTTGAAAGTAGTTTTCAAAACGATGTAATCAAAAGAAGAACCACAAACAAAGTGAATGATTGCCGGGAAGAAGGTTTTTTCCCTACAGCGATTATTGTGGTAGGGATTTTTTTTCTCTTTTTAAGTGAGAGGTTGGCAGCGGCTTCTCTGATTGGTCAATCCCCAAAATACTTATGACCTTGGGGATTTTTAAACTTAACGATAGACTGTAAACATAACGATTTCTTATAATAAATAGGATAATGTAAAAACATATAAAACAAATTTGAAATTAAAAAAATTAACAAATCACCAAAATAATTTCATTTAAATTATCACAATAACGTAAATAAATTCTGTCAGACAGGCCTTTGGATTGAGAAAAAAGTTTATTAGCAAGTTATTTAAGTCTACATTAGAGTAATATTTGTATGAAGATAATGTGAGAAATTATAGTATACATCATAATAGGGCTCGGAAACAAAAGTTTTGTCTGCCTTTCCCTATGTTACTTATCTTTTATCTGCAAATAAAATACAATGATCTGGAATAATACACCAAGCAAGAGTGTTAATGTGTCTCTAATTTCTGTTCAACTTCTTGGTAGACCTCTATGATAGGTTCATCCTTCAATAAGATTATAAGAATCAAACTAAACTAAAAGAGTCAATCTCCTTGAGTGATCTAAACTTTTTTTTCTCAACCCATATTTAATTTTAACTAAAAACAAAAATAATGCTAAAAAATAAAAAAATGTAATAAAGGTATAACCTCTCTCTTCACAATTAAAACTTTTATTGGAGAGCCAAATTTCAGCCACTTCTGGCCATCATCAGTCATGCTTAAATGAATGCTCAAAAGCTATAAGTAGTCTTTTAAAAGTCAGTAATGCACTTATTCAAGCATGTCTGAAAATAAGTTTTTTAAGTCTCAAATAAATGTTTTAATTGTGAAGAGACTGGTTACATGCTTAATCCTTTATAACTTAACATTGCAGCAATTTATAAATATGCAAAAATGAATTAGTAATTTGTGCCACGAAATCTGCATTTTATTTAAATTTTATAAAGAATCTTTTTATGTGAATGTAGGCTTATTCATATTAAGAAGCCCAATGCATTTCTGAGTAAACTGTGTTGATGAGGAAATTGTTGTTTCCTCTATTTCAGTCTTTACGCTGGATACAGCATTATGTTCTTTAAGATTTTCCTACGTTAAGAACATAAGAAAATTATGAATAACATCTCCAAATAAAGACAAAACTTGAAATATAACTTAATTTTAAAATCTCCCATAAAGTTAAGGTCAATAATTATTTAAAATTTCATGATCAAATTTTTCAATTTGATCAAGTAATTTTTAAATTGCACTTAAATGTAAGCACACATTTTTTAAATAAATTTTTAAAACGATAAACCTAATAAAGGTATTCCTAACTCACACAAGATGGAAATATTCTGCTTCTGTTTAAATGTTATAAAATTAAATATAAAAAACAATAAATATTTATAAAAATATAACAAATAAATTAAAAAAATTAAAGAATTTATCTACATCAGGCACAATAAAATAACATAAAACTTGCAGCTAAAACTCAAAATAAATCACCTTAAAACATATATTTTCAACATAAATTCAAGGATAGAATGGAGTTTTATCATTCTATCCTTTTATTTTCCTTTTTATATTTTATCCTTCTATTCCAATACTATATTTTATCCTTCTATTCCAATCCTATTATTAATTGTGAGGGTAGGTGTAAAACCTTATGCACTGCGACTTAGAGTCTTTTGTACAAGATTCTAATCCTATATTTTTTCCTTTTTATTCCTTTAACTGGGTCTAAGAGTGTAGACACATATTGGTGCATCCAAAAAAGTCTGCAATATTCATCATTTAGCAATAAAAGTTTGGGAAACACAAAAAGTTGGTAAACCAAAGATAAATTAATGAAAGATAAAGACTCATAATTTCCATTTAGAATTTTATTCCTCTTATAAGGTTGTTTGAATGATGAAAGAGGAGGGGACGTGACAAGGATCGATTCCGCAAGGCCTTCTGATATTCCATACACAAAGATTAACATATATTATGGAGGGTTTGCTAACAATTTTTTACTTATAACTGCGAGTTCTGTGATATTGTATCCACTTAGTTTTATTTATTAATAGATGTGTAAAATGACAAATAAAGCCTCCATTACACTTAAAATTTTTGATACGCTAATTAGAGGTGATCCAACAAAATATAGACCATGAGAAAGATCCGACGAATCATCTTGTACAGAATAATGGCACCTGACTATACCAACTTTATCATGACCTATACAAAACTTAAGAATTTTGTAGGTAAATCTCTGAATAATAAATACCAACAATAATAACTTTAAGCTAAAAATGATAATTTTTACAAAAAAGTGGCACCAGAACCTTAAAATAAATTTAATTAAATATCTCCAACTTAAACTAAAACAATAAGTGCCAGTTACAAATTTTTCACGAACTAATCAATCTTTAATAAAATTAATTTGGCATGAACCTTAAATGACTTTTTAGATAGAAAAAAAATCTAAATAGACTTCTATTAAAAATTCATATATACACAATACATAAATAAAATATTTTTCTATAAAGAAAACATTTAAAATAAAAAAATAATAATAATTTGTATTGACTTGATAGAAGTTTTTAAAGTTTATCAATACTTTAAAATCCGTATTTTTAATTTTACAAAAAAGTGGATTTTTTTTGTAAGATAAAGGATTTGATACTTTTAAGCTTTGTGAAGCACCACAGCTATATAAGAAATCCTGAAAAATAAGAAAATTCATCAAGTGTTGAGATCAAATAAATTGTACTTGGCAAATAAATCAAACAATGTAAAACTGATTTGAAACAAACTTAGAACACATGTAGTGCATAGAGATATTATTACTAGAGTAGCCTCCCTGTCAACTAAATACAAGATTTACTAAAAAAAAGTAAACTAAATACCCTCGATTATTAATATAATCAAATAAACAATAAAAAGTCGGGTACCTCAGAACTTTTCCTCATCTTGAGTTGTTGGATCTGAGGGGTGGGGGATTATAATAAATAGATTTAAAATTAGTTAAGATAACAATTGTTTAAACCACAGTAAGTTGCTGACTTATTTTTGGTCTTATGAAACATGTATTGCTGTTTAGTTGCAAGGATATATAGCGTGTGTGTATTAATACTAAATCGTAGTTTATATTACTAGAGAAGGTTACTCTTAGAGAAGGTTTCAATGAGGTTACACAGAGCCCCAAAAGATGTTTCAAGCCTCTCACAGTATTTAGATAGAGTGTGCTCCCTCTAGTAATACATCTCTATGATATAGTTACTAGTAATAAAAATAAAATAAAATATAAAAAAGTAAATAAAAAATGACAAATGACTTGTCTATTTTTACATTAATACCATTTATATGATGAGCTAGTGTTGATATGAGTAATTAGGCAGTTCACAGTATAAAATATACAAGTGATTCAGAATAAATTAAAATTAATCAATACTGGTAAATAATGTTAATGCTACTAATAATATTAATCTGGTCTATTTCTAAACATTTTTGCTAGAGTCAAACCAGGTCCAATACAAAACAGTTGCGAACCTTACCATTTTAATCAATCTTAACAGTAGAATATATTTTCCTAACAAATATACTGGTTCCTACATATCCAACAGTACCGCACATGAGACCCAAAGCTGCTGAGAACAGAGCCATGTAACCAAAGTAAAACGCTGTCTGGAATAAACCGTACATCCTGCAAAAAAATAATTAAAACAGGTTGTATTAATGTTGGTGGTAAGTGGACTGTAAATAATGAATAACATAGGATAAATCAATTAAACTAACAAGGGGGCTAGTTTTAAACATATAATATTTTAACCTAAAAAATATACAAGTCAAATTTCAGTACTATTGGTTATAAAATGATTATTAAGTTTAGAGTCCTTTGATAAAATGATATTAAATTAGAAAACAGATGAAATGGCATATGCGTCTAATAAAAAATGATGGCAATGGCAAAGAAATTGGTTTTATGGTCCCAATATATATAAATATATAAAAAGATAAGTCTGGCCTGACTGGAGAATGGTGGTAAAATGGTGGTAGTATGGTGAGGTAAATCCAGTGCACAAACAAGCACAAAAAATTGGTAATGCTACAACCGTTGTAGAAACACAATATGATGACCGACACAAAACCGGGTGGCAGCAACAGCACGGAAGGATTGGTTCATTACTCTTAATTAAGCACTGCACTAGAAAAGAGCAAAACTTGAGCCAAATCTAACTGAGGGTTAAACGTATAACGAAAACCGAAATAGTGTAAAATAGGCTTCTTTACACTCTTACAAGGCTGGTGTTAGACTTGAACTAACTCCAAAATCTTGGAGAAGTTGAAGGGTTTGTTCCATAACAAAGAGAGCTTGAGGGTGGTGGTAGACATCAGGGAGAAAGTCAGCCATTGCAAAAATCAAGGATTATAAAGGTTAGCTAGCCAGAATTAAGGATAAGAAATTATAAAAAGGCCATTTCAATAAAAATATCTATAGAAACAGATTCGAAAGATGGGAGGTAAAGGGATAATCTAATTATCTAAAAGAAGTAGGACCTCTTCTTGTAACCTTTTACATTAAACTCAGAATACTAAAATTGCTAATAATAACAACTTGGTCAGCGTCCACAACACTACTAATGATTATATTTAATATAAAGTGTAAACATGTCAGTTTTTTTTCATTATTTTCCAAATCTAAGGGTGAACCACCATAACTGTTTAGCATAAATACACTAGGAGCTATAATGATATCACACACACAATGTGTGAAAACTACCAAGGGTTTTTTTTAAAAACGCCTGAAAGGAATAATACAGGCGGAATCCTGGTTTTCGGATTTTTTGCAAACACAATACTTTTCCTATATGCCTACGGTATAAATGAGGAAAATTAAAATGGTTTACAAACACAAAAAAGAGATCATAAAAATAACAGAGAACTCACTTAGTCTTAAAGAAGAAATAGTAGATAGAATATAAATAAATATACACAGCTGTAGATGCTGCTGATAAGAAGCTTGTCCATTGCCTAGAATAAATACAAACGATTAGTCATAAATCAAATATTCAATTACTAGCAATAGTTTGGCATAAGAATCTATGCCAGAAATGTTCTGGCATAGTGACAGAATATATTCTGTCACTTGTATTCTTCAGGAGTATTTCCTGAAGACGCTGTTTGATATGCTTCAACCCCCATCAACCAAAATTGTTACCGTGATGTGGGCCCCTTAACCTAGATCAAACAACTAAGAGGAAGAAAAGAAAAATAACAAATATTTTATGTAAAAAGATCTGATTACCATCGATAATCCTCGGCATTCAGTAGGAAATAAGTGCAAACGATTGTCACACAGACTGTGACAACAATGAGTATAAGGAACACCAGCAGCATGAAGCCATAGACATAGTAGATCTTGTACGCCCAGAATGAGGTGAAGATGAAATACCTGTGACACAAGAGAGAAAGTTAAGCACTGATTAAGTTAAAATGGGTCTGACATTGTAAACGTGTACAACGTTTTTCAAGTTGAAGCTTTGCAGTAAGATGGTTGCCGAAATCCTAAATTTGTGGTGGGAATTCAAACGCTCTAGCAAAACGCAGCGGAATCAAGCATATGGTCAATATGGACAAGGTTATGTTTATCACCCAGGTTTTTTTTTTCTTTCAGATTAAAGTTGTTAAACATCAACATCTAATTAATCAACAAATAATCTAAACAAATTATAAGGTTTGAATTAAATAAATTTTTTTTTTATAAACTCAAATAACCATAACCTCCGTTTCAAAAAGATGTAAGCAACATTCTTACAGTGCTAGCCACATGCAGCAAAATTAGGAGAGGCAGCTTCATTTTAGAAAATGATAGAAGTATTTTGGGACAGTCTGGTAAACCTTCAATTTAACTCAATCTGCATTACTTTTACTGACAGATACCAACTCACATTACAACTGCATTGTACCAAAATAAAAATCCTTGTACCAAATGGTAAATACTAGGATTTATTGATAAATTCAACCATTTACCACTTAAGTTGGAACAAGACAGAAATATTAATAAATATTTATTATTAAAACTTTTGACAGGCATAATTGGTAAAAGTTACTTTAGCATTTTTCTTAATCCTGCATTCGAGAAATGAAAATATCAAACATATAAAGCAATTAGTCAACATCAAGGAATATTTTTAGCTAATTTCCTTTGGAAAATATTCGGTTAAAGACATTCCCGTAAGACATGACCAAAATCCGTCATGCGGGACCATCCGTCATGAGATTCTCAGATCATGACCAAAATCTGTTTCAAAAGTCCGTAACAACAAAAAAAAACTCGTTTTGTGAAACTTGAGAGAATACTATCCAAATCCACCAAATAATGAGAAAATACTATCCAAAACCACCAAGTCAACTACCTTCGTCAAGTTATCACCCAGGTTTTTTTCTTTAAGATTAAAGTTGTTTAACGTCAACGTCCTCACGAGCAGAATAATAAAATCTAAACGAATTATAAGGTTTGAATAAAAAAACATGTTTTTTATAAATTCAAATAACCATAACCTCAGTTTACAGCGCTCGCAAGATGGTTTCATCATACAAACTTTCAAAAAAACTTTTATATTACTTATATACGAGCTATAAGGCAATATAATTGTCAGTATGATGAAACAAAACTTCTAGATAACTTAAAATTTAAAAAGAAAAAATTGTTTAAAAACTATGCTTTTAATGTCTTAGAGATAGAGATATTTTTACAAAAAAAAACAGTTTAAATTTTTATTTTGATTTGTTTTTCTTTTATTTTTATACTATTTTGACTACAGTAAAACAATTAATTTTGGCAGCTACATGTAATGATAATAGGTAAAAAAATCAGATACAGGGTGCATTGGAACTTTTCGTTATCACATTGGATTTTCTACGCTCATCCCTGCTCGAACTCGCTTCGCTCATCTCAGAATATACAATTCCCCAAATTTATACTGCAACATGACTTCAGACTTGCTTCGCTTGTCCTCAGAATATACAATGCCCCAAATTTATACTGCAACATGTCTTCAGACTTGCTTCGCTTGTCCTCAGAATATACAATTCCCCAATTTATACTGCAACATGTCTCAGACTTGCTTCGTTTGTCCTCAGAATAACAATCCCCAAATTTATACTGCAACATGTCTTCAGACTTGCTTCGTTCATCCTCAGAATATACAATTCCCCAAATTTATACTGCAACATGTCTTTAGACTTGCTTCGCTTGTCTCAGAATATACAATTCCCCAAATTTATACTGCAACATGTCTTCGGACTAACTTTGCTCATACTCAGAATATACAATTCACCAAATTTATACTGAAACATGTCTTCGAACTCACTTCGCTTGTCCTCAGAATATACAATTCCCCAAATTTATACTGCAACATGTCTTCGGACTAACTTTGCTCATACTCAGAATACAATTCACCAAATATACTGTCTTCGAACTCACTCATTCCCCAATTTATACTGCAACAACTAACATGACTGAAACATGTCACTCATCGCTTGTCCTCAGAATATACAATTCCCAAATTATACTGCAACATACTCAGAATATACAATCACAACATGTCTTCGCTCATCGCTCATCCTTAGATAGTAAATACATCTATTTCACCACGCTCAATGCTACTTCACTTTTATAATCCAACAAAAACTATGGATATACTTGTCGTATTGAAACAAAACTTTGTTTACTTATTTATTAAGTAAAGGTATACACTTGTACTAAATTTCAACTTATTTGGATTATTTTTTCAATTTTAAACAATGTTATAAAAATGTAAACAAGTCATTCGAAAAATTGAACTAATGCTGAAAATGAAATGAAACATGGCACATATGTTGATCTAATACATGGCTACATGCGTGCCCAATTTCCATCAGATGGCATCATTTTTTTTGCGTTTTATGATTCTTCGAAATTTTCACTGAGTCATTATTGCTAGTTAATGACATCATAAAAAAATATTTTCTGAATAGCACAACTACACCAGTAGATTGATTTTTCTACAAAGTTTCAACTCTCTAGCATAAATACGCTAGGAGCTACGATTGTAACAGACACACACACATACAGACAGACAAACTTTGAGAAAACCACTCAGGAGGCCTTAAAACACATGAAACGGATAATTCTGGTTTCATCCCGGTTTCGGATTTTTTTCAAACGCAATACTGTTCCTATATACCTACGGTATAAATGAGGAAAAGTAATAAATGTTAAATAAATCTGATCATTTGTCCTTTTTAATGAATTTTTGAAATTTTTACTGATACATAAAAGATGTTTAATGGCAGAAAAATTATTTTCAGAAAAGCACAACTACACGTAAAGAATTACGTTTGTTCACACAGTCATCTGTGCATCTTATATTTTTTTTATATGTGACAATATTATATTGTCTATTACTTACATTTCAATGAATATAGAGCCAAAAGGAAGGATGCCACCGAGGGATATGATAACAGATGGTTCCATAAACCATTTCTTCTCGGGTATAGGTCTGGGTACAGCGTTAACTCTACATGGTACATCAGCTTGACCGTACAGGTTCCTTCCGAGTACAGTACCCACAAGGGTTAGAGGTAAAATCACAAACAAGCAAATACACGTAACTGCCACCTGAAATATTAACATCATATGTTCCAAAATAATCTAAATTGTAATAATTTACATTACAAATTATGTCAAAATTAAAACTAAGTTTAAACTAGTGGCACCAGTGGTGACATACAGATATTATTACTAGAGAGACCTTACAGTGGATATTATTAATACTGTTTATTACTATCGGTTAAATTATGAAACATCAAAAATGTAACCTGAAATACCTTTCATTACATAATATATTATATATAATCAATCAAATTAATTAATATAATAAAAAAATGCAGTATCTTATAATAATAGAACGTCCGAAAACCCAACAACAATGGATTTATTTATGATGTTTTACTGTGTCCTGTAAAATTTTGGTTTGGATTTAAATTCATTGGGTTTCACGTCATTGGAGAGGTGGATGCCACCTTCCAGGGTTGACAACTTGTGTAGTTTGAATTTATTTCTTATTTTCTTTGTTTTAATTAATTTCTGGTTATTTATAATATTATTTTATCTATTAATTCAATAAATAATTAATTCTATTTAATAAATGCATTAAATGATGAAATTTTTAATTGATCAGCTGTTTAAATTTAGCATCATGAGGGAATCGAGGGTAACCATCACTCAGTTCCTACACCTTGTCGGGAAAGTCAAAATATTTTTTATAATTGATGTTTGGGTTAATTCCTTAGTTTTATTTGTCTAGGAGGGAGTTCTTTTTTATAATATGATTTATTGATTTGTTTTGGATTTTGGAAACCGAGGACGAATTGATAATTGGCAAAATTTGTTTTTTTTTTGCGAAAGATGTCCTTTGGTTAAGTTGATGTATTAAAGAGACGTTGTTTTCATCAATGCTGGTCGTCAGACATCTGCTAATTAGCCTAACGTGGTTTTGATTTATCTTCCCGTTTTAATAGTATTTCTAATGTTAGTGCACATTGTTGTGTGCAGATGCTGGTTTTACAGTGGTGCCGCAGTAAGGTAGCCTCGTGGCCAATTTAAAGTTGCAAAGGTTCTTTCCTCTCATTTTATGATATCATTTGTAATCTTTTATTATAAATTAAAAACTCTGTATTGAATATAATAGATAAATCTGATTGAAACCGCGAAATGAAATAAAACAGAGTCTCTCCAAGAAAAGAGTCAGGAGACAGCAGTTATTGTTTTGTCTAAGAGGTTGTCAGCCACAAACTTCTAGAAAAAACTGTAACCGTTTTCTCCTGACTCTTTTCTTTGCTGCTCACTGGCACTGAGGATGATCTGTTAAAATTGAAATCTGGCTGTCAAATATACATCATTAGTAGAGAGACTGTTTTATTTTGTTACTTGACATTCCACAACTCATTCCTTCCTTATTGGAACCAGTTCCTTTAAACAACCCAATTACATCTATGTATAAAAAACCTAGCCTGTAACTAAACATGCATATTTTTTTGAGGCAGCAATTTCCAATAATTTAGTATTCTATTCTCCCCCACCTAAAATAAGTAGTAAGAGAAATACATTTATATTTCCCAACACTTCATTTTTTAAAATGGACTAGAAACAACTCAGCCCATGACATGGCCCGGAAATGCTTCCATCACCTCCCACAAGAAATAACTTCATTAATTGAACCAGACTTTCAAAACCTTATCAAGAAAATTCTCATAAAAAAGCCTATTATACAATAGAAGAGTATCTACAGGATGTATTGTAAATGTTGAATTTTCAAGTCTATTTATAAGTGTAAATTATTTAGTTTTAAGTATGAATGACGAACCTATACAATGTTTAGTCATTGTGACAGTGGATCCATATATTATTATTATTATTAAATATCCTATTAAATGTCTATGAGTTAATGACTACAAATTAACTTCATACAGAAGTTAATTTAAAATTGTATTCTTTAACTGTGCACTCATTTTCACACCTAAAAAGTTTAAACCTAGATTGAATTGATGAGAAAGGAAATTAAAAAAAAAGGAGAGCAGTCTTAGATTTCTAATATTTGGCTAAGAACTAAAAATATTTACATTTTAAGTAAATCCCCTTCCCCTATTTAAATTAATTCCCCAGTATACTTGGCTCATTTCTTACCTATATATAAGAAAGACATATTTTTTTTAATCTTATTATTGAGACAAATCATCAGACATACCATAGTTCCGAAAGGTATAGCTCTTGAAGCATGATAATAAATAGCAATGAAATTAATGAAAAAAGCCGTCCCGCATATCAAAGCAGGTAGTAAAGCTGCACTTAATAACATCTGTTTTATCCATCTTTTACCACCAAGTCTAGCATAGAGGGATCCACCCATGAATCCACTGATTGGTGAGGTGGCAGCATAGACAAATATACCTGTTGATAGCATACTTCCACGCCTGCAAAAAGTCATTGTAACTATTACTAGAATACGACACACGGCTAAAATCAGTTGACAGCGCCGGAAAATAGAGTTGAGGAATCAATATGGTTGGCCAGATTTGAAATTAAGGGCGTGGTTTAACATCTAGTACTATCATCATTGGCTCCCTTGCATTTTTTCCCACGCTGTCAACTGATTTTATCCGTGTGTCGTATTAAAACACATTTAAATATTCACATTTTTTATTTAAAAAAAAACTTTTTAACATAAGATTTGTTAATAATCTTTACCACTTGTAAATCAGATAATTTAATGAAAATCAGCCTTCTATAGCGTAACATACAGCTAAAATCAGTTGACAGCGTGGGAAAATAATACCAGGTAGCCAATGATGTTATTCCTGGATATTAAACCACGCCCACCATTTCAAATGGGACCAATCTCATTGGTTCCTCAACACTACTTTCCCACGTTGTCACCTGATTTTAGCCATGTGTTAAGCTATAATATACTAAAATAATAATATTCCAACAACTGGAAAATTTGCCAGATTTGTGAAAAAAAGAAAATTGTATACTGTTAGAGTGGCAGCTTTATCTTAATAGGAAATGTAAACAAAAAAGCTTAAAGTTCTACAATAAAAACAAAAAAAACTAAATTTTTAGCAATATATTTAGCCTAAAATTGTAGGCATCTTTAGGTAATCACAGGTAACTAAGGGATATAATTATACCAAATGTCAACCCAATGAAATTATTTTTTACACTTTTTTAAAAAACGTAAACAACTTATTCCTTAAAAACTGATCTAATGCTGATAAAAGATTAAACTTGGCACTTATTTTGTTCTTATATACAACTATCTAAATGATATCAAAAAAAAATTATTTTCTGGATACCTATAATCAGCTTTTATATCAAGTTTCAAATCTTTAGCATAAATAACAATAAATCTCTAGCATAAATAACAATAAATCTCTAGCATAAATCTAATAGCATAAATAACAATAAATCTCAATCTAGCATAAATAACAATAAATCTCTAGCATAATAACAATAAATCTCTAGCATAAATAACAATAAATCTCTAGCCTAAATAACAATAAATCTCTAGCATAAAAATAACAATAAATCTCTAGCATAAATAACAATAAATCTCTAGCATAAATAACAATAAATCTCTAGCATAAATAACAATAAATCTCTAGCATAAATAACAATAAATCTCTAGCATAAATAACAATAAATCTCTAGCATAAATAACAATAAATCTAGCATAAATCTCTAGCATAATAACAATAAATCTCTAGCATAAATAAATAAGCAATAACAATAATCTCTAGCATAAATAACAATAAATCTCTAGCAATAAATCTCTAGATAACAATAAATCTCTAATAAATAACTCTAGCATAAATAACATAGTAGCATAATAAACAATTTAGCATAGTAAAACAAAAGAAAAACTCACTCAGTATAGAGTTCACCGAGGATGGCAAAGAGTATGACAGACAAAGTCACTATTGTTATATGATAACCAGCTCCTATCATGGATGAGAATAACATAGCATTATTGACTGATCTAAAAACATCTCCATGGACTTGCTTCCATCCATATTCATCTCCCAAGTCTTTTTCCTATAGTTATCAAAACATCATATTAAAAGATAAATGATATACTGCCAATAATTTAAAATGTGATGCAATGTAACTCAATTGATGCTATTTCTGTCAGAGTTGTCAGTTGACAGATATAACTGAAATTAAAAATAATTCCACAAAGTGATGCATTTCAAGTAGTAATAGTAGTAGAGATAGTAATATGGGGGAGTGGTAGTAACTACCAGGCAAGTAGGCCACGTTGTTGGGCCTTTTTTGCCAGCTCCCTAAGATAGTGTTACTCCTTTTAATTTCAAGTGTAGGTATATTTCATCTAATCTAACAGAAGACCTGTGAATTTCTATGGTCCCTCTCATGCTTTTTTCAAGCAATAATACATATTTTCACTGACTCATATAGTCTAGTGAAAACTAGGAACAACACGAGCTCTCACTGTTAAACCAAACCTCCACACACTTGAAACTACAAGGCAGAAACAGTATAGTATTATAATGAATCTACTATGAGGGTCCTAAATTTTGCCTATACCCAGTTTCATTTAGGGTAAGGGATCTTTAACGAGTACCTGACAATGCACAGGCTCGAGACCACCGGCTTTACATCCCATACTGAAGGACATTGTACGCAGAATTATTATCTCTCTCATAAAAATCCTAGAGGCTCGTGCTGGGATTGAACCCATGACTAATTAAACAGGAGTTTAAAGTCCATTCATTCTGTGTATAGGCCGTGTACCTTAACCACTACACCACGGGTGACTCTGCATTTCAAGTAACTAAAGCAATCATTCTGACTAAAGACAGCTTTATGAGCAATGTAATAAAATGAAAACTCCATACAAATCAGCCATAAGGATGTTAAATAACTGTGTTTTAGGATTTTTGGCCATCTTAAAGTGTTCTCCCTAAGACAACAGCCCTAGGAGGAACAAATCCACTATGCTCAAAGCAACCATAACAAATCAAGGTATAAATAAAGGTAGATTATTTGTAAGTTCTAATAGCTTCAATTGACTGGGTCAGGTCTGGTGCCAGGGTAGGTTACTTCTAAACCCCATTCGGTATAGTATGATTTTAAAACAGTTTATGTGTATTATCGTACAGTTTTCACTTCAAAATAAGGTCTGAAAATTGCTTAAATTTGAAATTAATTTTATACAATAATATTTATGCCCGGTTTCTCAAACGTAAATTAAACAATTTTAATGAGAGATTAGTAAATAATGAGCCATTAAAGTCTGTTTTGGGTTTCTCGAAACTGTATTAAGTGCAGAGTCCGGATAATCTTCCATTAAACTAATGAAAACTTTAATGAAGGATTAAAAATAAAATGGGTTTCTCGTACATCTATTATTTATTGTTATTGTTTTAATGTCAGATTAAAATGTCAGTTCATTCTATTTGTTTACATAGGGAAATATCGATTTATAATACGACACACGGCTAAAATCAATTGACACCCCGCCAAAAATCTGTGAGGGAAAGAATTCTATTGGCTCAGACCAACCCCGCTCTTTCCCCCTCCACTTTATGCCAACCTCGGTATAAAAAAATACCTTTTTCGTAAATAAAATCATAAAAAGACAACACTGGTTGTAAATATTTGTAACCTCGCGTTGCTTTTATTTCCCTCATTGTGCATATTTATCTGTTCGAGTTCGTTTCGTTCCATTCCAATCTGTTTAATTCATCCAATTATTGCAGAGTTGTAATATGATCTGAGTGCCTATATTTGACCCATGGACATTGATGTATTCTTCAAGCATTTCTTGCTATTAGAGTACAGCGCAGGGTCTGGGGTCTGTCAACCAAAAAACAGCATTTTTTTCGAAAATGCCAATGTCTTTCAATAGATGACATTCTTGACTTTTTTAAGTCATGATTGCATATTGTGTCATATTATTTTTATAATATGAAACAATACGCATTCAATTATACAAACATGACACAAAAAAGCAGTTTATTTTGGAAAAAAGTAATTATAGCTGACGATTTATTAAAATCGTCAAACTTTTATCATAGAACTATTATGATCCATTGCATTACGTAATCAAAAACTTTAACTTCACTTAATTCATACTTCCCGAACAAATTTAATGCAACACTTAGGTAAATTTATAAGATACAACGATATTCCTACTTAAAAAGTAAATAAATAAATTTTTAAAAATAAAAAAATTTGATATCAAATAAAAACAAATCATAAAATTCAAAACATAACCTGACTTTCAGTGTTGCTAGAGTAGGGATTTTTTTTTTGTTACTATAAAGAAGGGATTTTTTTATTTAAAAATGAGGGTTGAAAGCATTGAGATTTTGGCGGGGTGTCAATTGATTTTAGCCGTGTGTCGTACTATAATGCCTTATTAAATTTGAGTTTCTCAAACACACATTAATTTATTTTAATTATCAAATTTCCCGACTGTCCATTAAGATTAATGGTCCATTAACTTTTGGGTTTCTCGAAGAATCATTACAAACTAATTGTTCTAAACTAATTGTGTGGAATTCGAGCCATTAAATCAGTAGTTATCAAAACCATGTTCTGAATTCATGTTTTTGTAGAACTGAAATATGTTTTTATTTTGCTTGAACTATTTCAAAATGAGGTAAGCCAAGGAAATAACCAACCAAAGGAAAAATGATCTTATGAGATTAGGGTTATGGAGGGGAAGGTGGTTTTTTCATGAAAGAGCGGGAATCACTGATCAAGAATATATAATCCTATTGTTTGTGAAACATTTATTATGCTATATCCTACAATATTAACTTTGCAAATTTCCTAAAATGGAATAAGTAATATGTGAATGCTACTTTATAAGGCAAAAACGTGGTGAAGAAAAAACATTTATCAGTATAAGTAAAAATTTTATCGTTTGACATACATTCCTTTATATTAAAAATTCACTTAACATAAAGTAAAAAAAAAAACTTTTTTTAACTAAAAACATATGGTTTTAATTAATAAAATTATTCGATGGTTTCATAAGTTGTAACAGTTAAAATTATTAGTCCAAGAGCCCAGGGGTGTTTTGTTAATAAAAAGTGTAATGGCTGGAACGGGTCTCAATTTTTTGTAAATACCTTCCTGAACAAGGATCTGCAATTCTGCCGACTCGTATCGGATGGGTGTCCCAGGCAGAACCTTTGACCCCTAAAGTGCGTTCTGCCTGGGACACCCATCCGATACGAGTCGGCAGAATTGTAGATCCTTGTTCAGGAAGGTATTTACGAAAAATTGAGACCGGTTCTAGCCATTGCACTTTTTATTACTTTGGTGGTAATTTGACATGTAAGTGCGTTCTGCCTGGGACACCATCCGATACGAGTCGGCAGAATTGCAGGTCCTTGTTCAGGAAGATATCTACGAAAAATTGAGACCGAGTCCAGCCATTACACTTTTTATTAACAAAACACCCCTGGGCTCTTGGTCTATATGATGTTAAGTGACAAAAAGACATGTACTACATGTTATGTGCTTGCTATTTTCATAGTATTTATAAACTAGCGCTTTCTAGTAGAGAGAAAAAGAACTAAAACCCCCAATTATTTTACTAAAGTCTCATTAAACTGTTAATGGGAGACTAATTTAGTCCTTATTTAATGGAGCCACTGATTAGGCTGATAGACAAACCTGGGTTAAAAAATCCTAGACGGTTATTGTTAAAACTGGTACGGACCCAGGGATGGCGCCACCGTAGAATTCGATGTTATGGTACGGACCCAGGGATGGCGCCACCGTCGAATCCGTGGACATTTTAGTTAAATAGAGAAACGAGAGAAATATATTAGTGACTTATCTATTCAAAGTAATACGTCTATGAATATGATAGTGTTATCAATTCAATAGTTTGCCGTTTTTTATTTTGTTACTATCATTTTGTGACTTATAATAATTATTAAACATGTAAAGTGTTAGTGATATTTTTAATAACTAACTAAAGTAATACTTTTAATAACTTTGCCGATTTCGTATTTATAAATGAAGTTTCCAATGTTATTGTGAAGACGTAGCTGAAGGTGTACTAGCATGGATTGAATAGCAAACAAAATAAAATACTTCCTATTTTATTTTTAGCGCTAGACATAAAAGGTAAGGCAAGTTTAATTAATATTTTGTTTTTTGAAGT